>OX451738.1:1562799713-1563399713 GCA_948472305.1 Vicia faba | reverse complement strand
TGTTTGCAAGGGGACTGGACATACTTCCGGGGTGTGGAAGGAACCAGGATAATTCTCCGTGTCTCTTTACTTTCTGCACTTTACAGTTTTCAAAGCACTAAATCAAAACCAGAAAGTATAAAATAAGTCAAAAATCGACCACCACCTAATTCACCCCCCCCCCCCTCTTAGGCGCAATCTTAATCTTACATCTTCAACCTTCAGCCAAAAACAATTCAAAAACGCGCGCCCTGTTCTTGATCTTCTAACTCCTGATTCCTGGATTATTAATAAAAACTCATAACATAAAAAATGTTCAGCATCAAGAGACGAATCCAACCATATGCAGAACTTGACCTAACTCTCTAAGATGAGGGAGAATTTCTTCTCCCCCAAATCCTAACCTAGATTTTCTGCCATTTCAAACCTCAAATTCTCACAGCTCAAGCAAAAGAAATGAAAAGTAAAAACATGTACATGTTCAGTGGCATGAGTAGAACATTGTTTATTCACAAACTTAGAGCTAATGATGCTTGATAAGAGAGATAGAAGTTCACCAAGATACCTGTTCAGCTGAAGTTCTATCTTGCAATGAGGGAGCTTTCAGTGCAAGGTGATGATTGGAAAAGCTTCCTTGAGGTCCAGGGATGCTATTCCAATGTTTACTTTGTCTTGAAAGCTTCTGAATCGTGCTAGAGCACTTCACCTGCAAAACAAGAAACTGAAAATGGTGGAAGTGGTTAGAGGGATTACAGGTCGTGTTTCAGGTCTTGGTTAGCTTGCATAGATGGTATGGAAGGTGTGTGAACTGGTTTGGGCAAGAAAGCTTGAAAGAAATGAAAGATGGCACTCAAACTGCAGGCCTTGCCCTGTTTTTTGCAGTTTGAGAGTGATTATGGCAATGGGGAGGTTTTGATGGTCTTAGGGTCGTGCTTCTGCTTGGTTGGGATGTTTGGAATGTGTCTACAATATTTGCTTCTGTGTTCTAATGCTGAGATGAAAGATGTCATATGTTATGGTACTTTTCTTCACCCTTAAGCAAGCAAAACCAACTTGGTGTTTTAGGCAAGTAGGGGACCCCTAATGAGCTGCATAATCTCTCCTTGATCAGAGTGTTTTGCTCATAATCTTGTGCCAATTGGATTTGATTTGTACTTGTGGATTTGCATCATGACATAAAGTGAAACCTTTGCAAAAATGGATATAATGCTTTTTCCAATTTGGGATTAATCCATCATACAATGCTTTAGCTCATGAAACAAGGTCTTAGCACAATGAACATGCATTAAATTATTGAGTGTTGGATGGTTTTAGGACCTGTAATCAAGGGGCATGCTGGTTTGAGAAGTTTGCACAAATTATGAATATGAAAAATAGCCAATTTAAAAGTGAGTTTTTGCCAAATTGTGAAATTCGAATATCTCAAGTCATGAGGTTGTTTGATGAGTTCTTGGACATTTTGGAAAGTTTGGAATGTGTATTACAATCCATCTTTGAAATGAAATTTGAAATTCCAAGTGGAAGTGTATGGAAAATGGCCTTGAAGTGGGGTAGAAAACCTTGTCAAAATAGGTCAAAAATTCACTAAGTTAAGAATGGTTTAGTGCCCTTATTCAAAAATTTGTAACTTGAGATACAAGCCTCAAATGGGAAAACTTTGTGTATCAAAGTTGTAGATTATGCAACAAGCTACAACTTTCATGTTTTGACTTTTGTTTGAATCCAAATGGATCTTGGTGAAAAAGTGGGGCAAAGTTAGGAAAAAATTAGGTTTTTTTATAACTTAGAAAAATTCTAAGTTATGAAAAATTCTAATTTCTAACCCTAATTTGCATTTTGTGATTTCTTGGTGAACAAGTTTCATGATTTGGCATGTTTTGATGAAAAATGAATCTTGACTCTTGATTTTGACCAAAAAGTCAAAGTTTGACTTTTCAGTATACAGTCAAAATTGATCAATTGACTGGGAAATTCAACGTCAATCTTGTATACTTGGGATCTTTTGAGTTTGTTGAGCATGTCAATATAATTCCATGGGGTCCTTGAGTCCATATATGAGCTTGGTTTGCCATTGGCTAGGTCAAACAGTCAAAAATTGCCTTTGTGCAGTCAAAACCCTAAAAATGACCATTTTGCCCTTTTGGTGATCTGATCAAATTTCTTATGGAATTGTGATCCAAACTTGATCAAATGGTCCATATGAGTTCATAATGTTGATGTGGGTCAATTTTCATGAGGTTTGACTGTCAATTGGCCACAGTTGACTTTTTCCCCAATACAGCTGATTTCTAGGTCAACTGTCCAATTGACTGAGCAAAACTTGGAATCAAAGCTTGAAACTTGGTATGGATAAACTTGGGAGTCCAATATGAAGCATGAAAGTCATCTTAAGCACTTTAGGTCAAAACATCTTGGTGCAAACACAAACCCTAATTTGGGTCAACAGTGCAAGGAGAGGTCTTGAGCAGATGAAACCCTAACTGGATCTTGGGCTTCAAAGGTTTTGTGATGAGAAATCATTGAGAAATGGGAGGGCAAATTTTGGGGTACAACAGTTGCCCCTGTTCAATCTTCTTGAATCCGAAGAGTTAGATTGGCAAGTTTGCCTTTCGTGACTCGAGGGTAAAAGGAGATTGGACACTAGAGTGCCCGGAAATTTGCACTCGTCAAAGCAATGAGTGTGGGGATGGGCTTAGAGATGCCATTTGGAGATGGGCTTAGAGATGCCATCTTGAGAGGGGTGACAGAAACTTGTCGGGGATGGGCTTAAAGATGCCATCTGGAATGAGTATCAGGAAGGTGTCCATGCTTTGGACCATCTTCGAACTGGGGGTCTGAATAAGCAATAGATTGACATCCGTTGTTTGGAGGAATCCGTAAACTGTTTTCAGAAGTTTGGAGAAGAAACTGAACAAGCGATAGGTTAACATCCGTTACTTGGATAACCCGTAAACTGTTTTCAGAAATCTTGAAGTTTTGAATAAGCAATAGAGCAGCATCCGTTGTTGGGAAGCGTCCGTAAGCTGTTTTCAGAAAGTCGCATCTGAACAAGTCGATAGATTAACATCCGTTGTTGGGAAGAATCCATAGACTGTTTTCAGAAGTCTTGAAGAAGAATCTGAACAAGTGATAGGTTAACATCCGTTTATTTGGAGAACCCGTAAACTGTTTTCAGAAATCTTGAGGTTGAATAAGCAATAGAGCAGCGTCCGTTGTTGGGAAGCGTCCGTAAACTGTTTTCAACGGTTGAGAAGAGTCTGAACAAGTGATAGATTAACATCCGTTACTTGGAGAACCCGTGAACTGTTTTCAGAAATCTTGGATTTGAATAAGAACCGGTGTAGGGTTGCTTGATGATGAATCCGTGCAAAACTGCATCTGAAACTGTTAAGGATAGCTTTTTATTCTTATCCTGAAAAGGACAAAATGTCAGCTGAACACAAAATTATGTTGCATGAAATGTATGATGCAATATATGTTATCAATGGTATGATATGAATGTAATGAATGCGCATGTAAGCTGATGAGCTGCCTTGCTGGGGATAGATGAATCCTGGATGGCTGAAGATAAAAACATCCTGACTGCTGCCGGGAAGAATAATTCCTTGGCTGTGACTGGGGAATAAGGAGCTTGGGTTGTATACCCAACCTCTGGGGAATTCCTGATGACTTCTACTGGGGAGCACCAATCTAACAGACTTATGCTGGGGATATAAGACCGGGAATCTTCAGTTTGGTGGGAAGTGTCTCTGGCGACTTCACTGGGGAACTCAAGATTTATTCTCCTAAAACTCTGTGGGGAGAAGGTTCATTAGTCTGGCTCCGCTGGGGATTGATAATTTGAAGCTTTAGCTCAGCTGGGGACACTGAAACTTAAACTCTGAAGGGAATTGAATTCCGGAGGATTCTCTGGCTGGGGATTTGCAAAGATAAGTTACTGCTGGGGAATTTTGATGAACTCCGCTGGGGATAGGAAGAATTTTGGCGAGTGTGATCTTCTGTGGTTGTTAGCTGAGGATAAACCAGTTATAAGGCCTTGTGAGGAATAACTTTGAATAAAACTCGGGAGAGACGTCCGTGCTCTGCAGGGAATAAGCTTCCAGAATCTACTGGAGGTGAGCTTCAAGACTTGCTAGGGATATGGATTCCAAATCTCTCGGGGGCTTCCTTTGAAGGGTATCAAGATATCCAACTGTTCCTTTGACCTATCAGTAATCCTCTTTCCCGACTCATAAGAAAATGATTATGTTTCAAATGCATATGCCTATTTAACAAAACATTGGACGTTTCTCAAAATAAAACAAATAGTGCAAGAGAAAAGAAAAGGAAATGACACAAATTTCTGGGAAAAGTATTTGTATTGATTTTCTTTGAGTATATTTGTACAAAGGAGACAATCATCCTAGTAAGAGGATTTTGTCGTAAATATTTGAAAAATTTATACAAAATAAAGATGGCTATGTGAAATAATTCCATGGGATTCCATTCTGCTACAGCCTTCACAACTCTGAATATCTGTCCATTCAATGCATCGTTTGCCGATGACTGGATTGATCAGAAACCCGGAACTGGTTGATGAAGAGATTGTCTTTGAAGTGATCCGACGAGACATAGTCATACGCTTTAATTCCCTAACTTTTGCTTGAATCGCCCTTTCGGGTTTTCGATCCACCGGGAAACCCATTTTTGCCCAAGCCGCCCTTTCGGGTTTTCAACTTGCCGGGTGTACAGATTTTTTTTTGTTTTTATCCCTAATTTTTGCCTGAATCGCCCTTTCGGGTTTTCGATCCACCGGGATGCCCATTTTTGCCCAAGCCGCCCTTTCGGGTTTTCGACTTGTCGGGTTATTTATGCATAGTATCTTTTGACTATGTCTGCGTTCGCAGGGTGCGGCAAATCGTCGCCGTCCATGGTGGTTAGGATCATTGCACCACCGGAAAATATGCTCTTGATCACAAATGGTCCTTCATATGTAGGAGTCCATTTGCCCCTGGGATCACTTTGCGGCAAGATAATCCGCTTGATTACGAGGTCTCCGACTTGATACACTTGACGTCTGACTTTCTTATTGAAGGCCTTGATCATCCGCTTTTGATACGTCTGACCATGGCATATAGCAGCAAGTCGCTTTTCGTCGATCAGATTGAGTTGATCAAGTCGGGTCTGCATCCAATCATCTTCATTTAAACCTACATCCTTCATAATCCTTAGAGAAGGGATCTGGACTTCCATAGGCAAAACAGCTTCCATGCCATAAACCAGAGAAAATGGGGTTGCCCCAGTTGAAGTACGTGTCGTTGTACGGTATCCATGCAGAGCAAACGGTAACATCTCATGCCAGTCCTTGTAAGTGACTGTCATTTTCTGAATGATTTTCTTAATGTTTTTCTTCGCAGCTTCAACAGCACCGTTCATCTTCGGCCGATAGGGAGATGAATTGTGATGATAAATCTTGAACTGTTCGCATAATGCAGTGATCGTTGTGTTATTCAGATTTGTACCGTTGTCTGTGATGATCCTATCTGGAACACCATACCGACATATGAGGTTTTGCTTGATAAAGCGGGCAACCACATTTTTAGTGACAGAGGCGAAGGAAGTTGCTTCGACCCATTTAGTGAAGTAATCAATGGCGACCAGGATGAAGCGATGTCCGTTGGAAGCCGTGGGCTTGATCTCTCCAATCATATCAATTCCCCACATTGCAAAGGGCCACGGAGCAGTCAGGGCGTTGAGAGGAACCGGAGGGATATGAACTTTGTCAGCATAGACTTGACACTTGTGGCAAGTACGGGAATGTTGATGGCAGTCAGCTTCCATGGTAGACCAGTAATAGCCTGCCCTCATGATCTTCTTAGCCATTGTATGCCTGCTCAAGTGAGTGCCAAATGTGCCGCTGTGTATATCAGTCATGATCAACTCTGCTGCAGCTTTGTCCACACATCGGAGTAATACACAATCATGGCTTCGTTTGTAAAGGATGTCGTTGCTCAGGAAGAACTTAGCAGCGAATTTCCTTAAGAACTTCTTGTCATTTACGGAAGCTCCTTCAGGATAATCTCCAGTCTCGAGATACCTTTTGATTTCATGGAACCAAGGTTGTTCCACTACTTCTTCGGTATTAATCTCGTGGCAATGCGCCGGTTCATCCATTCGCTCGATGGTGATTTGGGGAGCCTCGTTATCCCAGTTGAGTTTAAACATGGAGGACATTGTGGCTAGAGCATCTGCTAGCTGATTCTCTTCTCGCGGGAAATGCTCGAAGGTAATTTGCTCGAAATGAGGCAACAATGTCAGGACATGTTCTTTGTATGGGATGAGATTAGGATTTTTGGTATCCCACTCTCCTTTGATTTGGCTGATAACCAAAGCCGAGTCCCCAAAGACGATCAAAGATTTGATCCCCAAGTCTATATCAGCCTTGAGACCAAAGATGCAAGCTTCATACTCGGTGTTGTACCCCAAAATTTGCCCTCCCATATTCTCCAAGATTTGTCAAGTCAAGGTCACAAAATTCCCCAAGGGTTATGCAGTTCAACTGTCTCCTATACAGTCAAAACTAGGGTTTGTGTTCTGATCAAGGAAAGGAAGTTTTCAAGGGCCCAATCAAGTCTCATATGCCTACAAAGATGGTCAAGTATCCTCATATCAAGTTTCAAGGCATTCAGCTCAAAATTGCACAGTCAAAACCCTAAATTGCACTACAGTCAACTGTAGGGGCAAAATGGTCATTTGACAGTCAAAAGTTCAAATTTTTGGTCAACATATCATTTTGAAGCCACAAACATCATTTGATCAATGCTTGATCATGATTCTCAAAATTTGGCTCAGAAATCATCAAAGATACAAAAGTTACTATATTTGGACAGCTGAAAAAGTCAACTGAAATTGACCAGGGCATAACTTTCACATGGATTATCAGAAAAATTCCATCCAAAGCTCATTTTGAGGAGAAAGACATTTCCTACAATTCATCTTCATATTCCAAGTCCAAGAAATGCTCTCACAAAAAGTTATCAATTTCAACATTATAGGTCATTTTCAAAAGTCAACAAAAAGGGACTTTAAGTCAAAGGCCATAACTTGAGATTGGTGAATCAAAATGACATGGGACCAAAGGCATTGGTTAGAGGACTCAAAGACCTTTCCAAAATGTCCAAGAACATGTGAAAAGCTTAAAAATTGAGCAAGTTATGCCTTGTGGAAGTTGGGAAATTTTTGGGAATTTTGAAAAGTCAACAATGGTTCAAATGACCTAAAAATGCAAATGGGCCCATTTTTCTTCCATGATCCATCATTCCAAGCCTATGCACGACCATTTGGCCCAAAGGGAAGTATTTTCTCAATTTTTAATTATTTATTTGAATTTATATTAATATTAATTCATTTAAATTATTTAAATATGTGAAAAATATAAACTTGACCTAAAAAAATCTTTTTATGCACATTCTATACTCAAGATCTCGTGCACATGCTAATTAGGCAAGATTTGGTTTGATTTGGCATGATTGAACAAAATTAGACATGAAAAAGATTCAAAAAGGATCCTTAACAAATCAAATCCTTAATCCATAATTGCAAGAGATTTGTGCTAATTTTGTTAACCTAAAATGCTCACTATATGATCAGGAATCAAAACCTAATGCAAGAGGACTCTCAGCTGCGCTCAGAAGCCATACACAAACTTGAAAAATTGCTTGAAAAACTCAAAACTGAAATCAACTCTAGAGGTCGATTCAAGCCCTAATCTTGATCCCATTAGCTTCCCTGGGTAACTCTGAACGTGTGCCAATCCCTAACATCAATTCAAACGCAAAGAATTGGTACATTGAACGTGAACTGCACCCAGAAAATTGCCTAATCGTATTTTGGTTTTGAAGCATGATCATTGCATTTTAATTATATATTCATGTTCCTTACAAAGTTTTAAAGCTAACCATTGTATTTAATTGGATTTTCATGCCGTATATAAGGTTTTGCCATGCGCGATTTCTAGGGTTACAGGTTTGCCAATTTGGGGTTTTTGAGACGAAGAAAAATTGGGGCTCAAGACTACTGCCATTGCACTTAGCACGTCCAGACGAAGAGATTCCAACCCTCGCGCTCAATTTATGAGCGTCGAGGGTCTATTCGCTATTTTTTGATACATGGGTTTAGGCAACGCAACAAAAACCGTTGCCTATATGTTTTGTTTTACAGGGATGGGGATGAAGACGAAGCCGTGTCACATGATGGTTGGTGCGTTTAAAAACGCGCGCGCTGACTCCCATTAACTTTGCTTTTCTTTTATATTGTTTAATAGTTATTATGTATTAACAACACGCTAAATGGGGTAGTGGTCCAGGTGTTAAGCTTGCAATGTCCAAGACCTGGGTTCGAGCCCCAGGTCTGTGTAAATTCCATGCTATTTTTCAATGCAAAATCCCATGCAGGCATAATCCTAAGACGCACCATACGCTCACCATCTCAAGCCACACACGCGTCCAGTTCCATCAATCAAAAGGCCAAGATTCGAGGAACACCATGTACCATAGTCAGACGGGTCATAGGCTTGCACAAAAGTCAACGAATCTGAATCTTAATGGGCCAAAATTTCCTGATCCATACCTCCATATTGGGGCTACCCCCCCCCCCCCCCCCCCTTGGTTTGCTTTTCCTTTCATATTTTTTTTTAATTATTATGTTGTTTATTTTCATTGTTTTAATTAATTAATTATTTTTTTTACAAAATATAAAAACTTCATTAAAAAATCAGAAAAGACCAAAAACAATAAATATTCTTATTATAATTATTTTCTTGTAAATAAATTAACATATAATGAATTTAGTTTTAATTAGGATGTTTGCAATTTAATTCTTTTCATATTAAATAAAAAATAAATAGAATTAGGTTTAATTTTTATTCCTTTTAATTTCCTTTTTTTTAATAATAATATTTATTTTATTTATTTTCATAAATTAAATTTTGCATGTAAATTAATTTAGGTTTAAATTAGGTTAAAACTTAATATTTTCACAATAAACTTAAAAAAACATTAGAATTAGGGTTTGACGCTTCATTTTAATTTTAATTAATTATTCTTTCCATTACATCATAAAAAACACAAAAATACTAGAAAACATTTTCTTTTAAATTTTAATTTTAATTCCTCATTAATTTTAATTTTTGCAAAAGGGTCCAACGCCTATATTTTTAATTACTTTAATTTCGCGCATTTATTTTATGTCGTTTATTATAATTATGTAATTCTCCCAAAGCATTGTAACGATTTTACTTTTCGCACTTTTACTTCACTTTCTTTATTTTCCGTCAAATCGGGTCCGGTTTAATTTTGGCGATGTGGACCCGCGCCCTTTGTAATAGCCTTAGATTTATTTTCCCGCAAACTTTATAACTGTTAAAAAGCATGCAAGAATGAATGTCTTAATTAAAATCAAGCGTAGAACACAAATGAACATGACAAGACAAATATCAATGAAAACGACACACGATTCGCACACACCACCCCTAGGGTACGCCTCACTGTTGCCTTTCGAAAGGTGATCGTCGAGTAGAGGACGTCTTAGTAAGTCCTCATGATCCGGGAACCTGGCATGAGGGTAGCTTCTAAGGTGTCTTCCCATTGCTCTGGTGATCACCATGTCCCTAAAACTCGAATTGACCCGAACACCTCCAACGGTGGTGCTACCTACCTCTCAATGGTGGGATGGCACTACTTTAAAGGACATTTACACAGACGAATTCCTTAGGGTAGGTAGGTTCTCAAGGATACTTGCTCTAATTTCAAACAAATCAAAATACTTTTCATACCAACACATTTTCAAAAGCTTTCAAAACAAACTTTTCAAACACTCTGACGTACGAGTCGATCTGAAATTTTTCAAAGAAACTTTTTAAACCCACACTTGAAAAGCAAACAAACCTTTTTTGAAAACACATTGAGCAAGTAGAGCCCATGGATAACCATGGATAGAAAGGGTGCTAACACCTTCCCTTTCTATAACCTACCTCCCGAACCGAGAGCGATCTCTTTAAGGAATTTTTCTGTGCTTTTGTCCTTTCCATTTGGAGAAAATAAAAGACGGTGGCGACTCTTGCTAACCGCAACATTTGCGAATACAAACGCAAAACCCTAGTCAGTTCTCCCACCGTATCACAGAACTGGCGACTCTGCTGGGGAAAGGAACTTAAAGTGGGGTGTACCTTAGGGCTAGCTTATAACTATGTTTTCAATTGTCTTCTTTGCTTGCTTTATTATTGTGGGTTGCTTGGGAGTTCTATAGATCCTAAACCCGGATCTGGGGAATACCTTTCTTAGAAAGTAGCAACAAGGCTGTGAGGGAATTGTGCAGGGTATACCGACATGGTTGAAACAGTCTGCTACGTTGATGTGGCACTTTGGTGTGTACCGGTAACCCTTGAGTTCAGTCAAGGAGAGTACGTGGCCTCCGCGTGGTGTCGTGAAGCATCAACAGACCTTAGGAACCTTAATTGAACTATCTAGGCCTCTTTAGGGTAGTGAGATAACTGACTTTGGTGCAGTCCGAGGTTGGTTGATACTCGATACTACGCTCAATTGAGGGTTGCTTTCCTGGAATATTTCGGTCGCCAGTTCAGTGGCTAAATCGAAACGATGAACAATGAAAGCAATCCCGTGATATTGGGAACCTTAGAACCCGGTTACTTCTGATAGGACAGGTTGAACCCACCAACTTCAAGAGGATAATACCCAGACCTCATGCTGGCCTAAACCCTAAGGGTTTCTCTTGTGTGACTTGTGTGCCTTTGTACTTGCCTACTTGCATGCTTGTTAGCTGACACATGAACTACTTGCAGGTTTTGTTTATAGTCCTTAACTAGGACTCATGACAAGGTTTACCAAGTTTCTTGCAGGTTTTGTTTATAGTCCTTAACTAGGACTCATGACAAGGTTTACCAAATTTCTTGCAGGTTTTGTTTATAGTCCTTAACTGGGACTCATAACAGGGTTTACTAGATCTCTTGCAGGTTTTGTTTATAGCCCTTAATCGGGACTCATAACAAAGTATACTGAATTTCTTGCAGGGTCTGTTTATAGTCCTTAATTGGGACTCATAGCAGGGTTTACCTACATCACCCCATGCATAGCATGACATCATACCATTGCATACCATTGCATACATCCTAACCCATTTCAAGGGTCTCAAGGGCTTGTGATGCAGGTCATGATGAACCAACTGCCCAGCAAGGGGCAAAGAGAATTTATTTTCCTCTAGCTAAGGTCGTCAGGGGCTATGACCCACTGGATATGGTGAGCCTTTGACCCTTGACGAAGGACTCTCAACAACATGAAGTTCCTTCAATCAAGTTACCGGTTTCCAACTCTAACAAGTTTCTCTGTTTACCCTGCGAGGTCCTTGAAAACATTACATGCATGTCATACATCTCATTGCATTGCAGGTATCCCTTTGACAGGTTGCTTACCCTTCTCCGCTGTTTATTTCAGCTGCTCGTCATGAATCCTGAATCATCAGCCGAGCAGACTATCAAGGATCTCCAGGCTCAGAACGCCCAGTTCCAAGAGCTGATCATGAATCTGACCCAGGGGCAGCAAGATCTGAAGGCTCTGCTCTTGAAGAAGGACAAGAAGAAGAAGAGGACTGTTTTGTTCAGCCCTAGACGCAGATCTGGGAATACACCGCAAATTGAAACCGAGAGGACAACCCCATCTGTGGGAAAAAGCAGTCACCATGAGAGAGAGGTTCCCAGTCCAGTGGTCTCCGACAACGAGACAGATTTTGATGAAGAGCAATACCCTCCTGCTGATGACAGATATAAGCAACTGGAGGACAGATTGAAAGCTATGGAGGTTCAACAGGTACCTGGGCTGGATTTCGGAGATTTGGGTTTGTCAACTGGTGTGGTTATTCCTCGGAAGTTCAAAGCACCATCCTTTACTAAGTATGACGGGGCGTCTTGCCCCAAGCTGCATCTAAAGTCCTATGTTCGGAAGATTCAGCCATATACGGTGGACAAGAATTTGTGGATCCATTTCTTCCAGGAGAGTCTTTCAGGGACTCATCTCGAATGGTTCTATCAGCTGGATGGGACCAAGGTTCGTAACTGGGAGGAGTTGGCTACTGCTTTCTACAAGCAGTATCAGTATAATGCCGACCTTGCTCCTACGCGTACCCAACTCCAGGGTATGTCGTTAGGATCAAGTGAAGGTTTTAAAGAATATGCGCAGAAATGGAGGGATCTTGCTGGAAGGGTACAACCACCTCTGACGGATCGGGAACTTGTGGACATGTTCTTGGGGACCTTGTCTGGTCCGTTCTACAACCACCTAATTGGGAATTCCTCTGCTGGATTCACAGATCTTATCTTGACTGGGGAGCGAATAGAAGCTGGTATCCGGTCTGGGAAAATTCAAGAGGCTGCACCCTCTGATAAAAAGCCTCATCATGGAAAGAAAGAATCCAATGCTGTGCATGGTAAAAAGAGCCGTCATGAGGTAGGGGCCATCCAGATCTCCAATCCTGGACCTGCTCAACAAGGACAGGGGCAACAGCGAAAGGAGAAACGGAAGTACACCAAACTCAACATGTCGTTGGATCAAGCACTGCAACAAATGTTGAAGGCAGGGCTGATCACCTTAAGGGCTCCTCTTCGGAATCCGAACACTTCGGCTCCCAACTATCATCCCAACGATAGGTGCGCGTATCATTCTGATAGCCCGGGGCATACTACAGACAACTGCTGGCCTCTCAAGAACAAGATCCAAGATATGATTGACGCCGGAGAGATTCAGTTTGAAGTGCCAGAGACTCCGAACATAATCACTGCTCCGTTGCCCAATCATTGAAGCCTTTTGTTTATTTGAATTTTGAGTTGTATTTTTCATTGCTTATACAAACGATTAATGTCATAGCAAACTCTTTTATGTTATCAATGCATTGCATACGTCTGTTTTGAGAATTAATACAATTGTTTTCATTATATTCAAATTCCTTTTCATATTTTTTCTGATGATCAACTCTTGGTTAATAATTCTGAGCCTCTTGAGGGAGGATGACGAAAACGATACCGCAATCATTACAGTATGCTTTTGAACGGACCCCGCTTATGAGGTACAGGCATTGTTTCAATCCCTAAACACTGGAGTTATAAGGAAGATAATCCCTCGTCAACCCATCTGAGCCAAAGAAGTAGGAGTTTTTATTTTCGAAAATTAAAACCCTTTATCATAACCTGGGGCAGGGTAGTTCTCTCAGTTGATCCAAGTGCATAACGAATGGCACCAAAGAGATCTTTACAAAACGAACAAAGACATGATGGTTCAAAACAATCATAAGGACAGGCAGTCACTATCAAAAACAAAATCATAAATGAAAAGCCCAAGAAGTCAAAACCTATAAAAAGGGACTTATGAAACTGGGGCATCCCGCTGACTGTGATTCCAAAAAAGGAAACAGTTCAGGCAAAAAGAAAGGGATAACAAAATCAAGAAAGAGGTCTCACAAACCCTCAACCAAAACAAAAATGACTGCCCATTCAAAATAAGTCATCAACATCTGAACCATTATTGGAACATCAAAGCAAAGACTCAAGCAAGGTCTAACGCACGATCAACTGAGTTTAGGTTTGGAGAACATCACGAAGAGCGGGTGGGTACAAATAATTTGAGCCTTTATCCTTTGTTTCTTAAACCGTGAACCAAGCCACGTTATAACCCTTAAAAGTCCTAGCCGAAGCATGGGTTAGTTCGAAAGCATGCTGTTATGAAAGGTATCCTGACTCCTTAAGGCCTACGGTAAATACGGAGTTGACATCACGTTTTACAAACATTCACTTGTTTTATGAAAAAGAATGCATTTTCAAAATCTTCAAGACAGACATAAGCTTTGCATTTTTAACATAACTTTGTTTGCATATGACTTTTTGTTTGAACAGCATAGAAATTCGCATGACGAAAGTCTAATGAACAAGAGTATCTCCAATCAAGGGGCACGACCTAATCATGATCCGTCATCTGGGGCAATCCAATCAAGATTCGGAGAATCTCTCAAAGGCCAAATAGCCTGGGGCAAATCTTCGTCTGAGTCGCTTGGGGCACTCCAACAACGAATCTGACCTGATCAAATACCTTCTGGGGGCATGACCAAGCTAACAGGGGCAACTCCCTACATTCTAAGAGCATGGACATAGTCGAAAAAATACTGCGCACAATCAAAGACCCGCTAGGTTGACATGCCTAGGCAAAAATTAGGGCTTCCCGGCGAACCAAAAGGGTTCGGGCAAAATGAAGGGATGAAATGAAAAATATGTACACCCGGCAAGTCGAAAACCTGAAAAGGCGGCTTGGGCAAAAATGGGTATCCCGGTGGACTGAAAACCTGAAAAGGGCGGTCCAGGCAAAAGTTAGGGATTAAAGCGTACGACTATGTCCCGTCTTCTTGTCATCTGTCTACCAGAAGAAGGTTTGTCCATCAACAACTATCAAGCACCTCCACAGGTATCTTCCGCTCCCACATCAGAAACAGGGGCAATAATGGGTGGTCTAAGCAATCTGATTGTTCTGTCCTCCAGGGTATCAAGGTAGGTTCCGTTGAAGAACATAACCGATACAGTTCAATACTTCCCCAGGAGAGTCCAATCCAGTTTCCCCCAGAAAAGGTGGAATCCATCTCCTCAAGCAGTAAGCTCATCCCCAGTAGATTCTGGAAGCTTACCCCTCGCAGAGCACGAACGCGTATCTCCGGCTTTATTTAAAGAGTTATTTCCTTAACAGGATATAACTGGGTTATCCTCAGCCAAAAGCCAAGGAAAAGTCCTCGATACAGTCTCCTTACCCCAGCGAAGTCCATCAATACTTCCAACAACAAGGATATCCTCAGCAAGTTACTATCAACAATCAGCAAGGCATCCCTCTTCCCACAGAGTATTACTTCCCAGCATGGCCGCTAGAGTATCGTTTCTCCCCGCAGAATCCTCCATTCGCCAAGTTTATTCCCCAACGGAGTTATCTTCGCCTATTGGAATTCTTGCAACTATTCTTCAACATCAGCCCAGGATACGACTTCCCGGCACCCGTCAAGGATTTATTTTCTTAGACAAACATACATTCATAAAACGTCACATACATCATTATAGCATGCATATGCATCATATTACACGAATCTCATTGATTTTGAAGACATACAGTTCATGCATCATGATTTTGCATACAATTATGTTTTACCTTTTCAGGAAAAAGATCAATACAAAAATGATTACTACCAACTATCGCAATTCTTTCTAGATATAGTTTCAGATATGATCCAGATATGGTGACGTTCTGATGCTGCTTCCAGATTTCCTTCTAGATATAGTTTCAGATATGATCCAGATATGGTGACGTTCTGATGCTGCTTCTAGATTTCCTTCTAGATATAGTTTCAGATATGATCCAGATATGGTGACGTTCTGATGCTGCTTCCAGATTTCCTTCTAGATATAGTTTCAGATATGATCCAGATATGGTGACGTTCTGATGCTGCTTCCAGATTTCCTTCTAGATATAGTTTCAGATATGATCCGGATATGGTGACGTTCTGATGCTGCTTCCAGATTTCCTTCTAGATATAGTTTCAGATATGATCCAGATATGGTGACATTCTGATGCTGCTTCCAGATTTCCTTCCAGATATAGTTTCAGATGTAAACCAGACATGGTGACGTTCTGATACTGCTTCCAGAAGTCCTTTTTTTCAGATGTTTCCCTCTCCGACGATGAGTGTGAGGTGATATTCTCCTATGGTCCCCTCTCCGACGATGAGTGTGAGGTGGTAATTCCTTTTTTTCAGATGTTTCCCTCTCCGACGATGAGTGTGAGGTGATATTCTCCTATGGTCCCCTCTCCGGCAAGTGCGTGAGGTGGTAATTCCTTCTTCAGATGTTTCCCTCTCCGACGATGAGTGTGAGGTGATAGTCTCCTGTGGTCCCCTCTCCGGCAAGTGCGTGAGGTGGTAATTCCTTTTTCAGATGTTTCCCTCTCCGACGATGAGTGTGAGGTGATAGTCTCCCATGGTTCCCTCTCTGACGGTGTGTGAGGTAGTAAGTCCTTTTCAGATGATTCCCTCTCCGACGATGAGTGTGAGGTAATAGTCTCTTATGTTTCTCTCTCCAACGGTGTGTGAGGTAACAATTCCTTTTCCTATGATTCCCCTCTCCGACGGCGAGTGAGGTGATTCCCTTTCAGATTATAATAGCTTATGGTTTTCTTCCCGATACTACAAAGATGGTAATTCCCGCCAAGATTTTTCTCAACGAGCGTTGTTGAAGCTAAAGTCAGCCAAGGTTCTCTTACCATTCATGCTAAGGCAGTAACCATATCTGGTTCATTCATCAGCGTTTGAAGCTCCAGACTCAGCTCCTGTAACCAGTCAGGACACATCTATACCAAGCATCTAAAATCAGCTCCTGCAACGTGTCAGGTACTCATGTTCCTTTTGCAGGTATGCAGGTTCTCGCTAAGGAATCTCTTACGCAATCAACACCCAGATGGCATCTATAAGCCCATCATCCCATCCAGCAACCTCTAAATGGCATCTGTAAGCCCATTCCATCATCACCGCTACTATGTGAGTGCAAATTTCTGGGCACTCTAGTGTTCAATCATCTTCTACCCTCGGATTACGAAAGGCATATCAGCCAATCTGCATCCTCAGGTCTAAGAAGATTGAACAGGGGCAACTGTTGTACCCCAAAATTTGCCCTCCCATATTCTCCAAGATTTGTCAAGTCAAGGTCACAAAATTCCCCAAGGGTTATGCAGTTCAACTGTCTCCTATACAGTCAAAACTAGGGTTTTTGTTCTGATCAAGGAAAGGAAGTTTTCAAGGGCCCAATCAAGTCTCATATGCCTACAAAGATGGTCAAGTATCCTCATATCAAGTTTCAAGGCATTCAGCTCAAAATTGCACAGTCAAAACCCTAAATTGCACTACAGTCAACTGTAGGGGCAAAATGGTCATTTGACAGTCAAAAGTTCAAATTTTTGGTCAACATATCATTTTGAAGCCACAAACATCATTTGATCAATGCTTGATCATGATTCTCAAAATTTGGCTCAGAAATCATCAAAGATACAAAAGTTACTATATTTGGACAGCTGAAAAAGTCAACTGAAATTGACCAGGGCATAACTTTCACATGGATTATCAGAAAAATTCCATCCAAAGCTCATTTTGAGGAGAAAGACATTTCCTACAATTCATCTTCATATTCCAAGTCCAAGAAATGCTCTCACAAAAAGTTATCAATTTCAACATTATAGGTCATTTTCAAAAGTCAACAAAAAGGGACTTTAAGTCAAAGGCCATAACTTGAGATTGGTGAATCAAAATGACATGGGACCAAAGGCATTGGTTAGAGGACTCAAAGGCCTTTCCAAAATGTCCAAGAACATGTGAAAAGCTTAAAAATTGAGCAAGTTATGCCTTGTGGAAGTTGGGAAATTTTTGGGAATTTTGAAAAGTCAACAATGGTTCAAATGACCTAAAAATGCAAATGGGCCCATTTTTCTTCCATGATCCATCATTCCAAGCCTATGCACGACCATTTGGCCCAAAGGGAAGTATTTTCTCAATTTTTAATTATTTATTTGAATTTATATTAATATTAATTCATTTAAATTATTTAAATATGTGAAAAATATAAACTTGACCTAAAAAAATCTTTTTATGCACATTCTATACTCAAGATCTCGTGCACATGCTAATTAGGCAAGATTTGGTTTGATTTGGCATGATTGAACAAAATTAGACATGAAAAAGATTCAAAAAGGATCCTTAACAAATCAAATCCTTAATCCATAATTGCAAGAGATTTGTGCTAATTTTGTTAACCTAAAATGCTCACTATATGATCAGGAATCAAAACCTAATGCAAGAGGACTCTCAGCTGCGCTCAGAAGCCATACACAAACTTGAAAAATTGCTTGAAAAACTCAAAACTGAAATCAACTCTAGAGGTCGACTCAAGCCCTAATCTTGATCCCATTAGCTTCCCTGGGTAACTCTGAACGTGTGCCAATCCCTAACATCAATTCAAACGCAAAGAATTGGTACATTGAACGTGAACTGCACCCAGAAAATTGCCTAATCGTATTTTGGTTTTGAAGCATGATCATTGCATTTTAATTATATATTCATGTTCCTTACAAAGTTTTAAAGCTAACCATTGTATTTAATTGGATTTTCATGCCGTATATAAGGTTTTGCCATGCGCGATTTCTAGGGTTACAGGTTTGCCAATTTGGGGTTTTTGAGACGAAGAAAAATTGGGGCTCAAGACTACTGCCATTGCACTTAGCACGTCCAGACGAAGAGATTCCAACCCTCGCGCTCAATTTATGAGCGTCGAGGGTCTATTCGCTATTTTTTGATACATGGGTTTAGGCAACGCAACGAAAACCGTTGCCTATATGTTTTGTTTTACAGGGATGGGGATGAAGACGAAGCCGTGTCACATGATGGTTGGTGCGTTTAAAAACGCGCCGCGCTGACTCCCATTAACTTTGCTTTTCTTTTATATTGTTTAATAGTTATTATGTATTAACAACGCGCTAAATGGTGTAGTGGTCCAGGTGTTAAGCTTGCAATGTCCAAGACCTGGGTTCGAGCCCCAGGTCTGTGTAAATTCCATGCTATTTTTCAATGCAAAATCCCATGCAGGCATAATCCTAAGACGCACCATACGCTCACCATCTCAAGCCACACACGCGTCCAGTTCCATCAATCAAAAGGCCAAGATTCGAGGAACACCATGTACCATAGTCAGACGGGTCATAGGCTTGCACAAAAGTCAACGAATCTGAATCTTAATGGGCCAAAATTTCCTGATCCATACCTCCATATTGGGGCTACCCCCCCCCCCCCCCCCCCCCCCCCCCCCCCTTGGTTTGCTTTTCCTTTCATATTTTTTTTTAATTATTATGTTGTTTATTTTCATTGTTTTAATTAATTAATTATTTTTTTTACAAAATATAAAAACTTCATTAAAAAATCAGAAAAGACCAAAAACAATAAATATTCTTATTATAATTATTTTCTTGTAAATAAATTAACATATAATGAATTTAGTTTTAATTAGGATGTTTGCAATTTAATTCTTTTCATATTAAATAAAAAATAAATAGAATTAGGTTTAATTTTTATTCCTTTTAATTTCCTTTTTTTTAATAATAATATTTATTTTATTTATTTTCATAAATTAAATTTTGCATGTAAATTAATTTAGGTTTAAATTAGGTTAAAACTTAATATTTTCACAATAAACTTAAAAAAACATTAGAATTAGGGTTTGACGCTTCATTTTAATTTTAATTAATTATTCTTTCCATTACATCATAAAAAACACAAAAATACTAGAAAACATTTTCTTTTAAATTTTAATTTTAATTCCTCATTAATTTTAATTTTTGCAAAAGGGTCCAACGCCTATATTTTTAATTACTTTAATTTCGCGCATTTATTTTATGTCGTTTATTATAATTATGTAATTCTCCCAAAGCATTGTAACGATTTTACTTTTCGCACTTTTACTTCACTTTCTTTATTTTCCGTCAAATCGGGTTCGGTTTAATTTTGGCGATGTGGACCCGCGCCCTTTGTAATAGCCTTAGATTTATTTTCCCGCAAACTTTATAACTGTTAAAAAGCATGCAAGAATGAATGTCTTAATTAAAATCAAGCGTAGAACACAAATGAACATGACAAGACAAATATCAATGAAAACGACACACGATTCGCACACACCACCCCTAGGGTACGCCTCACTGTTGCCTTTCGAAAGGTGATCGTCGAGTAGAGGACGTCTTAGTAAGTCCTCATGATCCGGGAACCTGGCATGAGGGTAGCTTCTAAGGTGTCTTCCCATTGCTCTGGTGATCACCATGTCCCTAAAACTCGAATTGACCCGAACACCTCCAACGGTGGTGCTACCTACCTCTATATGGTGGGATGGCACTACTTTAAAGGACATTTACACAGACGAATTCCTTAGGGTAGGTAGGTTCTCAAGGATACTTGCTCTAATTTCAAACAAATCAAAATACTTTTCATACCAACACATTTTCAAAAGCTTTCAAAACAAACTTTTCAAACACTCTGACGTACGAGTCGATCTGAAATTTTTCAAAGAAACTTTTTAAACCCACACTTGAAAAGCAAACAAACCTTTTTTGAAAACACATTGAGCAAGTATCTAAGAGCCCATGGATAACCATGGATAGAAAGGGTGCTAACACCTTCCCTTTCTATAACCTACCTCCCGAACCGAGAGCGGTCTCTTTAAGGAATTTTTCTGTGCTTTTGTCCTTTCCATTTGGAGAAAATAAAAGACGGTGGCGACTCTTGCTAACCGCAACATTTGCGAATACAAACGCAAAACCCTAGTCAGTTCTCCCACCGTATCACACTCGGCCATGTTGTTTGTGCAGCTGAAGCAAAGTCGGGCCGTGAAAGGTGTGTGACAACCTTCTGGAGAAATGAGTACTGCGCCAATACCGTTTCCAAGTGCATTTGAAGCACCATCAAAGTACAGGGTCCATCGGGATCCCTTTTCGGGTCCGTCATACGGTTCGTCACCTTCAACGTTGTCCAAATTCATGATGTCCTCGTCTGGGAAGTCAAATCTCATGGGTTGATAGTATTTGATAGCCTGATGAGCCAGATGGTCAGCTAATACACTCCCTTTTATAGCTTTTTGGGTGGTGTACTGGATGTCATACTCGGTCAAGATCATTTTCCATCTAGCTATCCTTCCAGATAAAGCGGGCTTTTCGAAGATATACTTGATAAGATCCATTTTGGAAATCAACAAGGTAGTATGAGTCAGCATATACTGTCTTAGTCGGCGAGCAGCCCATACCAAAGCGCAGCAAGTTTTCTCGAGCAGTGAGTAGCGAGTCTCACAGTCGGTAAACTTTTTGCTAAGGTAATAAATGGCATGCTCTTTTCGACCAGACTCGTCATGCTGGCCCAAAACACACCCCATTGAGTTATCCAAGACGGTTAAGTACATGATCAATGGTCTTCCTTCGACGGGTGGCATCAGAATGGGAGGTTCTAGCAAATACTCCTTGATTCTATCGAAAGCAGCTTGACAATCGTCGTTCCATTCCACTACCTGATCTTTTTTCAAGAGTTTGAAAATTGGCTCGCAGGTAGAAGTCAGATGTGAGATGAATCTGGCAATATAGTTTATGCGCCCCAAGAATCCTCTAACCTCCTTTTCAGTACGGGGAGCAGGCATCTCTTGTATTGCTTTTACTTTTGCCGGATCGACTTCAATGCCTTTGTTGCTTACAATGAATCCCAGGAGTTTACCAGACCTAACTCCAAAAGTGCATTTACTTGGATTCAGCCTGAGCTTGTATTCTTTTAACCTGGCAAACAGCTTTTCCAGATGTTCAAGGTGCTCTTCCTCTGTTTGTGACCGAGCTATCATATCGTCTACGTAAACTTCAATCTCATGATGTATCATATCATGAAATAAAGCTACCATGGCGCGTTGATAAGTTGCCCCTGCGTTCTTCAGCCCGAACGGCATCACCTTGTAACAGAAAGTGCCCCATTGTGTGACAAAAGTTGTTTTCTCCATATCCTCGAGAGCCATTTTGATTTGATTGTAGCCTGAGAATCCGTCCATGAAGGAAAACACTTTATGTTGAGCTGTATTGTCGATCAAGATGTCAATATGAGGTAGCGGGAAATCATCTTTAGGGCTGGCCCTATTCAAATCCCGGTAGTCCACACACATTCTGACTTTGCCATCTTTCTTCGGTACTGGCACGATGTTAGCGACCCATTGAGGATAGGACGTAACAGCCAGAAAGCCAGCATCGAATTGTTTCATTACTTCCGCTTTGATCTTTTCGGACATGTCAGGCCTCATTCGGCGAACTTTTTGCTTGATTGGTGGACAATCCTCTCTTGTGGGGAGACGGTGAACCACGATGTCTGTGTCTAGACCCGGCATGTCTTCATAGGACCAAGCGAAGATTTCAACATACTCATTCAACAACTGTACCAAGCGCTCCTTGACTTTTGGTTCCAGATTGGCACCCACTTGCACCTCCTTCCAGTCCTCCTCGGTTCCCAAGTTAACAGTTTCCAATGGCTCTTCATGCGGTAAGATGGCCCTTTCCTCTTGTTGCAGAAGTCTCGCTAGTTCCCCGGGTACTTCACAACCTTCGTCATCTTCATACTCGGCTAGATTGACCAGATCTTCAGAGTTATTGAAAGATACAGCAGAATAGTTACCCATGGAATCCGGAGTGGATGGGTACCTGCATTGGTGAGTGTGGGTGTGTGTAAGGGATAGCCATCCTTAAACAAAAAAATGCAAAAGGAAAGAAAATGAACATAAGCAGTTTATCAAATGAAAAACGTCCAATGAATCATTAAACATGGCATATGAATATGAAAAATAATCAAAACCCTTACAAGTAGACCTACATGCCCCGGGCAAGGCAGGAGGTGAAAAGATAGTGTACGGATTGTTTGAAAGTAAATATTACAGACCAAATAGGAAATGTTTAACAGATAAATTACTGATGAATAAAAGTGATGGGGACAAAGTCCTTAGCCTCCCAATTGCTCAATCCTCCTTTGACAGTTGGATAAATCCACTCTTCAATGTTGCTTTCTTTGTCCTCCTCTTCCAGGGCGTTGATTCCGTAGGGAGAAATTTTGACTGGCGCCCTTTCAATCTTCGACCGGCGCATAGCTTTCTGGCCAGCGGCTGTGAACCCTAATCCAAACTTGTCAGTCTTATGTGGAAAGTTGGGTAACTGCCCCCATGCTGAATTCTTCCCTTTTTTTATTGCGGCCCTTGCATCCTCCAGAGATGCCATCCTGGCCATCTGTCTCGGTGTCTCAGCCGTCAACTTCGCTACTGCTATTTCAGGAAGGACTTCTTCGAAATGTTGAAACGGTGTCTCAATGAACTCTCCTTCAACCTCCACACACCGGAAAGAATTTAAATGGCTAATCATGTACTCTTCTTCGCCATGGACAGTGATGATCTTTCCCTTGACAGGATACTTCAACATCTGATGTAAGGAGGAGGTGACTGCCCCAGCATGGTGTATCCAAGGTCTACCCAGCAGGCAAGAGTATGATGGACGGATGTCCATCACATAGAAAGTGGATTTAAACACCTCAGTACCTATCTTGATGGGAATTTCAACCTCTCCATGGACCATTCTCTTCGAACCATCGAAAGCTCTGACAACAATATCACTCGGCTTCAATTCCAACCCCTCACAATCTAGTCAGTCCAAGGCCTTCTTAGGCAAAACATTCAGCGACGAACCGGTATCAACCAAAACATGTGCAAGGGTGGTTCCGCGACACTCGATTGAAATATGCAAAGCATCATTGTGGTTTCTGCCTTTAGGGGTTAGGTCGGCATCAGAAAAACCTAATCCATTGTCCGCAGTCAGGCTAGCCACGCAATTTTGAAATTGATCCGCAGAGGTTTCCTGGGGCACATGAGCTGCCTTCAGGAATTTTATCAGGGCTTTAGTGTGCGCTTCTGAGCAAAGTAGTAGTGCCAGCATGGAGATCTTGGAGGGGGTTTGCCCCAACTGTTCCACCACATCGTAATCACTTCTCTTGATTATCCTCAAAATCTCGTCCATTTCCTTCTTGGAGGTTTCCGGGATTACTAAGGGTTGAGCCCTCATCCTGACGGGCTCATCTTGGATTCCCTTACCTTTGTCAACAGCGGTAGGAGAGACAGTACTAGGAACAACAACGTCTTCAATCAGAGGAATTCTAGCAGAAAGCTTTATTGGTGCAGGGACGACCTTGTCAGCTGATGAGGGTCCAAAGACTGCTCTTGGAGGGGAAATCTCTGGAGAAAATATTATCCCGCTCCTGGTGATTTTGCTAGTGCTCGCAATGTTACTAATGCTGGCTTCTTCATCATCCGAACTTTCTTCAATCACCTCGATTTGCTTGATACCATGGTAGTAGACGTCACCGCCATAGTTCCAAGGTATCGATTTCTCAGAAACATAGGGAACAGGTTCTGGCATTGTTATCTTCAAAGGAACAGATTTCGCAGCTGGTGTAATCTTAACAGGCTTTTTGACGGCCTTGGAAAGATTGGCGTGAATGGTTATGATTGAGACATCTTCAGTATGAACTGGAACAGCAGAAACTTTTTCAAACAAAATTTGTCGACTATCCATAAGGCCTTGGATGCCTTTCCTCAATAGCGGACAATCAAACGGCAGAGAGTAGCAACAATAGCAGTCTTCCTTACATCCCGGAAAGATCCCGGCCCTCAACAGATTCAATTTAATGGTTAACAGTGGAGTAGTCAGATCACTGACATCAGCAACATACAAATCTTCTTCAATGGCATTGACATTTCGGTCGTGCTTCGGCATAGGTGCAGATATCACATTAGGCTTCTCTGGAGCGTCAAACTCTACCTCCTTAGCCTCTATCAGGTCTTGGATTTTATGCTTGAGTGCCCAACAATCATTGGTGTCGTGTCCAACACTGTCTGAATGGTAGGCGCATTTAGCATTGGCATGATAATGCGGAGAGGACGTATTCACGTTCTTTGGCGCCTCCTTGATGGTGGCAAGATTCAACTTCAATAGATGGGGAAGCACTTGCGCTGGAGTCATATTAATACGGGTGAACTGCCGTTGTGGTCGTTCCACTCGTTGTTGATTTGGTCTGGACTGGTTATAGCGAGGCTGCTCACTCTGAGTGTTTTGAATCATTACGGCCCCCACAGTTGGCCGACGCTCCATCTTCCCTGCTCTTCTCTGAGAATATACCATAGTTGTTTCCTTCTTAAAAGGTTTCTTCTCAACACTTGCAGCAACACCCTTCTGAATCTTTCCTGACTTGATGCCAGCTTCTATTCTTTCGCCTGTTAAGATCAAATCGGTAAACCCCGCGGAAGAGTTACCAATTAAATGATTGAAAAATGGCCCAGATAGGGTCCCTAGAAACATATCAACAAGTTCACGATCGGTTAAAGGAGGCTGCACCCTGCCAGCCAAATCCCTCCATTTTTGTGCATATTCTTTGAATCCTTCGCCTGTTCCTAACGACATACTCTGAAGTTGGGTACGAGTAGGAGCAAGGTCAGAATTATACTGGTATTGTTTGTAGAAAGCGGTGGCCAAATCTTCCCAATTTCTGACACTGGTTCCTTCTAGCTGATAAAACCACTCCAACTGAGCTCCCGAAAGGCTGTCTTGAAAGAAATGAATCCAAAGGTTTTTATCTGCCGTATAGGGTTGAATCTTTCTCACGTAGGACCTGAGATGCATTTTTGGACAGGACAGCCCATCATACCTCACAAACACTGGCACTTTGAATTTTGGGGGAATCACAATCCCGGCAACCAAACCCAAGTCTTCAAAATCCAAACCCGGTACTCTTTGTAATTCCATGGCGGCCAATCTGTCTTCCAGCCCTTTGTATTTATCATCAGCTGGAGGATATTGCTGGTCAGAATAATCTTCATCCTCTTCAACCTCTTCTTCCTCTGCATCAGACTCGGAAGGCACCGCAACTCCATCTCTTTTACTAGTCCCTTCATCAGAAGTAGGAGGAAATTCAAGCACTCTCCGAGCTTCTCTGTCAAATCTTCTCCCCAAAGTAGCCACCCCAATCCTCTTTTTCTTCTTCTTCGCTGGGTCCTTATTCCCCAATTGAGTCTTGATATCCTCCTGACTTTTAACCAAAGTCATCAGGAGTTGCTGGAACTGTGGATTCTGAGCTTGTAGGTCTTTGACTGTTTGCTCGAGATCCATCCTACTGAAATAAACAGCAGACAGATAAGGAAACCTGGAGTGAGACCTGCTTATGCACATGATGAATGGTATGCTTATGTATGCAATGCATTCAAGGATTTAGAACATTCAAAATTGTTTCAGACAAAGAAGAACGCACGTCATATTAATAAGAAGAAATTTGTTAGTACATAAATGCCCCATGGGCCAAATATTACAAAATAACTTCTTAAGGCAAAAAGACATTGCGCATCCTCTTTGGTGCGATATAGATGTTGAGGGCCTCTTGCTCATGGAGTCGGCGGGTAAGCTCTAGAACCTTCTTCTCACTGGCGTAGAAGCTAGCTTCAAAAGTATTTCGTTCCTCCTTGAGCTGAATCCAACTTTTCTGCATTTCCTCCCACGATGTAGGCATGTCTGGATGTAGGATGGTGTAGGGAACCTCTCCTTCATTGACGGGCTCTTTAATCACAGGGAGAACATGAGGATAAGGCATCATCAGACTTTGGGCTCGGGCTCGTACCCACTTGAGATAAGGCTCAAGAGGGATGGAGTTCTTGTGTCCCAGAGTCTTGCTATCAACCTTGTTGAGTTTTCCCCAAGCTCTGATGAATCTTTGGTGAAGTCCTTGCGCATCGTTGTCGAAGTCAAAAACTAGGTCAGGAATCAACATGTCATGAGGGCCATCCCTCCGTGCATATCCAAATTGCCTCAAAGCTAGGCAAGGGTTGTAGGTGATACCTCCCCTAATTCCAAGTAAAGGAACATTAGGAAACTCTCCGCAACGATCGATGATGATGACATTTTCTATGGACCGAGAACACCAATGTACATCAGAGTGAGTAAGAGTCATCAACCGTTGGGACCACCTTGAGCCTTGGTCATTCTTCAAGACAGATTGTGGAAGGTGCGAAATAAACCACCTTGCAAGGAGAGGAGTACAGCACATGAGAACACCCCTCTTTCTCATTGTTCGTGTGTAAAATGAGTGAAGGATGTCCCCAAGCAATGTTGGTATTGGATTTCTGGACAAGAAGATTTTGACGGCGTTGACATCTACCAATTGGTCAGGATTTGGGAACAAGACCAACCCATAGATAAGGAGTGCCACAATCTCTTCAAAGGCTTGTAGGTCCAATGAGTTCCAACATTCTTGTGCCTTCTCAAACAAGAATTTTGCTAAGAATCCCTTGACGCCGCTTCTGGTTTCCCAATGCCCCTTGATGTCGAATGGTTGTAGATGTAATGCTCGAGCAACATCTTCCAGCTTTGGTTCCTTTTCCGTACCGTTGAAGGGTAGTTGATTAAGGATAGGAATTCTCAGGAGTTGAGAAAACTCCTCCAAAGTGGGTACCAACTGATAATCAGGGAAAGTGAAATAGTGGTGAAGAGGGTCAAAGAACTGGAATAGCACTTTCATCATGTCTTCTTCAATGTTGGTGTTGACTAGGCTGAGCAGTCTACCATGTCTTTCACTGAAGGATGAATTTTCTGGAATTCTTGAGGTGAGCTCTTTGAGTTGAGGAGAAATTCTCACAAGGTTGACTTGAATGGTATTTCTGCGAGGAATTTCCATGACCTACAAAACAGGAACAAAGATGAAGATCCAAACCCTTGAAATGGTTAGTAAATGCATATGATGCTTCATGATGTTTATGATGTATGCACAAAACATATGTACAAGCAAATCACACCAAACCCTAGTTTCAGGCTTGCATGGGGTTTCATAGGTGAGTACCCTCTTGAGTGTAGTTGGCTTAAAAACCTGTCCTATAAATAGTAACCGGGTTCTAAGGAGCTCAATATCACGGGATTGTTTTCATCGTTCATTGTTTTGGTTTAGCCACTTAACTAGCGACCAAAATATTCCAAGAAAACAACCCTCAATGAGTGTAGTATCGAGTATCTACCAACTTCGGACTGCACCAAAGCCGGTCATCTCACTACCCCTATTGAAAGGCCAAGATGGTCAAGTAAGGTTCTAGGTCATTAGTGCTTAGTGACATCACTCAGCGGCCCCGTACTCTCCTTGATTGAACTCAAGGGTTACCGGTACTCACAAATATGTCGCACTAATATAGCTATTGCTTCGACCGTGTCGGTATACCCCGCACAGTTTCCACAACGTATTGCTATCTATGAATCTTTCCCAAAATCCGGGTGGAGGATTGCAAACCCAAACAATAGAGCCAAGATATAAAGCAATCAATTCAAACAATTAGTAATGCAAGAGGGTGATCTAAGCCCTAAGGTTACTCCACTTTAAAAAATAGTCCCTAGCAGAGTCGCCAGTTCTGTTATACGGTGGGAGAACTGACTGTGGTTTTGCGTTTGTTTTCGCAAATGTTTCGGTTGAGCAAGAGTCGCCACCGACTTTTTATTTTATCCTAAGGAAAGGTTTAAAAAGCACAGCAAAAACCTTTGAGATTTTTCTTGGGTTCGGGGAGTAGATTATAGAAAGGGAAGGTATTAGCACCCTTTCTATCCATGGTTATCCATGGGCTCTTAGGTACTTGCTTAGATCAACTTGCCTTGGTTTTCAATTGTTTGAAATGGTGCTTGATGTGTGGTTTTGAAAATGTTTTAGGAAAGATGCCTTGTATAGGCTACCCTTGTAACAATTCTTTACTCGAATGTTTTACAAAAGGTGTTTTGTCTTTTGAAAAGATGTTTCAAGGTTTTTTTTGAAAGCTTGTTTTGAAAGTGTTTGTGAAGTGGGTTTTGAAAATAGGCAAGTGTTTTCTTTGCAAATTGGCAAGTACTTAAGAGTTATCTACCCTAAAGTTTTCTCAAAGATTTTTGTTATGTTTTAAACCTTTTGACAATTTTGTTCCACCATTGCATTTGGTGGACAATCTTGTCTTAGGAGGTGAAAGGGACGGGCGCGGGTCATCGTTTAGACCATAATTGCAATAGTGTTAAATGTCTTTGGGCAATTTTTCTTTAAAAGGGACTTGATCATTCATTTAGGCAACATTTTGAGGGACTATGATCATTTGATTGTTTGTTTTACCCAAAGAAATTCAACATACAATATGGCCCAATTATTTGAAGGCAACAAAGTGGAATACCCTTGGGGTGCAAGTGTGAAATGTGTTGTCCATTTTCATGCTTATTTATCTTGAGATTAGGTCCAACTATTTTGTTCGTTTTATTCGCGCACAAACCCTAATTCTAGCATAGTATGTTTAGAAAGCATTTAAAGTGCGAAATTTAAATTCCTACGCTATTACAACACAATAATATGGGGAGGGGGGTACAATGTTTCAAATGGGGTATATTTAGACAAGAATTTAAACCTAACTATTACATCATTTTCTTTGAATATTTACAAGACAAATAATTGTATAATTAAATGGAAATTGGAATAAATATGCAAAATGCAAAAAAAAGAATTTTTATGTGTATGAAAAAAGAATATTATTTATGTGAAATAAAAAGGGAAATAAAAAGGTATTATTTTTGGGGTATTTTCAAATTTAGGGCAAAACCCTAATTTTTAATCAAAGGGGTATTAATCAATTAATTCATATAATTTATTATTTACATACAAAAAATAAAATAAAATATTATATATTTGTAAAAAGGGCATTTTTTAGTATTAAATATTAAAAAATAAAATATGTACATTTTTTGGTATTTTTATTCTAAGAACATTAATATATACCTATATATTCATATTATTTACAAAATGTGTATTATATATATTAATTAATAATATTAAAAAATAAAAAAAGTATTCTTTCCATAAAATATTTTCAGGAAGTAAAAATAAGATAAAAGTATGTAAAAATGTATTTCCAATATTTTAATATTTTAACAAAACATATATATTTATTTATTTATGTTCAAACTAAAAGAAAAATCAAATAAACACCTAATAAAATCAAAAATGGTGAGAAAAATATTTTTTAAATTTTTAATATGCTGAGAGAAAATAAATGAGCCAATCAAAAAAAGCAAAAGTCAAAAATATTAAAAGTGAATGAAATGGGCTCAGGGGGTGCAAAACAAAAAAAGTGGTGTGAATAAGAAAATAGTTCAGGCCCAGCCCAAGAAGACATTGTCTTCAACCTTCAGCCAAAAACAATTCAAAAACGCGCGCCCTGTTCTTGATCTTCTAACTCCTGATTCCTGGCTTATTAATAAAAACTCATAACATAAAAAATGTTCAGCATCAAGAGACGAATCCAACCATATGCAGAACTTGACCTAACTCTCTAAGATGAGGGAGAATTTCTTCTCCCCCAAATCCTAACCTAGATTTTCTGCCATTTTCAAACCTCAAATTCTCACAGCTCAAGCAAAAGAAATGAAAAGTAAAAACATGTACATGTTCAGTGGCATGAGTAGAACATTGTTTATTCACAAACTTAGAGCTAATGATGCTTGATAAGAGAGATAGAAGTTCACCAAGATACCTGTTCAGCTGAAGTTCTATCTGGCAATGAGGGAGCTTTCAGTGCAAGGTGATGATTGGAAAAGCTTCCTTGAGGTCCAGGGATGCTATTCCAATGTTTACTTTGTCTTGAAAGCTTCTGAATCGTGCTAGAGCACTTCACCTGCAAAACAAGAAACTGAAAATGGTGGAAGTGGTTAGAGGGATTACAGGTCGTGTTTCAGGTCTTGGTTAGCTTGCATAGATGGTATGGAAGGTGTGTGAACTGGTTTGGGCAAGAAAGCTTGAAAGAAATGAAAGATGGCACTCAAACTGTAGGCCTTGCCCTGTTTTTTGCAGTTTGAGAGTGATTATGGCAATGGGGAGGTGTTGATGGTCTTAGGGTCGTGCTTCTGCTTGGTTGGGATGTTTGGAATGTGTCTACAATATTTGCTTCTGTGTTCTAATGCTGAGATGAAAGATGTCCTATGTTATGGTACTTTTCTTCACCCTTAAGCAAGCAAAGCCAACTTGGTGTTTTAGGCAAGTAGGGGACCCCTAATGAGCTGCATAATCTCTCCTTGATCAGAGTGTTTTGCTCATAATCTTGTGCCAATTGGATTTGATTTGTACTTGTGGATTTGCATCATGACATAAAGTGAAACCTTTGCAAAAATGGATATAATGCTTTTTCCAATTTGGGATTAATCCATCATACAATGCTTTAGCTCATGAAACAAGGTCTTAGCACAATGAACATGCATTAAATTATTGAGTGTTAGATGGTTTTAGGACCTGTAATCAAGGGGCATGCTGGTTTGAGAAGTTTGCACAAATTATGAATATGAAAAATAGCCAATTCAAAAGTGAGTTTTTGCCAAATTGTGAAATTCGAATCTCTCAAGTCATGAGGTTGTTTGATGAGTTCTTTGACATTTTGGAAATTTTGTAATGTGTACTACAATCCATCTTTGAAATGCAATTTGAAATTCCAAGTGGAAGTGTATGGAAAATGGCCTTGAAGTGGGGTAGAAAACCTTGTCAAAATAGGTCAAAAATTCACTAAGTTAAGAATGGTTTAATGCACTTATTCAAAAATTTGTAACTTGAGATACAAGCCTCAAATGGGAAAACTTTGTGAATAAAAGTTGTAGATTATGCAACAAGCTACAACTTTCATGTTTTGACTTTTGTTTGAATCCAAATGGATCTTGGTGAAAAAGTGGGGCAAAATTAGGAAAAAATTAGGTTTTTTTATAACTTAGAAAAATTCTAAGTTATGAAAAATTCTAATTTCTAACCCTAATTTGCATTTTGTGATTTCTTGGTGAACAAGTTTCATGATTTGGCATTTTTTGATGAAAAATGAATCTTGACTCTTGATTTTGACCAAAAAGTCAAAGTTTGACTTTTCAGTATACAGTCAAAATTGATCAATTGACTGGGAAATTCAACTGTCAATCTTGTGTACTTGGGATCTTTTGAGTTTGTTGAGCATGTCAAGATAATTCCATGGAGTCCTTGAGTCCATATATGATCTTGGTTTGCCATTGGCTAGGTCAAACAGTCAAAAATTGCCTTTGTGCAGTCAAAACCCTAAAAATGACCATTTTGCCCTTTTGGTGATCTGATCAAATTTCTTATGGAATTGTGATCCAAACTTGATCAAATGGTCCATATGAGTTCATAATGTTGATGTGGGTCAATTTTCATGAGGTTTGACTGTCAATTGGCCACAGTTGACTTTTTCCCCAATACAGCTGATTTCTAGGTCAACTGTCCAATTGACTGAGCAAAACTTGGAATCAAAGCTTGAAACTTGGTATGGATAAACTTGGGAGTCCAATATGAAGCATGAAAGTCATCTTAAGCACTTTAGGTCAAAACATCTTGGTGCAAACACAAACCCTAATTTGGGTCAACAGTGCAAGGAGAGGTCTTGAGCAGATGAAACCCTAACTGGATCTTGGGCTTCAAAGGTTTTGTGATGAGAAATCATTGAGAAATGGGAGGGCAAATTTTGGGGTACAACACTGTCCAAAACTCCACCTCCGGTCATATGTGAGGAAGATCCAACCTTATACTGCTGATAGAGATCTCTGGGTTCATTTCTTTCAAGATAGTCTGTCAGGGACTCAACTTGAATGGTTCTGTCAATTGGAAGGAGCTAACATCCGCAACTGGGAGGACCTTGTTGCTGCTTTTTACAAGCAATACCAGTATAATGCCGACCTTGCTCCCACGCGCACTCAGCTTCAGGGGATTTCTATGGGTACAGGCGAAGGCTTTAAGGACTACGCTCAGAAGTGGAGAGATCTTGCCGGAAGAGTCCAACCCCCTTTGTCTGATAGGGAGTTGGTGGATATGTTTCTTGGGACTTTGTCTGGTCCTTATTTCAAACACTTGATCGGAAGCTCTTCATCCGGGTTCACCGAGCTAATACTGACCGGCGAAAGGGTCGAAGCTGGCATCAAAAGTGGGAAGATTCAAGAAGAAACATCTTCTGATACTCAGAAAAAGCCCTACAATGGAAAAAAAGAGTCCAATGCTGTGTATGGTAAAAAGAGTCGTCATGATCAACATGTAGGGGCAACCCAGATCTCCGATCCCACGCATGTTCAACAAAGACAGAGCAATAGGCGTAGGGTAAGATATCAAGAAAGGCAGTATACTGACATCAACATGCCTTTGTCTCAAGCGTTACAACAATTGCTGAAGGTGAAACTGATCACACTAAAGGATCCTCCTCAAAATCCTGATACTTCCCCTTCCAAGTATAACCCGAGTGTGAGATGTGCCTACCATTCTGACAGTCCTGGACATGACACCGACGACTGTTGGAGTTTGAAGAACAAAATCCAATACTTGATTGATGCCAAGGAGATCAAGTTTGATCACAGATCCTACACCAAATCATTGAGAATGTCTTTTGTTCATTTGAATTTTCAAGTTGTAATATCTTTGTTATTCAAACAATTTTCTATTAGTGCCAGACTTTGTTTCATTAATGCATTGCATATGTTTGTCTTGATTTGATCCAATCATTTTAATTACATTTAAACTATGCTTTTTACTCACTTTATGACATTCAACTCTTGCTAAAAGTTACAAGCCTTTAGAGGGAGGATGACGAAAACGATACCACGATCTTTACAGTATGCTTTTGAACAAACCCCGCTGATGAGGTACAGGCATTGTTTCAAATCCTAAACAGTGGAGTTATAAGGAAGATAATCCCTCGTCAACCCCTTTGAGCCAAAGAAGTTGGAGTTTTTCTTTTCGCAAAAATTAAAAAACCTTAATTATAACCTGGGGCAGGGTAGTTTTCTCAGCTGATCCAGGTACACAATGAATGGCATCAAAGAAGTCTTTCCTAAAAAAAAGAACAGTGATGGTTCCCTATAATCGTCAAGACAGGCAGTCATTATCTCTCAAAATAAAAGCCCAATAAGTCAAAACCTATGAAGGAGACTTACAAAACTGGGGCATCCCGCTGACTGTAATCACAAAAGAAACAGTTCAGGAAAAAAGACAGGGATAATAAAATCAAAAAGAAAGAGGTCCTACAAACTCTCAACAAAAATGACTGCCTGTTCAAAATAAACTATCAGTATCTGAACCATCACCGGAATGTCAGAGCAAAGACTCAAACAAGATCTAATGCACAATTATCTGAGTTTAGGATTGAAGAACATCACGAAGAGCAGGTGGGTATAAATGAAATTTGAGCCTTTATCCTTTGTTTCTTAAACCGTGAACCAGGCCACGTTATAACCCTTAAAAGTCCTAGCTGAAGCATGGTGTTGTACCCCAAAATTTGCCCTCCCATATTCTTCAAGATTTGCTAAGTCAAAGCTTCAAAATCTCCCCAAGGGTTGCACAGTTCAAGGGCCTCCTAACAGTCAAAAACTAGGGTTTTGGTTCTGACAAAGAAAATGAAGTTTCCAAGGGTCCAATCAAGTCCCACATGCCTATAAACATTGTCAAGCATCATCATACCAAGTTTCAAGACTTACAGCACAAAATTGCACAGTCAAAAACCCTAATTGCACTACAGTCAACTGCAGGGGCAAAATGGTCATTTGACAGTCAAAAGTTCAAATTTTTGGTCAACATCTCATTTTGAAGCCACAAACATCATTTTATCAATTCTTGATCATGATTCTCAAAGCATGGCTCAAAAAAGTCTCAAGATGCAAAAGTTTCCATATTTGGACAGTTGAAAAAGTCAACTGTAACTTGACCAAGGCATAACTTCCACATGGATTATCAGAAAAATTCCATCCAAAGCTCATTTTGAAGAGAAAGACATTTCCTACAACTCATCTTCACACTTCAAGTCCAAGAAATGCTCTCACAAAAAGTTATCAATCTCAACATTATAGGTCATTTTCAAAAGTCAACAAAAAGGGACTTTAAGTGAAAGGCCATAAATTGAGATTGGTAAATAAAAATAACATGGGACCAAAGGCATTGGTTAGAGGACTTCAAGACCTTTCCAAAATGTCCAAGAACATGATCAAAGCTTAAAAATTGAGCAAGATATGCCTTGTGGAAGTTGGGAAATTTTTGGGTATTTTGAAAAGTCAACTTTGCTTCAAATGCCTTAAAATTGCTAATGGGCCACATTTTCTTCCAAGATTCATCATCCAAAGCATGTGCACGACCATTTGGCCCAAAGGGAAGTTATTCATCATTTTTATTTATTTATTTGAATTTTAAATTGCTATTAATTCATTTAATTAATTAAAATATGGAAAAATTACCAAAGCAAGCTTTTCAAATCTTTTTATGCATGAAATATCTTCAAGATTTCGTGCATTATCTTATATGGAAAGAATCAAGTTGATTGGACATGATTGGTATCAAATATGCATGGAAAAGATTGAAAAATTATGCCATGAAAATCAAATATCTTTCCATCAATGCAAAGGTTTTTTGGATCCAAATCTTTACCCTAATCATTCCATACATAAGCAGGATGCAAACCCTAGTGCTAAAGACCTCTATGCTGCGCCTGATCTCAAGAACAAGTTTGCACTTTTTGTGAAAAAATTCTAAAACTGAAAACGTGATTCCAAGGCTTTTCAAGGCAAAAAAACCATCCTATTGTGTTCCTGAGGCTTCAAGGAACGTGCCTGAATCAAAATCATCAACCCTAACATCAAGAATTGTTAACTAGAAGTCAGACTGTGTCACTTTTTTTGCATAATCGTATTTCATCATTCATGCCATGATTTTGAATTCTAATGCTCGTTTTGTGTTAATCTTATCATTCTGAAGCTAACTATATTGTTCAATTAAGTTTTGCTTGCCCATACGCGATTTCACCATGGAAGATTGTTAGGGTTACAAAACTGCAAATTTGGGGTTTCTTGGTTATGGCAAAATTGAGACATGAGACCCATGCCATTAGAACCAGAAGATCATGGCCAATCGATTCCACACCTCGCGCCTAATTTATGAAGCACGATGGCCTATTCGCTATTTTTCTGTTCATCATTTAGTGGGGGTTTAAAACCCCCGCTATTCAATTTGTTTTTGTTTCAGATACAGCAAGCCCTTGAAGAAGATGATTATGTGGCAGGACATGATAGGGCAATTTGAAACTGGCGCGCGTTTTTGTTGTTTTTAGGCCACTAACCAATTTTCTCTTTTGTTATTTATTCATTATTATATGTATAACGTGCATTGATGGTTCAGATGGTGGAAAGAGGCGCTGGCAAGCTTTGGGACCTGGGTTCGATTCCCAGGTCCCCTCACTTTATTCATATATTTTGTTCCAATTTAATCCTATGCAGTTCAAGCCTCAGCGTCCACCATAAGCTCACGATCCAGGCACGCCACATGGCCACTGAGGGCAATCCAAAGGCCAATGTTTGAAGAGTACCATGGGCATGAGTCAGAGGTGCCACACGCCAGCATAAAAGTCAACGAGGCCAAGGGCTATTGGGCCAGAATTGCTACAATTATACCTCCAGTTTGGGGACAGAACCCCCCATGGTTTGCTCTTTTATCTTTTTTTGTGTTTTTTCTATTTTTGTTTGTTTTAATTAATTTCCCTTTAATTCTTTAAATTAATTTATTTTCATAAAATATAAAAATAACAAAAAAATCAGAAAAGGCAAAAATAAAAATATATTTTATTTAAATATTATTTTTTGTAAATAAATCTCAATAATTAATTTAGCTTTTTAAATTTAGGTTTAATTCAAATATTTTCCTTAATAAATTAAAAAAAGTGTAGAATTAAGGGTTTTGAGTATTTTTTTTCATTCTTTTTCTTTTTTCTCTCACCATGATTAATTATTAAATATTATTTTCCTGTAAATAAAATTGCATTAATTAATTAGGTTTAATTTTAGGTTCAATTTTAATATTTTTTCTTAATAAATAAAAATTGTAGAATTAGGGTTAATTAAATTTTTTAATTCCATTTAATTCTCATAAAAGTCCATAAATACAAAAACTCAAAAAAATCTTTTTCTTTTTATTTTAATTCAATTAATTTGTTAATCATAATTTAATTTCATTAAAAAAGGGTCCAACGCCCTCGCTTTCGATTTTAATTCTCTTCGCATTTTATTTCCTTTCTTATAATTTTTATGTAATTCTTCCAAAGCCGTGTAAACTTGATATTTATATTTCTCGCACTTTATTTTATGTCAAATCGGGTCCTGGATTTAATTTGGCGATGTGGACCCGCGCCTTTGTAATAGTTTAGGAACTTTAATTTCTGCCTCTTTTTTAACTGCTAATAAATTGCATGCAAGAATGAATGTTGAAATAAAACTAACGCGTAGATCACCCATGACATGAACAAGACAAATATCTGAAAACGACACACAAATCACACACTACCCCTAGGGTACGCCTCACTGTTGCCTTGCCCCTCGAAAGGTGATCGTCGAGTAGAAGATGTTTTAGTAAGTCCTCATGATCCGGGAACCTGGCATGAGGGTAGCTTCTAAGCTGTCTTCCCATTGCTCCGGTGATCACCATGTCCCGAACCTTCGAATTGACCCGAACACCTCCAACTGGTGGTGTTACCTACCTCTCAATGATGGGATGGCACTACTTTAAAGGACATCTACACAGACGAATTCCTTAGGGTAGGTAGACGACTCTAGATGCTTGCTCTAATTTCAAAACAAATCAAAAATACTTTTCACACCGACACCTTTTCAAAAAGCTTTCGAAAGCAACTTTTCAAACACTCTTGAGGACCGATACAAGAGTCGAACTGGAATTTTCAAAGAAACTTTTTAAAACCCACAGTTGAAAAGCAAACAAACCTTTTGAAAACACAATGAGCAAGTATCTAAGAGCCCATGGATAACCATGGATAGAAAGGGTGCTAACACCTTCCCTTTCTATAATCTACTTCCCGAACCGAGAGCGATCTCTATAAGGAATTTTTCTGTGCTTTTGTCCTTTCCATTTGGAGAAAATAAAAGACGGTGGCGACTCTTGCTTACCGCGACATTTCGCGAACCAGCGTTAAACAGTCAGTTCCAGATCCACCGATCACAGAACTTGAGACTCTGCTGGGGACTCTTTATAAAGTGAGGTGTACCTTAGGGTTAGTTCATAATTGTGTTTCCAATTGTATTGACTTGCTTGCTTTATTATTGTGGGACTGTCTTGGGAGTTCTATAGATCCTAACCCAGATCTGGGGGATACCCTCTTAGAAAGTAGCAACAAGGCTGTGAGGGAACTGTGCGGGGTATACCGACACGGTTGAAACAGTATGCTACGTTGATGTGGCACTTTGGTGTGTACCGGTAACCCTTGAGTTCAGTCAAGGAGAGTACGGGGCCTCCGCGTGGTGTCGTGAAGCATCAACAGACCTTAGGAACCTTAATTGAACTATCTTGGCCTCTTTAGGGTAGTGAGATAACTGACCTTGGTGCAGTCCGAGGTTGGTTGATACTCGATACTACACTCAATTGAGGGTTGCTTTCTTGGAATATTTCGGTCGCCAGTTCAGTGGCTAAATCGAAACGATGAACAATGAAAGCAATCTCGTGATATTGAGACCCTTAGAACCCGGTTACTTCTAATAGGACAGGTTGAGCCCACTAACTGCAAGAGGGTACTACCCATACCCCATGCTGGCCTTAAACTCTAAGGGCTCGTCTTGTGTGACTTGTGTGCCTTCCAACTTGACTACTTGCATGCTTGTTATCTGACACATGAACTACTTGCAGGTTTCGTTCATAGTCCTTAATTAGGACTCATAACAGGGTTTACTAAGTTTCTTGTAGGTTTTGTTGATAGTCCTTAATTGGGACTCATGACAGGTTTTACTTGAGTTTCTTGCAGGTTTTGGTTTGCAGTCCTTAGTTGGGACTCATAACAGGGTTACCTACATTACCCCATGCATAGCATAACATTATACCATGGCATACATCCTGCATAAGGACTAATCCATTTCAAGGATCTCAAGGGCTTGTGATGCAGGTCATGATGAACCAACGGTCCAGCAAGGGGCAAAAGGGTATTTATTGTCCTCTAGTCAAGGTTGTCAGGGGCTATGACCCACTTGATATGGTGAGCCTTTTGACCCTTGAAGAAGGACTCTCAACAATATGAAGTTCCTTCAATCAAACTACCGGTTTCAAATTCTAACAAATTTTCTTGTTTATCCCGCGAGGTCCTTGAAAACATTGCATGCATGTCATACACATCATTGCACAACAGGTACCCTTGTTGCAGGTCACTTACCTTTCTTGCTGTTAATTTCAACAATGGCTTCCCAACAAGATAACCAGGACCTTCTTGCTCAAGAGACTCGGTTCGGGGAAATCCTCCTGAATCTATCCAAGGGGGAGGAAGAACTGAGAACACTTCTCATGGAGACTTTGGTCAGGAACAGCGCTGAGGACGAACGGTTGAAACATCTACAAGCTGAGGTGGATGCAATGAGAGCCCAGATGCTGGGGCAGGTGACTATCATTCAAGGTTTAGCTCAAAGACAAGAAGAGCTCGGAGTTCTCGTCAACCAATTGCTTCAGAGTAACCAACTGGGGCAAACGTCCAAGGGTAAAGAGCCAGTCATCGTTTAACCACCTTTGAGGCAAAAGGATAAGAGAGCTCCTCAAATGGCTTCAAGGTCACAAACTCAGCAGCAACTTCACCAACTCCAGCCAGACAAGCCCGGGAGGCAATTCACCCAACTCAACATGTCGCTGTTTCAAGCTTTACAACGCTTGTTGAGATTGAATCTGATCACATTAAGGGCTCATCCCCGGAACCCCAACACAGCATCTCCTATCTATGATCCTAATAAAAGGTGTGCCTACCACTCTGCCTGTCCAGGACATGATACAAATGAGTGTTGGGCTCTGAAGAACAAGATCCAGGATCTGATCGATGAAGGAGCATTGGAGTTCACACAAGATGGTCACGCTGAGTTTTTCTACCATCCCTCCAAGGCTCATCATTTGAAGTAACAAGCCCTGAGATGAAAAGACTTTTGTTCATTAGGATTTTCAAGTTGTAATTTTCTTTTGTTCAAACATTTACTCATGTTAAACGTTGTTATTCCATTAATGCATCGCATATGTCTGTTTTGAAGCAATATATTCGTATTCACTATATGCAAACTATTTTCATATTTTTTCTGATGATCAACTCTTGACTAATAATTCTAAGCCTCTTGAGGGAGGATGACGAAAACGATACCGCAATCTTTACAGTATGCTTTTGAACAGACCCCGCTGATGAGGTACAGGCATTTTTTCAATCCCTAAACACTGGAGTCATAAGGAAGATAATCCCTCGTCAACCCCTCTGAGCCAAAGAAGTAGGAGTTTTTCTTTTCGAAATTTAAAACCCTTAATCATAACCTGGGGCAGGGTAGTCTCTCAGTTGATCCGAGTGCATAACGAACGACACCAAAGAGGTCCTTATAAAACAAAAGACAGTGATGGTTCCGAACAGTCATACAGACAGGCAGTCACTACTTCTCAAAATAAAAAACCTATTAAGTCAAAACCTATGAAGGAGACTTACAAAACTGGGGCATCCCGCTGACTGTAATCACAAAAGAACAGTTCAGGCAAAAAAAAAAAGAACAGGGATAGCAAAGTCAAAAAAGAAAGAGGTCCTACAAACCCTCGACAAAAAAGGAAATGGCTGCCTATTCCCAATAAACTGTCAATATCTGAATCATCACTGGAATGCCAAAGCAAAGACTCAAATAAGGTCTAACGTACGATCAACTGAGTTTAGGTTTGGAGAACGTCACGAAGAGCGGGTGGGTACAAATAAAATTTGAGCCTTTACCCTTTGTTTCTTAAACCGTGAACCAGGCCACGTTATAACCCTTAAAAGTCCTAGCTGAGGCATGGGTTAGTTCGAAAGCATACTGTTACAAAAGGTATCCTGACTCCTTAAGGCCTACGGTAAATACGGAGTTGACATCACGTTTTACAAACATTCACTTGTTTTATGAAAAAGAATGCATTTTCAAAATCTTCAAGACAGACATAAGCTTTGCATTTTTAACATAACTTTGTTTGCATATGACTTTTTGTTTGAACAGCATAGAAATTCGCACGACGAATGCCTAATAAACAGAAGCACTTCCAATCAAGGGGCATGATATGATCATGGTCTATTATCTGGGGCAATCCAATCAAGATTCAGAGAATCTCTCAAAGGCCAAATAGCCTGGGGCAAATCTCCGCCTGAGTCACTTGGGGCATTCCAACAATGAATCTTGTCTAATCAAACACCTTCTGGTGGCATGACAAAACACTTCTAACAGGGGCAACTCCCTACATCCGGAGAGTGTGGACATAGTCGAAAAATACTACGCACAATCAAAGACCCGCTAGGTTGACATACCTAGGCAAAAATAAGGGCTTCCCGACAAACCAAAAGGGTTCGGGCAAAAATAAGGGATGAAATGAAAAGATCTGTACACCCGGCAAGTCGAAAACCTGAAAAGGCGGCTTGGGCAAGAATGGGTATCCCGGTGGACTGAAAACCCGAAAGGGCGGTCCATGCAAAAGTTAGGGATCAAAGCGTACGACTATGTCCTGTCATCTTGTCACCTGCCTACCAGAAGAAGGTTTGTCCACCAACAACTATCAGTACCTCACAGGTCTTCCTCTCCCACCTCAGAAACAGGGGCAATGATGAGGCGTCCAAACGATCTAATTGCTCTATCCACCAAGGTACCGAGGTAAGTTCAGCTGAAGAATAACCAGATGTCTTAATTCCCCAGAGAGTGCGTCAGCAAGTCAATGCACTCTCCCCAAGCAAAGCTATTATCAAACTTAAGGAAGTTGGGTATCCTCCCGCAGATCTCAACATTCCCCAGCAGTATATATGCATTCTTAACAAGCATCCCCGGTAATCTTGGTCTAAAGATTGTTCCCCGGAGGTATATCAAACATTCAGTGGAGTCACTTCCCCAATACAGTTCATAACTTCTCCAGGAGAGTCCAATCCAGTTTCCCCAGGAGAGTTGGAATCCATCTCCCCAAGCAGTAAGCTTATCCCCAGTAGATTCTGGAAGCTTATCCTTGTAGAGCACGAACGCGTCTCTCGGCTTTATTCAAAGAGTTATTTCCCTACCAGGATATAACTGGGTTATCCTCAGCCAAAAGCCACGGAAAGATCGTCCTTGGCACAGTCTTCTTATCCCCAGCGAAGTCTATTAACACTTCCAACACAACAATGGTATCCCCAGCAAAGTTATTATCAACATTTCAGCAAGGTACCTCTCTCCCCACAGAGTATTGCTTCCCAGCAAGATCGTTAGAGTACTTTTCTCCCCGCAGAATATTCCATTCGCCAAGTTTATTCCCCAACGGAGTTATCTTCTCCTGCCGGTATTCTTGCAACTATCATCCCCAGTGGGAGCAAAGCATCTATTCTTCAAACATCAGCCCAGGAGTGACTTCCTGGCACCCGTCAAGGATTTATTTTCCTAAGACGAAAAGATACATTCATAAACATCGCATTTTCATCATTATAGCATGCATATACACATCATATCTTACAAATCTCATTTAAGTTGAGAGCATCATTGCTTGATCCATATCATGCATTGCATATGACTGACCTTTACCTTTCAGGAAAGATCCAGTGAAGTCCTCAGCTATATTTCAAGACCTTGACCGGTTCAGTTAAATCGACCCTAAGATTTTACTGTTTCTTATCCAGTCAAAGGCCTTCTCTGGTTCAGTCAGATCGACCTTAAGATCTCCCTGATTCTTATCCAGTTGAAGATTTCAAGACCTAGACCGGTTCAGTTAAATCGACCCTAAGATTTTACTGTTTCTTATCCAGTCAAAGGCCTTCTCTGGTTCAGTCAGATCGACCCTAAGATCTCCCTGTTTCTTATCCAGTTGAAGATTTCAAGACCTAGACCGGTTCAGTTAAATCGACCCTAAGATTTTTCTGTTTCTTATCCAGTCAAAGGCCTTCTCTGGTTCAGTCAGATCGACCCTAAGATCTCCCTGATTCTTATCCAGTTGAAGATTTCAAGACCTAGACCGGTTCAGTTAAATCGACCCTAAGATTTTACTGTTTCTTATCCAGTCAAAGGCCTTCTCTGGTTCAGTCAGATCGACCCTAAGATCTCCCTGTTTCTTATCCAGTTGAAGATTTCAAGACCTAGACCGGTTCAGTTAAATCGACCCTAAGATTTTTCTGTTTCTTATCCAGTCAAAGGCCTTCTCTGGTTCAGTCAGATCGACCCTAAGATCTCCCTGATTCTTATCCAGTTGAAGATTTCAAGACCTAGACCGGTTCAGTTAAATCGACCCTAAGATTTTACTGTTTCTTATCCATTCAAAGGCCTTCTCTGGTTCAGTCAGATCGACCCTAAGATCTCCCTGTTTCTTATCCAGTTGAAGATTTCAAGACCTTCTCTGGTTCAGTCAAATCGACCCTAAGATTTTCCTGTTTCTTATCCAGTCAAAGGCCTTCTCTAGTCCAGCTAAATCGACCCCTAACAGATTTTCCTGATAAAGACTCAGTAGAAGATATCCAAGATTCTCTCAGCGTTACTATTGAGGTTGTAGTCGCCTATGGTTCTCTCCCCGTTACTGAGGAGGTAGTAATCGTCCCCAGATTCTCTCAGCGTTACTGTTGAGGTTGAAATCGCCCAAGATTCTCTCAGTGTTACTGTTGAGGTAGAAGTCGCCCAAGGTTCTCTCAGCGTTCCTGTTGAGGTAGTAACCATCCCTAGTTCATTCATCACCTTTTGAAGATCGAGATCCAGCTCCTGTAATCAGTCAGGACACATCTATACAAAGAATCTGAAGACCAGCTCCTGTAACAGGCCAGGTAATCATTTTCTTTTGCAGGTACGCAAGTTCTCGCTAAGGAATCTCTTACGCGATCGACATCCAGATAGCATCTATAAGCCCATCCACCGTCCATCATCTCTTAGCATGGCATTTATAAGCCCATCATCCTATTATCAATCTCCAAATGGCATCTGTAAGCCCATTCCCCACATCATACTACTATGTGAGCGCAAATTTCTGGGCACTCTAGTGTTCAATCATCTTCCACCTTCGGATTACGAAAGGCACGTCAGCCAATCTGCATCCTCGGGTCTAAAAAGATTGAACAGGGGCAACTGGTGTACCCCAAAATTTTCCCTCCCATATTCTTCAAGATTTGCTAAGTCAAAGCTTCAAAATCTCCCCAAGGGTTGCACAGTTCAAGGGCCTCCTAACAGTCAAAAACTAGGGTTTTGGTTCTGACAAAGAAAATGAAGTTTCCAAGGGTCCAATCAAGTCCCACATGCCTATAAACATTGTCAAGCATCATCATACCAAGTTTCAAGACTTACGGCACAAAATTGCACAGTCAAAAACCCTAATTGCACTACAGTCAACTGCAGGGGCAAAATGGTCATTTGACAGTCAAAAGTTAAAATTTTTGGTCAACATCTCATTTTGAAGCCACAAACATCATTTGATCAATTCTTGATCATGATTCTCAAAGCATGGCTCAAAAAAGTCTCAAGATGCAAAAGTTTCCATATTTGGACAGTTGAAAAAGTCAACTGTAACTTGACCAAGGCATAACTTCCACATGGATTATCAGAAAAATTCCATCCAAAGCTCATTTTGAAGAGAAATACATTTCCTACAACTCATCTTCACACTTCAAGTCCAAGAAATGCTCTCACAAAAAGTTATCAATCTCAACATTATAGGTCATTTTCAAAAGTTAACAAAAAGGGACTTTAAGTGAAAGGCCATAAATTGAGATTGGTAAATAAAAATAACATGGGACCAAAGGCATTGGTTAGAGGACTTCAAGACCTTTCCAAAATGTCCAAGAACATGATCAAAGCTTAAAAATTGAGCAAGATATGCCTTGTGGAAGTTGGGAAATTTTTGGGTATTTTGAAAAGTCAACTTTGCTTCAAATGCCTTAAAATTGCTAATGGGCCACATTTTCTTCCAAGATTCATCATCCAAAGCATGTGCACGACCATTTGGCCCAAAGGGAAGTTATTCATCATTTTTATTTATTTATTTGAATTTTAAATTGCTATTAATTCATTTAATTAATTAAAATATGGAAAAAATACCAAAGCAAGCTTTTCAAATCTTTTTATGCATGAAATATCTTCAAGATTTCGTGCATTATCTTATATGGAAAGAATCAAGTTGATTGGACATGATTGGTATCAAATATGCATGGAAAAGATTGAAAAATTATGCCATGAAAATCAAATATCTTTCCATCAATGCAAAGGTTTTTTGGATCCAAATCTTTACCCTAATCATTCCATACATAAGCAGGATGCAAACCCTAGTGCTAAAGACCTCTATGCTGCGCCTGATCTCAAGAACAAGTTTGCACTTTTTGTGAAAAAATTCTAAAACTGAAAACGTGATTCCAAGGCTTTTCAAGGCAAAAAAAAACATCCTATTGTGTTCCTGAGGCTTCAAGGAACGTGCCTGAATCAAAATCATCAACCCTAACATCAAGAATTGGTAACTAGAAGTCAGACTGTGTCACTTTTTTTGCATAATCGTATTTCATCATTCATGCCATGATTTTGAATTCCAATGCTCGTTTTGTGTTAATCTTATCATTCTGAAGCTAACTATATTGTTCAATTAAGTTTTGCTTGCCCATACGCGATTTCACCATGGAAGATTGTTAGGGTTACAAAACTGCAAATTTGGGGTTTCTTGGTTATGGCAAAATTGAGACATGAGACCCATGCCATTAGAACCAGAAGATCATGGCCAATCGATTCCACACCTCGCGCCTAATTTATGAAGCACGATGGCCTATTCGCTATTTTTCTGTTCATCATTTAGTGGGGGTTTAAAACCCCCGCTATTCAATTTGTTTTTGTTTCAGATACAACAAGCCCTTGAAGAAGATGATTATGTGGCAGGACATGATAGGGCAATTTGAAACTGGCGCGCGTTTTTGTTGTTTTTAGGCCACTAACCAATTTTCTCTTTTGTTATTTATTCATTATTATATGTATAACGTGCATTGATGGTTCAGATGGTGGAAAGAGGTGCTGGCAAGCTTTGGGACCTGGGTTCGATTCCCAGGTCCCCTCACTTTATTCATATATTTTGTTCCAATTTAATCCTATGCAGTTCAAGCCTCAGCGTCCACCATAAGCTCACGATCCAGGCACGCCACATGGCCACTGAGGGCAATCCAAAGGCCAATGTTTGAAGAGTACCATGGGCATGAGTCAGAGGTGCCACACGCCAGCATAAAAGTCAACGAGGCCAAGGGCTATTGGGCCAGAATTGCTACAATTATACCTCCAGTTTGGGGACAGAATCCCCCATGGTTTGCTCTTTTATCTTTTTTTGTGTTTTTTCTATTTTTGTTTGTTTTAATTAATTTCCCTTTAATTCTTTAAATTAATTTATTTTCATAAAATATAAAAATAACAAAAAAATCAGAAAAGGCAAAAATAAAAATATATTTTATTTAAATATTATTTTTTGTAAATAAATCTCAATAATTAATTTAGCTTTTTAAATTTAGGTTTAATTCAAATATTTTCCTTAATAAATTAAAAAAAGTGTAGAATTAAGGGTTTTGAGTATTTTTTTCATTCTTTTTCTTTTTTCTCTCACCATGATTAATTATTAAATATTATTTTCCTGTAAATAAAATTGCATTAATTAATTAGGTTTAATTTTAGGTTCAATTTTAATATTTTTTCTTAATAAATAAAAATTGTAGAATTAGGGTTAATTAAATTTTTTAATTCCATTTAATTCTCATAAAAGTCCATAAATACAAAAACTCAAAAAAATCTTTTTCTTTTTATTTTAATTCAATTAATTTGTTAATCATAATTTAATTTCATTAAAAAAGGGTCCAACGCCCTCGCTTTCGATTTTAATTCTCTTCGCATTTTATTTCCTTTCTTATAATTTTTATGTAATTCTCCCAAAGCCGTGTAAACTTGATATTTATATTTCTCGCACTTTATTTTATGTCAAATCGGGTCCTGGATTTAATTTGGCGATGTGGACCCGCGCCTTTGTAATAGTTTAGGAACTTTAATTTCCGCCTCTTTTTTAACTGCTAATAAATTGCATGCAAGAATGAATGTTGAAATAAAAATAACGCGTAGGTCACCCATGACATGAACAAGACAAATATCTGAAAACGACACACAAATCACACACCACCCCTAGGGTACGCCTCACTGTTGCCTTGCCCCTCAAAAGGTGATCGTCGAGTAGAAGATGTTTTAGTAAGTCCTCATGATCCGAGAACCTGGCATGAGGGTAGCTTCTAAGGTGTCTTCCCATTGCTCTGGTGATCACCATGTCCCGAACCTTTGAATTGACCCGAACACCTCCAACTGGTGGTGCTACCTACCTCTCAATGGTGGGATGGCACTACTTTAAAGGACATCTACACAGACGAATTCCTTAGGGTAGGTAGACGACTCTAGATGCTTGCTCTAATTTCAAAACAAATCAAAAATACTTTTCACACCGACACCTTTTCAAAAAGCTTTCGAAAGCAACTTTTCAAACACTCTTGAGGACCGATACAAGAGTCGAACTGGAATTTTCAAAGAAACTTTTTAAAACCCACAGTTGAAAAGCAAACAAACCTTTTGAAAACACAATGAGCAAGTATCTAAGAGCCCATGGATAACCATGGATAGAAAGGGTGCTAACACCTTCCCTTTCTATAATCTACCTCCCGAACCGAGAGCGATCTCTATAAGGAATTTTTCTGTGCTTTTGTCCTTTCCATTTGGAGAAAATAAAAGACGGTGGTGACTCTTGCTTACCGCGACATTTCGCGAACCAGCGTTAAACAGTCAGTTCCAGATCCACCGATCACACATGGGTTAGTTTGAAAGCATACTGTTACAAAAGGTATCCTGACTCCTGTAGGGCTTGCTGTAAAATCCTGAGTTGACATCACATTTTACAAAAATTCGCTTGTTTTACTGAAAATGCATTTTAAAAAAAAACTTCAAGACAGACATAAGCTTTGCATTCTTAAAATAACATTGTTTGCATATGGCTATTTGTTCAAACAGCAGAGAAATTCGCATGACGAATATCTAGTGAACAAAAAAAAACCTTCTCAACAAAAAGGATCACATCAAATGGAAAAACACTTCCAATCCAGGGGCAGACACAACCATTGTCCATCATCTGGGGCAGTCAAGTCAAGATTCAAGGAATCTCTCAAGACGCCAAATAGCTAGGGGCAAATCTCCGCCTGAGTCACTTGGGGCATTGGACATGAATTCCAGCAACGAATCTTGCATGATCAAACATCTTCTGGTGGTATGGAAACACGATACTACTGATAGTGACAACTCCCTGCACTCTGAGAACGTGGACATAGTCAAAAAAGTACTACGCATAATCAAAGACCCGCTAGGTCGACTGGGCTAGGCAAAAATAAGGGCTTCCCGGCGAACCAAAAGGGTTCGGGCAAAAATGAGGGATGAAAATAAAAAAATTTGTACACCCGGCAAGTCGAAAACCTGAAAAGGCGGCTTGGGCAAAAAGGGGTATCCCGATGGACTGAAAACCCGAAAGGGCGGTCCAGGCAAAAATTAGGGATAAAAGCGTACGACTATGTCCCGTCATCTCGTCACTTGCCTACCAGAAGAAGATTTGTCAATCGGCAGTTATCAAGCCCTCATAGGCCTTCTTCTCCCGCAGAAACTGGGGCAATAAGAATTGTCCGAACTGTACAAGCTGCTCTGTCCACCAGGTACCAAGGTAGTTTCAGCTGAAGAATATGACCAAGATACCTTCACTCCCCGCAGAGTAAAACATTAATGATAGCTCTCCCCACTGAGACCTGCAATCATGGACGAATCATCAATACTCTCCCCCAAGCAGAGTTGGTCTATCATCAGCCCCAAAAAGTTAGGTATCCCCAGTAGGTCTTAATATTCCCCAGCGGAGTATACAGATATTCCTCAGCAAGCATCCCCGGCAGTCTTAATATTCGTCAAACGGAATATAAGAATGTTCCCCGGCGGAATACAAGATACCCCCAGTGGAGCCATTTCCCAGCGCAGTCTAAAAAAGCTTCCCTTCCAGAGTCGAATCATCTTCCCCAGTAGATTCTGGAAGCCTGGCCCCTGCAGAATACAAATGTATCTCGTCAGCCAAATTCAGAGGGTTATCCCCACAAAAGTCTAACTGGGTTATCCTCAGCACGTTGCAACTGAAAGATCATCCCCAGCGAAGTTCTTTCTATCCCCAACGGAATTCATCATCAAAATCCCCAACAGAGCTTATCAACGGAATCCCCAGCAGAATTATCGTTAAAATTCCAGCAAAGCATCTCTTCCCACGGATTAATTCCTCGCAGAGTAATATCTTCACCAGTTTATTCTCCAACGGAGTTCTTTTCTCCTGCAGGTTTATTCTCACAATCATCTTCGTTTATCATCCCCAGCGGAAACGAAGAATTCAACATCATTCTCCAGCAGCTATCTGGGATTTATTTTCCCCAGCTAAAACATCACATTTTCATACATCATGATACATGCATATACGCATCATATAACATAAATCTCATTTATTTTGAGAACATCATTACACAATGCATACATCACGACATTGCATACAACTAACTCTTTACCTATTTAGGAAAGATCAATCGACAGATAAAAGTCATCCTTTTGGAGTAGCAATCGTCCCAGATTCCTTCATCATCCTGCTGAGGTAGAAGTCATCCAAGATTCCTTCATCATCCCGTTGAGGTAGTAATCGTCCTAGATTCCTTCATCATCCTGCTAAGGTAGTAATCGTCCCAGATTCCTTCATCATCCTGCTGAGGTAGTAATCGTCCTAGATTCCTTCATCATCCTGCTGAGGTAGAAGTCATCCAAGATTCCTTCATCATCCCGTTGAGGTAGTAATCGTCCTAGATTCCTTCATCATCCTGCTGAGGTAGTAATCGTCCTAGATTCCTTCATCATCCTACTGAGGTAGTAATCGTCCCAGATTCCTTCATCATCCTGTTGAGGTAGTAATCGTCCTAGATTCCTTCATCATCCTGCTGAGGTAGTAATCGTCCAAGATTCCTTCATCATCCTGCTGAGGTAGTAATCGTCCAAGATTCCTTCATCATCCTGCTGAGGTATAAGTCATCCAAGATTCCTTCATCATCCTGCTGAGGTAGTAATCGTCCAAGATTCCTTCATCATCCCGTTGAGGTAGTAATCGTCCTAGATTCCTTCATCATCCTGTTGAGGTAGTAATCGTCCAAGATTCCTTCATCATCCTGCTGAGGTAGAAGTCATCCAAGATTCCTTCATCATCCTGTTGAGGTAGTAATCGTCCTAGATTCCTTCATCATCCTGTTGAGGTAGTAATCGTCCTAGATTCCTTCATCATCCTGCTGAGGTAGTAATCGTCCCAGATTCCTTCATCATTTATTTGGAGTAGCAATCGTCTCAGATTCCTTCATCACATCATTATCAAAAGACCTCCTCTGGCTAGATTTATTTCTTCCAGTTAATGACAAGCAATCAGAGGCTTTCAAATAACAATCCAGATACGATCCAGATTCGGATGTAATTCTGTCGCTCATTCAGATACAGTCCAGCAATCATTTCTGGATGGCATATTTAAGCCCATCTCCAGAGAGACTCTACCATCAACTTTTTTTAAGTTCCAGATCAATACCTGTAACAAGCCAGGAAAATATCTGTGAACGACTGATTGTAGATCAAGCCAGGAAAGTTATCTACATGAAGAGATTGAAGATTAATACCTGTAACAAGCCAGGAAGACCATCTTTCTTTCTCAAGTCAGAGATTAATACCTGAAACCATCCAGGACAACTATCTCATCGGCCAACCTTTTCAAGTTCCAGATTAATACCTGTAACAAGCTAGGAAAATTCTGTGGACGACTGATCGTAGGTTAATACCTGAAACCAGACAGGACAATTATCTACTTGACCGTTAATGAAGACAACCTGTCAATGGAGACAACCCATCAATGGAGACAACCCGTCAATAGAGACAACCCGTCAATAGAGACAACCCGTCAATAGAGACAACCCGTCAAAAGAGACAACCCGTCAATGAATACAACATGTCAACGAAGACAAAACTACCTACCAACAATCTCCAGATGGCATCTATAAGCCCATCCTTCCACCGACAATCTCCAAATGGCATCTGTAAGCCTATTCCCGACATCACATTGCTAATACTACACCATGCGAGTGCAAATTTCTGGGCACTTTAGTGTTCAATCATCTTCCACCTTCGGATCACGAAAGGCACGCAAGCCAATCTACATCCTCAGGTTTAAGAAGATTGAACAGGGGCAACTGCTGTACCCCAAAATTTGCCCTCCCATATTCCTCAAGATATGCCAAGAATGATCTTCAAATGGTTCAAGATTGCTCAAGGGTTAGACAGTCAAACCACCTCCTAAGACAGCTGAAATTAGGGTTTTGGTTCTTTCAAGGAATTTGGGGCTCTCAATGGTTCAATCAAGTCTCATAGGCCTATATACATTCTCAAGCACCTACATGCCAAGTTTCAAGACTCACAGTGCCAATTTGCACAGTCAAAAGCTCCATTTGATTTACAGTCAACTGCAAGGGCAAAATGGTCATTTTGCAGTCAAAAGTCAGAATTTTGGGTCAACATCTTATTTTGAGTTCACAATCATCATTTGATCAAGTCTTGATCATGATTTCACAAGAATAGCTCAAAAATCATCAAAGGTGCAAAAGTTACTATTTTTGGACAGCAGAAAAGTCAATTGTACCTTGACAAGGGCATAACTATCTCATGGTTTATCAGAAAAATTCCATCCAAAGCTCATTTTGAATAGGATGCAATTTCCTACAATCCATCTTCACACTCCAAGATCAAGAAATGCACTCACAAGAAGTTACCAATTTTTACATTTTAGGTCAATTTCAAAAGTCAACAAAAGTACACTTTGAGTCAAAGGCCATAACTTGAGATTGGTAAATCCAAATGACATGGGACCAAAGGCATTGGTTAGAGGACTTCAAGAGATTTCCAAAATGTCAAAGAACATGGTCATATGATCAAAATTGAGTAAGTTGTGCATTGGAGAAGTTGGGAAATTTTCATGAATTTGCAAAAGTCAACTATCCTCAAAACTCCAATTTTTGACAAAAGGGCCCACTTTCTTCCACTTGATTCAGCCTTGTCATGCCACACACGTGTCCCATGCTTGATTTCATGACCAAACATTTATTTTTCTATTTTATTTAATTTTTATTGATTTAATTCATTTTAAATATATAATAATTCAAATAAAATCTAAAAATTAATGGAATAGTATCGTTGTGATTTGTACAGATTTCATATATCATGTGACAACTAACCAATTCGTGCTAGGGCTTATTTGTGCACAAAATCTCAGATTTGGCCATATTTGGAAAGTTTGTCAATGGTGGAAAAGTGCAAACCTAATTCTCCCATATACATGGATAAAAGCCCAAATTTTGACCTAGACTGATTGCCATATATGCAAGCAAGCCTCCTAAACCTAATTCACGCCTGAGGACTGCACAAAACGGCCAGACCAAATTTGGAAAAAGGCTTGAAAAACCTTGAAACCAAAATCATACATAGAGGTCAATTCAACCCAAAACCTTGACACTAGTCTCTTCCTTGCCATCCACTGAAGCTAAAGCGATCAAAATCACGTCCAGAAACCCCCTACAACGCGATGTAAGTTGTCTCGAACCTTGCTCTGAACATGGAATCTCAACCTCCAATTCTTGTGCCTTTTCTTTAAAATCTTGGCATGTTTGTGTTTATCATTCAATTTAGAACAATTTGGCATTATTCAATTTTGTTTTTGGAACCTCTAACGTAATACCCGAACCTAGGGTTCCAAGCTTTGCTTTTTAGGCGTTTCTGGTACAGGTACAATCAAGGCCAATCATGGCTATATTCATGCTCAGGGAAGAGAGACGATCACAACCATAGTCTTGGAGTGGATTTTTGCAGCCTAGGGACGATTTTAGGAGTGAGCCACGGAACCTCCTGCGGATAAAAATCCGTAGGTAATAAAACCAGGAATTTGGAGAAGACGACCACACGTCGCTCTCCTATTGGCTCCTTCGAAAATCGCACACTTTTATTTTCTTTTCAGGCATAATAATTGTTTTGCTAATATATTCATTATTGTCTAATCCACTAACAAATGAAGCAGGATGGTTGAGTGGCTGGGGCGTTAGCTTGTGAACATTGGGACCTGGGTTCGAATCCCAGGTCCCCCAAAACATTATTTCAATTTTGTTTTCAGGTATTCCCATATAGCGCCTAGAATACAGACCACCATACACCTCAACTATCAACACGCCAAGTGGCTTGCAAAGCAAATCTAATGGTCACGAGATGATGACTACCATACTCCACAGTCAACGCACTGGCAGGGAATTGGAAAAGTCAAGCAGGCTGCTTACAGTGGGCCTTCAGAATTGCAACATACACCACACAATTGGGCCCAACACCCCCCTTCAAGTTTATTTCTTTTCTTTTTTATTTCTTTCATTTAATTATTTTTTATAATTATTATTTTCACTAACAAATTAATATTTATTTTCATAATAAAAATCAGAAAACACAGAAAAATATAATATTTTTATTTATTAAATTTAATTAGTTATTTTTTGTAAATAAATATTAACATAATTAACTTAGTTTTAATTAGGTTAATTCTAACTTTTTTGCAATAATTTAAAATTAATATAGAACTAGGGTTTTTAATAACTTTTGACCATCTTTTATTTTTTTCCCTTAAAAAACATAAAAAGCTCAAAAAATATCTTTCTTTTATTTAATTAATTAATTAGTCTAGGTTTAATTTAATTAAATGCAAAATAACAAAGATCTCCTTCTTTCTCAAAAAAGGGTCAAAACCCTAAAGACTCTCCGATTCAATTTTTCCCTCGCGCATATTATTTTTTATTCATATTTTTGACCATATAATTGTAATTGCTCCAAGGATGTAATAGCTTTAATTAGGACTCTTTTATCGCTTTTATTTAATTTTCCGCATTTACTTTCTCAAGGGTTTGTTTTTGGCGATGTAAATACCCGACGCCTTGTAATAGCTTAGTTTTATTTTTCGCAACTATTAACTGCTAGATGTATGCTAACTAGGCTATGCATGTCAAGATCTCTCTTAAAATAAAATCAATCGTAGCTCACCATAACATGTACAAAGATAACATAACTGAAACCGGACACACTCGCACATGCCACTCCTAGGGTACGCCTCACTTGGTTGCCTCGACGTGGTCATTGAGTATAGGGTGTTTTAGAGGTCGCCCTCCTGTCTAAAGATCAAAGTTGCCTCGAAATGGTTGCCTCGATAAAAAAGGATCTAAGACGTTAGGGTTACCGCTAAGGCGTCCTACCATTGCTTTAGTGACCACATGTCCCATAATCGAATTGACCCGAAAAACTCCAACGACGGTGCTACCTACTTCTCAATAGTGGGATGGCACTGTCTAAAGGACATTTACACAGCTTAATTTCTTTTGAGTAGGTAGAGGTTCTCAGGTACTTGCTCTTTCAAAACAAAAATACTTTTCGCACCTACACTTTTCTGACAAAAGTTTTCAAACAACACTGCATACACTCTTGAGGACAGATACAAGAGTTAAATCGAAGTTTTCAAACAAAAGTCTTTTCAAAACCCACAAACACAAGAAAAGAAAAACTTTTTGAAAACATAGTGAGCAAGTACCTAAGAGCCCGTGGATAACCACGGATAGAAAGGGTTCTAACACCTTCCCTTTCTATAATCTACCTCCCGAACCCGAGAAACATCTCGAAAAGGAATTTTACTGTGCTTTTGTCCTTTCCTTGTTGGAGAAAATAAAAGACGATGGCGACTCTTGCTTACCGCGACATTTTGCGAAACGCAAACGCGAACCAACATTCCAAAACAGTCAGTTCTATTCCCACCGATCACACCGTCCATAGTGGTTAAGATCATGGCTCCACTAGAAAATATGTTCTTGATCATAAATGGCCCTTCGTATGTGGGAGTCCATTTTTCCATGGGATCACTTTGCAGCAGTATAATGCGCTTGATTACCAGATCAGCGGCCCGATTTACCTGACATCTGACCTTCTTGTTAAAAGCTTTAATCATACGTTTTTGGTACATCTAACCATGACAGACAGCCGCAAGCCTCTTTTCGTTAATCAATTTTAATTGGTCAAGTCGAGTCTGAACCCATTCTTCTTCGCTCAGCCCTGCATCCTTCATGATTCTCAAAGAAGGGATCTGGACTTCTATGGGTAGGACAGCTTCCATACTGTATACCAAAGAGAAAGGAGTTTCCCCTGTTGATGTGCGCATTATGGTGCGGTAACCATGAAGAGCAAATGGTAACATCTCATGCCAATCTTTATATGTCACCTTCATCTTTTGTATGATTTTCTTGATGTTTTTGTTAGCATCTTCTACAGTACCATTCATCTTCGGCCAGTAAGGAGAAGAGTTATGATGCTGGATTTTGAATTACGTGCAGAGCTCGGTGACCATAGTGTTGTTGAGATTGGTACAATTATTTATAATGATTCTTTCTTGAATATCGTACTGACAGATAAGGTTGTGTTTGATGAATCGGTCCACACCGTTCTTGGTAACAGAAGAAAATGAAGTTGCCCCGACCCATTTTGTGAAGTAATCAATGGAAACCAGGATGAAGTGGTGTCCATTAGAAGTCGTAGGTATGATTTCCCCAATCATATTGATTCCCCATATTGCGAATGTCCAAGGAGCAATCAAGACATTTAAGGGAACTGGGGGTACATGCACCTTATCAGCATAGATCTGGCATTTATGGCAAGTTCGTGAATGTTGATAACAGTCTGCTTCCATAGTGGACCAGTAGTATCCTGCCCGTAGGATCTTTTTAGCCATTGAGTGCCCACTAGAATGAGTGCCGAAGGTACCTTCGTGCAAATTGGTCATGATCCTTTCTGCCTCAACCTTGTCTACACACCGAAGCAAAGTAGGGTCGTGGTTGCGCTTGTAGAGGATCCCGTTACTGAGGAAGAACTTGGCAGAGAACCTTCTTATGAACTTCTTATCATTGACTGAAGCTTCCTCGGGTTATTCTTGGCTTTCGAGATATCTTTTGACTTCATGGAACCAAGGCTTGTCCACTACATTTTTAGTACCAATCTCGTGACAGTATGCTGGCTCATCCATCCTTTCAATAGTGATATGAGGAGCTTCATTATCCCACCTGACCTTGAACATGGATGACATTGTAGCTAGCGCGTCCGATATTTGATTTTCCTCTCGTGGAAAATGCTCAAAGGTAATTTCTTCAAAGTGTGGGATCAGTGTTAACACATGCTCTTTATACGGGATGAGATTAGGATGCTTCGTGTCCCATTCTCCTTTGATCTGGCTGATTACCAAAGTCGAGTCTCCAAACACACTTAAGAACTTGATCCTTAAATCGATTGCAGCTTTGAGACCCATGATGCATGCTTCATACTCAGCCATATTGTTGGTACAGTTGAAACATAGCCTAGCCATGAAAGGAGTATGACAGCCTTCAGGAGATATGATCACAGTGTCGATACCATTGCCAAGAGCGTTGGAAGCTCCATCAAAAACCATAGTCCATCAGGATCCTTTTCCAGGTCCTTCATCTGGTCCACGTTCTTCACAATCAGTTACTAACATGATGTTCTCGTCTGAGAACTCAAAATTTATGGATTTGTAGTCATCCATAGTCTGATGAGCCAAATGATCAGCTAGTACACTTCCCTTAATTGCTTTCTGGGTTGTATATTTAATGTCGTATTCGGTCAGGATCATTTGCCATCTTGCTATCCTTCCAGAGAGAGCTGGCTTCTCAAAGATGTACTTGATAGGACCCATTTTAGATATCAACAAGGTAGTGTGAGTCAACATATACTGTCTTAGTCAGCGAGCAGCCCATGCCAAAGCGCAGCAAGTTTTCTCGAGCAGTGAGTATCTTGTTTCACAGTCGATAAACTTTTTTCTAAGGTAGTATATTGCATGCTCTTTTCGACCAGACTCGTCATGCTGCCCCTACACACACACACCCATTGAGTTCTCTAATACTGTTAAGTACATAATCAAATATCTTCCTTCAACTGGTGGCATAAAAATTGGAGGCTCTTGAAGATATTCCTGGATATTGTCAAAGGCATACTGGCAATCGTCATTCCACTTCACCGCTTGATCTTTCTTCAGTAGTTTGAAGATTGGCTCACAAGTAGCAGTCAGATGTGAAATGAATCTGGCAATGTAGTTCAGACATCCCAAGAATCCTCTAACTTCCTTCTCAGTGCGAGGAGTCGGCATTTCTTGTATAGCCTTGACCTTTGCAGGGTCTACCTTAATACCTTTGTCGCTGACAACGAATCCTAAGAGCTTACCTGATCTTACTCCGAAGGTGCACTTATTCATGTTCAACCTCAGTTTGTATTTCTTTATCCTGCCAAATAGTTTCTGTAGGTGATCAAGGTGCTCATCTTCAGTCTGAGACCTGGAAATCATATCATCAACATAGACCTCTATCTCGTGATGGATTATATCATGAAACAAATATACCATGACTCGTTGGTAGGTTGCCCCAGCGTTCTTCAACCCAAATGGCATAACCTTGTAACAGAAAGTGCCCTACTGTGTGACAAAGGTCGTCTTCTCCATGTCCTCAAGTGCCATTTTGATCTGATTGTATCCGAAGAAACCATCCATGAAGGAGAAGATCTTATGTTGTGCGGTGTTGTCAACTAGAACATCAATATGGGGAAGCGGGAAGTCATGCTTGGGGCTTTCCCTGTTCAGGTCTCTGTAATCCATACACATACATACCTTACCGTCCTTTTTATGTAATGGAACAACATTGGCGACCCATTATGGATAATACGTGACATCTAAGAAACCAGCAATGAACTGTTTCATGACTTCAACCTTGATCTTTTCTGGCATATCTGGCCACATACGATGAACCTTCTATTTCACTGGAGGGCAGTCCTCTTTTATAGGTAGACGATGAACCACAATATCGATGTCAATTCTCGGTATGTCTTCGTATGACTAGGAAAAAACCTCAACATAGTCATGTAGCATATGTATTAACCGTTTCTTGACACTGGGCTCCAAGTTAGAACCTACCTTGACTTCTTTTATGTCCTCTTCAGTACCCAAGATCATTGTCTCAACTGGCTCCTCATGAGGCTGTATTGCCCTTTCTTCCTATTGTAATAGTCTAGTAAGCTCTCCTGGTACTTCACAATCTTCCTCACCTTCGTCCTCGGCTTGGTAGATCGAATTTTCAAAGTCATAATGAGCAATAGCAGAACCATTATCAATGGGATCCAGAGTGGATGTGAATTTGCAGTTTGATATGTGAGTATGTGTAAGAGCATAGCTGTATATTTTTGATAAAGAAAAAAGGCAGAAAAGAAAAATAAATAGCGTAAAATTTGTATGTGAAACGTCCAATGTTTTATTGATAACATACGAAAATGAAGTAATGACCCCCACAAATAGACCATTGTGCCTCGGGTAAGACACAAGGCTTTAATGTTTCAATTGTTCAAATATTACATTTCCTTAAAAAAAAGACAAATTACTCTTGAACAAAAGTAATGGGCACAAAGTCTTTATCCTCCCAATTGCTGAGTCCACCGCTGATGGTTGGGAAGATACACTTGTCCAGGTCATAATCACTATCATTGTTGTGTTACGGTGGGAGAACTGACTTGGAGTTTTGCGTTTTGTGTTCGCAAATGTTGCGGTTTAGCAAGAGTCGCTGCCGACTTTTCTTTTATCCAAAAGGAAAGGTGAAAAAGCACAGGAAAGACCTTTAGAGATGTTTTCTTGAGTTCTGGGGGTAGATTATGAAAAGGGAAGGTATTAGCAACCTTTTCATCCATGGTTTTCCATGGGATCTTAGTTACTTGCTAGATCACTTGCTTTTGTTTGAATGTGTGCTTGTGGGTGGTTTTTGAAAGTATTTTGAAAATGTAACTTTGTAATGATTCTCGTTTCTATAAGAACGCATACAAAGTGTTTGTTTCGAAAAATAGTTCAAAGATGTGTTTTTGAAAGTGATTTTGAAAAGGTGTATTCTTTGTAATGGTTCTCGTTTCTATAAGAACGCGTAGAAAGTGTTTGTCTTTTGAAAATGTTTTCAAAATGAAAGTGTTGGTGTATAAAATTTTTTTGTTGTGAGCAAGCAAGCAACTAGGAGAGAACCTACCTACTCAAAAGGTCTTAGATGTGCTTTTCCTCCTCCTTTAGATGTTACTATCTTACCATTCTTTTGGTAAGAAGCCCCATCGTTGGATGTGAAGGGATGGATGTTGGGACGTTTGAATAGTCATAGAAGGCAACTTATGAGACGTTTTAGCAATGTTGTTTTAGGGTCTAGATCGTTTTACCGAAGGCAACATCGAGGGTCATCGAGGGACTACGATCTTTTATCGAGGGTCTTTTGCTAAAACTCCCATGTTCGAGGGACATGACTATTTTTCCGATAGACAATAAGTGAGATTACCCTAAGGGTGCTAGTGTGCAAGTGTGTTTGATTGCATGCATTTAGTCTTGCTTAGGAAGATCTATTTGTCAATTTCATGTCTTTCCATACACACCCTAATTACTAGCATTTACATTTAAAAGCGATAAATTGCAGAAATGTAAAGTCCTACGCTATTACAATATTTAGGGGATGGGGGTACATATTTATGAATGGGGGTTGCAAGTAAAAATAAGTCCTAAGTTACTATTACAACCATATTGAAATGTACAATATAAGAAAGAAAAAAAGACTTGTTTAGGAAATGGTTTTTTATCTTTAATGAAAAAGAAATAAATTGATAAAAGAAAAATATTTTTATGTCTTTTTATGTTAATATTGAAAATGATGAAAAGGAAAATAAATGAAGGATAGAAACAGTGTGCTTCTGCAAGCAAAACAAACAGGGATCAGAAGTTCTGAAGTCAGGCGCGTAGTGACTCAGAAGGAAGCGTCAGTGGGTATCAGAAGTTCTGAGTTGGTAAACTCTGATATCCTGCAAAACACGTTAGAGGGAAAACACAGAAGTTCTGGGTTGCTATGTGCTGAACTTCTGAATGTTAGAACAATGATAAAATCTTAGAAGTTATGTATATTAAAACAGTGAAGAGAACTCAGAGGTTCAATATGTGCTAAGACAGTGAGTGAACAATCAGCAGTTCAACATGTTATCAGCGTATGAAAATCAGAAGTTCTAAGTGTTAAAATAGTGAGTGAACATCAGAAGTTCAGTGTGTTAAAACAGTGAAGAGAACTCAGAAGTTCTGTGTGCTTAAACAATGAGAAAATCCTAGAAATTCTGTGTGTGAACATGATGAGTGAAAAACAGAAGTTATGTGTTACATTTTGACTTTTAATCAGCACACCAGCAATTCATTCAGTTTTCAACAAACAGCAAATAAGAAGGATAAAAAAACACAACAGTTTACAGAAGTTCTAATCCTGATCCTGAGCCTAGCCTTAATCAAGAAGTTCTGACCCATAGTTTTTCTACTTAAGCAACGATATGTACAACATTAATACTATGATATTTACATGTTTAATGATGTTCTGAATGAAAAGATGCAGAGTCAGAAAGACTTACCTTAAACCTGGAACATGGGCTTGGAGCTTTGAGCTACTACCTTTGGATGTTCTGGAATCAGCAAGAGTAACGGAAAAGGAAGTTCCAAGCTCTTTGATTCAAAGGGAAGAACAAAGGTTTGGTTTTCTGTTTGGGAAATCTGGATTTTTATGAAGGTTTCACAACTTTCTTTTCTCTCCTTTTTTTGCCAATCTCTCTCCAAAAGCCATCCCCTCTCTCAAAGCCCGACCCCTTTGAACGTGTGATGGAGCAAAGTATTTATAGGTGAATTTGTTGTGATTTTGGGGGGAAAGACATGTGGGATTTTAAATCAATTTGGCATCCTGCTCCCTTGCTTTTTTCATCACTGTTTTCGTATGGTAGTTTGGTGCAATTATGGGATGCAGGCGTACGCTGAAATAGTTGTTGGTTATAGGTCTGCAGCGGGTTGTAAAACAAGGTTTTGGAATTTGGTCATGTTCTGACCAAAGCGTTGAATATAACCTTCATATGTTGAAGCGCTGTCTTGTTCTTAAATCAAGCATGGTGGTTGTCAGCAGGAATTAAGGAAAAGCAAAAAGCAAAGTATGGGATTAGTACCAAAGTTGATATCCCAAGACAGTAGAGGTACACGTGGGGGAAATCCTTTGGATAAAGACTTGGAAAGTGGTTGTGAGCATTAATGACGATGAGACTTATCACAACCAGAAATCCTGCAACGTGAGATTCTACACCAAGGCTTAGTTCTGGATCACAAGTTCTGCTTCAGCGTAGCGTCAACCTTTGATCTTTTTATCTTTTTGCTCCAACATGTTCTGAAGGAGAACATTGCTTCCACATGTTCTGATTAAAGCGTCATGTTCTGAACCGGAGAACATCGCTTCCATATATTCTGATTGAAACATCATGTTTTGAACAATGTTTGCAAACTCTGACTGCACTTTGCATAGAGGCTGGCTCAGAAGTTCTGAAGTACTATATTCTCTTGACACTTAGAAAATTTTCTAAACATTTAGAAAATTTGATTTTTTCAAAGTAAATTCTAACTTCTGATTTTTGATGAACCAATTTCATGCCTTAATGAAATATGATTCTTGGAACTTGATTTTTATCAAAAGTCAAAGTTTGACTTTTCAATGTGCAAATGACCATTTTGCCCTTATGGATGATTTCTCTTGAAAAATTGCAGTTCAAGGCTTGGAATTGGATGGAAGCAAACTTGAGGATCCAGGGTGATTCCTTGAGAAATGAGAGGGAAAATTTTGGGGTACAACAGATATCCCTGTTCAATCTTCTTACACCTGAAGAGTTAGATTGGTAATTCTGCCATTCGTGACTTGAAGGTGGAAGATGATTGAACACTAGAGTGCCCAGAAAATTTGCACTCGAAGATGCGATGGTAGGAGGAATGGGCTTAAAGATGCCATTTGGAGAGGTGGTAGAATCTTGTTGGAGATGGGCTTAAAGATGCCATCTGTGATACGGTGGGAGAACTGACTATGGTTTTGCGTTTGTTTTCGCAAATGTTTCGGTTGAGCAAGAGTCGCCACCGACTTTTTATTTTATCCTAAGGAAAGGTTTAAAAAGCACAGCAAAAACCTTTGAGATATTTTTCTTGGGTTCGGGGAGTAGATTATAGAAAGGGAAGGTATTAGCACCCTTTCTATCCATGGTTATCCATGGGCTCTTAGGTACTTGCTTAGATCAACTTGCCTTGGTTTTCAATTGTTTGAAATGGTGCTTTGTGCGTGGTTTTGAAAATGTTTTGAAAAAGATGCCTTGTCTAGGCTACCCTTGTAACAATTCTTTACTCGAATGTTTTACAAAAGGTGTTTGTCTTTTTGAAAAGATGTTTCAAGGTTTTTTGAAAGTTTGTTTTGAAAGTGTTTGTGAAGTGTGGTTTGAAAAATAGGCAAGTGTTTTTGTTTTGCAAGTTGACAAGTATTTAAGAGCTATCTACCCTAAAGTTCTCAAAGATTTATGCTATATTTTAACCCTTTTGACAATTTTGTTCCACCATTGTATTTGGTGGACAATCTTGTGTTAGGAGGTGAAAGGGACGGGCGCGGGTCATCGTTTAGACCATAATTGCAATGGTGCCAAGTATCTTTGGGCAATTTTCCTTTAAGGGACTTGATCATTTTTTAGGCAACTTTCGAAAGCGTCATCGAGGGACTATGATCATTTGAATTGTTTTGTTTTGCCCAAAGAGACCTAACATGCAATATGGCCCATTTATTGAAGGCAACAAGTGGAATATCCTAGGGGTGCAAGTGTGATATGTGTTGTCCATTTTCATGCTTGTTTATCTTGAAATTAGGTCAAACTATTTTTGTTCTTTTTATTTGCATACAAACCCTAATTCTAACATGGTATATTTAGAAAGCATTAAAGTGCGAAAAATAAAGTTCTAAACTATTACAACACAATATGGGAAGGGGGGTACAAATGTTCAAATGGGGGGTATTTGACAAGGAATTTAAACCTAGCTATTACATCAATTTGGAATTATTTACAAGATAATTGATTGCACAAATTAAATAGAAATAAAATAAATATGCAAAATGTAAAAAGGGTTTTTATAAGTATGGAAAAAAGGTATTTTTTATGTCAAGTAAACAAAATAAAAAAAGTATTATTTTTGGAGCTTTTTTATGTTTAGGGCAAAACCCTAATTTTATTAAGTAAATATATTAATTATTTAATATATACAAATATTTAATAATTATGTACAAAATAAAATAAAAATGAAGTATATTTATAAAAAGTATTTTTTTGAGGTCAAATATTTAATAAAAGAAAAATATATGTATTTTTTTATTTTTGCCCTAAATATTCTAATATATATACAAAAATATGTATTATATTATTATCTAAATATGTAAATATATATATATATATATATATATATATATATATATATATATATATATATATATATATATATATATATATATATATATATATATATATATATATATATATATATATATATATATATATATATATATATATATATATATATATATATATATATATATATATATATATATATATATATATATATATATATATATATATATATATATATATATATATATATATATATATATATATTATTTTCTAAATATGTATTATATATACAAAAATAATAATATTTAATATTTATAAAAAAGGTATATTTTATATAAAATATTTTAAGAAGATAAAACAAAATAAAAATGAAAATAAAATGTGTTTACATTATTTTTTAGTATTTTAAGTAAAAAGTGTTTATTTATTTACTTATGTACAAATATCAATATAAACAAATAAATGCCTAAAAAATTCAAAAATGGTTTAAAAAATTATTTTTATATTTTTAATATCATGAGGAAAAATAAATAAGTCAGGAATAAAAAACAAAAGTCAAAAAATCATAAAAATAAACCAAATGGGCCTAGGGGGTGTCAAAGTAAAAATAGTGTGTGAAAAGAAATACAAAAACAGGCCCAGCCCACCAAGTCCTTCTTCAACCTCCAGCCAGAAATTGTTCAAAAAACGCGCGTCTGTACACTGATTCAAACATCTGGATTCCTTGACTTTTTGCACAAACTTACAACAACAAAAATGTTAAGCATTGAATCACGATTCTGAATATGTAAAGAACTCCCCCTAACTCTCAGAAATTAGAGAGAATTTTATCATTCCCAAATCTTAACCTAACTTTTTATCCAAGTTCAGACATCAAATTCTCTAAGCATACATAATATAAATGAAATCTAATCACGTGGGCATGTTCAGGGCTATGAATGTGACATGTTTTCTTCACAAACCTAAAGCTAACAATGCCTGGATAGAGAGATACGTGTTCATGAACTTACCTGCTCAGTTGAAGTTGTATCTGGTGATGGAGGTGTCCTCAATGCAAAGTGATGATTGGTACAGCTTCCTTGATGTCCAGGGATGCTATTCCAAGCTTTACTTTATCTTGAAACCTTTTGAATCGTGCTATAGAACTTCAACTGCAAAACAAGAAAATGAAAATGGTGATTTTGCCTGGGAGTGTTACAGGTCGTGTTTGAGGTTTTGATTAGCTTCAAGGGATGTTATGGGATGTGTTTGACAAGTTTTTAGCAAGAATGCATGGAAGGTTTGAGCTGTGGAACTCAAACTGCAGCAAATGCTCTGTTTGGGCAGTTTGAGGGTGATTCTGGGAATGGGGAGGTATTGGAGAGGTTAGGGTCGTGTTTCAGCTTAGGATGAATGATTAGAATATGCTTGACAAGTTTGCTTAAGGCCTGGTTAGCTGATATGAGAGTTGTTGTCCAAAATGCTATGTTTCTTACACTTTAAGCAAGCAAATGTCCACTTGAGTTTTAGACAGCTAGAGGCCCCCCTAATGTGCTGCTAACCTTCCCCTTGATCAGTGTGTTTTGTTCATAAACTTGTGCCAAAGAGATTTGATCTGTACTTGCTGATTTGCAACTTTGACATAAAGTTTAACTTTTCAAAAATGGATATTATGCTTTATCTATAAATGGCTTAATCTTGCAAATAATGTTTGGACACACAAAATAAGGCTTTGGCACAATGAGTATGCATTAAATTATTGAGTGCAAATGGGATTAGAGGCCTGTAATGTAGCATAAACCAAGCTGACTTGAAAATGGCAATGTGTATGAACATGTCTTGGCCATGAATCAAAGTGACTTTTTCCAAACTTGCCAAATTCGATTCTCCCTAACCATGAGGTTGTTTGATGAGTTCTTGGACATTTTGGAAATCTTGGAATGTGTACTACAATCCATATTTGAAATGAAAATTAAAATTCCAAGTGGAAGTATGTGAAAAATAGTCTTGAGGTTAGGTAAAAATCTTGCCTAAAATAGGTCAAATTTTCACTAAGTTAAGAATGGTTTGGTACCCTTGTTCCAAATATTGTAACTTGAGCTACAAGCTTCTTATGGGAAAACTCTGTGAATCAAAGTTGTAGATTATGCAATAGGCTACAAATTTCATGTTTTGACTTTTGTTTGAATCCAAATGAATCTTGGTGAGAAAGTGGGGCAAAGTTAGGAAAAAATTAGGGTTTTTCATAACTTAGAAAAATTCTAAATTATGAAAAATCTTCATTTCAAACCCTAATTTGCATTTCTTGATTTCTTGATGACCAAGTTTCATGATTTGGCATGTTTTAATGAAAAATGAATCTTGACACTTGATTTTGACCAAAAAGTCAAAGTTTGACTTTTCAGTATACAGTCAAAATTGATCAATTGACTGGGAAATTCAACTGTCAATTTAGTGTACTTGGGATCTTTTGAACTTGTTGAGCATGTCAAGACAATTCCATGGGGTCCTTGAGTCCATATGTGAGCTTGGTTTGCCATTGGCTAGGTCAAATAGTCAAAAATTGCCCTTGTGCAGTCAAAACCCTAAAAATGACCATTTTGCGCTTTTGGTGATCTGATCAAATTTCTTGTGAAATTGTGATCCAAACTTGATCAAATGGTCCATGTGAGTTCATAATGTTGATGTGGGTCAATTTTCATGAGATTTGACTGTCAATTGGCCACAGTTGACTTTTTCCCCAATACAGCTGATTTCTAGGTCAACTGTCCAATTGACTGGGCAAAATTTGGAATCAAGACTTGAAACTTGGTATGGATAAACTTGGGAGTCCAATATGAAGCATGAAAGTCATCTTAGGCATTTTTGGTCAAAACATCTTTGTGCAAACACAAACCCTAATTTGGGTCAACAGTGCAAGGAGAAGTCTTGAGCAAATGAAACCCTAACTGGATCTTGAGTTCCAAAGGCTTTGTGATGAGAAATCATTGAGAGATGGGAGGGCAAATTTTGGGGTACAACACCATCCGAAAGTGATTGTATCTGGAATGCATTTGAATGAGTGACAGAATTACATCCGAATCTGGATCGTATCTGGACTGTATTTGAAGGAATCTGGAGTAAGTACCAGAATATCAGCCATATCTGGATCGCATCTGAACTATTTCTAGAAGAAAATATGGAGTAAGTATCAGAATGTCAGCCATATCTGGATCGCATCTGAACTGTCTCTAGAAGGAATCTAGAATAAGTATCAGAAGGTCAGCCATATCTGGATCGCATCTGAATTGTCTCTAGAAGAGAATCTGGAGTATGTATCAGAATGTCAGACATATCTGGATCGCATATGAACTGTCTCTAGAAGAGAATCTGGAGTAAGTATCAGAATGTCAACCATATCTGGATCGCATCTGAATTGTCTCTAGAAGGAATCTGGAATAAGTATCAGAAGGTCATCCATATCTGGATCGCATCTGAACTGTCTCTAGAAGGAATCTGGAATAAGTATCAGAATGTTATCCATATCTGGATCGCATCTGTACTGTCTCTAGAAGGTTGGGTTGTTTGAGCTGGTCGAGTAGATAGTTGTCTTATCTGGTTTTAGGTATTAATCTTTGACCTGAGAAAGAAAGATAGTTTTCCTGGCTTGTTACAGGTGTTAATCTTCAATCTCTTCATGTAGATAGTTTTCCTGGCTTGTTACAGGTATTAATCTACAATCAGTCGTCCACATATAGTTTTCCTGGCTTGTTACAGGTATTAATCTGGAACTTGAAAAAGGTTGGTCGATGAGATAGTTGTCCTGTCTGGTTTCAGGTATTAATCTCTGACCTGAGAAAGAAAGATAGTTTTCCTGGCTTGTTACAGGTGTTAATCTTCAATCTCTTCATGTAGATAGTTTTCCTGGCTTGTTACAGGTATTAATCTATAATCAGTCGTCCACAGATAGTTTTCCTGGATTGTTACAGGTATTAATCTGGAACTTGAAAAAGGTTGATGGTAGCCATCTGTTGATTGAACTTTTCTTGAAAAAAGGTAAAACGTTAGTTGTATGCAATGTCATGATGTATGAAATGCATGATGTCATGATGTTCTCAAAAATAAATGAGATTGTGTCGTATGCACTTATCATGTATGTAAATAGGATGTATGAAATGTGAAATGTTTATTGAAGTGTATCTTTGTCTAGGAAAATAAATCCTTGATAAATGTTGGGGAGTCGTTAAATCTTGGATTGTTGTTGAAGAGTTGGTGTGACTTCAAACTTTACTTAGAATATTTCCACTGGGGATTCTTGTTTTGTCGTTTGAGGAGCATTATGTTGGGGAATATTGAAAACTCTGTTGGAGAATGTTGATTCCTGCTTGGGAAAAGAGTTCTGGAGTCTCGGTTGTCTGTTGCTCTACTGCGGAGTCGAAGTTGAACTGATATTTGGCCGGGTCTAGGTTTCACAGTAACTTGCTGGGGATTATAGAGTAGTCTATTGGGGAAGAGGAGTTGTGGTCCTTTGATTTGTAGTAGTCGGAGAGGCCACCTCAAGCTGGGGATTCCTTCCGTTTGTTGGGGAAATAAACCCTGTTGTCGGTCTGTTGGGGAGGCGGCGACTTTACTAGCAGAAATGCTCGAGGATTCTTGAAGTCGACTCAACTGGGGAGAGGTTTTCAGAGGTTAAACTCTTGCTGGGAAATTATCCTATGAGAAGGACTTTGGGGAGATTTGTCATTGCCCCTAGCAGCAAATGTTTGTGGTATTGCCAGAAAATGTTTGATTGTACGTAACCCTTCACTGAGATTGACGTTCAATGCCCCAAGTGACAGAGACGGAGACTTGCCCCTGGTTACTCTGCAATTGGAATCTTGACTGGACTGCCCCAGGTGTGTTGGATAGTGACATGTCATGTCCCCTTGTTGATAGGAGTTTTGACAATGGAAGTATCATCCTTCTTGAACTGATTTTGTTCACTGAGAGAGCTTTCGTTCACTGGATATTCGTTGTGTGAATTTCTCTGCTGTCAAACAAATAACCATATGCAAACAGTGATATTCAAATAAATGCAAAGTTTATGCTTGTCTTGAAGTTTTGAAAAATGCATTTTTAGCAAGTAAAGAAGTTTGTAATTCAACTTTGGATTTTGAGTAAAGCCTTACAGGAGTCGGGATACCTTTTATAACAGTATGCTTTCGAACTAACCCATGCTTCAATTAGGACTTTTGAAGGGTTGTAACGTGGATTGGTTCACAGTTTAAGAAACAAAGGATAAAGGCTCAAAGTGTATTTGTACCCACCCGCTCTTCGTGATGTTCTTCAGTCCTAAGCTTAGTTAATTGTGCGTTTGAACTCCAATTGAGCCTGGAATGACGTTTTGGTGATGGTTCAGACCAATTAAGTTTGTCGGAAGGCAGTCATTTTTGCAATATTTTTTTTCATGTTGTTGAGGATTTGTAGTGACCTCTTTCTTTTGATTTGTTATCCCTAATTTTTGCCTGATTGTTCTTGTTTTGAGATTACAGTCAGCGGGATGCCCCAGATTTCTTAAGTCTCCTTTGTAGGTTTTGACTTAGTGGGCTTTTCTTTTTGAGAGATAATGACTGCCTATGTGATAGGGAACCATCACCGTCTTTTGATTCCAGAGGAATGTTTCTTGACGTCATTCGTTGTATTACGAGATGAGAGTTTGCGGTTAAACGCGCGTTTGAATTAACTGAGAGACTTCCCTGCCCCGGGTTTTGATTAAAGGTTTCAATTTTGTGAAAAAGAAAAACTTCTACTTCTTTGGATCGAAGGGGTTGACTAGGGATTATCTTCCTTATAACTCCAGTGTTTAGGATTTGAAAGAATGCATGTACATCATCAGCAAGGTCTGTCCAAAAGCATATTGTATGAGATTATGGCATTGTTTTCGTCATCCTCCCTCTAAAGGCTTGTAACTTTTAGCGAGAGTTGAATGTCATAAAGTGAGTAAAAAAAATATTTTAAACGTAATGAAGATGAGTGGATCAAATCAAGACAAACATATGCAATGCATTAATGAAACAAAGTTTGACATTAATAGATAATTGTTTAAACAACAAAAGAAATTACAATTGAAAATTCAAAATGAACAAGATGCTCTCAATGATTTGGCATAGGAGCAGTGATCACGTTTGGAGTCTCCGGAGGGTCAAACTCGATCTCCTTGGCATCAATCATGTCTTGGACCTTGTTCTTCAGATCCCAATAGTTGTTTGTGTCATGCCTTGGGCTACCAGAATGATAAGAACACCTTGCACCCGGGTTGTAGTTAGGAGAAGAAGTATTAGGGTTCGGATGAGGAGCCTTTAACGTAATCAGCTATGCCTTTAACATGTGTTGTAACGCTTGATGCCCCTGTCTTTGTTGAGCAGGCGTAGGATTAGAGATCAAGATTGCTCATATGTGTTGGTCATGACGACTCTTTTGACCATACACAGCATTGGACTCTTTCTTCCCATTGTATGGCTTTTTTTGAGCATCAGAAGGTGTAGCTCCTTGGATCTTTCCACTTTTGATGCCAACTTTGACTCTTTCGCCAGTCAGTATTAGCTCGGTGAACCCGGCTGAGGAACTTCCGATCAGGTGTTTGAAGAAAGGTCCTGTCAAAGTTCCCATGAAGATGTCAATTAGCTCCATGTCAGTTAAAGAGGGCTGCACCCTACCAGCCAGGTCTCTCCACTTCTGGGCATACCCTTTGAAGCTCTCGTTGGAACCCATGGTCATGTTCTGCAATTGCACATGAGTTGGTGCAAGATCAGCATTGTACTGATACTGCTTATAGAAAGCAGCAGCTAAATCCTCCTAGGTGTGGATGCGAGAACTCTCCAATTGATAGAACCATTCGAGTTGAGTCCCTACTATGCTCTCTTAGAAGAAATGGATCCAAAGCTTTGGATCAGTTGTGTATGGTTGAATCTTGCGGACATAAGACTTTAAGTGTATCTTAGGGCAAGAGACTCCATCATACAGGGCAAAGGTAGGGATTTTGAACTTTGGCGGAATGACCACTCCAGAAACTAAAACCATGTCTCCTAAATCCAAGCCAGGTATCTGTTGAATCTCCATAGCACTGAGGTGATCCTCCAACTATTTGTACTTATCATCAATGGGAGGATATTGTTCCTCGGAGTAGTCAGCTTCGGCTTCATCAATCTCCAGACTGTTGTCTTCTTCATGACTATCCCCCATGTTGGATGGAGTTGAAAGATCTAGAGCTCTCTTGACTGGTCCTCTAGGTCTTATTCTTAAGTTCAGGACACCTACTGACTTCTTGGATTTCTTGTCTTTGAGAAGGAGAGTTTTTAGATCCTCTTTCCCCTTAGCCATAGCCAGAAACATTTGTTGGAATTAAGCATTTTGAGCTTGGAGATCTTTCAATGTTTGTTCCATAACCATCTTACTGAAATAAACAGCAGGAAGATAAGGAGACCTGTATGGGAGAAACCTGTCATAATATGATGCATGATATGTGGATGCATGTTTTCAAGGATCATGCGGGGTAAACATAAGAAAGAGTTAAAAGTTGAACTTTGATCAACAGCTTTGTTTGGAGAACTTTGTATCGGTGGATTTCCTTCCATGAGAATTAAGCTCACCATATCAAGTGGGTCATAGCCCTTGACTCAAATTTTTGTACTTGATCTTTGACGGTGTTTGGTTAGAGGAAAAGAAATCCTCTTGCCCCTTGCTAGACGTCTGGTTCAACGTGACCCTGCATCAAAGACCCTCGAGATCCTTGAAATGCTATGGTTCAATGTTATTGAAAATGCTATGGTATGATGTTTATGATGTTATGTACAAATATGCGAGGTGGGCAAGTTTATATACAAATAATCATATTCACACAAAGTAGACAAGTCCTTATGTTATAGGCTTTCATGAAGTTTGTAGGTAAGTACCCTCTTGACGTTTAGTTGGCTCAACCTGTCCTAGTTAATAGTAACCGGGTTCTAAGGGATCTCAATATCACTGACCTTTCTTTAAGGCATTGTCTCAGCTCAATAAATCTTTTCATGCGGACGAGATATCGCAAAAGTCCGGTCTCAATGAGTGTAGCATCGAGTGTCAACTAATTTTCAGCTTTACACTGAAACCGGATATCTCACTACATCCTAATGGCCAAGTTTGTTCAATTAGGGTTCTAAGGTCAGTTAGTGCTTTATGACGCTGCTCAGCGGCCCCATATTCTCCTTGATTCACCACGAGGGATACCGGTACCCACAAATGCGTCACACTAATGTAGCCATTGTTTCAACCATATCGGTCTACGCCGCACAGTTTCTACAATCTATTGCTACTTACCTAAAAAAGGTGCCCCAGATCCGGGTAGAGGATCAAAAAAAACCCAAACAAGGAACCAAATAATTTAAAGCAAGCAATTCAAACAAATGAAGGCAAATAAAAGTGATCTAACCCTAAGGTAACCCCACTTTTAAGTTTCCCCAGCAGAGTCGCCAGTTCTGTGATACGGTGGGAGAACTGACTTGGAGTTTTGTGTTTTGTGTTTGCAAATGTTGCGGTTTAGCAAGAGTCGCCACCGACTTCTCTTTTATCCAAAAGGAAAGGTAAAAAAGCACAGGAAAGACCTTTAGAGATGTTTTCTTGAGTTCGGGGGGTAGATTATGAAAAGGGAAGGTATTAGCACCCTTTTCATCCATGTTTTTCCATGGGCTCTTAGTTACTTGCTAGATCACTTGCTTTTGTTTGAATGTGTGATTGTGGGTGGTTTTTGAAAGTATTTTGAAAATGTAACTTTGTAATGATTCTCGTTTCTATAAGAACGCATACAAAGTGTTTGTTTCGAAAAATAGTTCAAAGATGTGTTTTTGAAAGTGATTTTAAAAAGGTGTATTCTTTATAATGGTTCCCGTTTCTATAAGAACGCGTACAAAGTGTTTTTCTTTTGAAAATATTTTCAAAATGAAAGTGTTGGTGTATAAAATGTTTTTGTTGTGAGCAAGCAAGCAACTAGGAGCGAACCTACCTACTCAAAAGGTCTTAGATGTACTTTTCCTCCTCCTTTAGATGTTGCTATCTTACCTTTATTTTGGTAAGAAGCCCCATCATCGAATGTGAATGGACGGATGTTGGGACGTTTGAATAGTCATAGAAGGCAACTTATGAGACGTTTTAGCAATGTCGTTTTAGGTACTAGATCATTTTACCGAAGGCAACATCGAGGGTCATCGAGGGACTACGATCTTTTATCGAGGGTCTTTTGCTAAAACGCCCATGTTCGAGGGACATGACTATTTTTCCGATAGGCAACAAGTGAGATTACCCTAAGGGTGCTAGTGTGCAAGTGTGTTTGATTGCATGCATTTAGTCTTGCTTAGGGTGATCTATTTGTCAATTTCATGTCTTGCCATACACGCCCTAATTACTAGCATTTACATTTAAAAGCGATAAATTGCAGAAATGTAAAGTCCTACGCTATTACAATATTTAGGGGATGGGGGTACATATTTATGAATGGGGGTTGCAAGTAAAAATAAGTCCTAAGTTACTATTACAACCATATTGAAATGTACAATATAAGAAAGAAAAAAGACTTGTTTATAAAATGGTTTTTTTATATTTAATGAAAAAGAAATAAATTGATAAAAGAAAAATATTTTTATGTCTTTTTATGTTAATATTGAAAATGATGAAAAGGAAAATAAATGAAGGATAGAAACAGCGTGTTGCTGCAAACAAAACAAACAGGGATCAGGAGTTCTGAATTCAGGCGTGTGGTGACTCAGAATGAAGCGTCAATGTGTATCATAAGTTCTGAGTTGGTAAACTCTGAGGTCCTGCAAAACACGTTAGAGGGAAAACACAAAAGTTCTGGGTTGCTATGTGTTGAACTTCTGAATGTTAGAACAATGAGAAAATCTTAGAAGTTTTGTATATTAAAACAGTGAAGAGAACTCAGAGGTTCAATATGTGCTAAGAAAGTGAGTGAACAATCAGCAGTTCAGCATGTTATCAGCGTATGAAAATCAGAAGTTCTAAGTGCTAAAACAGTGTGTGAACATCAGAAGTTCAGTGTGTTAAAACAGTGAAGAGAACTTAGAAGTTTTGTCTGCTTAAACAGTGAGAAAATCCTAGAAGTTCTGTGTGTGAACATGATGAGTGAAAAATAGAAGTTTTGTGTTACATTTTGACTTTTAATCAGCACACCAGCAATTCATTCAGTTTTCAACAAAAAACAAATCAGAAGGATAAAAAAACACAACAGTTTACAGAAGTTATAATCCTGATCCTGAGCCTATCCTTAATCAAGAAGTTCTGACCTATAGTTTTTCTACTTAAGCAATTATATGTACAACATTAATACTATGATATTTACATGTTTAATGGTGTTCTGAATGAAAAGATCCAGAGTCAAAAAGACTTACCTTGAACCTGGAACGTGGGCTTGCAGCTTTGAGCTTCTACCTTTGGATGTTCTGGAATCAACAAGAGTAACGGAAGAGGAAGTGCCAAGCTCTTTGATTCTAAGGGAAGAACAAAGGTTTGGTTTTCTGTTTGGGAAATCTGGATTTTTATGAAGGTTTCACAACTTTCTTTTCTCTCCTTTTTTTGCCAATCTCTCTCCAAAAGCCATCCCCTCTCTCAAAGCCCAGCCCCTTTGAACGTGTGATGGAGCAAAGTATTTATAGGTGAATTTGTTGTGATTTTGGAGGGAAAGTCAAATGGGATTTTAAATCAATTTGGCATCCTTCTCCCTTTCTTTTTTCATCATTGTTTTCATATGCTAGTTTGGTGCAATTATGAGATGCAGGCGTAGGCTGAAAAAGCTGTTGGTTATAGGTCTGCAACGGGTTGTATAAACAAGGTTTTGGGATTTGGTCATGTTCTGACCAAAGCGTTGAATATAACCTTCATATGCTGAAGCTTTGCCTTGTTCTTAAAGCAAGCATGGTTGTTGTTAGCAGGAATTAAGGAAAAGCAAAAAGCAAAGTATGGGCTTAGTACCAAAGTTGCTATCCCAAGACAGTAGAGGTACACGTGGGGGAAATCATTTGGATAAAGACTCAGAAAGTGGTTGACATCATTAATGACGATGAGACTTATCACAACCAGAAATCCTGCAATGTGAGATTCTACACCAAGGCTTAGTTCTGGATCAGAAGTTCTACTTCAGTGTAGCATCCAACCTCTGATCTTTTTATCTTTTTGCGCCAACATGTTCTGAAGGAGAACATTGCTTCCATATGTTCTGATTAAAGCGTCATGTTCTGAACCGGAGAACATCGCTTCCATATATTCTGATTGATACATCATGTTCTGAACCATGTTTGCAAACTCTAATTGCACTTTGTGTAGAGGCTGGCTCAGAAGTTCTGAAGTACTATATTCTCTTGACACTTAGAAAATTTTCTAAACATTTAGAAAATTTGTTTTTTTTCAAAGTAACTTCTAACTTCTGATTTTTGAGGAACTAATTTCATGCCTTTATGAAATATGATTCTTGGAACTTGATTTTGATCAAAAGTCAAAGTTTGACTTTTCAATGCGCAAATGACCATTTTGCCCTTATGGATGATTTCTCTTGAAAAATTGCAGTTCAAGGCTTGGAATTGGATGGAAGCAAACTTGAGGATCCATGGTGATTCCTTGAGAAATGAGAGGGCAAATTTTGGGGTACAACAGTTGTCTTCCAAGGCATTGACTCCATGGTTGCTGATCCGTAAAGGCGGTTCCCTGGCGCGAGCACGACGAACGGCTCTTTGGGCTCCTGAAGTAAAACCCAAACCAAATTTGTCAGATTTGTAGGAAATATCCAAGAGTTGGCCCCAAATTATACACCCTCCTTCTTCAACGACTTCCTTGGCATCTTTAAGAGAAGCCATCTTCAGCGGAGGCCTAGTAGTCTTTGGAACACTGACAGTGGTCTTGGTTGCAGCAACGGTCTGTGGAACCTCCTCAAAGTTCTGACAGGGGGTCTCAATGAACTCACTGTCCATTTCAACGTACCTAAAAGAGTTCAGGTGGCTCACCATGTACTCCTCCTCCCCATGGACCGTGATAATTTTCCCATTGAATGGGTACTTCAGCATCTGATGTATGGTGGAAATCACAGCACCATCCCCATAGATCCAGGGTCAACCCAATAAACAGGAGTAGGACTGGTGGATGTCCATCAAATAGAAATTGGAATTAAAAGTATGAGTACCCACTTTGATAGGGATGTCCACCTCCCCATGAACCATTCTTTTAGAACCGTCGAAGGCTCTCACTACAATGTTACTGGGCTTCAGAGTCAATCCTTCGCAATCTAATCTTCCAAGGGCCTTCTTGGGCAGAACATTCAGCGATCAACCTGTATCCACTAGAACATGGGCCAAAGTAGTGCCCTTGTACTCGATAGAGACATGCAGAGCATCATTATGTTTCCTTCCTCAGGGTGTTAAATCAGCATCATAGAATCCCAAACCATTATTAGCAGTCAGGCTGGCCACGCAATTCTCGAATTGATCAGCGGAGGTTTCCTGAGGTACGTGGGCAGACTTCAGGAATTTTACTAAAGCCTTGGCATGGGCTTCAGAGCACAGCAGTAAGGCCAACATTGAGATTTTGGAAGGGGTCTGCCCCAGTTGTTCAACCACATTGTAGTCACTCTTCTTGATTATTTTCAATATCTCTTCCATTTCCTTTTTAGAAGCCTCAGGGATGGCTTCTGGATGCGCCTTCGTCCGGACAGGCTCAACCGATACCTCTTCTCCCCGAGTCTCGGCCGACTCGGCAACAGGGATAATAGTGGGACTAACAGTAGGAGTAACCATGGGAATACTGACAGGAGATGCAGTAGGAATAATCACCAGAGTAGTAATATGAGTACTAGCAGGAGCAGAAGCAGCATCAGGGATGATCACGGGAGTAGCAACAGTTTTAGGAGAGATCTCGGGAGAGAAAACTCTTCTGCTTCTTGTTATCTTACTAGTCCTAACGATATTGGTTACGTCAGGATCAGTACCTTCAGCAACTTTATCTTTGATAGCTAATAGTCTTGCTTGACACCATGGTAATAGACGTCAGCCCATAATTCCAGGCAACATCTTTATCCTAGGAATATGCTATTGGCCCCGGCATGGTGATGATCAGGGGAGAAAACTTAGGAACAGATGTAATCTTGACGGGTCTTTTGGTGGAGACCCTGGGAGGATTATCAGAAATGGTGATTATTGACACATCTTCATATGAATTTCTGGCAAGAGGAACTTTCTCGAACAGGATTTCTTTGTTAACCATCAGGCGCTGGACGCCCATCTTCAACAACAGGCAGTAATCTGGTAGAGACATGCATAAGTGGAAACCTTCACCGTAACTCCGAAATAAATCGGCACTCAAAAGATTCTCTTTGACAGTCAGAAGAGGAGTAGTTGATTCATCCACGGAAGAAACAAAACAATCATCATCAATAGCATTGACACCTTGGCCATGTTTGGGCATTGGTGCAGTTATTACGTTAGGTGTATTGGGAGCATCAAATTCAATCTCCTTTGCCTCAATCAAATCCTGCACCTTGTTCTTTAAAGCCTGGCAGTCATTTGTATCATGCCCCGGAGTTTCGGAATGGTAGGCACATCGAGCATTCGGATTATAGCGGGGAGAGGCAGTATTAGGATTCTTCGGGGCCTCTTTCAGAGTCACCAAGTTGGACTTAAGCAGATGTGGTAAAACCTGGGATAAGTTCATGTTGATCCGAGTAAATTGTCTTATAGGTGCATCTGGTCTACACTGATGGTTTCGTTGTTGGTTTGAAGCAGGATTGGAAATCATAACAGCCCCTACCGTCGGACGACGCTCAGTTTTGTTGTGATTTCTCTGGCCATAAGCAGCACTGACCTCCTTCTTTCCCGTGAAAGGTTTCCTTGCAGCACTTGAGGATGCATATCTATGGATTTTTCCATTTTTAATACCAGCCTCTACTCGTTCACCAGTCAGTATCAATTCAGTGAACCCACCAGACGAACTTCCAATCAGATGGTTAAAGAACAGCCCGGATAACGTGCCCAAGAACATGTCCACCGACTCCCTATCAGACAATGGAGGCTGGACTCTTCCCGCAAGATCTCTCCATTTTTTGGCATAATCTTTAAAACTTTCATCGGAACCCATAAACATACTTTTCAACTGTGTACGAGTTAGGCGAGGTCAGCATTATATTGGTACTGCTTGTAAAAAGTAGCAACCAAATCTTCCCAATTGTGGATGTTGGTTCTCTCCAGTTGATAGAACCATTCCAGCTGAGTCCCAGTTAGACTCTCTTGGAATAAATGTACTCACAGATTCCTGTCAACAGTGTGGGGTTGAATCTTCCTGACATACGACCTTAAATGAAGCTTAGGACAGGAGACACCTTCGTACTTGGCAAAGGTGGGGACCTTGAATTTGTGCGGGATAACCACCCCTAAAATCAATCCTAGCTCCTTAAAATCCATCCCGAGTATCCTCTAGATCTCCATAGCATTGAGCCGATCCTCCAACTGTTTGTATTTATCATCAGTGGGAGGATACTGCTCCTCAGAATAGTCAGGTTCCTCTTCCTCAGACCCTGGATTATTTTTTTCTTCCACATGCTTCTCTTCTTGATTGTCCCCCTCATTTGACGGGGTCACGAAATCTATAGCCCGCTTAACCGGTCCTCTGATCCTACTTCCAAAATTCACTACACCAACTAGTTTCTTTGGCTTCTTGGTCTTCTCTTTGAGGATTAAAGCTTTCAGGTCTTCTTGCCCCTGGGCCAGAGCCAAGAACATTTGCTGAAATTGAGAGTTCTGAGCTTGAAGATCCTTTACTGTTTGTTCGAGAGCCATTTCTTTTGCTGAAATGAATAGTGAAAATAAGAAACCTGTCTTGAAAAACCTATTTATGCGATGAAATGCATGATAATGTTTATGCAATGTTTTCAATAACTTTTAAGATCTTAAACTTGCTTAGCCAAAAAAGAACAAAAATTAACTGTCTTAAATAGTTCGAATCATTACAAAGATGCCTTTTAGGCTTTACAATAGAAGAAACAAAGATAAAAAAACTCCTAAATCAGACAGGACTCAGGCTTCCCATGGGCGCATCCTCTTTGGTGCAATATAGGCGTTCAGACTTTGTTCTTCATGTAGTCGTCTTGTAAGCCCCAAGGCCTTTTTCTCGCTTGAATAGAACTAGGCTTCAAAGGTATCTCGCTCCTCTTTGAGCTGGATCCAAGATCTTTGCAACTCCTCGAGAGTAGTTGGCATGTCAGGATGGAGGATAGTATAAGGTACCTCTTCATCAGCAACAAGTTCCATTATGATAGGTAGGACGGCAGGATAAGGCATCATAAGATTTTGAGCGCGTGCTCATACCCACTTAAGATAAGGCTACAAAGGGATAGAGTTCTTATGCCCCACTGTCTTGCTATCCACTTTATTTACCATGCCCCAAGCTCGTATGAACCTCTGAAGGTAACCTTGAACATCATCCTCGTAGTTTAACACGATGCCTTGAACTAATACATCATGAGGACCATCCCACCTAGCATACCCAAACTGTCGCAACTCCAAACAAGGATTATAAGTGATTCCTCCCCTAATGCATAGGAGAGGGACATTAGGGAATTCCCCACAACGATCAATGATAGTAACATTCTCCAAGGATCAAGGACACTAATGAATATCCGAATGCGTGAGGGACATCAACCTATTAGACCATCTCATGCCCTGATCATTCTTCAAAATAGATCGAGGCAGGTGCGAAATAAACCACCTAGCCAACAGAGAAGTGCAACACAATAGGGTCCCTCTTTTCTTTATAGTGCGGGTATGCAGAGAGTGTAGGATGTCTCCAAGTAAAGTAGGCACCAGATTATGATACAAAAACCTTGACCGCGTTCACATCTACGAGTTGGTCCGGATTAAGAAATAGTACCATCCCATAGACGAGAAGGGCCAACACTTATTTAAAAGCTTGTAAATCTGGGGTATCCCGAAAATGGTGGGCCTTCTCAAATAGAAACTTAGCTAGAAAACCTTTGACGCCTTTTCTTGTTTCCCAATTTGCCACTACATCGGACCATTGTAAAGACAGAGCATGAGCAATCTCTTCAGGTTTTGGGTCTCTTTCCATACCATTGAAGGGTAACTGGTCAAGAATGGGCACCCCCAATAAATGGGAAAACTCCTCCATGGTAGGCACCAATTGGTAATCAGGAAAGGTGAAGTAGTGATGTAAAGGTTCGAAGAATTGAAAGAGCGCCTTCAACATTTCTTCATTAGGGCTTGAGGTGACCAGATTGAAATGTCGATCATTTCTTTCAGTGAATGGAAAGCTCTCAGGAACCCTTGATGCTAATTCCTTAGGTTGAGGAGGTACCCTTATGAGATTTACTTGGATAGTATTCCTGTGAGTGAGTGTCATGTCCTACAAAACAACACAAAGATAAGTCCTAAAAATCTTTGAAATGGTTAGTATGATATGCTATGTTATGGTGTTATGATATCATGATTATGCTAAGAAAACACAAATATAGCAAGCACAAGCAAATCACACAAATACCTTAGGTTTAAAGCTTGCATGGGTTTTAAGGTAAGTACCCTCTTGAAGTTTAGTTGGTTCAACCTATCCTAGAAAGTAATCGGGTTCTAAGGGATCTCAATATCACTGATCTTTCCCACAAGTTTCGTTCTGATCGACAACTGACTTGCCACCAAACAAAACTCGGGAGTTAAATCTCAATGAGTGTAGTATTGAGTATCAACCTACTTCGGGCTACACCAAAGACGGCTATCTCACTACTTCCTATTGCCCAAGTTGTTCAATTAAAGGTTCTAAGGTCAGTTGATGCTTCATGACACCATGCAGAGGCGCCGTATTCTCCTTGACTACTCAAGGGCTACCGGTACCAACCAAAGTGTCGCATCAATGTAGCTATCGCTTCGACTGTGTTGGTATACCCCGCACAATTTCCACGATCTATTGCTACTTACCTAAAAGGTGCCCCAAATCCAGGTGTAGGATCTATAGTAACCCAAATAAGCCCTCAAAAGTAAAGAAGACAAAGCATACAAGGTAAAGCAGTTTAAAGTGAACTAGACTCTAAGGTAACCTCACTTTTTATAGATCCCCAGCAGAGTCGCCAGTTATGTGATACGGTGGAAGAATCGAATGTTTATACTGGTTTTGCTTTTGTATTTGCAAATGTTGCGATAAGCAAGAGTCGCCACCGACTTTTCTTTTATCCAACAAAGGAAATGGTGAAAAGAACAGAAAAAGACCTTTCGAGAGTTTTCTGAGTAAGGGGGGTAGAATATGGAAAGGGAAGGTGTTAGCACCCTTTCCAACCGTAGTTTTCTACGGGCTCTTAGATGCTTAGATCATTTTTTGAAATACCTTGTGCTTTTGTGTGTTTTGAAAAATTAGTTTGAAAATGCCTTAGTACGGTGACTCGCTTTATGATAACTCTTATATCAGTCCTCAAGAGTGTTGATAAAGCATTTTTTGAAAGTGTTTTTGAAATTTCTTGTGTAAGTGCAAAAGTTTGTTTTGAGCAAGCATTTAAGAACTATCTACTTATACTAAAAAGGTTTGTTCTTTTCCTCATATCCTTTAGACAGTTATATCCTACTATTAGTGAGTGGGTAGCCCTATCGTTGGATGTATGAGGGACATTCGAAGGAATGTACAATCATAAAGGCAACATGTGGAGATGCTTTAGCAATTTTGTTTAGGGACTAGATCATTTACCAAAAGGAAATTGTAGGATCATCGAGGGACTATGATCTTTTATTTACGGATCTTTTCTAAAGTGTCCCCGTTTCGAGGGACATGACTGTTTTTTCCGAAAGGAAACCAAAGTGGGTGTACCCTAGAGGTGCATGTGTGCAATGTTTGCTTGTTTCAGTTATTTGTCTTTGAATTTAAGTTTTCTAGCACTTTGTTTTCAGTCTTGTCATACAATCCTATTAGTTTAGCAGTTAATATATATACAGTAATTAAAAATGCGGAAATGTAAAGTGCGGAAACATAAATCCTACGCTATTACAGGGCTTTAGGGATTAATTACATATCCAATAATGAGGGGGATAAAGCAGTAAATATCCTAGTTTTAATCTATTACATCCAGTAGACAGATACAATAATATGAAAAATGCAAAAATAAATAAACGCGCACAAAGTAGAAAAGACGTATGAAAATCCTAAGGTGTAAAAATATTTTTGTTTGTTTTTAATTATAAAAGAAAATAAAACTTAGGTCTATTTAATTTTAATTTAAAGAAAAGGTTAAAATAATTAATTTATTTATTTACAAAATTAACTTAATTAAAAAGAAAACTAACCTAATGTTTTTGTGATTTTTTTTGGTTTAAAGTTAGTTTAAATAATAAAGGAAAACTAAGAAAGAAATGAGTAGTAGAAATAAAAATACAAGAAGCAAAAGCCTTTCGATCCAAAGAAAAAAAAGGATTTCGATCCAAATGAAGGGTGGCCTTTGATCCAGGGAAGGATGTGGCCTTCGATCTAGTAGAGAATATTGTTGGAGGTGTATGTTGTACTCATGCAGGAAATTTATTAGAGAAAACAAGATAAAATCGAGACTTGGGTTGACTCCAGTCTTAGATTCGATAACTGGTGGATGCACAATCCTAAATTGAATCCTCTAGGTCTAAATCAAAGACTACTTCATCTTACAGCCTTATGAACCCTAAGTTTCAAAAGAAAATGTGGATCGTGCCCAAGCCATGGCACAATCTCAACCCCATCGCTTAATCTTGCATGTAGCACAAACATTAGCAATAACATGAATGTACAGTTGACATGAATTTAAAAATTGCATATTTAGCTAGATTGAGATTGAAAGTAAATTACCAATGGACAGAGTATGTGAGTGATGCTCCAGTATATGTTGGACCTGCCTAGTACTTAGGCACGCTTCCTGTAAACTACAGGGAGTGAATGGAGCGTTGTTAAAGATTTGCTACGATTTGGATTATTCAGGAGGTTTTTTTCACAATTTTGGTGTGGCTTATGAGGCAGCGTGTGCATATAGTTTGTATGTTCTCTAGTGTATGCATCTACTGTTCGTCCCTAATCCTGACCGGTGGTGTGAGTGTCTTGTATTTATAGGAGATGGGGGTGCATGGAAATGGCAAGAGACAACCATTAACCAAGCCTTGAAGGTCATGAGACAAAAATCAGACCCATTAAAAGACTTCCATTTTTGAAATATCCTTGCCTTTTTCAAACTTGGATGAACCTGGACACATTTGGCTCCTTTGAATTCCCTCTAGTGTTGCTCTTCGATTGGCCTAGTGTTACTTCCTGAGAATGGCTTTCTTTCAACTCAAATCGATCAAAACATTAACTCTCCCTGACTGGATGAAGGTTACTTCAGTTCTTTATCAATCAAAGGCTTTGTAGAAGCCTCCTCACTTTCTTTCAAATTGCCCCAGGCCTCATCACCGTGGCTTTCAATTGAGTCCCTATTTTCCTTGTTCTTCGACTGACGCTGACACTACCTAACTAAACCAAATGATAGACTTCATCCTGGCCAGTCAAAGCTTCCTTTAATATTTCTCTTTCATTTTGACCAACTAGATCCAAGTTTTGACCAAAACCTTTTTTTAGACAACACTATGTGTCCTTCGAATGAGCCTTTGAATGCTTCTTTGAATGGATCATTTAAATGTCCTTCAAATGGTTGCTTCGTTAGACCCATCTATTTGCCTTAGCTGCTTGATTCCAATAGCCCAAGCGAAGACTTCATTATGGCCAATTGAAGCCTCCTTTGTCATGAATGTAATGGTGCATGAGGCTTGGGCTGGGCAGCATATGATCTCTTGCCCAATAAGCAGCTTGAACCAAACCTTATCAAAAGGCAAAACAAGTTGTTTCTAACAAATGTGTGTCTTTCGAGCAGACCAAATGTATGTCCTTCGAAGGCACCATTTGTGTGTTCATAATGTGGCAATCTTGTGCTTGTGAAACGAAAGCAGGCATGAAGAGGGAACCTTTTGCCTTATGAATTGAACGCAAGTCTGGAGAAACCTTTTTCCATGTGAGTTGAAGGCAATTCTGGAGAATCCCTTTGCTTTGTGAATTGAAGGCAAGTCAAAAGGGGCCTTTGCCTTGAACGAAGCTGGCATGCAAGAACCCACTGTTTTGTGAATCAAAGTAAGCATGCAAGAGGTCACTGCTGGTGGATCGAAGGGAGCTTGCAGGGGGTTCTTGCCTGAATGAAACTTGGACTAAGGCTTGCTCGAAGGGGAACCAACATGCAATCGAAGTTGATGGACCAATGCTTGGTCGAAGGGTTTTAGAAGCCCAATCGAAACTCCTTGTCCATATGCCAATTGAAGGATATTGCTGACATGCCAATTGAAGACTCTTTTGTTCACCTGTTAGTCGAAGGATATTGCTGACATACCAATCAAAGACTCTTTTGTTCACCTGCCAGTCGAAGGATATTGCTGACATGCCAATCGAAGGATACTTACACATCATTAAAAAAATTCATTTTATTTAGGCAAGTGTTTGTGACCACCCATGTAAGAGAAAACCTTGAAAACATGAGAGGGAAAATTTTGGGATACAACATATATCCTGAAAAAGAATGATAAATATACCAAGCACAAGAATAGTGCAAACATAACCATTTGTGTTCCACAAATAAAGGGGAACACTACAGTACCAAGTCTAAATGGAAAACTTTTCTTCAGAGTCCCTCGCACATTCAACGGACAAATTAGTGATTCCAAAGAGAAATGATGAACCATTAAAGGATGGATGATGATATAATCATGAGAATGTAAAATGAATATGATGGCAAACATCAAAGTCAATAGATGTAAGAGGCATCAAGCAAACTCAAACAACAACTAGGTCAAAACTAAAGAATTGTTGCTCCTTTCCTGTCACCATGTTGAATTGACTAGTAAATATCAATCAAGGATAAAATGAGCAAGAGAAGAATACAATCAAAGACTTTATAAGTCATTAGAAAACACTTCACATCCATACTCATTCATTTCATCATGGTTCACAAGCATAACAAGAGAAGGGTACCACAAAATGTATCACAAAGCTTGGATCACAAGTTAGCAAGGCAAGGAAATCAAACAAAGACAAAGTTAGAAGACTTAAACCATTCAAAGACTTGAAATCAAGATTCTAACATGCTATGAGGATATGATAAAGAGTTTAAAATGTTAATTCTAAAGCATGTTGCACCAGTGCATTTAATATACCTCAAAACATTCAAAAAGGAAAAAAGAAAGGAACATCACATTCATATATGAATGAAATTGGTTCAAGTATAAAAGGTCAAATGATCTCAAGTCTTTATGAGACTATCCTTGATTTATCATTCCTCAACATCTTATCATTGGTCATTTGATGACCTCAAACTCAAGCCAAGAGTTTAAAGTTCAAAGCAAAAACAAGAAAAGAACATTAGTTAAGGGACATGAATCAAAATGGCTCATCAACCAATTATGGAAAATCAAGTGGATTGATTTGAGTTGGTGTGAGGAGAACAGTAGCAACATGATCATTAAGGGCCAAATTATAGGCCTCACACAAGTCCATTGGCCATCAACTAAATTGCAACAAGATATGCAACATCAATTGGGCACTTTCACTTTGAAAATTCATCAAACATAGAAATGGACTTCCATAATTCAAACAAGAAATTTCTCAACATCTTTAAGATGTATAGAAGTCAGAAAGCAAGTCTCAAGTTCATTGATGGTTTAAGAAAGGATCAAATAAGATTCAAACATCAAAACTAGTTGATGAAACCACCAATCTAGGAAAGTTTTCAAAATAAATTAGTGGAAAATACCAAACCTCATCAATTAATTCAAGAAAAATATTTTTGAGATCCTCAATCCATCTATGAACTTCAAACAGGAGCTGAATTCAATTGAAACTTAAAGCAAATTGGTTTTTGGAATCAAATCAAACAAGGGGATTATCAAAACCCTAATTACTTAGAAAATAAACTTAATTATTGATCAATTAAGTTTCAATTCTAAATAATTCAAACTAAAATCATACGAAAATACAAAAAACTTCAAGGATAAGAAAACTTATTTTTTCATATTTTTAGAATTAAAGAAAAGTCGGAAATAAAATCAAATTCAAGAAATTAATCAATTAAACACATACTCACATATTTAAAACAAAATTCAAATCAAAAGTCAAAAAAATATTCAACAAAAATTATATTCAAATCTTAGAATTAAAAATAAGCTTCAACAATTTTTTGTGGAATTTTTGGAGTAAAGGAAATGTCAAGATAAAATTGAAAATTAAACAAACAATTAATTAAACACACGAATTTTTAAACCAATCAGGACATTTTCAAAAATTCCAAAAAAAAAATACACAAGGTCAGAAATATTATTTTGGAGTTTCATGAAATTTATCAAAAAAATTTGACCATTTTTAAGCAAGAAACAAAGTCAGAAAAATCAAGTTATAAAACAAAATTCAAATAAATGCAAAATTCAAATGGACCAATCAGAAGGTTACACGCTTCGCCTTCAACCTCTAGCCCTAACCAGAAACACACGAAAAACAGTCTCTAGGGCTCAATGTTCAGATCCACACCACATACTCATTTCCACACCATTTTTCATGAAATTTCGTGCAAATTAAAGCCAGAAATTAGATCTACATCATATTCGAATCACATAAAATGATTGACCATAGATCAAGAACGGATCTCATGAAGATTGCAAAAACACATTGAGCAAGATATTTCAGAATCATCATACATGCATGTTTCATCAAATCAAAATCTCTAAAGTTGCATAAACACTCAATGAACATCAAACAACATGATTCCAAACTCAAATCATACAATTCATGGCCAGAAATAAAGATCTAAAGTTGAGGATTCTAACCTTTGAGGCAAAAGTGTATCTACTGTCTCCTTCACTTCAGTTGCAAACCAAGCCTCGATCTACAATCCTTAGCACTTAGAGAAGAGAATGCAAGAAGAATCACTCAAAACACACGAGAAAACTGGGAGAATCGAAGAAATGGATTTTTGAGAGAAAAAGTGATTTTAGATCTGAATTTCCTCCAATGAAGCATTTCGTTCTTCTCCTTCTGCCCTCTTTTTCCTCCTTTTTTCGAATGAGTAATGCAGTGTTTATATAGAGTGTTTAGAGTGAGGGAAATAAGGTCATAACTCATAGAAATCCGTTGGAGGGCAATTTGGCCAAAATAGGCAAATAGAAATGTGAGATCACGTGCTTGTGTTTTGTTTGTTCATTTGGCCTTTTATGCTGCGTTTTGATGAGCTCGAAGGTTAATGAAATAAGGTGAGTGAAGCGTGAGGGGGTGAGGTGGCAAGGATTGCACATGGTGTGATTTTTCTTGAGGTGAAAGTTACCAATTTTGGCAAAAAAATGTAAAAAGCGTAGAAAGGTAAGGAAAGTGTGATTGTTTGGCCAAAAGAAGTAAGAAATTGTTGGAAATCCACCAAATTCTATGATGAATTTCTACCACAATGACAATTTAATTATGAGACAAACAAAAGAAAAGAAGACAAGACAATTATTTCTGCAGAGTTTCTCTCTGCCCACAAACTGTGGAAAACTTTCTTATTCACTTTGCAACTGCAAAATACTGTGAATGACTTGCTTGACTTGCTTACAAAAATAGGGGTTACTCCCACTATTTATAACTGAGCTTACACCCTAAGCCCAAAGCCCAAAATATCTTTTTGTTACTAAATCAAATCTAATCAAATATATTCTAGACTTAAATCAAATCTATTTAAATCTAAAACAAATCAAATCTTCTTTGACACATATGAATTACAATTTAACACACCACCTAATTCATTGTGTCTAAACTGTCTATGTTCATCATGGCCCTTAGCTTTCTGAATACTTCGACTTGCACTCCCTTCGTCATGATGTCTGCAATCTGATTCTCAGTTCTGCAGTGTTCCAAATTCATCTTCCCATCAGCTACCTGCTCTCGAAGATAATGGAACCTCATTTCGATGTGCTTACTTCGACCATGTGCTATTGGGTTCTTTGCCAGATTAATAGTTGACATGCTTTCTATCTTCATGGTAATTGCTCCATGATTTTTCCCTGTTATCTCTTCGACCAAGCTCATCATCCAAGTTGCTTGACATGCACAAAGAGAAGCAGCTATGTATTCTACTTCACATGATGATAATGCCACTACTGGTTCCTTTCTTGAATTCCAAGCAATTGGTGCACCACCTAGCATAAACACATATCCTGCTGTTGACTTTCGATCTTCAGCATCACTACACCAACTCGAATCAGTGTATCCCACTAACTTGCATTCTTTTCCTTTATCAACTGCAGGAAACAAAATGCCATAATCGAAAGTTCCTTTGAGATACCTTAGTATCCTCTTCACTGCTGCTAGATGTGATACCTTTGGCTTCTGCATGAATCTACTTACCATACCTACACTGTATGCTAAGTCAGGCCTTGTATGACAAAGATATCTCAATGATCCAATAAGTCTTCTGTATTGGATTGGATCAACATCATCTTCATCTGCATCTTTCGACAGTTGCAGTCTTGGTTCTGCAGGTGTCGAAGTTGAGTTGCATTCTTCCATCTCAAACCTCTTGAGAATTTCTCCTGCATATCTTCTTTGATGCATCATCAAACCTCTACTGCTCTTATAGAATTCGATACCAAGGAAATATGAAATCTCACCCAAATCAGACATTTCGAATTCCTTGTTGAGATCACCTTTAAAGTCTTCGATCTCACTCTTGCAGCTACTTGTTATCAACAAATCATCTACATAGAGACATAGTATAAGCAATTTACTCTTGCTTCTTCTTACATATACTCCATGTTCAGTTATGCACTTCACAAATTCCTTCTCCCTTAGAAAACTATCAATTTTCTTATTCCAAGCCCTTGGAGCTTGTTTCAATCCATACAGGGCTTTATGTAGCCTGTACACCTTTATTTCTTCGTCATGTTTCACAAACCCAACTGGTTGTTTAACATAGACTTCTTCATCTAAGGGTCCATTTAGGAATGCACACTTCACGTCCATCTGACATATGTGCCAACTGTTTATTTCTGCTAGACCAACAACCAACCTGATTGTTTCGATCCTAGCAACAGGTGCAAAAACTTTGTCGAAGTCTATTCCTTCTTTCTGTAGAAATCCTTTCGCCACAAGTCTTGCTTTGTGTTGAGTTACTTCACCTTTTGAATTCGTTTTCACTTTGTATACCCACTTGACATCAATTGCCTTCTTGCCTTGAGGAAATTCGACAAGTGACCAAGTGTTATTGTCTTCGATAGACTTTACTTCTTCGTTCATTGCTTTCACCCACTTCGAATCTTTTAATGCTTCAGCTGCATTAACAGGTTCGACATCTGCATAGAAAGCATAATGTACCAGCTCACCTTCATTATCTATTACATCATCTGATGTAATCACACAATCTTGCAATCTTGCAGGCATGCGTCTTGTTCTTTGAGGTCTGCTTGTACTTGGTATATCTGCTGGTTCCTCTTGTCGAACTTCTCTTTCGACTTGAGTTTCTGGCTCTTCGAATAGGATTCCCACTGAATCTTTCTTGACATTTGCAGTCCAATCCCATTCTTTAAACTCATCTATGATCACGTCCCTGCCGATCACAATCTTCTTGTTCTCTGGATCGAACAACTTGTAGCCTCCTATCGAATGATATCCAACTAGGATCATTCGACTTGACTTTTCATTAAGTTTTATTCTCAACTGATCTGGCACATGTCTATGTGCAATAGATCCAAATACCTTCAGATGGCTCAAGCTAGGCTTCACACCAGACCAACATTCTTCTGGAGTAATTCCTTCTAGCTTCTTTGTAGGACATCTGTTCAAAATGTATGTTGCAGTCGAAACAGCTTCACCCCAAAACTCTTTAGGTAAATTCTTGCCTTTCAACATACTTCTCACCATATTCATGATGGTTCGATTTTTCCTTTCTGCAATTCCATTTTGCTGTGGAGTATAGGGTGGCACCACCTCATGCATAATCCCTTCCTTTTCACATAATCTGTCGAAGTCTTTCGACACATATTCTCCTCCACTATCAGTTCTCAAAACTTTGAGCTTTCGACCACTTTGTCTTTCGACCATAGACTTAAACCTGGTAAATACTTTGATCACTTCACTTTTCTTCTTGATCAGGTAAGTCCATAACTTTCGACTGAAATCATCTATGAATGTAACAAAGTATTTGTTACCTCCCATCGAATCCACCCGGATTGGTCCACATACATCAGAGTATATGACTTCAAGACTAGCCTTCGATCTACTTCTTGCATCCTTGCTGAAGCTATTCTTGTGTTGCTTCGCCTGCACACATTCCTCACATACCTCATTTGGAATGTCAATTTCTGGCAATCCTGAAACCATATTTCTTCTCTTCAAATCTCTGATGTCTCTGAAGTTGAGATGACCTAGTCTATAATGCCATATCCATTCATCTCTGCTAGCTGCAGTCGAAAGGCACTTGTGCTCCATCACATTTAGTTCAATCTTGAAGGTTCGATTCTGAGACATAGGAGCCTTCAAGATTACTCTCCCATTTGCATCAACGACTCTCATCAACTTATCTTCGATTGACACTTTATAATTCTTTTCGACCAACTGCCCTATACTGAGCAAATTGCTCTTCATGCCTGGTATGTACAACACATTGGAGATTACTGACCTTTTGTCATCTTTCCTCATAATCATAACATCAGCAATACCTTCAGCTGCCAGGGTATTGTCATTTGCAAATTTTACCATATTTTTCTTTGAGGGCTTTATATTGACAAACCAGTCTTTCCTTCCAGACATATGTGATGAACATCCTGAATCCAAGTACCATTGGTCCTTGAATCTCTCTTCATCTCTTGTTGTGACCATCAGCATCATCTCTTCTTCTTCATGTTTTGCAAGCTTTGCATCACTTTCTTGATTCTTTCGTTTTTCTGGACAATCACTCGAATAGTGTCCATATTTCTGACAATTGTAACATTGAATGTGACTCTTATCAGGTTTTCGACCACCACCTCTTCCTCTATGTGCAACACCACCTCTTTGGTTGCCTTGGTATGGTCTTCTTTGATTCGACACGTCTCCTTCGATTTGGTTTCCTCTACCATTCGATTTGTTGTAGCCACCTCTACCTCTGTCGAAACACTTTCCTTTGCCTTTGGTCTCTTTTGCTGAATGTGCCTGCAAGGCCACATCACTCTTCGATTTTCCTGCAGCTCTTTCATTCATTATTTGTTCATGAGATTCAAACGTCCCTTGAAGCTCTTCCTTTGTCAATTTTGACAAGTCTTTCCCCTCTTCTATCGCCACCACTATGTGGTCGAACTTAGGAGCTAAAGATCTCAAGATCTTCGACACAACAGCTCTTGTTGTTAACGCTTCTCCACATATCTTGATTTGATTTACTAGTTTTGTAACTCTAGTGAAGAAATCAGATATGTTTTCACTGTCTTCCATCTGAAGCAGTTCATAGGTCCTTTTGTGAGTTTGTAACCTCACTTCTTTCACCTTCTCAGCGCCTCCAAAAGACTTCTCAAGGATTTCCCAAGCTTCTTTTGCAGATTCTGAATCACTAACCTTTTCGAAATTGTTTGGGCTGACACATTGATGAATTATAAATAATGCTTTATAACTCAGCTTCTCAGATTCTGTGTATTTCTTCTTTTCTTCTTCTGAAGCGTTTTCGCCAAGCGCTTCGACTCCATCTTTTACAAGGTCCCAAAGACCTTGACACCTGAATAAGACTTTCATCTGTTTGCACCAATTCTCATAGTTGTCAACTTTCAGAATTGGTAGCGTTGTTGGATAGTTTGCATTCCCATAACTTGTCATCATGAATTCTTCAATCGTTCTTGATTGACACTTCCCTTGAATCGAAACAAAAGCTCTTGATACCAGATGTTGGAAATCCACCAAATTCTATGATGAATTTCTACCACAATGACAATTTAATTATGAGACAAACAAAAGAAAAGAAGACAAGACAATTATTTCTGCAGAGTTTCTCTCTGCCCACAAACTGTGAAAAACTTTCTTATTCACTTTGCAACTACAAAATATTGTGAATGACTTGCTTGACTTGCTTACAAAAATATGGGTTACTCCCTCTATTTATAACTGAGCTTACACCCTAAGCCCAAAGCCCAAAATATCTTTTTGTTACTAAATCAAATCTAATCAAATCTATTCTAGACTTAAATCAAATCTATTTAAATCTAAAACAAATCAAATCTTCTTTGACACATATGAATTACAATCTAACAGAAATAAGGTGAGTAATTCGTGCCAGACATGTGCAATATCAATCTTGAAAACAAATAGAGTCGAAGGGTGCACAAAAACTGCAACCCATGCGTGCACCAAAGGTCAGTTGATTTCTAATTAAGGCCATAGAAAATTGGTTCGTGCATTCTCAAATTTTCCTTGAGCCAATTAAAGAACACACTCTAAGCTTCGAAACAAGCAGAGGTTCGAAAGAAATGATGGAGGGATGAGCCAGATATGAGGCTTAGGATTCCTGGGCAACTCAAGCCAACTTGCCCAAAACTGCGTGCGCTGGTCTGCCCAAGATAACACTTTGATTGGTCCAAATTGAGAGGAAACGAAGAGAGCAGGAATGAGATTTCAACCAACCCATAAGGTCACTTCGAATGGTCCAAGTTGAGAAAACAAAGAGAACAGGAATGAGGCTTCGACCAGCCTATAAGGTCACTTCGAATTGTCCAAACAAAGAGAGCAGGAATGAGGCTTCAACCAGCCTATAAGGTCACTTCGAATGGTCCAAGTTAAGAGAAAAATAAGGCTTCGACCAGCCCTCAAGATGACAATTTGAATGCCCAAAAGAAGAGAAACAAAGTAAGAAGAAAGAGGCTTTGACCAGCCCTCAAGGTAACACTTTGAATGTTCAAACTAAGAGAGGAGAGTGAGGCTTTGATCAGACCTTAAGATGACACTTTGAATGTCCAAACAAAGAGAGAAGAAAAAGGCTTCGACCAGCCCCCAAGATGACACTTTGAATATCCAAACGAAGAGAGAAGAAAGAGGCTTCGACCAGCCCTCAAGATGACACATTGAATGTCCAAACGAAAATAGAAGAAATAGGCTTCGACCAGCCGTCAAGATGACACTTTGAATGTCCAAACGAAGAGAGAAGAAAGAGGCTTCGACCAGCCTTCAAGATAATGCTTCGAATGGCCTAAGCTGAAGGAAATCAAAGAGAGAAAAAGGAGGCTTCGACCAACCCTCAAGATGACACTTTGAATGTCCAAACAAATAGAGAAGAAAGAGGCTCCGACCAGCCTTCAAGATAATGCTTCGAGTGGCCTAAGCTGAAGGAAATCAAAGAAATCAAAGGAGGCTTCGACCAGCCTACAAAACTACTTCAAATGGCCCAAGATGGAGGAAATCAAAGAGAGCCATTTGAATCCCTAGTTTCAATATCCAACTTCCTCAGATCACAACCTCTTCGATTTTAAACCAAATTGATAGATTCCAAGTTTAATGAGAAGGTTTCGTAGCCCTCTTTAAAGTGCACGAGGCACATTTTTGAATATGCCTTGAATCAACAATTATAGGCATGTCACCAACTGTTTGATGAATTGTCTAGGCCAAATGTGTTTCCTTGCCTGGTCAGTTGCCCAAGATTGCCCCAAAAATGCTTAACTTGCCTTGAACTTCAAATGCTCATAACTTTTGATTTTGAGTAAGAAGTGTGTTTTTGTCCTCTATGGGGCCTTGTAGATATTTTTCCCTCTTCAATTGGCAAAAAGAACCACCAAAATCCCCTGAAAAATGAGAAAGTTATTCCCTTGTAAAGTCGGGCCTAAACCAACAACACTTAGTGAAATTTTCAATCACCAAGATAACTTCAAATCCAAGTAACCTCTCAAACTTGCAATTCTTATCAAAATCAATCATCAATGATCATCCCACATGAAAATAAATGTCAAATTCTTCATGTTGACCAAAAGTACACTTGGTCAACTTTGACTTTGAGTAAAATGACTATTTTGCCCCCTTTGATTCAATTGAACCACTTCTCTTCAAAATTGATGATCAAAACTTCAAACATGTGATATTCCAAACACATAGAGGCTATGGAAAGAGTTTCTACTCAAAAATTACAAAGAATCTCTGATTTAAACTCAAACCCTAATTTTGCACTTTGAACTAGGAGATAATTGGTCATGCTTCAAACCCCTAATTCCTCTAGGCATCAAGAGAGGCTTTTTAAACAAAATTGATTCCAGTGATGATAAAAGAATGATGCTTCAATACTTGGCTCATATAGACCCCAATAACTCCAACTTGGGCAAAACCCTAGTTTTGACTGATGAATCCAAAGGGTGCGATTCTCCTTATAAATAGCACAATACTCAATCTTCTGATGATCCAATGAGTTGTGTAAGATATCTTGAGATATGTGGTACCTTTGGGCTTGAAATATCCAGAGGTTTAGATAATAGGGCCCTCCTTGAGCAACTTGTCAATACAATCAATATTCCAAAGCTTGATGGAGACTTGACAACCAAAATACTTTGATCCCTACACAATGCATAAATGCAATGCAATATGATGTTTATGATGAAACATAAGCCTAAATCAAGAGGGTAAATTTTGGGGTGCAACAATTTCCCCTATTCAATTATCTTTAACAGGATAAGCGAGAAAAATGAAAACTTTCGAGTGTTCAGAGTTGAAGATGATTGAATACGAAAGAACCCGAAAATTTACACTCTTGAAGAAAAAGTAGTGTGATACGGTGGGAAGAACTGACTGTTTTTGGATTGCTGGTTTCCGTTTTGCGTTTGTTTTCGCAAAATGTAGCGGTAAGCAAGAGTCGCCACTGACTTTTATTTTATCCAACAAGGAAAGGAAAAAAGCACAAAAAAATTCCTTTTTCGAGATATTTCTGAGTACGGGGGGTAGATTATAGAAAGGGAAGGTATTAGCACCCTTTCTATCCATAGTTATCTACGGGCTCTTAGGTACTTGCTCATCATTTTCAAAATTGTTTTCTTTGTGCTTGTGGGTTTTGAAAAGTTTTTGTTTTAACTTCGATTTAACTCTTGCGTTTGTCTTCAAGAGTGTAATGAAGTGTTTTTGAAAACTTTGTTTATAAAGGAGTGTAATTGTGAAAAAAAAGTTTTGTTTTGGATGAGCAAGTATCTAAGAACTAATCTACCTACTCGAAAAAGGAATTGTTCTATGCTAATTTCTTTTAGACAATGCTATCCCACTATTAGTGAGTAGGTAGCATCATCGTTGGAGTTTGAGGGTCAATTCGAAAGAGGGACATACGGTCACTAAAGCAATGTTAGGACGTCTTAGCGGTAACCCTAATGTCTTAGATCATTTATTCGAGGCAACGATATCCGAGGCAACCATTTTGAGGCAACTATGATCTTCTAGACAAGAGGGCGACCTCTAAAACAACCTATACTCAATGACCGTGTACGAAGGCAACCAAGTGGGATGCATCCTAGGAGTGCGTATGTGAGAGTGTATTGATTTCAGTTATTTTTATCTTTGCACATTGTTTAGGGTGATCTAACCGTTTTAAAATTAGACATTCATTCTTTTTATGCAAACCCTATTATCAAACATCTAGCAGTTGAATATTTGCAGAAATTAAAGAGCGGAATTTAAGCTAAATTATTACAAGGCGTCGGGTATTTACATCGCCAAAGACAAACCCTTTGAAATTTAAAAGCGGAAAAATAAATAAATGTCCTAATTAATTATTACAGACCGGGAGCAGATACAATAATTGAATAAAGGAAAAATAAAGTGCGCGAGACAATTGAATCGAATGCGAAACTAGGGTTTTGACCCTCCTAATTAAAGAAAATATTTTTGTTGTTTTTATTTTTTAAGAAAAGAAATTAATTCCTAAAATTAAAATGCTAAATTAATTGGTTATTAAATTAATTAAATGAAAAATAATTAATGACATATTTTTGGAGTTTTGTTAATTTAGGAAAGAAAATAAAATAATTATATTAGGGTTAAAACCTATTAATTCTAATTAGTTTTAAATATTTACAAAATCAATTAAAGTTATCTAACATTAATATCCTAATTAAATTAATTAATATTTATTAATGAAAAATAAAATTCTGAATTTTAATTGGGTAAAAAATATTTCTGTGATTTTTTTGACAAAAAAAGGAAAATTGTTTATTGGTTAGTAATTAAATTTAATAAAATAAAATAATTAAATGAAATAAACAAAATATAAAAAAGGAGTGAGATGGGCCTGATTTTTGAGGGTGTGCATAGCAATTATTTTGGCCCATTTGTGAGGTCCATTTGACTTTTTGCAATCTAGCGCGCGTGCATTGACTGACCCTTTGATGCACCTTCAATGATGGCCACCAGATCTGGCCATCTGGCCATCTGGCGTGTTGGATGGTGAATGTCCATGGTGGATCTCCTGGCCACACTTGTACTGAATTACCTGAAAATAAATATTATAGAGAAAATAGGGGGACCTGGGATTCGAACCCAGGTCCTGAGGCACATTCTATACACTCCCTTGCCACTACGCCACTTGTTCTTATTTGTTAATATAATATAAATCAATAATAATATAAGAAAAACAAAGTTAGTGGACAAAAAAAGAAAAAAATGCGCGCTCATTCAAACAAACCAATGGGATCTGGCCACGTCTTCGTCCATGTCATGGCACCGTCGCTAAAAGTCCAAATACCTATACCTACGAACAAATGTTCATCGCTACAAACCTGTCTACTCTCAAAATCTCGTACAAGCCATGTAAATGAATTCTAACACCATGGTTAGACTCGTCTCCTTCTTCTGATCACAACCATAGCCATTATGAAGGCTAATTATTCCTGAAACAAAAGGCCCTAAAACCAAATATGAAACCCTAACAATGGTGGATTTCGTTACAGACCATTAAAATGCAATTGGGTAATGTCAAAAGCTTGCAAATGATTCATAGGTTAAGAATATGTCATCAATTCATGTCAACAATGCCTAAATTACAAAATACGAATTCAAGAACAGGGCAAGGTTACGAACGACTTACAGTGCATGGGAGGGCTCGAAAACGCCTGCTTTTGATTGCTTTCGCTTGTGGAGATTGCCAGGAGACGATTGGGACAAATGCCAAGCCTTGAGGATGCCTCTAAGCCCTGTTTCGATCTCACCTTTTTTTGGTATTTTTTCAGATTTTTTTTCTCTATGCCTGATCTCCAACCCTTATTTTGATCTGTCTCGCCTCCTTATGTATTGCACAATGCATTAGGGTTGTTTATTCAGTCCAAATCTTCTTCTTTCAATGCTTTTGATATGGATTTGATTTGCTTTGACCAACTTTCCAAACATGGCCTATTTCCAATCTTTTTGTACACATATGGCTTGATGCGAATTTGAATGCCTTGCTAGTTGTTATTAGAGCCTGAAACAATCACAAGATTCTTTGTTATCAATATTTTGGATTTTATTTGATTTAAATTCAATTAATTCAAATAAAAATCAAAATAAATAATAAAAATAAGATATGGACAGGTGGAAAAGGATAGAGCACGTGGGCTATGATGCCAACTCAAAACAAGTGAAAAAGAATGGGCCCATTTGGCAAAAATTGAAGTTTTGGGCATAGTTGACTTTTGGCAATTTTACAAAAAAATCCAACTTCAACAATGCATAACTTCCATAATTTTGAACCTTTGGAGGTGTTATTGGACTTTTTAGAACGCTTGAGATGTCCTATAACCAACCCTTTTGGTCTCATCTCATTTTGATATTCCATGCTCATGTATGAAGCTTTGACAAAAAAGGTGTTTTTGTTGACTTTTCAAAATGACCTATAATGTCCAAATTCATAACTTCTTGTGAATGCATATTTTGATCTTGGGAGCTGAAGATGGATTGTAGGGAATTGCATCCTCTTCAAAATGATATTTGGATGAGTCATTTATCATAAAGTATGAGAAAGTTATGCTTGGTCAAAGTTGAGTTGACTTTTCCTGCAAAACCCTAATTTAGCAACTTTTGAATCTTGATGAATTGTGAGAAATCCTTGATGAATCATGATCAAAACTTGATCAAATGATGAAATATACTTCAAAATGAGGATGTTGACCAAAAATTGCAGTTTGACTGTATGTGGGTCACAATTGACTTTTGCCCTAGCATAGTCGATTTTCAGGCCTTTGAGCAATTGACTGAGCAAACTTTCTCTGTAGGGCTTGAAACTTGACATGGATGATCTTGAGAACATATTAGGACAATGTTGAGCATTTGGGACCACTTGGACTCAAGGATCTTAATGCAACATGAAACCCTAATTTGGGGTAGACTGCCTTAGGAGAGAGCTTGTCTGGCTAACCCTTGGACTATCTTGAGCAACTTGGAGATTTTTCTTGAAATGTTTTGAGAAATATGGGAGGGCAAATGTTGGGGTACAACAGCTGCCCCTGTTCAGTCTTCTTAAACCTGAGGATCTAGATTGGCTTTCGTGCCTTTCGCAATCCGAAGGTGGAAGTGGATTGAACACTAAAGTGCCCAGAAATTTGCACTCGCATGAAGTGGTAATTGTCTTGTGATGCCGGGAATGGGCTTATGGATGCCATTTGGAAAAGTGTCGATCGCATAAGAGATTCCTTAGCGAGAACTTGTATATATGTTCTTGAGGAAGATTCCACTGGGGAAGTCTGATCTTTGTTGAGTTGTCTTTGTTGATATTTAGGAACTTCAATTGTCCGTACTCAACTGGGGAATCAACTTTGCTGAGATTTAGGAGTTTGTCCATAATTCAACTAAAAAACCATCTCTGCTGAGATTTAGGAACTTGTCTGTAATTCAACTTGAGAGAAAACTTTACTGAGATTTAGGAGCTCGTCCATAATTCAACTGGGGTAATATCTGCTGAGATTTAGGAACTCGTCCGTAATTCAACTAAGATGACAACATTTTCTCTGGATCGAGAACACCAATGAACATCTGAATGCGTAAGGGTCATCAACCGTTGTGACCACCTCAGACCTTGCTCATTCTTCAAGACTGATTGGGGAAGATGATAAATAAACCATCTTGCCAGTAGAGGAGTACAACACATGAGAACACCTCTTTTCCTCATTGTTCAAGTGTGAAAAAAGTGGAGGATATCCCCAAGCAATGTAGGCACCGGGTTGCGAGCCATGAAGATTTTGACAGCACTTACATCTATAAGTTGGTCAGGGTTAGGGAACAAGACCATCCCATAGATGAGAAGAGCTACAATCTCCTCAAAAGCTTGTAAGTCCAATGAATTCCAGCAGCTTTGGGCCTTCTCAAACAGAAACTTTGACAAGAAACCCTTGACACCACTTCTAGTTTCCCAATGGCCTATGATATCAGATGGTTGCAAGTGTAAGGCTTGAGCAACATCTTCAGGCTTTGGATTTCTTTCCGTACCGTTATAGGGTAGTTGATTGAGAATAGGAATCCTCAGAAGTTGAGAAAATTCCTCCAAAGTAGGCACAAGCTGGTAGTCAGGAAATGTAAAGCAATGACGCAAAGGGTCAAATAATTGGAAGAGAACTTTCAGCATATCCTCCTCAGTGTTGACAGTGACTAAGTTGAGAAGACGACCATGCCTCTCGGTGAATGGAGAATTCTCAGGAATCCTTGAAGCTAGCTCCTTGAGTTGAGGAGGAATTCTCACAAGGTTGACTTGGATAATTTTCCTGCGAAGTGAATCCATTACCTACAAAACAGGAACAAAGATGAAGATCCAAATCCTTGAAATGGTTAGTGGATGCATATGATGCTTCATGATGTTCATGATGTTATGCACAAGTATATATGTACAAACAAATCACACAAGTTCCTAGTTTCAGGCTTGCATGGGGTTTCATAGGTAAGTACCCTCTTGAAGTTTAGTTGGCTCAACCTGTCCTATAAATAGTAATCGGGTTCTAAGGAGCTCAATATCACTGGATTATTTTCTGTGTTCATTGTTTCAGTTTAGCCACTTTACTGGCGACCGAAATATTCCAAGAAAACAACCCTCAATGAGTGTAGTATCGAGTATCTACCAACTTCGGACTGCACCAAAGTCGGTCATCTCACTACCCCTAAAAAGGCCAAGTTGGTCAAGTAAAGGTTCTAAAAGTCCATTAGTGCTTCATGACATTACTCAACGGCCCCGTATTCTCTTTGATTAACTCAAAGGCTACCGGTACCCACAAATATGTCGCACTAATATAGTTATTGCTTCAACCATGTCGGTATACCCCGCACAGTTTCCATAACATATTGCTATTTACCTATGAATGTTTCCCAAATCCGGGTAGAGGATTCAAACCCAAACAATAGAACCAAAGTGTAAAGCAATCAAGTCAAGTAATATAAGCATGTAAAGGTGATCTAAAACCCTAAGGTAACCCCACTTTTTTTATAAATCCCCAACAGAGTTGCCAGTTCTGTGATGCGGTGGGAGAATTGACTTGAGGTTTTGCATTTGTGTTCGCAAATGTTTCAGTTTAGCAAGAGTCGCCACCGACTTTTATTTTATCCAAAAGGAAAGGTAAAAAAGCACATGAAAGATCTTTGAGATTGTTTTTGGGTTCGGGGGGTAGATTATGAAAAGGGAAGGTGCTAGCACCCTTTTCATCCATGGTTTTCCATGGGCTCTTAGTTACTTTTTTTAGATCACTTGCTTTTGCTTTTCAATTGTTTGAAATGGTGCTTTGTGTGTGGTTTTGAAAGTATTTTGAAAAGAGGCCTTTGTTTAGGCAACATTTGTAATGATTCTTGTTTGAATGTATACAAAGGTGTTTGTCTTTTGAAAAATGTTTCAATGTTTGAAAGTTTGTTTGGAAAATGTTTTGAAATTGTGTGTTTTTGTTTGAAAATAGCAAGGATGGTTTGCAAATGATCAAGTAACTAGGAGTTGTCTACCCTACTCAAAAGATCTTTCCTACACATTTTATTCCTTTGATATTGTTGTTTTACCATTGCATTTGGTAAACAAACCTATCTTTGGATGTTAAACGGGACGGGCGTGGGTCATCGTATGACCATGATAGCAATATTGCCAAGTATCTTAGCAAGTTTTTTGAGGGACTAGATCATTTTTGTTTAGGCAACCAAGATAGCATCATCGAGGGACTATGATATTTTGTTTTATTTTATTTTGCCAAGATACCTAGCATGCATACCATGGCCATTTTAAGGCAACAAAGTGGATGAAACCCTAGGGGTGCTTGTGTGCAAGGTGTTGTCATTTTTCATGCATTTTTGTCTTATATTTAGGTCATGTTATTTGTTTGATTTTGGTCTTAGCATACAAACCCTAGTTTTTACTATAATGCATATAAAGCAATAAAATGCGTAAAAGTAAATTTAAGACTATTACAACATTATTATGGGAAGGGGGATACAAGTTTGAATAGAGGGGTATTTGCACAAAATAAAACCCTAAAACTATTACAACCATATTGAATTTATTGTACAAATAAATAAATAGGAAAATATTTAAATATGCAAATAAATGTAAATATGCAAAATGATGTTTTGTATTTATTTTATGTATGTAAAATAAATTTATTTATGTCCAAAAAATAAAAAAATAAAAAAGATTATTTTTGTAAAGGGTGAAAACCCTAATTTTTGTTTTAAAAGAAAATATATATTCTAATATTATTTATTCTATTTATGTACAAGAAAATAAAAAAAAATAAAAATATATACAAAAATGTTAATATTGTATGAAAATATTAATTTAAGTGTATAAATAATAAAAAAAACAATATATAATATATTTATATTAATTACAAGTTTATTTAAGAAAATAAAAGTATATTAACCTAATAAACTATTTTTGTCATAAAAAAAATAAATAAAATAAAATAAAAATGTAAAAATTAAGAAAATAATTTTGGTGATTTTTAATGTTTAGAAAAAATAAATAAAAGTCAGAAATGTGGAATATTCAAGAAAATATGAAAAATAAAAGAAATGGGCCAAGAGGGTGCAGGAAGTAAAACAGGGGGTGTCAATAGTCAGACAAAGCCAGGCCCACCCCAATGTCCCTTCATCCCTGTCCTTGAGACCGAAAAAATGCGTGCTTCTTGTTCAAACTGTAACTCCTGCATACGTGCTTAAAAACGAAATCTTGCAACATGAAACTTGTAGCTTGTTAAATCACGATTCTAACCATATAAAAAACTTGATCTAACTCTAAGAAACCAGGGAGAATTTCAGTGCCCCTAATTTATGACCTAATTTTTTCAGCAACTTCAACTATCAAATACTCCTAGCTCAGTCAATATAAATGGAATCTATGCATATGTACAGCTTAAGCACATTAAAGACTACATTTTTGCTTCACAAACCTAAGCTTAATGATGCCTAAATAAGGAGTTAGAAACTTGCAAAATACTTGTTTCAGTCAAGTTCGAATATGGCAATGTAGAAACTTTGAATGAGGCCTGAAGGACTTTTGAGCTTGCTTGATGTTCCCTTGACCTTTCCCAATGCTTAGCTTGCTTTGAAATGATCTGAAACTCCTTGTAGAACTCAACCTGCAAAGCTTCAAAATGAAAATGGTGAAGTGTGAAAATGGAGTTACAGTTGCTGAACAATGGCTTGGATAGCTCAGGTGTGTTGTATGGAATGTGTCTGAAGTGGTTTCAAGCAAAACGCACGAGGCAAATTTGTTTTGGAAGTGGTTCTGCAGAGCTTGCCCTGTTTTGGGCAGAAATGGAGTTTTTGGTGTATTTGGGTGTTTGAGATGCTATGAGCTTGTGTTTTAGGCTTGGTATAATGTGCTGACCTTGTTTGAAATGATACCAAGACTTGGTTTTATCAAATGCACAAGTTATAGACCTTTTGCAAGCTTACTTGTTTTTGAAGCAAAAGTGAGTTGACAAAGGCAAAGGCTTGTACAAGCTAGCTCAGGGTATGCACATAGTTGGTACACTTTTCCTGATATTTGTGGAGTTGGTTTGCAGCAAAAGCTTTGGTCCATGGCTCAAGATAAACAAAATTGCATAAAGTGTGCTTTATCAAAGTAGCAATGTCACCTTTTTGCCATTTTTGGATTAAACCTTTGTACAAAGCTTCAAAGATCAGAACAATGCCATTAACCAATGTATTTGCATTTAATTTATGAGTGTAGAAAGGATTAGAACCTGTAAACCAAGTACAAGCATGATCCAAACTGATTTGCAACTTGTAGCATGGTGCAAAATGCCTTGGACAAAAGTGAGAAATGGCCATTTCCATTCCTTCGATTTTCCCTAACCATAAATGATCTTGGAGAGTTCTTGGACATTTTGGAAAGCTTGTAACATGCTCTACAATACATATTTGAAATGCAATTTGAGATTCCAATTGGAACTAGGTGAAAAGTTGCCATGAAGATAGGTCAAAATCCTGCCTAAACTAGGGCAAAATTTCACTAAGTTAAAAGTTTCATGGACCCTTATTCACAAAATCATAACTTGAGATCCAAGCATCTTTTGGGAAAACTTTATGAATAAAAGTTGTAGATTTTGTAGAGGACTACAACTCTCATGTTGTAAGTTTTATTTGAATCCAATTTCATCATGGTGAAAAAGTTGGGAAAACTTGGGGAAAAATAAGAAATTTTCATAACTTAGAAAAATTCTAAGTTATGAAATTTTTCAAACTTAAACCCTAATTTTCAAAATTAGGTTTATTGGTGAACAAGTTTCATGTTTTGACACATCTTGATGAAAAATGACCCTTGGCACTTGATTTTGACCAAAAAGTCAAAGTTTGACTTTTCAGTGTACAGTTGATTTTTGATCAGTTGACTGGAAAATTCATCTGTCAATCCAATGTATTTGAGATCTTTTGAACCTTGTGATTAGGTCAAGATGATGTCATTGAGTCCTTGAAACTATGCTTGAACTCAATTTGCCATTGGCTAGGTTAAAAATCAGAAATTGCCCTTCTACAATCAAAACCTGAAAAATGACCATTTTGCCTTTTTGATGATCTCTTCAAATTTCTTGAGGAGTTGTGGTCCAAACTTGATAAAATGATTCATATGAGTCTATAATGTTGATGTGGATCAAAAATTATGATGTTTGACTATAAATTGGCCATAGTTGACTTTTTCCCCAATACAACTGATTTTTAGGTCAACTGTCCAATTGACTGGGCAAAAATTTGATTCAAGGCTTGAAACTTGGTATGAGTAATCTTATAGGTCCAACATGAAGTATGTAAGTCACATGGGGCATTGGGAGTCCAAAAGTCCTTGTGAAAACTCAAACCCTAATTTCAGGTCATCAGTGCAAGGAAATGTCTTGAGCAGAGCAAACCCTAATCCTGTCTGGAGTCCAAGCAGTCTTGTGAGGGGAAATCTTGATAAAATGAGAGGGAAAAGTTTGGGGTACAACAGTTGCCCCTGTTCAATCTTCTTGAACCTGGAGAGTTAGATTGGCGAGTTTTTCGTTCGTGACTCGAAGGTAAAAGATGATTGGACACTAGAGTGCCCGTAAATTTGCACTCGTCAAATTGTAGTTGAGGAAATGGGCTTAAAGATGCCATTTGGAGAGATGACAAAATCTTTTTGGAGATGGGCTTAAAGATGCCATCCAAGGATGTTTTTTGAATTGTATGTTGTAAGTCAGAAGAATAAGTATCAGAATGGTATCCGTGTCCGGAACGTATCTGAACTGTATCTAGAGACTGAATCTGAATGAGCAATAGAATAGCATCCGTGTCTGGAGCATCTCTAAACTGTATCTGAAATTTGTATTTGAATAAGCAATAGAATATCATCCGTATCTGGATCATCTCTGAGATGTATCTGAGCTTTGTATTTGAATAAGCAATAAAATAGCATCCGTGTCTGGAGCATCTCTGAGCTGTATCTGAACTTTGAATTTGAATAAGCAATAGAATAGCATTCGTATCTGGAGCATCTCTGAGCTGTATCTGAACTTTGAATTTGAATAAGCAATAGAATAACATATGTATCTAGAGCATCTATGAGTTGTATCTGAGCTTTGTATTTGAATAAGATAGCTGTTAATTTTATCCTGAAAAGGGTAAAATGTTAGCTGAAACACAGAGTTATGTTGCATGAAATGTATGATGCAATAAATGTGTTTTATCAATGTTCATGATATATGAATGTAATGTAAGCGCATGTAAGCTGATTAGTTGTCTTGCTGAGGAAAATAAATCCTTGATAGCTGGAGATAATAAAATCTTTGACTGCTGCCGGGGAAAATAAATCCTTGACCGCTGCCGGAGATTCAAAACCCTTGACAACTTTTGTGGGGATGTGAGAATCCTTCACGACTTTCTTGCTGGGGAATCCAGAGAACTTTAATGACTTCTACTGAGGGTTAAATAATGGGAATCCTTACTCGGTTGGGGAATAGGGAAAACTCTGGTGATTTCACTGGGGAATCAAAAATGAGAATCTTTGATCTGTAGGGGATTAAAAATTCTGACAAATTCATGCTAGGGAGTAAAAACTCTGTGGGGAGTAGCCATACTGTTGGGGAGATCAGGAGTTTGGGTTGTATGACAATCTACTGGGGAGTCAAGAATGAGAATCTTCATTCTGACGGGGATATCAGGAGTTTGGGTTGTATGCCAATCTACTGGGGAGTCAAGAATGAGAATCTTCATTCTGACGGGGATATCAGGAGTTTGGGTGTATGCCAATCTACTAGGGAGTCAAGAATGAGAATCTTCATTCTGACGGGGATATCAGGAGTTTGGGTGTATGCCAATTTACTGGGGGTCAAGAATGAGAATCTTCATTCTGACGGGGATATCAGGAGTTTGGGTTGTATGCCAATCTACTGGGGGTCAAGAATGAGAATCTTCATTCTGACGGGGATATCAGGAGTTTGGGTGTATGCCAATCTACTGGGAGTCAAGAATGAGAATCTTCATTCTAACGGGGATATCAGGAGTTTGGGTGTATGCCAATCTACTGGGAGTCAAGAATGAGAATCTTCATTTTGATGGGGATATCAGGAATTTGGGTGTATGCCAATCTACTGGGAGTCAAGAATGAGAATCTTCATTCTGACGGGGATATGTATTTCAAGGTTTTAGCTCCGCTGGAGACCTAGATGATGTGTTGATTTGATTGTGTATGAAAATGGGCTTAAAGATTCCATTTGGAGAAACAGAGGAGAATCGTCGGAGATGGGCTTATGGATGCCATCCAAAGGTAATTGTTGACGGAAAGTTGAACTGGATCTGAAAAGAGAATGAATCAGAATAAATTGTTGAGGGATTTATCTGTTGAGAGATTTTATCTGAATTAGTAAAAATCTGGAGACGAATCAGAATAAACTGTTGTGAGATTTATCTGAAACAGCAAATCTGGAAGTGAATCAGAATAAACCGTTGAGAGATTTATCTGAAACAGTAAAATCTTGAAGTGAATTATGGAGATCTTAGTGTCGATCTGACTGAACCAGAGAAGGTCTTGAATTAACTTTGACTGGATAAGAATCAGAAAAATCTTAGAATCGATTTAACTGAACCAAACGAGAGTCTTGGAATATCTTCAACTAGAATAAGAATCAGGGAGATCTTAGTGTCGATCTGACTGAACCAGAGAAGGTCTTGAATTAACTTTGACTGGATAAGAATCAGAAAAATCTTAGAATCGATTTAACTGAACCAGACAAAAGTCTTGGAATATCTTCAACTGGAATAAGAATCAGGGAGATCTTAGTGTCGATCTGACTGAACCAGAGAAGGTCTTGAATTAACTTTGACTGAATAAGAATCAAAAAAATCTTAGAATCGATTAAACTGAACTAGACGAAAGTCTTGGAAAATCTTAAACAGATGCCGGGGAAAATAAATCCTGGACCGTTGTCGAAGAGTATGTGTGTCTTTAAACTTTGCTTAGAATGTTTCTAATGGGGATTCTTGTTTCGTTGTTTGAGGAGGATTCCGCTGGGAAATGTTGATTGTATGCGACCCTTTGTTGGGATTGACGTTCAATGTCCCAAGTGACGGGGATGGAGACTTGCCCCTGGTTACTCTTCATTTTGAGAGATTTCTTGAAATCTTGACTGGACTGCCCCAGGTTTATTGGACAATGACATGTCATGTCCCCTTGTTGATAGGGGATTTTTGCAATGGAAGTGTCATCCAGCTTGAAGTGACTTTGTTCATTGAGAGCCTTTCGTTCATTGGATATTCATTGTGTGAATTTCTCCGCTGCCAAACAAATAGCCATATGCAAACAACGATATTCAAATAATGCAAAGTTTATGCTTGTCTTGAAATTTTGAAAATGCGTTTTAGCGAGTAAAGAAATTTTGTAAGAAAAATTCAAACTCAAGATTTAGAGTAAAGCCTTACAGGAGTCAGGATACCTTTTGTAACAGTATGCTTTCGAACTAACCCATGCTTCAATTAGGACTTTTGAAGGGTTGTAACGTGGCTTGGTTCACGGTTTAAGAAACAAAGGATAAAGGCTCAAATTATATTTGTAACCACCCTCTCTTCATGATGTTCTTCAGTCCTAAACTCAGTTAATTACGCGTTGAACTCCAATTGAGTCTGGAATGACGTTTTGGTGATGGTTCAAACAAGTTAAGTTTGTTGGAAGGCAGTCGATTTCGCAACATTTTTCATGTTCTTGAGGATTTGTAGTGACCTCTTTTTTTTTATTTGTTATCCCCTAATTTTTGCCTGACTATTCTTGTTTTGATATTACAGTCAGCGGGATGCCCCAGTTTTTTTCCTTTAAGTCTCCTTCGTAGGTTTTGACTTAGTGGGCTTTTCTATTGAGAGCTAATGACTGCCTATGCGATTGGGAACCATCATTGTCTTTTGATTCCAGAGGAATGTCTTCAACGTTATTCGTTGTATTACGAGATGAGAGTTTGCGACCAAACACGCATTTGAATTAACTGAAAGACTACCCTGCCCCAGGTTTTGATTAAAGGTTTCAATTTAAAACAGGAAACTTCTACTTCTTTGGCTCGAAGGGGTTGACTAGGGATTATCTTCCTTATAACTCCAGTGTTTAGGATTTGAAAGAAATGCCTGTATATCGTCACCAAGGTCTGTCCAAAAGCATACTGTATGAGATTATGGCATTGTTTTCGTCATCCTCCCTCTAAAGGCTTGTAACTTTTAGCAAGAGTTAAATGTCATAAAGCGAGTAAAAAGCATAGTTAAAATGTAATGAAAATGAAATAATTCAAGACAAACATACGCAATGCATTAATGAAACAAAGTTTGACAATAACAGATAATTGTTTGAATAACAAAAGAAATTACAAATAGAAATTCAAAATGAACAGAAGCCTCCTTGTTCGAACTTGTCATTTTTAGGTGGAGAGCCCTCAGTGGAAGATTTTCATCTGGCCATCTCGTGTGAACTCCAGCATTGTTTCTTTAATCAGATCTTGAATTTTGTTTCTCAATGCCCAACAGCTATCAGTGTCATGTCCAGGACTGTTGGAGTGATACGCACATCTTGCATTTGGATTGTACCCTGGAACGACTGTGTTGGGATTCCGAGGGGGGGCCTTTAATACAATCAGCTTAACTTCCAACAAGCGTTGCAACACCTGAGATAATGACATGTTAATCCCAGTGAAGTGTTTTTCAGATGTATTCCGCTTACGCCGGTTACCCTGTTGATGCTAGCGAGGTTGTTGTTGGGCTCGTGATCCTGAAGCCAACTGGGGAGGTTTTCTCTCGGCTTCTTGTCTCAAAGGAGGCTGAATGATGACCTGATCCTCAACCTTAGTGGTTTGCCCCATTTGGTTACATTTATCTTGATGAAGCTTGTTGATGAGGACTCTCAGCTCCTCTTGTCCTTGAGCCAGGTTTTGAATAAGAGCCATCTGGCCCACCAGTTGTCCCATCATCTGAATTTTCATTGTTGCCATCTCAATCTGTAGCCCTTCCAACTGATCATTCCTGATGCCCTCTGGATTCCCTATGACCATGCCCCTTGTGAGGAGAGCTTTCACCTCTTCTTGTCCCTTGGACAGGTTCAAGAACATCTCTTGGAGTTGAGCATTTTGAGCCTGGATGTCCTTGATAGTCTGTTTTAGACCCATCTCTACTGAAATAAACAGTAGGAAGATAAGGAGACTTGGTGTGAAGACCCGCTTATGCATATGATGAATGATATGTATTCATGTAATGCTTTCAAGGATTCAGAAATTCAAATTTGGTTTAAACAAAAAAGGAACACATGTCATATTAATAAGATAGAATTTGTTAGTACATCAATGCCCCATGGGCAAAATAATACAAAATTCTAAGGTAAAAAGACATTGTGCATCCTCTTCGGTGCAATGTAGGTGTTGAGAGTCTGCTCTTCGTGAAGTTGACGAGTGAGTTCCAAAACCTTCTTCTCGCTAGCGTAGAATTGGGCTTCGAAAGTATCACGTTCCCCCTTGAGCTGTATCCAACTCCTTTGTAAATCTTCTAGTGATGTTGGCATGTCAGGATGTAGGAGGGTGTATGGAACCTCTCCTTCCATAACAGGCTCTTTGATCACAGGGAGAATGTAGGGGTAAGGCGTCATAAGAATTTGGGCGCGGGTTCGTACCCACTTGAGGTAAGGCTCAAGGGGGATGGAATTCTTGTGTCCCAAGGTCTTACTATCCACCTTGTTGGGAATCCTCCAAGCTCGGATAAACCTTTGTCAAAGTCCTTGATCATTGTTGTCGAAGTCAAAAACCAAGTCTGGAATCAGCATGTCATGTGGGCCATCCCTTCGGGCATACCTAAACTATCTCAGAGCCAAGCAAGGGTTGTAGGTGATGCCTGCCCTAATTCCTAGTAGAGGGACATTAGGGAATTCCCCACAACGGTCAATGATGACAACATTTTCTCTGGATCGAGAACACCAAAGAACATCTGAATGTGTAAGGGTCATCAACCGTTGTGACCACCTCAGACCTTGCTCATTCTTCAAGACTGATTGGGGAAGATGAGAAATAAACCATCTTGCCAGTAGAGGAGTACAACACATGAGAACATCTCTTTTCCTCATTTTTCGAGTGTGAAAAAAGTGGAGGATATCCCTAAGCAATGTAGGCACCGAGTTGCGAGCCATGAAGATTTTGACAGCACTTACATCTATAAGTTGGTCAGGGTTAGGGAACAAGACCATCCCATAGATGAGAAGAGCTACAATCTCCTCAAAAGCTTGTAAGTCCAATGAATTCCAGCAGCTTTGGGCCTTCTCAAACAGAAACTTTGACAAGAAACCCTTGACACCACTTCTAGTTTCCCAATGGCCTATGATATCAGATGGTTGCAAGTGTAAGGCTTGAGCAACATCTTCAGGATTTGGATCTCTTTCCGTATCGTTGTAGGGTAGTTTATTGAGAATAGGAATCCTCGGGAGTTGAGAAAATTCCTCCAAAGTAGGCACAAGCTGGTAGTTAGGAAATGTAAAGAAATGATGCAAAGGGTCAAAGAACTGGAAGAGAACTTTCAGCATATCCTCCTCAGTGTTGACAGTGACTAAGTTGAGAAGATGACCATGCCTCTCGGTGAATGGATAATTCTCAGGAATCCTTGAAGCTAGCTCCTTGAGTTGAGGAGGAATTCTCACAAGGTTGACTTGGATAGTTTTCTTGCAAAGTGAATCCATTACCTACAAAACAGGAACAAAGATGAAGATCCAAATCCTTGAAATGGTTAGTGGATGCATAGAATTTTTTTTATTAATAACCATGTATTAAAATAATATTTCGCAAATAACCGGGTTTCGGAAAAAATTACGCAAAATAACCATGTTTCAGATGACTCCCCAAAGGAGGAGCCATCTCACTTGGCGCCTCCACCTAGGGTTTTTCCCTAGGCGCCATCTCACTTGGCGCCTCCCTTGGCTTTTAGCCAAGTGAGATGGCGCATGCTCCTTAAAAGTGAGAGGAGGCGCCATCTCACTTGGCTCTTAGGGCAAAACTAGGGCAAAATGTTGTTTTATAAATAATTCGTCTGTTTCTCCGAAATTTCTCACACTTTCTCGCACTGTATTTTTATTTTATACTCCGTTATTTGCGTCATGACGTCGCCTATGATTTTTAGCAGAGATGGTTACGTTATCTTCTCCGCCACGAAACCTGCGATGAAAATGAAATTCTGGCACATTCACTCCATGGAGCGTCTGAAGCGGGATTTGATGTGGTGGCTAGATGGAGACATTGCGGAGGGGGGGAAAATTCGAAGGATCCAGCGAAAACGAACAACAACCTCACATACGACAGGAAGACCTAATGTGTGGTTGGAGGAAGTCAAAACAGACAGTGATGTAATGTTGATGATGCATGGGTCAGATGAAATTGTGTTAACAGTTATAATTTCCTAGATTGAATATCGTTAATTATTATTGTACGCGTTTTATTAATTGTAGCAAAATCTGTTAACGGAAAACCCAAATGTTTACAACACAATTATGAAAAGATTTTATGTATTACAATATTTATGTGGTCGAGCCAGATGCCCGATTCGGACAGTTTTTGCGATTGTGTCTGACCTGACGGCATAAACCACACTTTCTTTCCAACCTGTCAAGATCGTCCATTTCTGTTGTGATGCGCCTACTTTTGGGACGACCCTTCTTTTTCTTTCGCATTTGGTCATTGTGCCAAATTATTTCACCGTCGTATTCAGGCCAATAATTTGGTTTTGCCACCAAAGGAAAGTTGTTGTTGTAAACATTGAGCAACGTTTCAGATTTGTAAACGTTTGACAGCAGTTGAAGTGCGTCTTGATGGGTATGAGCACAAGCGGCAATGACATGAGAGCAAGGCATACGAAATGCTTGAAACCTGCCACAATCGCACCATTGAGAAAGTAAAATGACCCTGTATTTTTGTCTTGGCAGGCCTTCATTGTGGTCGATTGTCTCTTTCACAGTGAAGTTGTGGCTGTGTCGGTCAAACCGTATAACCATGTGAGTGTTGGCTTTAGCACTTTCAGCTTTAATGTATTTCATGCAGCTTTCACTCCATAGTTGTCCAGATTGCAACACCGCATTCCACATTTCACCTCTTTTTGCAAATAACGTAGCCATCCTAAAATACGTAGATTTTACCAAGGCAGTGATTGGGAGGTTTCATATGCCCTTGAATACCCCATTCATTGATTCAATAAGATTCGTTGTCATATGCCCCCATCTTTGGCCATTATCGTATAACCTAGTCCATTTTTCCACCGGAATATTATCGATCCACCTACCGGCTTCCGGATTAGACAAACGGATCTTGTTGCGGTAATATTTGAATGTGGGTTGTGTCAATGCATATCCCGCATTTATAACTGCTTTCCTCAATGTTTTGTCCTTGACCTCCCTCGAGAAATTCTAGATGATATGCCTAACGCAATAGACATGCGTAGAAGGAGGGTCATGCCAACCATTTGCTGGATTATTGTAGGCACTTTCAATGGAGGCATGTCTGTCCGAGATCAAACAGAGATCTGGTTGAGGAGCCACGTGTGTCCGAAGATTTTTCAGGAAAAAGCTCCAAGCACCACCGGTCTCCCCCTCGACAAGGGCAAACGCAATGGGGAAAATGTTGTTGTTACCATCTTGTGCAACTGCCATCAATAGCGTGCCTTTGTACTTCCCATACAACCAAGTCCCATCAATTTGTAAAATTGGTTTGCATGATGCAAACCATGTGATGCATGGTTGAAATGCCCAAAACACGCGACTGAATATTCCGTTGCCATGCAGTAGACTACCATCTTGGGCGTACGCTGGCAATGTTTCCAGAACATAAACACTACCTGGAGAATACGTCTTGAGTGCATTCAGGTAGCAGGGAAGTTCTCGGTATGACTCCTCCCAGTTTCCGTACACCCTTTCAATCGCCTTAGTCTTTGCTAACCACGCCTTACGGTAAGACGGAGTGTAGTTAAAAATCGGGGTGATGTGGGAGATGATTGTTTTCACCTTCAAAGATGGGTCGTTGCTGACCAGGGGTAGGATTTCTTGACAGATTAGATCATAGTTGAGTTTTGGGTGGTCCTGTGATTGAGTGGAACTTACACAAGTGTGGGTAGTCATGGAACCTATGACCCAGCAGTCACCCCTTAATCTTTATGATGCGGTCAGCTTGAACATACAGTCAGGGTGGACACACTTGATCTTGTACCTTTCCGGGTTGCCACGATCCACCTTAAAATCAACCGAGTTGAGCATGTGAAATTTTTTAATGGTCCTGATGCATTCCTCTCTGTTACGAAACTTGTCCTTCTCTTTTAAATTTTCATCCGACTGCATATATGGATTGAAAAATAAGTCAGTAGAAGGTTCATCTCCGCCCATGTTGAAGTTTGTCATGTGCGGAGGTGGTGTGTAGATTTTGTCTGTAGGAATACTAGGGATGCCATCATCGTCGGAATCATCGTTCACCATTTCATCAAACTCTAACTCGTTATCTTATTCTTCATCATCAACTGCATCTACCTCATCTTGTTCATTCTCCAAAGGATCAACCTCCTGTGTCACCTAAGGCTCTTGAAGCAAAACGTACAACTCAATAGAGTCGTATCCAGAATAGACATGGCTGGAAATCATATTCTAGAGATCCTCGTCATCTTGAACTTCAACCTTATAAAAAATTACTTGGTTGTTTCCAAAGAAAACTGGATTCTGATAAAATATCTGGGACACCGGGCCTCGTTCAAGTTTGGCCTCCAATCTTTTTTTGAAGTACGAGAAATTGGCTTTCCCGTTTAAGAGAAATCGGATGTTGTCTGTGTCTCTAAACAAAACCCCAACTGTGGGACAAATGTATGTCTCACCGTTGAAATGTGCTTTGACGACAAATTATGGTGAAGAGGCCATTGCGTAGAATTGTTTTAAGGTTTGAAGGTTGGAATGTTTGAGGTTTATTGATTGTATGAAGGTTTGAATGCTGTAATGTTTGAAGGTTGGAATGTTTGAATTTGATGAGTGATTCGAAGGTTGGAATGTTTGATTGTTTGCAGGTTTGAAGGTTTGGTTGTAAGAACGTTTGAAGGTTGGAAGATTTGACAGATTATGTGAATCAATGTTATGATAAACGTAAGGCTAAAAATTTCAATTAAGTAAGGATGCAACCCCCCAAGGCTGCCAATAATATTACATGCAATAATGAAAGGAATCCCAAAGGTTATCACGTAGCCTGAGCCTAGGTTGTAACAAAAGACACCTCTTATTTGCCAATTGGGGTGGCGACACCATTCATTTTTGTACTCTTTCGCCAAGTCCAATGGCGCCTCCCTTACTGTTCAATCGTGATACATGCATGGGCTTATGTAACCCCCTAGGCTGCTGTGATCGGTGGATCTGGAACTGACTGTTTAACGCTGGTTCGCGAAAGTCGCGGAAGCAAGAGTCGCCACCGTCTTTTATTTTCTCCAAATGGAAAGGACAAAAGCACAGAAAAATTCCTTTAAAGAGATTGCTCTCGGTTCGGGAGGTAGATTATAGAAAGGGAAGGTGTTAGCACCCTTTCTATCCATGGTTATCCATGGGCTCTTAGATACTTGCTCATTGTGTTTTCAAAAATGGTTTGTTTGCTTTTCAACTGTGGGTTTTAAAAAGTTTCTTTGAAAATTCCAGTTCGACTCTTGTATCGGTCCTCAAGAGTGTTTGAAAAATTGCTTTCGAAAGCTTTTTGAAAATGTGTTGGTGTGAAAAGTATTTTTGATTTGTTTTGTTTTGAATTAGAGCAAGTATCCACGAGTCGTCTACCTACCCTAAGGAATTCGTCTGTGTAAATGTCCTTTAAAGTAGTGCCATCCCACCATTGAGAGGTAGGTAGCACCACCGTTGGAGGTGTTCGGGTCAATTCGAGGTTCGGGACATGGTGATCACCAGAGCAATGGAAAGACACCTTAGAAGCTACCCTCATGCCAGGTTCCCGGATCATGAGGACTTACTAAGACATCCTCTACTCGACGATCACCTTTCGAGGCAAGGCAACAGTGAGGCGCACCCTAGGGGTGGTGTGTGATTTGTGTGTCGTTTTCAGTTGTATTTATCTTGTCATGTCATTGGTGTTCTAGCGTTGTTTTTATTTTTGTCCATACATTCTTTCATGCCATTATTTAACAGTTAAAAATTTGCGGAAAGTAAAAGATCTAAGCTATTACAAACGGCACGGGTCCACATCGCCAAAATTAAACCAGGACCCGATTTGACAGAAAATAAAGAATTAAAGAAAATAAAGAAATTAAAAGTGCGAGGAGTTAATTACAAGGCCTTGGGAGAGATACATAAATATTTAAACGAAATAAAATAAATATGCGAATTGAAATTTAAATCGAAACGAGGGCGTTGGACCCTTTTTAACTAAATTAGATTAAATGGTGCAATTAATTAATTAAAAAGAAAAGAAGTTGTTTTTTGTATTTTTTGGTATTTTAGGATTTAAATGAAAAAAAGAATTAATTGAAATTAAATGCTAACCCTAATTCTATTTGTTTTTTTTTAATTTATTAAGAAAAGAAGATTAAAACCTAATATTAACCCTAATTAATTTACATGCAAATTTAATTATAAAAATAAATATTTAATTATTTAATTATTATGGGAGAAAAAGAAAAAAAAGATAAAAAAATTAATATGAACCATAGTTCTATGTTTTTTAGATTTTTATTAAGAGAATTAAAATTAAAACCTAAGTTAAAACTAAATTTAATTATATACAATTTATTTATGAAAATACTAAAAATAAAAATATTTATTATATTTTTCCTCTTTTCTGATTTTTATGTGTCTTTTATATTTTATGAAAACAATAAATTAATTAAACAAATAATAATTAAAAGAAAATAGAATTAATAAAAAAAAATAATATGGCAAACCTAGGGGGGTATCAGTCCCCAAAGTGGAGGTATAGCCCAGGAATTTGAGCCCAAACAAGCCTGGCCTTGTTGATTTTTTCTGGGAGCATACACACGCGTTGACTTGGATCCATGATGTTCTCTAACTCTCAGCCTTGTGATTGATCTTGAGATGGACGTGGCAAGCTTGATTTGGTGGTGTATGGTGGTCTTCAGTATGGAACCTACATGTGAATGCTGAATGAAAAATAATATTGAAAGCATGAAGACCTGGGGCTCGAACCCAGGTCATTAACATTACCAGCCAACACGTATGCCACTAAGCCACTTCGTTCATCTGTAAATTAATATAATAAACAAATATAATAAAACAAACGTGTTAATGTTTCCTTTTTTCGCGCGAACTTTTGAATTGACCAATCAGCTTATGCCACCGAACCATCTTCTTCGTTGTGTTTTTTTTTTCCTGAAACACAAATATGTTAGGCAACGGTTTTGCAAGCGTTCTTTTAGGCCATCTATGGAAAAATAGCGAATAGCCCTGTGATGCTCATAAATTGAGCGCGAGGGTAGCTTCTTCTTCGTCCAGACATGCTCGATTCAATGGTGTAAGTCACGTGTCCTAATTTTACCATATTACAAAACCCCTAATTTGAAGGTTGAAGAACCCTAAATATTATCAATGGCAGATTCGCATACAATGCCCAAAACTTCAATCAAGTTATGTGGTTAGCTTCAGAACAAAGTGATTAGTACAAAATCATGAACAAAATGCAATGATATGGTCTAAATCATGAAGTACGATTATGCAAAAAGAGTGATACAGTTCACCCTCGATTTACCAATTCCTGATGTTTTGATGAATGTTTTTGATTGGAAATCGTTCAGTGAACCTCCAGGAAGATGTTTGAACAACTATTATGCCTTGAATCACCCTGCAAAAGTGTTTTCAGTTTTGAATTTATTTGCAAAAATTTCAAGTTTGATGATGGGTTTTCTGCGCAGCTTAGTGGTCTTTTTGATTAGGTTTGTATTCCTTGCTTATGTAAGAGTGAATTAGGTCAAAGAAAACCATCTAAATCTTTTGCATTCATGGTTTTTGAAATTTGATTTTCAAAGATCTTTTTCAATCTTTTTTCATGTGTTTTTTGTACAAATCATGATCAATTCTCTCCAAATCTTTCCCTATTTAATTATACACGAATTATTGAGTAGATTTCATGCACAAAAAGATTGTAAAACTTAGGTTAAATATTTTTCATGTATTTAATTTGATTTAAATGAATTATTATTAATAAAAATTCAAATAAATAAATAAAAAATGAAGAGATACTTCCCTTTGGGCCAAGTGGTCGTGCACATGCCTTGGATAGTGAATTGTGGAAGAAAAATAGGCCCATTAGCAATTTTAGGTCATTTGAATCAATGTTGACTTTTCAAAATATCCAAAAATTTCCCAACTTCCACAAGGCATAACTTGCTCAATTTTTAAGATTTGCTCATGTTCTTGGACATTTTGGAAAGGTCTTTGAGTCCTCTAACCAATGCCTTTTGTCCCATGTCATTTTGATTTACCAATCTCAAGTTATGGCCTTTGTCTTAAAGTCCCTTTTTGTTGACTTTTGAAAATGACCTATAATGTTGAAATTGATAACTTTTTGTGAGAGCATTTCTTGGACTTGAAGTATGAAGATAAGTTGTAGGAAATGTCTTTCTCTTCAAAATGAGCTTTGGATGGAATTTTTCTGATAATCCATGTGAAAGTTATGCCCTGGTCAATTTACAGTTGACTTTTTCAACTGTCCAAATAAGGAAACTTTTGCATCTTGATGATTTTTGAGCCAAGATTTGAGAATCATGATCAAGCATTGATCAAATGATGTTTGTGGCTTCAAAATGAGATGTTGACCAAAAATTTGAACTTTTGACTGTCAAATGACCATTTTGCCCCTGCAGTTGACTGTAGTGCAATTTAGGGTTTTGACTGTGCAGTTTTGTGCTGAAAGTCTTGAAACTTGATATGAGGATGCTTGACCATATTTGTAGGCATGTGGGACTTGATTGGACCTTTGGAATCTTCCTTTTCTTGATCAGAACAAAAACCCTAATTTTGACTGTTTAGGAGGCCCTTGCACTGTGCAACCCTTGGGGAATTTTGAAGCTTTGCTTGGCATTTTCTTGAAGAATATGGGAGGGCAAATTTTGGGGTACAACAGTTGCCCCTGTTCAATCTTCTTAGACCTGAGGATGCAGATTGGCTGACGTGCCTTTCGTAATCCGAGGGTAGAAGATGATTGAACACTAGAGTGCCCAGAAATTTGCGCTCACATAGTAGCAGTGTGAGGATGGGAATGGGCTTACAGATGCCATTTAGAGGTTGATGAATAGGATGATGGGCTTATAGATGCCATCTGGATGTTGATCGCGTAAGAGATTCCTTAGCGAGAACTTGCGTACCTGCAAAACAGAAAAATGAGTACCTGACACGTTGCAGGAGCTGGTTTTCAGACGCTTGGTGTGATACGGTGGGAGAACTGACTGTGGTTTTGCGTTTGTTTTCGCAAATGTTTCGGTTGAGCAAGAGTCGCCACCGACTTTTTATTTTATCCTAAGGAAAGGTTAAAAAGCACAGCAAAAAACCTTTGAGATGTTTTCTTGGGTTCGGGGAGTAGATTATAGAAAGGGAAGGTATTAGCACCCTTTCTATCCATGGTTATCCATGGGCTCTTAGTTACTTGCTTAGATCACTTGCCTTTTATTTTCAATTGTTTTAAATGGTGCTTGAGTGTGTGGGTTTGAAAATATTTTGAAAAGAGGCCAATGTGGTGGCAACCTTTGTAATGATCCATGTGGGGATGTATACAAAGATGTACATCTTTTGAAAAGGTTTTCATTTGTTTTTGAAAGTCATTTTTGAAAATGTAGTGATGGTGTGGTTTTGAATTTAGGCAAGTGTTTTGTTTTGCAAGTTTGATTCAAGTAACTAAGAGGTAATCTACTCCTAAATTTCTCAAAAGATTATTGCTATGTTTTAACCCTTTTAACAAGTTTGTTCCACCATTGTATTTGGTGGACAACCTTATGTTAGGATGTGAAAGGGACAGGCGCGGGTCATCGTTTAGACCATAATTGTAACGGCGTTAAATGTCTTTGGGCAATTTTCTTTAAGGGACTTGATCATTTGTTTTTGTTTGTTTTGAAAAGTTTTATCGAGGGACTATGATCATTCAAATTGTTTGCTTTGCCCAAAGAAGTTCAACATACAATATGGCCCAATTTTGAAAGGCAACAAGTGGAATACCCTAGGGGGTGCAAGTGTGATTTGTGTGTCCATTTTCATGCTTATTTATCTTGAGATTAAGTCATAACTATTTTTTTTATCGTTTTTCGCATACAAACCCTAATTCTAACATGTTATCATTAGAAAGCGATAAAATGCGAAAATAAAATTACTAAGCTATTACAAAACCAAATATGGGAAGGGGGGTACAAATGTTCAAATGGGGATATTGACAAGTAATATAAATCTAAACTATTACATCAATTTGAATATTTGCAATTTAATCAATGTACAAAAATTAAATAAGAATGCAAGATGCAAAAGAAATGTTTTGTATATGTATGAGAAAATATTATTTATGTAAAATAAAATAAAAAGTATTATTTTGAGTTTTTTAACTTTTAGGGCAAAAACCCTAATTTTAAAGAAAATGGATATTAATTATTTAATTCATGTAATATTTATTATTTACATACAACAATAAATAAAATATGGTATATTTGTAAAAAAGGTCATTTTTTAGTATTAAATATTAAAAATGAAATATGCACATTTTTTGGTGTTTTTTACTCTAAGTGTATTAATAAACATATATATATATATATATATATATATATATATATATATATATATATATATATATATATATATATATATATATATATATATATATATATATATATATATATATATATATATATATATATATATATATATATATATATATATATATATATATATATATATATATATATATATATATATATATATATATATATATATATATATATATATATATATATATATATATATATATATATATATATATATATATATATATATATATATAGTTCTTTGTATACTAAAAAATAAAAAGGGAGTATATTTATAAAAAATGTATTTTTTGTATTAAATATTAATAAAATAAAAATGTATATTTTGGTATTTTATCCTAAGTATATTAATATATGTATATATCTATATTGTTTACTAAATAAATATCATATATATATATATATAGCAAATAATAATAATTAATATTTATAAAATAATAAAAATGTTTTTTTTGTTGCATAAAATATTTTCAAAAGAAAAAATGTAATAAAAATCAGAAAAGAGAATATATTTGCATTATTTTTCTAATTCTCTAAATATTAGTGTATATATATTTATGCATAAACAAAAGAAACAAATCAAATAAATATGCCATAAATTCAAAAAAGATAGAAAAAATATTTTTATGTTTTTAATATGTTGAGAAAAAATAAACAAAGTCAACCAAAAAAGAAAAAGTCAAAAAAGTCAAATAAATAAGCAAATGGGCTCAGGGGGTGTGAATCAAAATAAATGGTGTGAATAGGAAAAAATTCCAGGCCCAGCCCAGAAGACCTGTCTTCTTCAACCTCTGAACAACATCCTTCAAGCAAAACACGCGTTTTTTATCTTTGGATTCCTGGACTTTCAAGCAAAACTCATAACATGAAAAGTGTAGAGCATTAAGAGACGGTTTCAACCATATAAAGAACTTGACCTATCTCTCTAAGATGAGGGAGAATTTCTCCTCCCCCAAATCCTAACCTAGTTTTTCATCAATGTTCAGAACCAAAATTCTCTCTACTCAGGCAAAAGAAATGAAATGTAAAGATATGTACATGTTCAGGGCTATGAGTAGAACCTTGTTTCTTCACAAACTTAAGACTAAAGATGCATGATAAGAGAGATACGAGTTCAAAGTTTTACCTGTGCAGTTGAACTTCTATCTGGAGAATGAAGAGCTTTCAGTGCAATGTGATGATTGGGAAAGCTTCCTTGAGGTCCAGGGATGCTGTTTCAATGCTTACTTTGTCTTGAGAGCTTCTGAATCAAGCTATAGAACTTCAACTGCAAAAGGAAAAAATGAAAATGGTGGAAACTGTTAGGGTGATTACAGGTCAGGTTTTAGGCCATGGTTAGCTTGCATAGGTTGTGAGGAAGGTAGAGGAACAAGTTTGGACCAAAATGCTCGAAGGGATTGAGAGATAGCACTCAATCTGCAGGGGTTGCTCTGTTTGAGCAGTTTTATGGTGTTTCTGAGATGGAGAGTGTTTGAGAGGTCAGGGACTCGTGCCAAAGCTTGGATATGTTCTTTGGGATGTGTTTGATAACTTCTTTCTTGTGTGCCTATGCTGAAGAGAGAGTTGGTTCAAGTTATGGACTTTTTCTTCTATGTTAAGCAACAAAATGCCACTTGATGTTTCTAGCCTGTACAGGCCCTCCCACTATGCCGCTATCCCTTGCCTTGATCAGTGCAATTTGCTCACAAACTTGTGCCAAGAAGATCTTGATTGTACCACTTGGATTGCAAACTTGACATAAAGTTCTTCTTTTCAAGAATGGAAATAGTGCTTTTTCTAGTTTAGGCTTAATTCCTTGTGTAATGACCAAAGGCTTAGAATAACAACTTGGTTCAATGGTTTTGCATTAAATTTATGAGTGTGGAATGGTTCAAGGACCTGTAATCAAGCATAAAGCAAGCTAAGTTCAGATTTGCAAGTTTATGAACATGTTTTGATGAAGAACAAAAGTGAATTTTTACCAACTTGTGAAATTCGAATCTCTCAAGTTATGAGGTTGTTTGATGAGTTTTTGGACATTTTGGAAAGCTTGGAATGTGTACTACAATCCATCTTTGAAATGCAAATTGAAATTCCAAGTGGAAGGGTATGGAAAATAGCCTTGAAGTGGGGTAGAAAACCTTGTCAAAATAGGTCAAATTTCACTAAGTTAAAAAATGGTTTAGTGCCCTTATTCAAAAAATTGTAACTTGAGATACAAGCTTCAAATGAGAAAACTTTGTGAATCAAAGTTGTAGATTATGTAACAAGCTACAACTTTCATGTTTGGACTTTTGTTTGAATCCAAATGGATCTTGGTGAAAAGATGGGGCAAAGTTGGGAAAAAATTAGGGTTTTTCATAACTTAGAAAAATTCTAAGTTATGAAAAATTCCATTTTCCAACCCTAATTTGCATTTTGTGATTTCTTGGTGAACAAGTTTCATGATTTGGCATGTTTTGATGAAAAATGAATCTTGACTCTTGATTTTGACCAAAAAGTCAAAGTTTGACTTTTCAGTGTACAGTCAAAATTGATCAATTGACTGGGAAATTCAACTGTCAATCTTGTGTACTTGGGATCTTTTGAGTTTGTTGAGCATGTCAAGATAATTCCATGGGGTCCTTGAGTCCATATGTGAACTTGATTTGCCATTGGCTAGGTCAAACAGTCAAAAATTGCCTTTGTGCAGTCAAAACCCTAAAAATGACCATTTTGCCCTTTTGGTGATCTGATCAAATTTCTTGTGGAATTGTGATCCAAACTTGATCAAATGGTCCATATGAGTTCATAATGTTGATGTGGATCAAATTTCATGAGATTTGACTGTCAATTGGCCACAGTTGACTTTTTCCAATACAGCTGATTTCTAGGTCAACTGTCCAGTTGACTGGGCAAAACATGGAATCAAGACTTGAAACTTGGTGAGGATAAACTTGGGAGTCCAATATGAAGCATGAAAGTCATCTTAGGCATTTTAGGTCTAAACATCCTTGGGCAAACACAAACCCTAATTTGAGTCCACAGTGCAAGGAGAAGTCTTGGGCAGGGGAAACCCTAACTGGATCTTGATCTTCAAGGGTCTTGTGATGGGAAAATGTTGAGGAAATGGGAGGGCAAATTTTGGGGTACAACAGTTGCCCCTGTTCAATCTTCTTGGACCTGAAGAGTTAGATTGGCGAGTTTGCCTTTCGTGACTCGAGGGTAAAAGAAGATTGGACACTAGAGTGCCCGGAAATTTGCACTCGCATACTGGAGTCTTAACAGTGTGATGTCAGGAATGGGCTTATAGATGCCATTTGGAAGGATGGTGGATAGGGAGATGGGCTTATAGATGCCATCTGGAGATGTGACAGAACCTTGTTGGGAATGGGCTTATAGATGCCATTTGGAAGTGTCGATCGCATAAGAGATTCTTTAGCGAGAACTTGTGTATTTGAGAAAGACAGATGTTTTCCTGGCTTGTTACAGGCGTTTGATCTTCAGTCTCCTTATGCAGATGTGCCCTGGCTAGATACAGGTATCGAATCTACAATCGGTTGCTCACAGATGTGCCCTGGCTGGATACAGGTATCGAATCTGGAAATAGTCGTTAATAGATGTGCCCTGGCTGGATACAGGAATCGAATCTTCGAACTCTTCAGACGTGCCCTGGCTAGATACAGGAATCGAGTCTGGAAACGTGGTCAACAGATATGCCCTGGCTGGATGCAGGAATCGAATCTGGAGATGTTGTAGTTGATAGATGTGCCCTGGCTGGATACAGGAATCGAATCTTCGAACTTTTCAGATGTGCCCTGGCTAGATACAGGAATCGAGTCTGGAAACTGATCACTCTCAGAGGTGCCCTGGCTAGATACAGGTATCGGATCTGGAATTGTGACAGTTGAAGGTAATTGTTTTTGGGATTGTCTTTTTCCTGAAAAGGCAAAAACGTAAGTTGTATGCAATGTCATGATGTATGATATGCATGGTGTTATGATGTTCAATCATGAGATAGTGTGGTATGCGCTTTATCATGTATGTAAGCAAGATGTATGAAAATGTGAAATGTTTATGAATGTAATTTCGCCTTAGGAAAATAAATCCTTGACGATCGGCCGGAGAATTGTTCTGTGGGAGAGATACTTGGCCGAAGTTCTGATAAGAGGCCTGCTGAGGACTTTAATGATGGATTCCGCTGAGGATAATAATGATAAACTCCGCTGGGGATTGAAGGAACTTGCCGAGGGCGATCTTCCGTGGTTTTTAGCTGAGGATAACCCAGTTATAAGTCCTTGTGAGGAAATAACTCTAAATAAAGCTCGGGAGAGACGTCCGTATTCTGTAGGGAATAAGCTTCCAGAATCTACTGGGGATGAGTTTTAAGACCTGCCGGGGAATGTTGTGCTTTTTCAAGGTTGTCGGGGGTCGATTCCGCTTGGGGAAAGCATTGATGAACCTTGTTTTACTCTGCGGGACGTTGAGATGATCTGGTCACATTCTTCAGTCGAATCTAACTTGGTACCTTGGCGGACAAAACAACCAGACAACATCAGACAACTTCACATTGCCCCTGTCTCTGATGTCACCTGTAATCAATCTCTTGTTCCATATGTAAACATTTATGAATCAGCAATTTAATGTCAAATGCATATATCAAAAATGAACATTGGACGTTCTTCGCAAGACAAAACAAAAAAAAGGACAACAATTGGCACTTTTAACTGAAAAGTATATTTGTATTGATTTAAACTTTGCCTGTGAATAGGCGTTTTTGTACAAGAGGCTGACATCCTAGTAAGAGGACGCCGCCAAATAACATAGAGTTTACAATTTGAAAAAGGAGACAAAACAGCTATGTGAACAATCCCACTGGGTTCCAACTCCGCTATCGCCTTTATGTCTTCGAACGTCTCATCGCTTTGCTGCCTAGTTTGAAGATGAAGCTGATTGGTCAATGCCGAAATCTGGAGCCAGATAGTTGATGCCGAATTCCGGATGCGAAGTGATCCAATGAGACATAGTGTTACGCTTTATCCCTAACTTTTGCCTGGACCGCCCTTTCGGGTTTTCAGTCCACCGGGATACCCATTTTTGCCCAAGCCGCCCTTTCAGGTTTTCGACTTGCCGGGTGTACAGATTTTTATTCATTTCATCCCTTACTTTTTCCCGAACCCTTTTGGTTCGCCGGGAAGCCCTTATTTTTGCCTAGGTATGTCAACCTAGCGGGTCTTTTATTTATGCGTAGTATTTTTTCACTATGTCTGCATTGGCGGGGTGAGGAAGGTCGTCACCATCCATGGTGGTTAGGATCATGGCTCCTCCTGAGAACACACGTTTAACCACAAATGGCCCTTCGTAAGTAGGGGTCCATTTGCCCCGGGGATCACTTTGAGGAAGGATGATGCGTTTGATTACCAGGTCCCCAACTTGATATTCTTGTGGTCTGACTCTCTTGGTAAATGCCCTGATCATCCGTTTTTGATACGTTTGACCATGACAGATAGCAGTGAGCCTCTTTTCGTCAATCAGATTTAATTGATCAAGTCGAGTCTGGATCCAATCATCTTCATCCAAGTCTGCATCCTTCATTATCCGGAGAGAGGGTATCTGGATTTCAATTGGCAAGACTGCCTCCATGCCGTAGACCAAGGAGAAGGGAGTTGCCCCGGTTGACGTCCTTGCTGAGGTGCGGTACCCATGAAGAGCGAACGGTAACATCTCGTGCCAATCTTTATAGGTCACTGTCATCTTCTGCACAATTTTCTTGATATTCTTATTGGCTGCTTCTACAGCCCCATTCATCTTCGGCCGGTAGGGAGAAGAATTGTGGTGCTGTATCTTGAATTGTTCACAGAGTTCAGTGATCATTTTGTTATTGAGATTGGTACCATTGTCCGTAATGATTCTCTCTGGGACGCCGTACCGATAGATCAGATTATGCCGGATGAAACGTGCCACGACGCTCTTAGTTACTGTGGCATAAGAAGCTGCCTCAACCCATTTCGTGAAGTAGTCGATCGCCACCAAGATGAAGCGATGCCCATTGGATGCCGTTGGTCGGATCTCACCGATCATATCGATGCCCCACATTGCAAAAGGCCAAGGTGCTGTCAGGACATTCAGAGGAACCGGAGGGATATGCACCTTGTCAGCATAGATCTGGCATTTGTGACAAGTTCGGGAGTGTTGGTAACAATCAGCTTCCATTGTGGACCAGAAATATCCTGCCCGAAGGATTTTCTTAGCCATGGTGTGTCCACTGGAATGTGTTCCAAACGTGCCTTCATGCAGTTCCGTCATGATTTTCTCTGCTTCTGCCTTATCCACACAACGTAGCAGGGTTGAATCATGATTCCGTTTGTAGAGAATGTCAATGCTGAGGAAGAATTTTGCAGCAAACCTCCTCATGAACTTCTTATCATTGACAGACGCACCTTCAGGGTATTCCTGAGCTTCCAAGTACCTCTTCACCTCGTGATACCAGGGTTTTTCAGTCACCTTCTCAGCCTCGAGCTCGCAGCAGTATGCCGGTTCATCCAACTTCCAGATAATGATTCGGGGAGCCTCATTGTCCCATTTAACTTTGAACATTGAAGACATCGTAGCTAGGGCGTCTGCTAGCTGATTCTCCTCTCTAGGGAAGTGCTCAAAAGTTATCTCTTCAAAGTGGGGAAGCAAGGTCGACACATACTCCTTGTAAGGAATAAGATTCGGGTGTTTCGTATCCCACTCGCCTTTGATCTGATTGATCACGAGAGCGGAATCTCCGAAGACACTTAGAAATTTTATCCTTAGGTCGACTGCAGCTTGTAAACCCATGATACATGCCTCATATTCTGCCATGTTGTTGGTGCAGCTGAAACACAGTCGGGCGGTAAGGGGAGTATGAGTTCCTTTGGGAGATATGATTACAGCGCCGACGCCATTACCCAAAGCATTGGAGGCTCCATCAAAATGCATAGACCATCGGGATCCCTCCTCGGGTCCTTCATCCGGTCCAGGTACTTCACAGTCAGTTACCACCATGATATCTTCATCCGGAAAATCAAAGTTCAATGATTGGTAATCGTCCACAGGTTGGTGTGCCAAATGATCCGCCAGTACACTTCCTTTAATTGCTTTCTGAGTCGTATACTGGATATCATATTCTGTCAAGATCATTTGCCATCTCGCTATTCTTCCAGATAGAGCGGGCTTTTCAAATATGTACTTGATGGGATCCATTTTTGAAATCAATAAAGTAGTGTGAGTCAGCATATACTGTCTCAGCCGGCGAGCAGCCCATACAAGAGCGCAGCAAGTTTTCTCAAGCAGTGAGTAACGAGACTCACAGTCGGTAAACTTTTTGCTCAAGTAATAAATAGCGTGCTCTTTTCGGCCAGACTCGTCATGCTGCCCCAGCACGCACCCCATTGAATTGTCAAGTACTGTCAAGTATAGTATCAGAGGTCTTCCTTCCACCGGTGGCATAAGAATGGGTGGCTCTTGGAGATATTCCTTTATCCTTTCAAAGGCGGCCTGACATTCATCATTCCAGCGTACTACTTGATCTTTCTTCAGCAATTTGAAGATTGGCTCACAAGTAGCAGTCAGATGTGAGATGAATCGGGCAATGTAATTCAGTCGTCCTAGGAAACCTCTGACCTCTTTCTCTGTTCTTGGAGTCGGCATCTCTTGTATGGCTTTTACCTTGGCAGGGTCCACCTGAATACCTTTATCACTTACAATGAAACCCAGCAATTTTCCGGATCTTACCCCAAAGGTGCATTTGTTGGGATTCAATCTCAGCTTGTACAACTTGAGTCGATCAAATAACTTCCTCAGATGGTCAAGGTGCTCCTCCTCAGTTTGAGACCTTGCAATCATGTCATCAACGTATACCTCAATCTCATGATGGATCATATCATGAAATAAAGCAACCATGGCACGTTGATAGGTTGCCCCAGCATTTTTCAATCCGAATGGCATGACCTTATAACAGAAGGTGCCCCACTGAGTTACAAAGGTAGTCTTCTCCATATCTTATGGAGCCATCTTGATCTGATTATACCCTGAAAAACCATCCATGAAGGAGAACACCTTGTGTTGAGCTGTATTGTCAACAAGGACATCAATGTGAGGTAGGGGGAAGTCATCCTTGGGGCTGGCCCTGTTCAGATCCCTATAGTCAACACACATTCTGACTTTACCGTCCTTCTTCGGTACTGGCACCACATTAGTAACCCACTGAGGGTAAGAGGTCACTGCAAGAAACCCGGCATCAAACTGTTTCATAACCTCGGCTTTGATATTTTCAGACATCTCTGGACGCATCCGTCGGACTTTTTGCTTTACCGGAGGGCAATCTTCCTTGGTTGGCAGGTGGTGAACTACAATGTCGGCATCCAAACCAGGCATATCTTCATAGGACCAAGCAAAAATCTCCATGTAGTCTTGTAGCATCTGGATTAATTGTTGCTTCACGCTGAGCTCTAGATTGGCACCAATCTTGACCTCTTTCCTATCTGTCTCAGTACCCAGGTTAATTGTCTCCACCGGCTCTTCATGTGGTTGAATAGCCCTCTCTTCCTGGAGTAGCAGTCTTGCGAGTTCACCAGGCACTTCGCAATCATCTTCACCTTCGTCTTCGGCCAAGTTGATCGGATTTTCGAAGTCATAATTGGCGGTAGCAAAGCTGTTACCAGTGAGATCCAGAGTGGATTGAAACCTGTATAAGTGAGTGTGTGTAAATATAGCTGTTTTGCAATATATATAACACAGAAAGGAAAAGAGCACAAGATTTGAAATGCAACAAACGTCCAATGTTTTGATTGATGATATATGAAAATGTCATACAAAAAGCCCTCACAAATGGAGCTACGATGCCCCGGGTAGGACACCGAGCCAACAAAGTTTTAACATATTGTTTGTTACAAATTGGAAATCAAAAGAAATTAATTAATGCGTGACAAATGTGATAGGGGTGAAATCCTTTGCCGTCCAGTTGCTTGGTCCGTCGCTGGTAGTCGGGTAGATCCAACTGTCAAACTCTGCTTCCTCCTCATCCTCCTCAATAGCATTCACCCCTGAGCTGGAAATAAACACCGGAGCCTTTCTGATCTTCTCTTTGCGCACAGCCCTCTGAGCCTCTGCAGTAAAGCCCAGCCCAAACTTGTCATTCTTCTGAGTGAAGTCAGGAAGCTGACCCCAGCTTGCACAATTGCCTTTCTGAACCACAGCCCGGGCATCCCTTAGGGAAGCCATCTTCAAGGAAACATTCTCTTCGACTGTTGCTTCTGCTGCTGCTGAAATTGGATGTACCTCCTCGAAATGCTGAAAGGGGGTTTCAATAAACTCCCCGTCCATCTCAATGTACCTAAAGGAATTCAAATGGCTCACCATATACTCCTCTTCTCCTTGTACGGTGACGATCTTCCCCCTGATAGGGTATTTCAGCTTCTGGTGCAAGGTAGAGGTCACTGCCCCAGCTTTATGGATCCAAGGTCGACCCAGTAGACAAGAGTACGATGGACGTATATCCATCACATAAAACGTAGAGTCGAACACCTGAGAGCCCACACGAATAGGGATGTTAACCTCTCCATGAACCATCCTTTTTGAACCGTCAAAGGCCCTGACGATGATATTGCTGGGCTTCAATTCTAGGCCTTCATAATCCAACCGGTCCAAAGCCTTTTTCGGTAGAACATTCAAGGAAGAACCAGTATCCACCAATACATGCGCCAGAGTGGTGCCCCTGCATTCGATAGAGACATGCAGGGCGTCGTTGTGGTCTTTTCCCTTCGCAGTCAGGTCAGCATCTGAAAAACCCAAGCCATTGTCTGCTGTCAGATTTGCTACACAATCAGTAAACTGGACTGCAGTTGTCTCCTGCGGCACATGGGCCGTTTTGAGAAATGAAATCAAGGCTTTAGCATGGGCCTCGGAGCATAGAAATAAAGAGAGCATGGAGATCTTGGAGGGCGTATGCCCCAGCTGCTCGACAACATTGAAATCACTTTTCTTTATTATTTTCAGGATCTCCTCCATTTCTTGTTGGGAGGCTTCAGCATTTATGGGTATTGGTGCCTCCATCCGGGCAGGCTCTTCTTCAATCCCTTTGCCCCGAGCATTAGATGACTCGGCGGCAGGGGAAACAACTTGATCAGCAGCAGGAACAGGTAAACTTGTAGGTTTTATAAGGAGGGGCTTTCGAATAGCGGGCGGTGCAATGTCAGGCGAGAAGAGCCTGCCACTGCGGGTAACTTTGGCTGGACCAGTGATGTCGCAGATACTGGCGCCAGTGTCGAATTCTTGTTTGATTCCATTTACATATACGTCTGCCCCATAATGCCAGGGGACAGCTTTATCAGATACGTAGGGGAGAGGCCCCGGAACAGTAATAACCACAGGTGCAACAATCATGATTTGAACAGGCTTCTTTGGAAGAGCCTTGATTGGATTTTTGAAGATGGTAACCACAGAAATTTCTTTTATCGGAACCAACTGGACAGCAGACTTCTTGAATAGAATCTCCTTTCTATCCATTAGGCTTTGGACGCCTAACCTCAACAAGGGACAACCAGATAGGAAAACAGCACAGAACAGGCAACCTTCACTGCAACCCGGAAATAAACCGGCCCGCAGTAGGTTCTTCTTAACGGTCTTCAAAGGGGTGACAACTTCATTTACCGAAACAACATACAATTCTTCCTCAATGGCATTTACCCTATGCTGAGGCATAGGAGCAGTTACGACATTTGGTCTCTCCGGTGCTTCAAACTGAATTTCCTTTGCGTCGATCAGATCTTGTACTTTGTTTCTCAAGGCCCAGCAATCATCAGTAGTGTGCCCGGGACTATCAGAATGATAAGCACACCGGGCATTTGGGTTATACTTAGGAGACGCAGTGTTGACGACCTTAGGAGCTTCTTTGAGGGTCACCAGGTTGGTGGATAACAGTTGGGGTAAAATTTGAGATAAGGTCATACTCAGTCGGGTATACTGCCTCTTGGGCCTTTCGCTTCTTTGTTGATTGTACTGCTGAGGAGCAGCAACAGGTTTTGAGATGACCAAAGCATTGACGGCTTGGCGACTTTCGGGCTTGACTTGTCTTCTAGTACCGTAGACGACACTTGCTTCTTTCTTAAACGGCCTCTTCTCAGCACTTGTGGAGGCAGCCTTTTGTATCTTGCCTGACCTGATGCCAGCTTCAATTCTTTCTCCTGTCAATATCAAATCTGTAAACCCAGCGGAGGAGTTACCAACCAAATGATTGAAAAACGGACCAGACAACGTCCCTAGAAACATATCAACCAGCTCACGATCAGTCAAGGGAGGCTGCACCCTGCCAGCCAAATCTCTCCATTTTTGAGCGTACTCTTTGAACCCTTCACCCGTTCCTAGAGACATACCCTGAAGTTGGGTACGCGTAGGAGCGAGATCAGAATTGTATTGGTGTTGTCTGTAGAAGGCGGTTGCCAAATCTTCCCAGTGTCGGATGCTAGCTCCATCTAATTGGTAAAACCATTCAAGCTGTGACCCCGAGAGGCTATCTTGGAAGAAGTGAATCCAGAGGTTCTTATCCGCCGTGTAAGGTTGGATTTTCCTTACATACGACCTCAGATGCAGCTTAGGGCAGGAGACCCCATCATACTTGGCGAAGGCAGGCGCCTTAAACTTGTGCGGAATTACTACCCCAGAAGATAACCCCAAATCTCCGAAATCCAGCCCCGGCACATTCTGAATTTCCATGGCGCTCAAGCGGTCCTCCAATTGCTTGTATCTGTCAGCAGCAGGTGGGTATTGTTCGTCGTTATAGTCCGTCTCGTTGTCGGAGACTGCGGGACTAGGAGCTCCTCCCCCTTGGGGACTGTTTTTCTCAGCAGAAGAGGTAGTTGGATCAGCTTCATTATGGAGTGTGTTTCCAAATCTGCGTCCGGTGTTGAACAACGCAGTCCTCTTTTTCTTCTTCTTCTTCAGGAGTAGAGTCTTCAACTCTTGCTGACCTTGGGCTAGGCTTAGGACCATCTCTTGAAACTGCGCATTTTGGGCCTGAAGGGCCTTGATTGCTTGCTCACTGGATGAGTCTGGATTCATGATGACTGTGCACACAAACAGCGAAGAAAATTAAGCAACCTGTGAAATAGGGTACCTGCTATGCATATGGTGCAATGGAATGCGTATGTATGCAATGCATTCAAGGATTTAGAACATTCAAAATTTGTTGTAGACAAAAAAGAACGCACATCATATTAATAAGGAGAAATTCGTTAGTACATAAATGCCCCATGGGCCAAACATTACAAAATGACTCCTCAAGGCAAAAAAACATTGCGCATCCTCTTTGGTGCGATATAGGTGTTGAGATTCCTCTCCTCGTGCAGTAGGCGGGTGAGTTCCAGGACCTTCTTTTCACTAGCATGTAGACTGGTCTCAAGAGAATTCTGTTCTTCCTTAAGCTGGATCCAGCTCTTCTGCATCTCTTCCCAGGACGTGGGCATGTCAGGATGTTGAATGGTGTAGGACACCTCTCCTTCCAAGACTGGTTCTTTGATCACAGGGAGCATATGAGGATAAGGCATTACTAACTTCTGGGAGCGGGCTCGTACCCACTTGAGATAAGGTTCCAACGGGATGGAGTTCCTGTGCCCCAGTGTCTTGCTGTCTATCCTACTTGGCATCCTCCAAGCTCTGATAAATCTCTGACGAAGTCCTTGAGTATCGTTGTCGAATTCAAAAACTATGTTAGGAATTAACATATCATGAGGGCCATCCCTCCGGGCATAACCAAACTGTCTCCAAGCCAGGCATGGGTTGTAAGTAATACCTCCTTTGATTCCAAATAAAGGAACATTAGGGTACTCCCCGCAATGATCAATGATAGTGACGTCTTCCCTGGACCTAGGGCACCAATGTATATTTGCATGCGTGAGAGTCATTAACCGTTGTGACCATCTCAAACCCCGCTCGTTCTTCAAAACTGATTGTGGAAGGTGCGAAATAAACCACCTTCCCAGGAGAGGAGTGCAACACATAAGGACACCCCTTCTTCTCATGGTTCGAGTGTAACATGAGTGAAGGATGTCCCCCAGCAACGTAGGTATAGGATTCCTGGTCATGAAGATCTGGACAGCACTGATATCAATAAGCTGATCTGGGTTAGGGAATAACACCAAACCATAGACAAGGAGGGCCATAACTTCTTCAAAAGCTTGTAGGTCAAGGGAGTTCCAACATTCTTGGGCCTTCTCGAACAGAAACCTGGCTAAGAACCCCTTGATACCACTTCTAACTTCCCAATGTCCCTTAAGGTCAGACGGTTGTAGGTGCAAGGCTTTAGCAATCTCTTCAAGCTTGGGTTCCTCTTCCGTACCGTTGTAGGGTAGTTGATCAAGGATAGGGACCTTCAGAAGTTGGGAGAACTCTTCCAATGTAGGCACCAATTGATAATCCGGAAAAGTGAAGCAGTGATGCAGAGGGTCAAAGAACTGGAACAGGACCTTTATCAAATCTTCCTCAATGTTGGTGTTAACCAAGCTGATGAGTCTTCCATGTCTCTCACTGAATGAAGAACCCTCGGGAATCCTGGACATAAGTTCCTTAAGCTGAGGAGGGATCTTTACAAGGCTAATCTGAATTGTCTTTCTGCGAGCAGTTTCCATGTCCTATAAAACAAGAACAAAGATGAAGATTCGAAACCCTTGAAATGGTTAGTCAATGCACGTGATGTTGTATGATGTCATGATGTTATGATTAAATACACCACAAATATTCACAAAGGCAAACATGATAAGGCACACAAGTCACACCAGACAAACCCTTAGAGTTTAGGCCTGCATGGGGTCTGGGTATTACCCTCTTTGAAGTTTAGTGGGCTCAACCTGTCCTATTAGAAGTAACCGGGTTCTAAGGGGCCCAATATCACTGGATTACTTTCATTGTTCATCGTTTCGATTTAGCCACTGAACTGGCGACCGAAATATCCCAGGAAAGTAACCCTCAACTGAGTGTAGTATCGAGTATCAACCAACCTCGGACTGCACCAAAGTCAGTTATCTCACTACCCTAAAAAGGCCAAGATGGTTCAATTAAGGTTCCTAAGGTCAGTTGATGCTTCACGACACCACGCGGCGGCCCCGTACTCTCCTTGACTGAACTCAAGGGTTACCGGTACACACCAAAGTGCCACATCAACGTAGCAGACTGCTTCAACCATGTCGGTATACCCCGCACAGTTCCCTCACAGCCTTGTTGCTACCTAAAGGGTTTCCCCAGATCCGGGTTAGGATCTATAAAACTCCGATACAAAGCCCACAAATGTAAAAGCAAACAAGACAATCAATTGAAAACAAAGGTGATCTAAGCCCTAAGGTTACTCCACTTTTAAAATTATTCCCCAGCAGAGTCGCCAGTTCTGTGATACGGTGGGAGAACTGACTGTGGTTTTGCGTTTGTTTTCGCAAATGTTTCGGTTGAGCAAGAGTCGCCGCCGACTTTTTATTTTATCCTAAGGAAAGGTTAAAAAGCACAGCAAAAAACCTTTGAGATGTTTTCTTGGGTTCGGGGAGTAGATTATAGAAAGGGAAGGTATTAGCACCCTTTCTATCCATGGTTATCCATGGGCTCTTAGTTACTTGCTTAGATCACTTGCCTTTTATTTTCAATTGTTTTAAATGGTGCTTGAGTGTGTGGGTTTGAAAATATTTTGAAAAGAGGCCAATGTGGTGGCAACCTTTGTAATGATCCATGTGGGGATGTATACAAAGATGTACATCTTTTGAAAAGGTTTTCATTTGTTTTTGAAAGTCATTTTTGAAAATGTAGTGATGGTGTGGTTTTGAATTTAGGCAAGTGTTTTGTTTTGCAAGTTTGATTCAAGTAACTAAGAGGTAATCTACTCCTAAATTTCTCAAAAGATTATTGCTATGTTTTAACCCTTTTAACAAGTTTGTTCCACCATTGTATTTGGTGGACAACCTTATGTTAGGATGTGAAAGGGACAGGCGCGGGTCATCGTTTAGACCATAATTGTAACGGCGTTAAATGTCTTTGGGCAATTTTCTTTAAGGGACTTGATCATTTGTTTTTGTTTGTTTTGAAAAGTTTTATCGAGGGACTATGATTATTCAAATTGTTTGCTTTGCCCAAAGAAGTTCAACATACAATATGGCCCAATTTTGAAAGGCAACAAGTGGAATACCCTAGGGGGTGCAAGTGTGATTTGTGTGTCCATTTTCATGCTTATTTATCTTGAGATTAAGTCATAACTATTTTTTTTATCGTTTTTCGCATACAAACCCTAATTCTAACATGTTATCATTAGAAAGCGATAAAATGCGAAAATAAAATTACTAAGCTATTACAAAACCAAATATGGGAAGGGGGGTACAAATGTTCAAATGGGGATATTGACAAGTAATATAAATCTAAACTATTACATCAATTTGAATATTTGCAATTTAATCAATGTACAAAAATTAAATAAGAATGCAAGATGCAAAAGAAATGTTTTGTATATGTATGAGAAAATATTATTTATGTAAAATAAAATAAAAAGTATTATTTTGAGTTTTTTAACTTTTAGGGCAAAAACCCTAATTTTAAAGAAAATGGATATTAATTATTTAATTCATGTAATATTTATTATTTACATACAACAATAAATAAAATATGGTATATTTGTAAAAAAGGTCATTTTTTAGTATTAAATATTAAAAATGAAATATGCATATTTTTTGGTGTTTTTTACTCTAAGTGTATTAATAAACATATATATATATATATATATATATATATATATATATATATATATATATATATATATATATATATATATATATATATATATATATATATATATATATATATATATATATATATATAGTTCTTTGTATACTAAAAAATAAAAAGGGAGTATATTTATAAAAAATGTATTTTTTGTATTAAATATTAATAAAATAAAAATGTATATTTTGGTATTTTATCCTAAGTATATTAATATATGTATATATCTATATTGTTTACTAAATAAATATCATATATATATATATATATAGCAAATAATAATAATTAATATTTATAAAATAATAAAAATGTTTTTTTTGTTGCATAAAATATTTTCAAAAGAAAAAATGTAATAAAAATCAGAAAAGAGAATATATTTGCATTATTTTTCTAATTCTCTAAATATTAGTGTATATATATTTATGCATAAACAAAAGAAACAAATCAAATAAATATGCCATAAATTCAAAAAAGATAGAAAAAATATTTTTATGTTTTTAATATGTTGAGAAAAAATAAACAAAGTCAACCAAAAAAGAAAAAGTCAAAAAAGTCAAATAAATAAGCAAATGGGCTCAGGGGGTGTGAATCAAAATAAATGGTGTGAATAGGAAAAAATTCCAGGCCCAGCCCAGAAGACCTGTCTTCTTCAACCTCTGAACAACATCCTTCAAGCAAAACACGCGTTTTTTATCTTTGGATTCCTGGACTTTCAAGCAAAACTCATAACATGAAAAGTGTAGAGCATTAAGAGACGGTTTCAACCATATAAAGAACTTGACCTATCTCTCTAAGATGAGGGAGAATTTCTCCTCCCCCAAATCCTAACCTAGTTTTTCATCAATGTTCAGAACCAAAATTCTCTCTACTCAGGCAAAAGAAATGAAATGTAAAGATATGTACATGTTCAGGGCTATGAGTAGAACCTTGTTTCTTCACAAACTTAAGACTAAAGATGCATGATAAGAGAGATACGAGTTCAAAGTTTTACCTGTGCAGTTGAACTTCTATCTGGAGAATGAAGAGCTTTCAGTGCAATGTGATGATTGGGAAAGCTTCCTTGAGGTCCAGGGATGCTGTTTCAATGCTTACTTTGTCTTGAGAGCTTCTGAATCAAGCTATAGAACTTCAACTGCAAAAGGAAAAAATGAAAATGGTGGAAACTGTTAGGGTGATTACAGGTCAGGTTTTAGGCCATGGTTAGCTTGCATAGGTTGTGAGGAAGGTAGAGGAACAAGTTTGGACCAAAATGCTCGAAGGGATTGAGAGATAGCACTCAATCTGCAGGGGTTGCTCTGTTTGAGCAGTTTTATGGTGTTTCTGAGATGGAGAGTGTTTGAGAGGTCAGGGACTCGTGCCAAAGCTTGGATATGTTCTTTGGGATGTGTTTGATAACTTCTTTCTTGTGTGCCTATGCTGAAGAGAGAGTTGGTTCAAGTTATGGACTTTTTCTTCTATGTTAAGCAACAAAATGCCACTTGATGTTTCTAGCCTGTACAGGCCCTCCCACTATGCCGCTATCCCTTGCCTTGATCAGTGCAATTTGCTCACAAACTTGTGCCAAGAAGATCTTGATTGTACCACTTGGATTGCAAACTTGACATAAAGTTCTTCTTTTCAAGAATGGAAATAGTGCTTTTTCTAGTTTAGGCTTAATTCCTTGTGTAATGACCAAAGGCTTAGAATAACAACTTGGTTCAATGGTTTTGCATTAAATTTATGAGTGTGGAATGGTTCAAGGACCTGTAATCAAGCATAAAGCAAGCTAAGTTCAGATTTGCAAGTTTATGAACATGTTTTGATGAAGAACAAAAGTGAATTTTTACCAACTTGTGAAATTCGAATCTCTCAAGTTATGAGGTTGTTTGATGAGTTTTTGGACATTTTGGAAAGCTTGGAATGTGTACTACAATCCATCTTTGAAATGCAAATTGAAATTCCAAGTGGAAGGGTATGGAAAATAGCCTTGAAGTGGGGTAGAAAACCTTGTCAAAATAGGTCAAATTTCACTAAGTTAAAAAATGGTTTAGTGCCCTTATTCAAAAAATTGTAACTTGAGATACAAGCTTCAAATGAGAAAACTTTGTGAATCAAAGTTGTAGATTATGTAACAAGATACAACTTTCATGTTTGGACTTTTGTTTGAATCCAAATGGATCTTGGTGAAAAGATGGGGCAAAGTTGGGAAAAAATTAGGGTTTTTCATAACTTAGAAAAATTCTAAGTTATGAAAAATTCCATTTTCCAACCCTAATTTGCATTTTGTGATTTCTTGGTGAACAAGTTTCATGATTTGGCATGTTTTGATGAAAAATGAATCTTGACTCTTGATTTTGACCAAAAAGTCAAAGTTTGACTTTTCAGTGTACAGTCAAAATTGATCAATTGACTGGGAAATTCAACTGTCAATCTTGTGTACTTGGGATCTTTTGAGTTTGTTGAGCATGTCAAGATAATTCCATGGGGTCCTTGAGTCCATATGTGAACTTTATTTGCCATTGGCTAGGTCAAACAGTCAAAAATTGCCTTTGTGCAGTCAAAACCCTAAAAATGACCATTTTGCCCTTTTGGTGATCTGATCAAATTTCTTGTGGAATTGTGATCCAAACTTGATCAAATGGTCCATATGAGTTCATAATGTTGATGTGGATCAAATTTCATGAGATTTGACTGTCAATTGGCCACAATTGACTTTTTCCAATACAGCTGATTTCTAGGTCAACTGTCCAGTTGACTGGGCAAAACTTGGAATCAAGACTTGAAACTTGGTGAGGATAAACTTGGGAGTCCAATATGAAGCATGAAAGTCATCTTAGGCATTTTAGGTCTAAACATCCTTGGGCAAACACAAACCCTAATTTGAGTCCACAGTGCAAGGAGAAGTCTTGGGCAGGGGAAACCCTAACTGGATCTTGATCTTCAAGGGTCTTGTGATGGGAAAATGTTGAGGAAATGGGAGGGCAAATTTTGGGGTACAACACTTGGTATGGATGTGTCCTGACTGGTTACAGGAGTTGAATCTGGAGCTTCAAAAGATGATGAATGAACCAGGGGTGGTTACTACCTCAGCATGAACGGTGAGAGAACCTTGGGTGACTTTTAACTTCAACAATGCTCGTTGAGAAAATCTTGGTGGGAATTACCATCTTCGCAGTATCGGGAAGAGAACCAATAGGCAATTATAATCTCAAAAGCGGACGTTTGAGAAAAACCTGGAATGGAATTATCATCTCACGCACCGTCGGGGAGAGAACCAATAGGAAATTATAATCTCAAAAGCGAACGTTTGAGAAAAAACCTAAAATGGAATTATCATCTCACGCACCGTCGGGGAGAGAACCAATAGGAAATTATAATCTCAAAAGCGGACGTTTGAGAAAAACCTAAAATGGAATTATCATCTCACGCACCGTCGGGGAGAGAACCATAGGAAATTATAATCTCAAAAGCGGACGTTTGAGAAAAACCTGGGCTGGAATTATCACCTCACGCACCGTCGGGGAGAGAACCAATAGGAAATTATAATCTCAAAAGCGAACGTTTGAGAAAAACCTAAAATGGAATTATCATCTCACGCACCGTCGGGGAGAGAACCAATAGGAAATTATAATCTCGAACGTCTGAGAAAAACCTAAAATGGAATTATCATCTCACGCACCGTCGGGGAGAGAACCAATAGGAAATTATAATCTCGAACGTTTGAGAAAAACCTAAAATGGAATTATCATCTCACGCACCGTCGGGGAGAGAACCAATAGGAAATTATAATCTCAAAAGCGAACGTTTGAGAAAAACCTAAAATGGAATTATCATCTCACGCACCGTCGGGGAGAGAACCAATAGGAAATTATAATCTCAAAAGCGGACGTTTGAGAAAAACCTAAAATGGAATTATCATCTCACGCACCGTCGGGGAGAGAACCAATAGGAAATTATAATCTCAAAAGCGAACGTTTGAGAAAAACCTAAAATGGAATTATCATCTCACGCACCGTCGAGGAGAGAACCATAGGAAATTATAATCTCAAAAGCGAACGTTTGAGAAAAACCTAAAATGGAATTATCATCTCACGCACCATCGGGGAGAGAACCATAGGAAATTATAATCTCAAAAGCGAACGTCTGAGAAAAACCTAAAATGGAATTATCACCTCACGCACCGCCGGGGAGAGAACCAATAGGCAATTATAATCTCAAAAGCGAACGTTTGAGAAAAAACCTAAAATGGAATTATCATCTCACGCACCGTCGGGGAGAGAACCAATAGGCAATTATAATCTCAAAAGCGAACGTCTGAGAAAAACCTAGAATGGAATTATCATCTCACGCACCGTCGGGGAGAGAACCATAGGCAATTATAATCTCAAAAGCGAACGTCTGAGAAAAACCTAAAATGGAATTATCACCTCACGCACCGTCGGGGAGAGAACCAATAGGCAATTATAATCTCAAAAGCGAACGTCTGAGAAAAACCTAAAATGGAATTATCATCTCACGCACCGTTGGGGAGAGAACCAATAGGAAATTATAATCTCAAAAGTGAACGTCTGAGAAAAACCTAAAATGGAATTATCACCTCACGCACCGTCGGGGAGAGAACCAATAGGCAATTATAATCTCAAAAGCGAACGTTTGAGAAAAACCTAAGATGGTTTCTACTGAGTCTTCATCAGAAAAATCTGTTGGGAGTCGATTTAGCTGGACTAGAGAAGGCCTTGGACTGGATAAGAAATCTTTGGAGTCGATTAACTGAACCATTCTAGGTCTTGAAATATGATTGAGACCTTAGCTAAATCTTTCCTGAAAGGTAAAGGTCAGTCATATGCAACGCATGACATGGACCAAGCAATGATGTTCTCAACATAAATGAGATTTGTATGATATAATGCGTACATGCATGCTATAATGATGTATGTGATGTTTAGGAATGTTTTCGTCTAGGAATGTAAATCCTTGACGGGTGCCGGGAAGTCACTCCTGGGCTGATATTGAAGAATAAGCTTTTATTCCTGCTGGGGATGATAGCTGCAAGAATACCGATAGGAGAAGGTGACTCTGTTGAGGAATAAACTTGGCGAATGGAAGATTCTGCGGGGAGAAAAATACTCTAACGATCTTGCTGGGGAGCAATACTCTGTGGGGAGAGAGGTACTTTGCTGAATTGTTGATAATAATTTGCTGGGGATATCCTTGTTGTATTGGAAGTGTTGATAGACTTCGCTGGGGGTAAGAGAATTTCGTCGAGGACGCTCTTTCCATGGCTTTTGGCTGAGGATAACCCAGTTATATCCTGTTAAGGAAATAACTCTTTGAATAAAGCCGGACGACGCGTTCGTGCTCTGCGAGGGATAAGCTTCCAGAATCTACTGGGGATAAGCTTACTGCTTGGGGAGATGGATTCCAACTTTCCTGGGGAACTGGACTGGACTCTCATGGGGAAGTTTTTGAACTGCGGGGGAAGTGATTCCTTTGAATGTTGATATGCCGTCGGGGAACAATCTTTAGGCCAAGACTGCCGGGGATGCTTGTTAAGAATATATGCTGATGGGGAATATTGATATCTGCTGGAGGATACTCAACTTCCTTAAGGCTTGATAGTAGCTTTTGCTTGAGGAGAGTGTATTGACTTGTTGGCTCACTCTCTGGGGGAATTAAGACATCTGGTTATGTTTTTCAGCTGAACATCCCTTATATCTTGTGGACAGAGCAATTAGATCGCTTGGACAGCTCATCATTGCCCCTATTTCTGAGGTGGGAGAGGAAGACCTGTGAGACGCTGATAGTGGTTGATGGACAAACCTTCTTCTGGTAGGCAGGTGATAAGATGATAGGACATAGTCGTACGCTTTGATCCCTAACTTTTGCCTGGACCGCCCTTTCGGGTTTTCAGTCCACCGGGATACCCATTTTTGCCCAAGCCGCCTTTTCAGGTTTTCGACTTGTCGGGTGTACAAATTTTTTTATTTCATCCCTTCATTTTTGCCCGAACCCTTTTGGTTCGCCGGGAAGCCCTTATTTTTGCCTAGGTGTATCAACCTAGCGGGTCTTTGATTTTGCGTAGTATCTTTTCGACTATGTCTGTTCTCAGAAAGTAGGGAGTTGCCCCTGTTAGAAGTGTTTTGTCATGCCACCAGAAGGTATTTGATCAAGCAAGATTCGTTGTTGAAATGCCCCAAGTAACTCAGGCGGAGGTTTGCCCTGGCTATTTGACCTTTGAGAGATTCTCCGAATCTTGATTGGATTGCCTCAGATAATAGACCATGATTATATCATGCCCGTTGATTGGAAGTGCTTCTGTTCACTAGGTATTCATCGTGCGAATTTTCCTGCTGTTCAAACAAAAAGTCATATGCAAACAAAGTTATGTTAAAATGCAAAGCCTATGTCTGTCTTAAAGATTTTGAAAATGCATTCTTTTTATAAAACAAGTGAATGTTTGTAAAACGTGATGTCAACTCCGTATTTACCGTAGGCCTTAAGGAGTCAGGATACCTTTCGTAACAGTATGCTTTCGAACTAACCCATGCTTCAGCTAGGACTTTTAAGGGTTATAACGTGGCCTGGTTCATGGTTTAAGAAACAAAGGATAAAGGCTCAAATTATTTGTACCCACCCGTTCTTCGTGATGTTCTCCAAACCTAATACTCAGTTGATCATACGTTAGACCTTGTATGAGTCCTTGCTCTGATTTTTCGGTGATGATTCGGATGTTGATAACTTATTTTGAATAGGCAGTCATTCCTTCTTGTTGAGGGCTGGTAAGACCTCTTTCTTGTCTGATTTTTTGTTATCCCTTTCTTTTTTTTGCCTGAATTGTTTCCTTTTTTGGAATTACAGTCAGCGGGATGCCCCAGTTTTATAAGTCTCCTTCATGGGTTTTGACTTAATGGTTTTCTGCCTTTCTTTATTGATTATTCGGAACCATCACTGTCTTTCTTTGTTTTGTAAGGATCTTTTTGGTGCCCTTCGTTATGCACTTGGATCAACTGAGAAGACTACCCTGCCCCAGGTTATGATTACGGGTTTTAAATTTCGAAAAGAAAAACTCCTACTCCTTTGGCTCAGAGGGGTTGACGAGGGATTATCATCCTTATAACTCCAGTGTTTAGGGACTGAAACAATGCCTGTACCTCATCAGTGGGGTCTGTTCAAAAGCATACTGTAGATTAGGGTATCGTTTTCGTCATCCTCCCTCCAGAGGCTTAGAATTATTAATCGAGAGTTGACATCAGAAAAAATATGAAAATAATTTGCGTATAGTGAATACGAATATATTGCTTCAAAACAGACATATGCGATGCATTAATGGAATAACAATGTTTAACATGAATAAATGTTTGAACAATCAAAGCACAACACAACTTGAACATTCGAATGAACAAAAGTTTCCTAGTCTCAGAGCTTGTCACTTCAAAAGGTGAGCCTTTGAGGGATGGTAGAAAAATTCAGCCTGACCATCTTGTGTGAATTCCAGTGCTCCTTCATCAATCAGGTCCTGAATCTTATTCTTCAAAGTCCAACAATCCTCTGTAGCATGCCCCGGGCTATCAGAATGATAAGCGCAGCGAGCGTTGGGGTTATACTTTGGTGACGTTGTATTTTGAAACTTCGGAGCCTCTTTTAGAGTTACCAGCTTGGTCTCCAGCAACTGTGGCAATATCTGGGATAAGGTCATGCTGAGCCGAGTGAACTGCCTCCTCTCGCTCTTTTGTTGGTTGTGATGTTGAATTTGTGACACTGGAGCCATCTGAGGAGCTCTTCCCTTACCTCCTTGTCTCAAAGGTGGTTGAACGATGACTGGCTTTTTGCCCTTAGACTTTTGCCCCAGTTGGTTATCCTGAAGCAGTTGGTTGACGAGAAACCAGAGCTCATCTTGTCTTTGAGCTAACCCTTGAATGGCAGTCACCTACCCCAGCATCTGGACCTTCAATGCATCCACCTCAGCTTGTAGGTGTTTCAGCCTTTCATCCTCAGCACTGTTCCTGACAAAAGTCTCCATGAGAAGTGTCCTTAGCTCCTCCTGCCCCTTGGATAGATTCAGGAGGATTTCCCCGAACTGAGTCTCTTGAGTATGGAAGTCCTGGTTGTATTGTTGGGAAGCCATTGAATGATATAAACAGCGCAGATGGTAAGTGGCCTGTAATAAAGGTACCTGCAATGCAATGATATGTATGATATGCATGCAATGTTTTCAAGGACCTCGCAGGGTAAACAAGAAAATTGTTAGCATTTGGATCCGGTAGCTTGATTGAAAGAAACTTCATATTTGTTGAGAGTCTCTCTTCCAAGGGTCAAAGGCTCACCATATCAAGTGGGTCATAGCCCCTGACTCAAGTCATCAACCTTATTTTGCTTTTCAAAGAACCTTGGCTGGGGGAACCTTCTTCAGGAGTCAAAGCTCACCATATCAAGTGGGTCATAGCCTCTGACAACTTTGGCTAGAGGAAAATAAATCCTCTTTGCCCCTTGCTAGATGTTTGATTCATCATGACCTGCATCACAAGCTCTTGAGATCCTTGAAATGGGTTAGGATGTATGCAATGGTATGATGTCATGATGCATGGGGTAATATGAATAAACCCTGTTATGAGTCCCTATTAAGGACCATAAACAAAACCTGCAAGCAAACTTAGTAAACCCTGTTATGAGTCCTAATTAAGGACTAAAACAAAACCTGCAAGGAATTCAATAAACCCTGTTATAAGCCCTAATTAAGGACTATAAACAAAACCTGCAGGAAATTCAAGTGAAACCTGTCATGAGTCCCAATTAAGGACTAAAACAACCCCTGCAAGAAACTCGGTAAACCTTGTTATGAGTCCTAATTAAGGACTACAAACAAAACCTGCAAGAAGCTCAAGTGTCAGACAACAAGCATGAAAATAGTCAAGTACGAAGGCACATAAGTCACACAAGAGAAACCCTTAGAGTTTAGGCCAGCATGGGGTCTGGGTATTACCCTCTTGAAGTTGGTGGGCTCAACCTGTCCTATTAGAAGTAACCGGGTTCTAAGGGTCCCAATATCACTGGATTGCTTTCATTGTTCATCGTTTCGATTTAGCCACTGAACTGGCGACCGAAATATTCCAGGAAAGCAACCCTCAATTGAGTGTAGTATCGAGTATCAACCGACCTCGGACTGCACCAAAGTCAGTTATCTCACTACCCTAAAGAGGCCAAGATAGTTCAATTAAGGTTCCTAAGGTCTGTTGATGCTTCATGACACCACGCGGAGGCCCCGTACTCTCCTTGACTGAACTCAAGGGTTACCGGTACACACCAAAGTGCCACATCAACGTAGCAGACTGTTTCAACCATGTCGGTATACCCCGCACAGTTCCCTCACAGCCTTGTTGCTACTTTCTAAGAAGGTATCCCCAGATCCGGGTTAGGATCTATAGAACTCCCAAGACAGTCCCACAATTTAAAGCAAGCAAAGAAATCAATTGAAAACATAGTGATCTTAGTCCTAAGGTACACCTCACTTTAAAGTCTCCCCAACAGAGTCGCCAGTTCTGTGATCGGTGGATCTGGAACTGACTGTTTAACGCTGGTTCGCGAAATGTCGCGGAAGCAAGAGTCGCCACCGTCTTTTATTTTCTCCAAATGGAAAGGACAAAAGCACAGAAAAATTCCTTTAAAGAGATTGCTCTCGGTTCGGGAGGTAGATTATAGAAAGGGAAGGTGTTAGCACCCTTTCTATCCATGGTTATCCATGGGCTCTTAGATACTTGCTCATTGTGTTTTCAAAAATGGTTTGTTTGCTTTTCAACTGTGGGTTTTAAAAAGTTTCTTTGAAAATTCCAGTTCGACTCTTGTATCGGTCCTCAAGAGTGTTTGAAAAATTGCTTTCGAAAGCTTTTTGAAAATGTGTTGGTGTGAAAAGTATTTTTGATTTGTTTTGTTTTGAATTAGAGCAAGTATCCACGAGTCGTCTACCTACCCTAAGGAATTTGTCTGTGTAAATGTCCTTTAAAGTAGTGCCATCCCACCATTGAGAGGTAGGTAGCACCACCGTTGGAGGTGTTCGGGTCAATTCGAGGTTCGGGACATGGTGATCACCAGAGCAATGGGAAGACACCTTAGAAGCTACCCTCATGCCAGGTTCCCGGATCATGAGGACTTACTAAGACATCCTCTACTCGACAATCACCTTTCGAGGCAAGGCAACAGTGAGGCGCACCCTAGGGGTGGTGTGTGATTTGTGTGTCGTTTTCAGTTGTATTTATCTTGTCATGTCATTGGTGTTCTAGCGTTGTTTTTATTTTTGTCCATACATTCTTTCATGCCATTATTTAACAGTTAAAAATTTGCGGAAAGTAAAAGATCTAAGCTATTACAAACGGCGCGGGTCCACATCGCCAAAATTAAACCAGGACCCGATTTGACAGAAAATAAAGAATTAAAGAAAATAAAGAAATTAAAAGTGCGACGAGTTAATTACAAGGCCTTGGGAGAGATACATAAATATTTAAACGAAATAAAATAAATATGCGAATTGAAATTTAAATCGAAACGAGGGCGTTGGACCCTTTTTAACTAAATTAGATTAAATGGTGCAATTAATTAATTAAAAAGAAAAGAAGTTGTTTTTTGTATTTTTTGGTATTTTAGGATTTAAATGAAAAAAAGAATTAATTGAAATTAAATGCTAACCCTAATTCTATTTGTTTTTTTTTAATTTATTAAGAAAAGAAGATTAAAACCTAATATTAACCCTAATTAATTTACATGCAAATTTAATTATAAAAATAAATATTTAATTATTTAATTATTATGGGAGAAAAATAAAAAAAAGATAAAAAATTAATATGAACCCTAGTTCTATGTTTTTTAGATTTTTATTAAGAGAATTAAAATTAAAACCTAAGTTAAAACTAAATTTAATTATATACAATTTATTTATGAAAATACTAAAAATAAAAATATTTATTATATTTTTCCTCTTTTCTGATTTTTATGTGTCTTTTATATTTTATGAAAACAATAAATTAATTAAACAAATAATAATTAAAAGAAAATAGAATTAATAAAAAAAAATAATATGGCAAACCTAGGGGGGTATCAGTCCCCAAAGTGGAGGTATAGCCCAGGAATTTGAGCCCAAACAAGCCTGGCCTTGTTGATTTTTTCTGGGAGCATACACACGCGTTGACTTGGATCCATGATGTTCTCTAACTCTCAGCCTTGTGATTGATCTTGAGATGGACGTGGCAAGCTTGATTTGGTGGTGTATGGTGGTCTTCAGTATGGAACCTACATGTGAATGCTGAATGAAAAATAATATTGAAATCATGAAGACCTGGGGCTCGAACCCAGGTCATTAACATTACCAGCCAACACGTATGCCACTAAGCCACTTCGTTCATCTGTAAATTAATATAATAAACAAATATAATAAAACAAACGCGTTAATGTTTCCTTTTTTCGCGCGAACTTTTGAATTGACCAATCAGCTTATGCCACCGAACCATCTTCTTCGTTGTGTTTTTATTTTCCTGAAACACAAATATGTTAGGCAACGGTTTTGCAAGCGTTCTTTTAGGCCATCTATGGAAAAATAGTGAATAGCCCTGTGATGCTCATAAATTGAGCGCGAGGGTAGCTTCTTCTTCGTCCAGACATGCTCGATTCAATGGTGTAAGTCACGTGTCCTAATTTTACCATATTACAAAACCCCTAATTTGAAGGTTGAAGAACCCTAAATATTATCAATGGCAGATTCGCATACAATGCCCAAAACTTCAATCAAGTTATGTGGTTAGCTTCAGAACAAAGTGATTAGTACAAAATCATGAACAAAATGCAATGATATGGTCTAAATCATGAAGTACGATTATGCAAAAAGAGTGATACAGTTCACCCTCGATTTACCAATTCCTGATGTTTTGATGAATGTTTTTGATTGGAAATCGTTCAGTGAACCTCCAGGAAGATGTTTGAACAACTATTATGCCTTGAATCACCCTGCAAAAGTGTTTTCAGTTTTGAATTTATTTGCAAAAATTTCAAGTTTGATGATGGGTTTTCTGCGCAGCTTAGTGGTCTTTTTGATTAGGTTTGTATTCCTTGCTTATGTAAGAGTGAATTAGGTCAAAGAAAACCATCTAAATCTTTTGCATTCATGGTTTTTGAAATTTGATTTTCAAAGATCTTTTTCAATCTTTTTTCATGTGTTTTTTGTACAAATCATGATCAATTCTCTCCAAATCTTTCCCTATTTAATTATACACGAATTATTGAGTAGATTTCATGCACAAAAAGATTGTAAAACTTAGGTTAAATATTTTTCATGTATTTAATTTGATTTAAATGAATTATTATTAATAAAAATTCAAATAAAAAAATAAAAAATGAAGAGATACTTCCCTTTGGGCCAAGTGGTCGTGCACATGCCTTGGATAGTGAATTGTGGAAGAAAAATAGGCCCATTAGCAATTTTAGGTCATTTGAATCAATGTTGACTTTTCAAAATATCCAAAAATTTCCCAACTTCCACAAGGCATAACTTGCTCAATATTTAAGCTTTGCTCATGTTCTTGGACATTTTGGAAAGTTCTTTGAGTACTCTAACCAATGCCTTTGGTCCCATGTCATTTTGATTTACCAATCTCAAGTTATGGCCTTTGACTTAAAGTCCCTTTTTGTTGACTTTTGAAAATGACCTATAATGTTGAAATTGATAACTTTTTGTGAGAGCATTTCTTGGACTTGAAGTATGAAGATGAGTTGTAGGAAATGTCTTTCTCTTCAAAATGAGCTTTGGATGGAATTTTTCTGATAATCCATGTGAAAGTTATGCCCTGGTCAATTTACAGTTGACTTTTTCAACTGTTCAAATAAGGAAACTTTTGCATCTTGATGATTTTTGAGCCAAGCTTTGAGAATCATGATCAAGCATTGATCAAATGATGTTTGTGGCTTCAAAATGAGATGTTGAACAAAAATTTGAACTTTTGACTGTCAAATGACCATTTTGCCCCTGCAGTTGACTGTAGTGCAATTTAGGGTTTTGATTGTGCAGTTTTGTGCTGAAAGTCTTGAAACTTGATATGAGGATGCTTGACCATATTTGTAGGCATGTGGGACTTGATTGGACCTTTGGAATCTTCCTTTTCTTGATCAGAACAAAAACCCTAATTTTGACTGTTTAGGAGGCCCTTGCACTGTGCAACCCTTGCGGAATTTTGAAGCTTTGCTTGGCATTTTCTTGAAGAATATGGGAGGGCAAATTTTGGGGTACAACAGCTGCCACCTAGCCTGCCCCTAGTCTGGACATATACATGTATTTTGTAAGACTCCTCCCATCAACTCCAATAATATTACATGCAATAATGAAAGGAATCCCAAAGGCTGTCACGTAGCCTGAGCCTAGGTTGTAACAAAGGACACCTCTTATTCGCCAATTGGGGTGGCGACACCATTCATTTTTGTACTCTTTCGCCAAGTCCAATGGCGCCTCCCTTACTGTCCAATCGTGATACATGCATGGGCTTATGTAACCCCCTAGCCTGCCACCTAGCCTGCCCCTAGTCTGCACATATACATGTATTTTGTAAGACTCCTCCCATCAACTCCAATGGGCTTACATGCAATAATGAAAGGAATCCCAAAGGCTGTCACGTAGCCTGAGCCTAGGCTGTAATAAAGGACACCTCTTATTCGCCAATTGGGGTGGCGACACCATTCATTTTTGTACTCTTTCTCCAAGTCCAATGGCGCCTCCCTTACTGTCCAATCGTGATACATGCATGGGCTGCCACCTAGCCTGCAAGAGTGACACCTTTCATTTTTTGTACATGCATTCATGCATATGTGTAACCCCCTAAGCATGCAAATGTGACACTTCACAGGCATGCAAGCACAAGCAACCACTATATCAAACTTATTTGCCTATAAATACATACCATATCATACATCTCTCACACCCACACAAGTCTCACTCTCTGCTACGAAATATTTCATAAGTCTATCATACTCTCTATCTCTTCCTAAGTCTTTCATACTCTCAAGCATTTTAAACAATGGCTCTTCTAACAATGGGCGATACTCACAGAGGCACAAGGGAAAACATTGCCGCATTTGTAAGTTTCTTTTTTGGTTATACATTTTTCATACTTCAAATAACGCGTTGTTCATCTTAATTAATCTTACACATGTTACATTATGAACTCAGGACACAAAAAGATTCAGAATCCGTTCGCACAACTACCTGGCTCCCGACCCATTTATCGTCCCATATCTGGAATACGCAGGTTTTGGACATGTCATAAAGATCTCCAACTGCACCATTGACTCGAAGTTCATTCTTGCAATGTTGGAAAGGTGGAGACCGGAGACCCATACATTTCACCTACCAATAGGTGAATGTACCATCACTCTAGAGGATGTGTACATGCTACTAGGTCTCCCTGTCGATGGTAAGGCCGTGAGCGGGTCGGTTCAACAACCCAACTCTCAGTGTGAAGAACTGTTGGGCAGGGATATGGTAGAAGGTGGTTGTGCAAGAGGGCAGGGAATACTACTCACTGAGCTGAAAAGTCATTATGCAAGTTTGGAATTAAATGAAAATTCCTCAGAGAATGACAGGGTAGTAAAAGCCAGAACTTATCTTATGATACTTTTTGGTACATTTTTATTTCCCGAAAGTACGGGAAATAGTGTAAATTTTATGTACTTACATTTACTAACAAATTTTGAAAAAACAAGAAAATATAGTTGGGGTTCTGCAGTTTTAGCCCACCTATACAGTTCCTTGTGCAAAAACGCAGTCAAGGAAAAATGTACATTTTATAGGTGCGCTTTTTTACTACAAGCCTGGGGTTGGTGGAGGATGGAGTCCTTAAACCCCGTCAACAACAACACTTTCGGTTTCCCGTACGCAACAAAGTAAGTCATCAAGTTATAGCATTTATAACTATTCTGCTCTTCCCAAAATATATGCTAAGAATAAAATGTTTCTCATTTCCTTTAGGTACTGCGTGAGGGGTATGGATTACGGCAAGAATCCAAGATTCAATGGATCACTTAGGCCCGGATGACGTACGTCGTAGCTTTTAACTTTTGTTCAACTAAATTATTTATACATTACTTTTGCATTAACCTGATTTACATTTTATCGCAGTTCGTCTGGAGACCATATTTGGGTTTGGGCCATGTTCCAAACCCGGAGGATGCAGCAACTTGGACCGCGAAGACTGCAATCATTCAGTTCAACATTGTGGAGATGCACCACAGCGACCGTGTGAAGATGTAGTTCGGAATGCATCAAGAGATACCAAGTGATCCAACTTGTTTGTCCCCATGGCATATTAAAAGGGTCGACGCCCAGTGGGGTCTTACCAACTGGAAAGACTTTGCTCCTGAATGGTGTAAGATGTGGCAGAGGCGTCACCGCTACGTCTTGCAATTCCCGGTTTTCCTTACTCAAGGTAATATGCGACACACGGATCAATATTTGTCTTGGTACAGGTCGGTTAGTAACCCAGAAATGCACATGTCTCATCCAAGGTACTTGGTTGACCCACGCACACAATGGGCACAACCCTCGATTCCCCATCAACAAACCCAAAACCCATCAACCTCCCACCAACCCCCAAGAAGAAACAGACCCACAAACACCCAACCACAGTCCCCACCATAACACAACTACAATCAAATGCCGCACAACCAACCACAATCACCACCAAACTACCAATACCCCGATATGCCTAAAACCCAACCACAATACCAATCCCAATACCAACACACCCGCATACCCCACACACAATTTCAGTCTTCCACATATCCCAATATGGCGCCCTCAACATCCAGCCTTAGCCCTGATATGGGAATGTCGGAAGATTACGAACAAGCCGACCCAACCTACCATCACCCACAATATCACCAAACCACCCAACATCCTCAATACCAAACACCCCAAGATCCATTTCCTTTCAACCCACCATACTCAGACGATCAATGCTACAGACCCACTATGGAACCGCACCCACCGCCAACACGACCAAACTTTGAGGGTATGGGTAACCGACTGTACCAGAGCGGATCTTCTAGATATAGAGATCTGACTGATTTTATGGATTCGGACCGTATTGACTTCGCTGGGCCATCGACCTTGCCGCAGCAGGAAACGCGACGACACCCAGCACGAGAAAGGCGAGGACGGGGATGCGGAACTGGGGGTCATTACCGGGTTCCGGGGGATCACTGATGTATCCGGGTTTTTTTCCCAGTATTTTTGTATCCATTTTTTTAATCTGTTTTTTTTACTGTTATTTTAATGTAATACAGTTGGATGTAATTATTATTTTTTTTAATAAAAAGTCCATTTTGTTGATCTCAGTCCAACACGCAACGCACCGGAAAAAAAATCATTTTTTGCCCTAAAAATACACCTATGCGCCATCTCACTTGGCTTAGGGCATGCCCTAAGCACATAGGCGCCAAGTGAGATGGCGCCTCCCCTTAAAATATAGGTGCATGCGCTATTTCAGATGGCTCCTCCTTTGGGGAGTCATCTGAAACATGGTTATTTGCGTATTTTTTTCCGAAACGCGGTTATTTGTGAAATATTATTTTAATACTTGGTTATTAATAATAAAAAAATCTGGATGCATATGATGCTTCATGATGTCCATGATGTTATGCACAAGTATATATGTACAAACAAATCACACAAGTTCCTAGTTTCAGGCTTGCATGGGGTTTCATAGGTAAGTACCCTCTTGAAGTTTAGTTGGCTCAACCTGTCCTATAAATAGTAATCGGGTTCTAAGGAGCTTAATATCACTGGATTATTTTCTGTGTTCATTGTTTCAGTTTAGCCACTTTACTGGCGACCGAAATATTCCAAGAAAACAACCCTCAATGAGTGTAGTATCGAGTATCTACCAACTTCGGACTGCACCAAAGCCGGTCATCTCACTACCCCTAAAAAGGCCAAGTTGGTCAAGTAAAGGTTCTAAAAGTCCATTAGTGCTTCATGACATTACTCAGCGGCCCCGTATTCTCTTTTATTAACTCAAAGGCTACCGGTACCCACAAATATATCGCACTAATATAGCTATTGCTTCAACCATGTCGGTATACCCCGCACAATTTCCACAACGTATTGCTATTTACCTATGAATGTTTCTTAAATCCGGGTAGAGGATTCAAACCCAAACAATAGAACCAAAGTGTAAAGCAATCAAGTCAAGCAAGATAAGCATGTAAAGGTGATCTAAAACCCTAAGGTAACCCCACTTTTTTTATAAATCCCCAGCAGAGTCGCCAGTTCTGTGATGCGGTGGGAGAACTGACTTGAGATTTTGCGTTTGTGTTTGCAAATGTTTCGGTTTAGCAAGAGTCGCCACCGACTTTTATTTTATCCAAAAGGAAAGGTAAAAAAGCACAGGAAAGACCTTTGAGATTGTTTTTGGGTTCGGGGGGTAGATTATGAAAAGGGAAGGTGCTAGCACCCTTTTCATCCATGGTTTTCCATGGGCTCTTAGTTACTTGTTTTAGATCACTTACTTTTGCTTTTCAATTGTTTGAAATGGTGCTTTGTGTGTGGTTTTGAAAGTATTTTGAAAAGAGGCATTTGTTTAGGCAACCTTTGTAATAATTCTTGTTTGAATGTATACAAAGGTGTTTGTCTTTTGAAAAATGTTTCAATGTTTGAAAGTTTGTTTGGAAAATGTTTTGAAATTGTGTGTTTTTGTTTGAAAATAGCAAGGATGGTTTGCAAATGATCAAGTAACTAGGAGTTGTCTACCCTACTCAAAAGATCTTTCCTACACATTTTATTCCTTTGATATTGTTGTTTTACCATTGCATTTGGTAAACAAACCTATCTTTGGATGTTAAACGGGACGGGTGTGGGTCATCGTATGACCATGATAGCAATATTGCCAAGTATCTTAGCAAGTTTTTTGAGGGACTAGATCATTTTTGTTTAGGCAACCAAGATAGCGTCATCGAGGGACTATGATCTTTTGTTTTGTTTTGTTTTGCCAAGATACCTAGCATGCATACCATGGCCATTTTAAGGCAACAAAGTGGATGAAACCCTAGGGGTGCTTGTGTGCAAGGTGTTGTCATTTTTCATGCATTTTTGTCTTGTATTTAGGTCATGTTATTTGTTTGATTTTGGTCTTAGCATACAAACCCTAGTTTTTACTATCATGCATATAAAGCAATAAAATGCGTAAAAGTAAATCTAAGACTATTACAACATTACTATGGGAAGGGGGATACAAGTTTGAATAGGGGGGTATTTGCACAAAATAAAACCCTAAAACTATTACAACCATATTGAATTTATTGTACAAATAAATAAATAGGCAAATATTTAAATATGCAAATAAATGTAAATATGCAAAATGATGTTTTGTATTTATTTTATGTATGTAAAATAAATTTATTTATGTCCAAAAAATAAAAAAATAAAAATGATTATTTTTGGAAAGGGTGAAAACCCTAATTTTTGTTTTAAAAGAAAATATATATTCTAATATTATTTATTCTATTTATGTACAAGAAAATAAATAAAAATAAAAATATATACAAAAATGTTAATATTGTATGAAAATATTAATTTAAGTGTATAAATAATAAAACTAAAAATATATAATATTTTTATATTAATTACAAGTTTATTTAAGAAAATAAAAGTATATTAACCTAATAAACTATTTTTTGTCATAAAAAATAATAAAAATAATAAAATAAAAATGTAAAAATTAAGAAAATATTTTTGGTGATTTTTAATGTTTAGAAAAAATAAATAAAAGTCAGAAATGTGGAATATTCAAGAAAATATGAAAAATAAAATAAATGGGCCAAGGGGGTGTAGGAAGTAAAACAGGGGGTGTCAATAGTCAGACAAAGCCAGGCCCAGCCCAATGTCCCTTTATCCCTGTCCTTGAGACAGAAAAAACGCGTGCTTCTTATTCATACTGTAACTCCGACATACGTGCTTAAAAACGAAATCTTGCAACATGAAACTTGTAGCTTGTTAAATCACTATTCCAACCATATAAAAACTTGATCTAACTCTAAGAAACCAGGGAGAATTTCAGTGCCCCTAATTTATGACCTAATTTTTTCAGCAACTTCAACTATCAAATACTCCTAGCTCAGTCAATATAAATGGAATCTATGCATATGTACAACTTAAGCACATTAAAGACTACATTTTTGCTTCACAAACCTAAGCTAAATGATGCCTAAATAAGGAGTTAGAAACTTGAAAAATACTTGTTTCAGTCAAGTTCGAATATGGCAATGTAGCAACTTTGAATGAGGCCTGAAGGACTTTTGAGCTTGCTTGATGTTCCCTTGACCTTTCATAATGCTTAGCTTACTTTGAAATGATCTGAAACTCCTTGTAGAACTCAACCTGCAAAGCTTCAAAATGAAAATGGTGAAGTGTGAAAATGGAGTTACAATTGCTGAACAATGGCTTGGATAACTCAGGTGTGTTGTATGGAATGTGTCTGAAGTGGTTTCAAGCAAAACGCACAAGGCAAATTTGTTTTGGAAGTGGTTCTGCAGAGCTTGCCCTATTTTGGGCAGAAATGGAATTTTTGGTGTATTTGGGTGTTTGAGATGCTATGAGCTCGTGTTTTAGGCTTCGTATAATGTGCTGACCTTGTTTGAAATGATACCAAGACTTGGTTTTATCAAATGCACAAGTTATAGACCTTTTGCAAGCTTACTTGCTTTTGAAGCAAAAGTGAGTTGACAAAGGCAAAGGCTTGTACAAGCTAGCTCAGGGTATGCACATAGTTGGTACACTTTTCCTGATATTTGTGGAGTTGGTTTGCAGCAAAATCTTTGGTCCATGGCTCAAGATAAACAAAATTGCATAAAGTGTGCTTTATCAAAGTAGCAATGTCACCTTTTTGCCATTTTTGGATTAAACCTTTGTACAAAGCTTCAAAGATCAGAACAATGCCATTAACCAATGTATTTGCATTTAATTTGTGAGTGTAGAAAGTATTAGAACCTGTAAACCAAGTACAAGCATGATCCAAACTGATTTGCAACTTGTAGCATGGTGCAAAATGCCTTGGACAAAAGTGAGAAATGGCCATTTTCATTCCTTCGATTCTCCCTAACCATAAATGATCTTGGAGAGTTCTTAGACATTTTGGAAAGCTTGTAACATTCTCTACAATCCATCTTTGAAATGCAATTTGATATTCCAATTGGAACTAGGTGAAAAGTTGCCATGAAGATAGGTCAAAATCCTGCCAAAACTAGGGCAAAATTTCACTAAGTTAAAAGTTTTATGGACCCTTATTCACAAAATCATAACTTGAGATCCAAGCATCTTTTGGGAAAACTTTATGATTCAAATTTGTATATTTTGTAGAGGACTACAACTCTCATGTTTTAAGTTTTATTTGAATCCAATTTCATCATGGTGAAAAAGTTGGGAAAACTTGGGAAAAAATAAGAAAATTTCATAACTTAGAAAAATTCTAAGTTATGAAATTTTTCAAACTTAAACCCTAATTTTCAAAATTAGGTTTCTTGGTGAACAAGTTTCATGTTTTGACACATATTGATGAAAAATGACCCTTGCCACTTGATTTTGACCAAAAAGTTAAAGTTTGACTTTTCAGTGTACAATTGATTTTTGATCAGTTGACTGGAAAATTCATCTGTCAATCCAATGTATTTGAGATCTTTTGAACCTTGTGATTAGGTCAAGATGATGTCATTGAGTCCTTGAAATTATGCTTGAACTCAATTTGCCATTGGCTAGGTTAAAAATCAGAAATTGCTCTTCTACAGTCAAAACCTGAAAAATGATCATTTTGCCCTTTTGATGATCTCTTTAAATTTCTTGAGGAGTTGTGGTCCAAACTTGATCAAATGATTCATATGAGTCTATAATGTTGATGTGGATCAAAAATTATGAGGTTTGACTATAAATTGGCCATAGTTGACTTTTTCCCAAATACAGCTGATTTTTAGGTCAATTGTCCAATTGAATGGGCAAAAATTTGATTCAAGGCTTGAAACTTGGTATGAGTAATCTTATAGGTCAAACATGAAGTATGAAAGTAAAACGGGGCATTGGGAGTCCAAAAATCCTTGTGCAAACTCAAACCCTAATTTCAGGTCATCAGTGCAAGGAAATGTCTTGAGTAGAGCAAACCCTAATCCCGTCTGGAGTCCAAGCAGTCTTGTGAGGGGAAATCTTGATAAAATGAGAGGGCAAATTTTGGGGTACAACACATCTCTGCTGAGATTTAGGAACATCGTCCGTAATTCAACTGAGGTAATATCTTTTGTCGAGATTTAGGATTTCGTCTGTAATTCAACAATCTTGCTAAGATTTAGGAGCTTGCCGTAATTCAACTGGAGAAACATCTCTGCTGAGATTTAGGAACATCGTCCGTAATTCAACTGAGGAACATATTTGTCGAGATTTAGGAACTTGTCCGTAATTCCACTATTTTGCTGAGATTTAGGAACTTGTCCGTAATTCAACTACTTTGCTGAGATTTAGGAGCTTGTCCGTAATTCAACTGCTTCGCTGAGATTTAGGAACTTGTCCATAATTCAACTGAGAAACCATCTCTGCTGAGATTTAGGAACATCGTCCGTAATTCAACTGAGGAACATATTTGTCGAGATTTAGGAACTTGTCCGTAATTCAACTACTTTGTTGAGATTTAGGAGATTGTCCGTAATTCAACTGCTTCGCTGAGATTTAGGAACTTGTCCGTAATTCAACTGAGAAACCATCTCTGCTGAGATTTAGGAACATCGTTCGTAATTCAACTGAGGAACATATTTGTCGAGATTTAGGAACTTGTCCGTAATTCAACTACTTTGCTGAGATTTAGGAACTTGTCCGTAATTCAACTGTGATAGAAGCTTCATAGCTTAAACTTTGTGAAAATTTAAATGTATCCTTCCTGAAAGGTAAAGGTTAGTTGTATGTAATGCATGATATGTATCAAGAAATGATGTTCTCAAAATAAATGAGATTGTGTTGTATGATGCATATGCATGTCATGATGTATGAAAATGTGATGTTTTTATCTGAGGAAAATAAATCCCGGATTGCTGCTGGAGAAAAGAATTGAATTCTTCGTTTCTGCTGGAGATAGTGGATGAAGATATTGTGAGAATAAACCTGGGGGAGAGGATAACTCCGCTGGGGGAATTAACTGATGAGAGAATGACTCTGTGGGGAAGAGATGATCTGCTAAGGATTCTGTTGATAAATTCAGCTGGGGATGAATTACCGTTGTTGGTGATAATGAACCTTGCTGGGGATTGAATTCCTGTTTGTGAAAGGAAAGAACTCTGCTGGGGATGATTTTCCAGTTGCGACCTTACCGGGGATATCCCTTTTAGACTTTACTGGGGACGATCTTCTGGAGTCTACTAGGGATAATTCTTCCAACTCCATTGGGGATATTTTAAAACTCCACTGGGGATATTTTTAAACTCCGCTGGGGATATTTTTAAACTTTGCTGGGGATGATAAGACTTTTCAGTGCTGATGGTAGATAAACTCTGCTTGGGGAGAATATTACCAATTCATTTACAGTTGCGAGTCTCAGCTGGGGAGAGCTAACACCAGTATCTTTTCTCTTGCTCTGCGAAGAATGAATGCACTTTCAATTGTTTCCTCCAGCTAGGTCTATCCTTATACTTGGTAGATAGAGCAACTGTACAGTTTAGACATTTCTCGTTTGCCCCTTTTTCGTATATTACAAGTAATCGTCTTTTGTTTCGCATGTAAATATTTATGAGAAGCAATTAATGTCAAATTCATATATCAAAAACTGAACATTGGACGTTCTTTGCAAAACAAAACAGAAAAAGGAAAACAGTTTGAAATTTCTTTGTAAAATGACTTGTATTGATTTTGTAGTTTGGCCTGTAAATAGGCGTTTTTGTACAAGAGGCTGACGTCCTAGTAAGAGAACGCCGCCGATCAATAGAGTTTATACAATTTGTGAAAAAACAAAGAAAAACAGCTATGTGAATAATCCCACTGGGTTCCAACTCTGCTATTGCCTTTATGTCCTCGAGCATCTCATCACTTTGCTACTTGGTCGAAGGTAGATCAGATTGATTAGTGTCGTCCGAGCTTGATAGTCGATACCGAAGTCTAGTTGTAAGGTGATCCAATGAGACATAGTGTTACGCTTTGATCCCTAATTTTTGCATGGACCTCCCTTTCAGGTTTTCAGTTCACCAGGATACCCTTTTTTGCCCAAGCCGCCTTTTTAGGTTTTCGACTTGCCGGGTGTACAGATTTTTTTATTTTCATCCCTTATTTTTGCCCGAACCCTTTTGGTTCGCCGGGAAGCCCTTATTTTTGCCTAGGCCAGTCAACCTAGCGGGTTTTTGATTATGCGTAGTATCTTTTCACTATGTTTGCATTGACAGGGTGAGGAAGGTCGTCACCATCCATGGTGGTTAGAATCATAGCTCCTACTGAGAAAATGTTCTTAACCACAAATGGCCCTTCGTACATAGGGGTCCATTTACCCCTGGGATCACCTTGTGGTAGTATGATGCGCTTGATCACCAGATCCCCGACTTGATACTCTTGTCGTCTAACTTTCTTGTTAAATGCCTTGATCATTCGCTTTTGGTACGTTTGACCATGACAAATAGCAGTAAGTCTCTTTTCGTCGATTAAGTTCAGCTGATCAAGCCGGGTCTGAATCCAGTCATCTTTGCTCAAACCTGCATCCTTCATAATCCGAAGAGAGGGTATCTAAACTTCAATGGGCAAGACGGCCTCCATGCCATAAACCAAGGAATAGGGTGTTGCCCCTGTTGACGTCCGCGCTGAGGTACGGTGCCCATGAAGAGAAAACAGTAACATCTATTGCCAATCTTTGTATGTCACTGTCATCTTCTACACAATCTTCTTAATGTTCTTAGTAGCGGCTTTTACAGCCCCGTTCATCTTCGGCCGGTAAGGAGAAGAGTTGTGATGTTGTATCTTGAACTGTTTGCAGAGCTCGGTGATTATCTTATTGTTGAGATTTGTACCGTTGTCCATAATGATCCTCTCTGGTACACCATATCGACAGATCAGATTGTGTCGAATGAACCATGCCACGACGTTCTTGGTTACTGTAGCAAAGGAAGCTGCTTCCACCCACTTCGTAAAGTAATCAATAGCTACCAGGATGAAATGATGCCCATTGGACGCAGTAGGTCTGATCTCGCCGATCATGTCGATGCCCCAAATTGCAAAAGGCCAAGGAGTTGTCAAGATGTTTAGAGGAACTGGAGGTATGTGCACCTTATCAGCATAGACTTGGCACTTATGACAGGTCCGAGAATGCTGGTAACAGTCGGCTTCCATAGTGGACCAATAATATCCTGCCCGAAGGATCTTCTTTTCCATGGTATGTCCACTGGAATGAGTCCCGAAAGTACCTTCATGCAACTCTACCATAATCCTTTCTGCTTCGTTCTTATCCACACATCGCAGTAAGGTTGAATCATGATTACGCTTGTAAAGGATACCATTACTGATGAAGAACTTCGCCGCGAACCTCCTCAGAAACTTCTTATCATTAACAGATGCACCCTCGGGGTACTCCTGAGCCTTAAGATACCTCTTTACCTCATGGAACCAGGGTTTATCTGCTACCTCTTCAGTCTCAATGTCACAGCAATGTGCAGGTTCGTCCAACCTCTCAATGGTAATCTGGGGAGCCTCGTTGTCCCACCTGACCTTGAACATAGAAGACATCGTAGCTAGCGCGTCCGCTAACTGATTCTCTTCTCTAGGGAAGTGTTCAAAGGTTATCTCCTCGAAGTGCGGAAGCAACGTCAACACATACTCTTTGTAAGGAATAAGATTAGGGTGTTTCGTATCCCACTAGCCTTTGATCTGGCTGATCACGAGAGAAGAATCTCCGAATACACTTAAGAACTTAATCCTTAGTTCAATAGCTGCTCGAAGACCCATAATGCACGCTTCATACTCCGCCATGTTGTTGGTGCAGTTGAAACATAGTCGGGCGGTGAACAGAGTATGAGAGCCTTCAGGAGATATGATCACGGCACTAATGCCATTACCCAAAGCGTTTGAAGCTCCATCAAAGTACATAGACCATCGGGATTCCTCCTCAGGTCTTTCATCCGGTCCAGGTGTTTCACAGTCAGTCACCAACATGATGTTCTCATCCGGGAATTCAAAGTTCATAGACTGGTAATCATCCACTGCCTGGTGTGCCAAATGATCCGCCAACACACTTCCCTTGATTGATTTTTGAGCCGTATATTGGATGTCATACTCAGTCAAGATCATATGCCATCTTGCTATTCTTCCAGACAGGGCAGGCTTCTCGAAGATATACTTGATTGGATCCATCTTTGATATCAGTAGAGTAGTGTGAGTCAGCATATACTGTCTCAGCCGGCGAGCAGCCCATGCCAAAGTGCAGCAAGTTTTCTCAAGCAACGAGTATCGGGTCTCGCAGTCGGTAAACTTTTTGCTAACGTAATAAATAGCATGCTCTTTTCGGCCAGACTCGTCATGTTGCCCCAGCACACACCCCATTGAATTATCGAGTACTGTCAAGTATAAGATCAAAGGTTTCCCTTCAACTGGAGGCATCCGAATAGGTGGCTCTTTGAGATATTCTTTGATTCTTTCGAAAGCGGCCTAACATTCATCGTTCCATCTTACCACTTGATCTTTCTTCAGTAACTTGAAGATCGGTTCATAAGTAGCAGTCAGGTGCGAGATGAATCGGGCAATATAGTTCAGACGTCCCAGAAAGCCTCTTACTTCTTTTTCTGTTCGGGGAGCTGGCATTTCCTGTATGGCCTTCACCTTTGCAGGATCCACTTGAATACCTTTATCACTCACGATGAAACCCAGCAGCTTACCAGATCTCACCCCGAAGGTGCACTTGTTCGGGTTTAACCTCAGCTTGTACAACTTCAACCTGTCAAATAGCTTCTGAAGATGGTCAAGATGTTCTTCCTCAGTCTGGGACCTTGTAATCATATCGTCAACGTATATCTCAATCTCATGATGGATCATGTCATGGAACAAAGCGACCATGGCGCACTGATACGTTGCCCCAGCATTCTTCAATCCGAACGACATGACTTTGTAGCAAAAGGCACCCCATTGAGTAATAAAGGTTGTCTTTTCCATATCCTCGGGAGCCATCTTAATCTGATTGTAACCGGAGAAACCATCCATAAAGGAGAAGACCTTATGCTGTACAGTGTTGTCAACCAGAACGTCGATATGAGGCAGAGGGAAATCATCCTTGGGGCTTGCCCTGTTCAGATCCCTATAGTCAACACACATTCGAACCTTACCATCTTTTTTCGGAACCGGAACCACGTTGGCCACCCACTATGGGTAAGAAGTAACTACTAGAAAACCGGCATCAAACTGTTTCATAACCTCAGCCTTGATTTTCTCAAACATCTCTGGGCGCATTCGGTGGAATTTTTGTTTCACTGGAGGACAGCCTTCCTTGGTAGGCAATTGGTGAACCACGATATCAGTATCCAACCCAGGCATATCTTCATAAGACCAGGAAAAGATCTCAACATAGTCACGCAGCATCTGAATCAACCGTTGCTTAACACTAGGCTCCAGATTTGCACCGATCTTGACCTCTTTCTTGTCTTCCTTTGTACCCAGATTTACTGTTTCCACTGGCTCTTCATGCGGCTGTATAGCTCTCTCTTCCTGAAGTAACAATCTATCAAGTTCACCAGGCACTTTGGAATCATCCTCACCTTCGTCCTCGACTTAGTTGATCGAACTTTCGAAGTCATAACTGGCAGTAGCATAGTCGTTATTAGTGGGATCCAGAATGGATGTAGACCTGTATATGTGAGTGTGTGTAAAATAGTTGTTTTGCAAGATAAAAAAGAAAAACAAGGAGCGCAAAATTTGAAATACAAGAAAACGTCCAATTCTTTTATTAATGATATATGGAAATGACACATAATAAGCCCTCAAACAAAGCCACGGTGTCTCGGGTAAGGCATCGGGCCGTAAAGTTTAAAATTGTCTGTTTACAAATTCAAAACAAAAGTCTATTACTGTGAAAAAGAAATGGGCATGGAATCCTTTGCCGTCCAATTGCTCAGGCCACCGTTGGTAGTGGGGTAAATCCAGCTGTCAATATCAAACTCTTCTTCATCACCCCCAATAGCATTTACTCCCGCATCATGTTTCGGCATAGGATTCGTTATGACATTAGGCTTTTCAGGCGCTTCAAACTCGATCTCCTTAGCATCAATCAGATCTTGTACCTTACTCTTCAAGGCCTATCAGTTATTGGTATCATGCCCCGGGCTATCAGAGTGATAAGCACAGCGGGCGTTTGGATTATATAACGGTGATGTGGTGTTGGGATTCTTTGGAGCTTCCCTAGGAATCACCAAATTAGTCTTCAACAATTGCGGCAAAATTTGAGATAAAGTCATGCTGAGCCGAGTAAACTGTCTTTGAGGCCTCTCTGCCCTTGGCTGAGTGTTGTGTTGTGGGCCAACAGTTGGTCTTGAAATAACTACCGCATTAACCGCTTAGCGATGTTCAGGACGGTTTTGGCTCCTTGAGCTGTAAACTGCACTAGATTCCTTCTTGAAAGGCTTCTTCTCGGTGCTTGACGAAGCATCCTTCTGTATTTTTCCGCTCTTGATACCGGCTTCAACCCTCTCCCCAGTCATAATTAGCTCAGTGAAACTAGACGATGAGCTACCGATCAAATGGTTGAAATATGGACCAGACAAGGTCCCCAGAAACATATCCACCAACTCCCTATCAGCCAGAGGGGGTTGGACTCTACCAGCCAGATCTCTCCACTTCTGAGCGTAATCTTTAAAACCTTCGCTCGCACCCATAGACATACCCTAAAGTTAGGTACGCGTGAGAGCGAGGTCGGCATTATATTGGTACTGCTTGTAAAAAGCAGCAGCAAAGTCCTCCCAATTACGGACACTAGCTCCTTCTAGCTGATAGAACCACTCAAGTTGAGTCCCTGAAAGACTATCTTGAAAGAAATGGATCCAGAGGTTCCTGTCAGCGGTATATGGCTGAATCTTTCTAACATACGAATGGAGGTGTAGCTTTGGGCAGGAGACCCCGTCGTACTTAGCAAATACAGGCGCTTTAAATTTGTGGGGAATCACCACCCCAGATGCCAGACCCAACTCACCAAAGTCCAATCCAGGTATCTTCTGGATTTCCATCGCACTTAACCGGTCTTCAAGTTGCTTATACCTGTCTTCGGCAAGAGGATACTGGTCTTCGTCAAAGTCAGTCTCATTGTCAGAAACAACAGGGCTAGGAGCCCTCCTTTCTTCTTGGTTCTCTCCCCCTCCAGATGAGTGGGATAAATCAACCTCTTCTCGCAACCTGTTCCCAAACCTGTGACCCATGTTCAGGAGGGTTGTCTTCTTCTTCTTCTTCTTCTTATCCTTCAAGATAAGAGTCTTCAGATCTTTCTGCCCCTTGGCCAGGTTCATGAACATTTCCTGGAGTTGAGCGTTTTGTGCTTGAAGAGCCTTAATAGCTTGATCAATGGATGTTTCAGCAGACATGATGCTAAAATAAACAGCGAAGAAGATGAGAAACCTGAAAGGGTACCTATAGTGAGGTGCATGGGAATGGAATGCATATGATATGATTTCATAGACTTTTAGAGATTCAAATTCGTAAACCAAAATGAAACACACTTTTATTAGATTAAAAACTTGAAACAATGTTTGACAAATGCCTTTAAGGCGTTACAAAGAGAAAAAATGAAAAGTAAATCAAAACTAGAAATAACAAAAGACAACAGCGCTACCCTGGGCGTTTTCTGTTGGTGCTGACATAGTCGTTGAGGACCTTCTCATTCTCCAACTGTCTTGTAAGCTTTAGGATCTTCCGTTCTTGTTCATGATACTTTTATCTGTAAGTATCCCGTTCTTCTCTCAACTCGATCCAAGACCTCTTTAATGCCCCAATGTCAGTAGGCATGTATGGATGGAGGACAATATGAGGAACCCCTTCTTCATCAGCACTCTAAACAATCACCGGTAAGACAACTTCGTATGGCATCCCTAGCTTTTGGGCACGGGCCCGAAACCACCAGAGATACGGTTCCATTGGAAGAGAAGTCTTCGCTCTTAGCTCATGCGGATCATACCTGTTAACCCTATTCCAAGCTCGTATAAATATGCGGCGATGTCCCTCACTATCCCCTTGGAAGTCAAAGACAATGCTCGGAATCAGCGACTCATGAGGACCGTCCTTCCTAGCTCGCCCAAACTGTCATAAGGCCAGACAAGAATTGTAGGTGATTCCTCCCCTAATTTCCAAGTAAAGGAACATTAAGGTATTATCCGCACCGGTCAATAATAGCTACTTATTCCATGTCTTTAGTATTCCAGATGATGTCCGTATGAGCAAGGGACATAATTCTGTAGGCCCAACCCATACCTTCCTTGTTCTTCAAAACAGATTTGGGGAGGTGAGAAATAAACCACCTCACCAGCAATGGTGCACAACACATAAGGGTTCCCTGTTTCCGAGCAGTACGGGCATAAAGAGCGTGCAGAATGTCACCTAAAAGAGTGGGCACCGGATTACGGGACATGAAGATCTTCACTACATTCACGTCGACGAAAGAATCTGAATTAGGATACAGAACCAAACCATAGATGAGAAGTGCCAAGATATCTTCAAATGCTTGAAAGTCCAGACTGTCCCAAAACTGTTGAGCCTTATCAATCAAGAACTTAGCCAGGAAGCCTTTTATCCCACTCCGAGTCTCCCAGTTAGACATTACTTTAGCCTTTGTCAGGTGTAGGGCTGTAAAAACATCCTCTGGCCTAAGAGTTGTCTCCCAACCTGTAAATGGTGTCTGCTCTAGAACAGAAATACCAAGTAAATCAGAGAACTCTTCCAAAGTAGGGACCAACTGATAGTCCGGGAAGGTGAAGCAGTGGTGCAATGGGTCAAAGAACTGGAACAAGACACTCATCATCTGCTCATCCATCTTAGAAGTGACCAAACCAAGGAGGTGACCATGTCTTCTGACAAAGGAAGAAGTATCTGGAACCTTAGAAACCAACTCTCTCAGTTGAGCAGGGATTTGTACGAAGCTGATGCGAATAGTATTTCTGTGCATAGATGCCATGATCTGCAAAACAGAACAAAAATGAATCCCCTCGGTCTTTAAAATGGGTTAGTCTGATGAAATATGCATGCAATGTCATGATGCATAATGTTATGATAGAAACACACCACAAGTATTCACAGATAGCAAACATGGTAAGGGCAAACAAGTCACACAGTAGCCCTTAAATTTCAGGCTGGCATGGAGTTTAGGTATTACCCTCTTTTAGTTTAGTTGGTTCAACCTGTCCTAGTAATAGTAATCGGGTTCTAGATGATCTCAATATCACTGACCACCCTCGATCGGTCATAATTCTAGTTTAGTAACCTTTTCTTGCAGCCGAAATCATCGCGAGAGTTTGGTCTCAATGAGTGTAGCATACTGCTACTTTTCTATGGCCAAGTTGGTCAATTATAGGTTCTAAAGTCAGTTGGTGCTTAATGACCCCTTAGCTGCCCCATATTTTCCTTGTTCCACCACAAGGGATATCGGTACAAACTAAAGTGCCACACCAACGTAGCTACTGCTTCAACTGTATCGGTCTACGTCGTACAGTTCCCTCACAGTCTATTGCTACTTACCTAAAAGGTATCCCCCAGATACGGGTTAGGATCTATAGTAACTCCGATTCAAACCCACAAAGATAAAGCATACAAATCAAGTAATTGAAAACATTATGATGAACTATTCCTAAGGTACACCCCACTTATTAACTCCCCAGCAGAGTCACCAGTTCTGTGATACGGTGGGAAGAACTGACTGTTTTTGGAATGCTGGTTTGCGTTTTGCGTTTGTTTTTGAAAAATGTCGTGGTAAGAAAGAGTCACCACCATCTTTTATTTTATCCAACAAGGAAAGGAAAAAAGGACATAAAAAATCCTTTTTCGTGATATTTCTGAGTACGGGGGGTAGATTATAGAAAGGGAAGGTATTAGCACCCTTTCTATCTGTAGTTATCTATGGGCGCTTAGGTACTTGCTCATCATTTTCAAAATTGTTTTCTTTGTGCTTGTGGGTTTTGAAAAGTTTTTGTTTTAACTTCGATTTAACTCTTGCGTCTATCTTCAAGAGTGTAATGAAGTGTTTTTGAAAACATTGTTTATAAAGGAGTGTAAGTGTGAAAAAAAAATTGTTTTGGATGAGCAAGTATCTAAGAACTAATCTACCTACTCGAAAAAGGAATCGTTCTATGCTAATTTCCTTTAGACAATGATATCCCACTATTAGTGAGTAGGTAGCATCGTCGTTGGAGTTTAAGGGTCAATTCGAAAGAGGTACATACGGCCACTAAAGCAATGTTAGGACGTCTTAGCGGTAACCCTAATGTCTTAGATCATTTATTCAAGGCAACGATATCCGAGGCAACCATTTTGAGGCAACTATGATCTTCTAGACAAGAGTGCGACCTCTAAAACAACCTATACTCAATGACCGTGTACGAAGGCAACCAAGTGGGATGTATCCTAGGAGTGCGCATGTGAGAGTGTATTGATTTCAGTTATTTTTATCTTTGCACATTGTTTAGGGTGATCTAACCATTTTAAAATTAGACATTCATTCTTGTCATGCAAACCCTATTATCAAACATCTAGCAGTTGAATATTTGCAGAAATTAAAGAGCGGAATTTAAGCTAAATTATTACAAGGCGTCGGGTATTTACATCACCAAAGACAAACCCTTTGAAATTTAAAAGCGGAAAAATAAATAAATGTCCTAATTAATTATTACAGACCGGGAGCAGATACAATAATTGAATAAAGGAAAAATAAAGTGCGCGAGACAATTAAATCAAATGCGAAATTAGGTTTTGACCCTCCTAATTAAAGAAAATATTTTTGTTGTTTTTATTTTTTAAGAAAAGAAATTAATTCCTAAAATTAAAATGCTAAATTAATTGGTTCCTAAATTAATTAAATGGCTTCGTATGGCATCCCTAGCTTTTGGGCACGGGCCCGAACCCACCGGAGATACGGTTCCATTGGAAGAGAAGTCTTCGCTCCTAGCTCATGCGGATCAGACCTGTTAACCCTATTCCAAGCTCGTATAAATCTGCGGCGATGTCCCTCACTATCCCCTTGGAAGTCAAAGACAATGCTCAGAATCAGCGACTCATGAGGACCGTCCTTCCTAGCTCGCCCAAACTGTCGTAAGGCCAGACAAGGATTGTAGGTGATTCCTCCCCTAATTCCAAGTAAAGGAACATTGGGGTATTATCCGCACCGGTAAATAATAGCTACTTCTTCCATGTCTTTAGTACTCCAGATGATGTCCGTATGAGCAAGGGACATAATTCTGTAGGACCAACCCATACCTTCCTTGTTCTTCAAAACAGATTTGGGGAGGTGAGAAAAAAACCACCTCACCAGCAATGGTGCACAACACATAAGGGTTCCCCGTTTCCAAGCAGTACGGGCATAAAGAGCGTGCGAAATGTCACCTAAAAGAGTGGGCACCGGATTACGGGACATGAAGATCTTCACTACATTCACCTCGACGAAAGAATCTGAATTAGGAAAGAGAACCAAACCATAGATGAGAAGTGCCAAGATATCTTCAAATGCTTGAAAGTCCAGACTGTCCCAAAACTGTTGAGCCTTATCAATCAAGAACTTAGCCAGGAAGCCTTTTGTCCCACTCCGATTCTCCCAGTTAGACATTACTTCAGCCTTTGTCAGGTGTAGGGCTGTAGAAACATCCTCTGGCCTAAGAGCTATCTCCCAACATGTAAATGGTGTCTGCTCTAGAACAGAAATACCAAGTAAATTAGAGAACTCTTCCAAAGTAGGGACCAACTGATAGTCCGGGAAGGTGAAGCAGTGGTGCAATGGGTCAAAGAACTGGAACAAGACACTCATCATCTGCTCATCCATCTTAGAAGTGACCAAATCAAGGAGGTGACCATGTCTTCTGACAAAGGAAGAAGTATCTGGAACCTTAGAAACCAACTCTCTCAGTTGAGCAGGGATTTGTACGAAGCTGATGCGAATAGTATTTCTGTGCATAGATACCATGATCTGCAAAACAGAACAAAAATGAATCCCCTAGGTCTTTGAAATGGGTTAGTCTGATGAAATATGCATGCAATGTCATGATGCATAATGTTATGATAGAAACACACCACAAGTATTCACAGATAGCAAACATGGTAAGGGCAAACAAGTCACACAGTAGCCCTTAAATTTCAGGTTGGCATGGAGTTTAGGTATTACCCTCTTTCAGTTTAGTTGGTTTAACCTATCCTAGTAATAGTAACCGGGTTCTAGAGGATCTCAATATCACTGACCACCCTCGATCGGTCATAATTCCAGTTTAGCAACCTTTTCTTGCAGCCGGAATTATCGCGAGAGTTTGGTCTCAATGAGTGTAGCATACTACTACTTTTCTATGGCCAAGTTGGTCAATTATAGGTTCTAAAGTCAATTGGTGCTTAATGACCCCTTAGCTTCCCCATATTCTCCTTGTTCCACCACAAGGGATATCGGTACAAACTAAAGTGTCACACCAACGTAGCTACTGCTTCAACCGTATCGGTCTACGCTGTGTCGTTCCCTCACAGTCTATTGCTACTTACCTAAAAGGTATCCCCCAGATCCAGGTTAGGATCTATAGTAACTCTGATTCAAACCCACAAAGATAAAGCATACAAATCAAGCAATTGAAAACATTATGATGAACTATTCCTAAGGTACACCCCGCTTATTAACTCCCCAGCAGAGTCGCCAGTTCTGTGATATGGTGGGAAGAACTGACTGTTTTTGGAATGCTGGTTTGTGTTTTGCGTTTGTTTTTGCAAAATGTCGCGGTAAGCAAGAGTCACCACCGACTTTTATTTTATCCAATAAGGAAAGGAAAAAAGCACAGAAAAATTCCTTTTTTGAGATATTTCTGAGTATGGGGGGTAGATTATAGAAAGGGAAGGTATTAGCACCCTTTCTATCTGTAGTTATCTACGGGATCTTAGGTACTTGCTCATAATTTTCAAAATTATTTTCTTTGTGCTTGTGGGTTTTGAAAAGTTTTTGTTTTAACTTCGATTTAACTCTTGCGTCTGTCTTCAAGAGTGTAATGAAGTGTTTTTGAAAACATTGTTTATAAAGGAGTGTAAGTGTGAAAAAAAGTTTTGTTTTGGATGAGCAAGTATCTAAGAACTAATCTACCTACTCGAAAAAAGGAATCGTTCTATGCTAATTTCCTTTAGACAATGATATCCCACTATTAGTGAGTAGGTAGCATCGTCGTTGGAGTTTAAGGGTCAATTCGAAAGAGGTACATACGGTCACTAAAGCAATGTTAGGACGTCTTAGCGGTAACCCTAATGTCTTAGATCATTTATTCAAGGCAACGATATCTGAGGCAACCATTTTGAGGCAACTATGATCTTCTAGACAAGAGGGCGACCTCTAAAACAACCTATACTCAATGATCGTGTACGAAGGCAACCAAGTGGGATGTATCATAGGAGTGTGCATGTGAGAGTGTATTGATTTCAGTTATTTTTATCTTTGAACATTGTTTAGGGTGATCTAACCGTTTTAAAATTAGACATTCATTCTTGTCATGCAAACCCTATTATCAAACATCTAGCAGTTGAATATTTGCAGAAATTAAAGAGCGGAATTTAAGCTAAATTATTACAAGGCGTCGGGTATTTACATCGCCAAAGACAAACCCTTTGAAATTTAAAAGCAGAAAAATAAATAAATGTCCTAATTAATTATTACAGACCGGGAGCAGATACAATAATTGAATAAAGGAAAAATAAAGTGCGCGAGACAATTGAATCAAATGCGAAACTAGGGTTTTGACCCTCCTAATTAAAGAAAATATTTTTGTTGTTTTTATTTTTTAAGAAAAGAAATTAATTCCTAAAATTAAAATGCTAAATTAATTGGTTATTAAATTAATTAAATGAAAAATAATTAATGACATATTTTTGGAGTTTTGTTAATTTAGGAAAGAAAATAAAATAATTAGATTAGGGTTAAAACCTATTAATTCTAATTAGTTTTAAATATTTATAAAATCAATTAAAGTTATCTAACATTAATATCCTAATTAAATTAATTAATATTTATTAATGAAAAATAAAAATTTTGAATTTTAATTGGGTAAAAAATATTTTTGTATTTTTTTGACAAAAAAAAGGAAAATTGTTTATTGGTTAGTAATTTAATTAAATTAAATAATTAAATGAAATAAACAAAATATAAAAAAGGAGTGAGATGGGCCTGATTTTTGAGGGTGTGCATAGCAATTATTTTGGCCCATTTGTGAGGTCCATTTGACTTTTTGCAATCCAGCGCGCGTGCATTGACTGACCCTTTGATGCACCTTCAATGATGGCCACCAGATCTGGCCATCTGGCGTGTTGGATGGTGAATGTCCATGGTGGATCTCCTGGCCACGCTTGTACTGAATTACCTGAAAACAAATATTATAGAGAAAATAGGGGGACCTGGGATTCGAACCCAAGTCCTGAGGCACATTCCATACACTCTCTTACCACTACGCCACTTGTTCTTATTTGTTAATATAATACAAATCAATAATAATATAAGAAAAACAAAGTTAGTGGACAAAAAAAAGAAAAAAACGCGCGCTCGTTCAAACAAACCAATGGGATCTGGCCACGTCTTCATCCCTGTCATGGCACCGTCGCTAAAAGTCCAAATACCTATACCTACGGACAAATGTCCGTCGCTACAAACCTGTCCACTCTCAAAATCTCGTACAGGCCATGTAAATGAATTTTAACACCATGGTTAGACTCGTCTCCTTCTTCTGATCACAACCATAGCCATTATGAAGGCTAATTATTCCTGAAACAAAAAGCCCTAAAACCAAATACGAAACCCTAACAATGGTGGATTTCGTTACAGACCATTAAAATGCAATTGGGTAATGTCAAAAGCTTGCAAATGATTCATAGGTTAAGAATATGTCATCAATTCATGTCAACAGTGCCTAAATTACAAAATACGAATTCAAGAACAGGGCAAGGTTACAAATGACTTATAGTGCGTGGGAGGGCTCGAAAACGCCTGCTTTTGATTGCTTTCGCTTGTGGAGATTTCCAGGAGACGATTGGGACAAATGCCAAGCCTTGAGGATGCCTCTAAGCCCTATTTCGATCTCACCCTTTTTTGGTATTTTTTCAGATTTTTTTTGCTCTATGCTTGATCTCCAACCCTTATTTTGATTTGTCTCGCCTCCTTATGTATTGCACAATGCATTAGGGTTGTTTATTCAGTACAAATCTTCTTCTTTCAATGCTTTTGATATGGATTTGATTTTCTTTGACCAACTTTCCAAACATGGCCTATTTCCAATCTTTTTGTACACATATGGCTTGATGCGAATTTGAATGCCTTGCTAGCTGTTATTAGAGCCTGAAACAATCACACGATTCTTTGTTATCAATATTTTGGATTTTATTTGATTTAAATTCAATTAATTCAAATAAAAATCAAAATAAATAATAAAAATAAGATATGGACAGGTTTAAAAGGCTAGATCACATGGGATATGATGCCAACTCAAAACAAGTGAAAAAGAATGGGCCCATTTGGCAAAATTTGAAGTTTTGGGCATAGTTGACTTTTGGCAATTTTGCAAAAAGTCCAACTTCAACAATTCATACATTCCTCAATTTTTAACCTTTGGAGGTGTTCTTGGACTTTTTAGAAGGATTGAGATGTCCTTTAACCAACCCTTTTGGTCTCATATAATTTTGATATTCCATGCTCATGTATGAAGCTTTGACAAAAAAAGGTGTTTTTGTTGACTTTTCAAAATGACCTATAATGTCCAAATTCATAACTTCTTGTGAATGCATATTTTGATCTTGGGAGATGAATATGGATTGTAGGTAATTTCATCCTCTTCAAAATGAGCTTTGGATGGGTCATTTCTCATAAAGTATGAGAAAATTATGCTTGGTCAAAGTTGAGTTGACTTTTCCTACAAAACCCTAATTTAGCAACTTTTGAATCTTGATGAATTGTGAGAAATCCTTGATAAATCATGATCAAACCTTGATCAAATGATGAAATATACTTCAAAATGAGGATGTTGACCAAAATTCTTGCAGTTTGACTGTATGTGGGCCACAGCTGACTTTTGCCCTAACATAGTCGATTTTAAGGCCTTTGAGCAATTGACTGAGCAAACTTTCTCTGTAGGGCTTGAAACTTGACATGGATGATCTTGAGAACATATTAGGACAATGTTGAGAATTTGGGACCACTTGGACTCAAGGATCTTAATGAAACATGAAACCCTAATTTGGGGTAGACTGCCTTAGGAGAGAGCTTGTCTGGCCAACCCTTGGACTATCTTGAGCAACTTGGAGATTTTCCTTGAAATGTTTTGAGAAATATGGAAGGGCAAATTTTGGGGTACAACAAGTAGAATCTCTCAAAGACAAAGAAAACCAGCAGACATGGGATTAAGAGGATACTAAAAGAGATTGAGTTTAGCAAACAAGGGGTTTAATGAACATTGGACCTCCCAAGACATGCGTCAGAATGAAATTGTAACGCGTATATAAATAAAGTTGAAACAAAACTAAAACTTAGAAGAGTAGACGAAACTAAACTTCATAATGAATGTGCCAGGGAAAAACTGGACTACAAAAAAGGGTGAGATAAGACTCAAACCATAGAGAATAGCCAAAACTAACTCTGGAAAAGAAAGGTATGCGGGGCAAAGTGGATAGAGTGCGCAATTCTAGGAACACTTGCTAATATCAACCTAAGATAGACAGTGTGAAGGAACTGAAAGAATCCCAGGAGTGGGGAACAAAATGAGACGAAACTCGACCCAAAAAACTAGTTAGACGAAACTAAACTAGATGAGTACCAGGACGAAACTGAATTTCACGCACGGGTAACGAGGCGAAACTCGACCCATAGCAAAAGTGATGAGAGTGCATGTTTCTCATAGCACCTGCTGGTCTCGGATCAATGCATAACAGTGATGAAAACTGATATAAGAATTCAAGGAACAAAAGAGACTGATTTCAACCAGGGACGCAACATGAACACTACAAAGAGACTCGGTAAACGAAAACCATCAAAGGGTCTAAGGTATGAAAGCAAAAACGAGGCAAAACTCGACTCAATAACTAGTTAGGAGAAACTAAACTAGATGAGTACCAGGACGAAACTAGATTTCATGCACAAGCGACGAGATCGAAACTCGACCCAAAGCAAGATGATGAGAGCGCATGTTTCTTAGAGAACCTGCTAGCCTCAGATCAATGGATAACAGTGACGAGAACTGATAGAAGAATCCAAGGAACAAAACAGATTGATTTCAACCAGGGATGCAACACAAACACTGCAAAGACACTCGGTAAACAAAAACTGTCAAAGGGTCTAAGGTATGAACGCAAAAACGAGGTGAAACTTGACTCAATAACTAGTTAGGCAAAACTAAACTAGATGAGTACCAAGACGAAACTGGACTTCATGCGCGGGTGAGGAGACGAAACTCAGAGCTCAACCCAAAGCGAGGTGATTAGGGAGTAAAACTAAAAACCTTCTGAAAGTGAATACCCGGGCGAAACCGATATTCAAAAGGTGCATCAATAGACATTGAAATGAACCAACGAGGGTAGTAAATACCCGAGAAGACCGTGCCAGGGCGAAACTGAACTACAATCAAGAGTGGAAACTCAACCACTCAAATGATTAATCATCAAAAGGATATTTGTATGGTGAAACTGAGATAATGATGGTGAAGACCTCGCTGGGGATATAATCTTAAGAGTCAGAAAACCACTGGGGAAAACAGAAACAATAAGGGTTTATGTTCTGATGCATGTTTGAAACTTTTTTTAATGTAGCGTAATGCTCTATATAATGGAAATGCTACGCGTTTTAGTAGATGCAATGTAATGATGCATGTTTGAATGCTTCACTGGGGAATGGCCAAACGAGAAGCCAACAACCAAGAAGTCAGAATCTGACAAGACTTGCAAAAATAAATTGCAAAATCTGTTGTAGAAAAGAAGATATAAGTAACCGCTGAGGAGGAAACCTTGAAGAGATGGAACTCTGTGGGGAGTAATAATTAAGAAACCAGTAGAAACAGGCCGCAAACACCGAGAAGAGTTGCAAAAATAAATTGTGAACTCTGCTAGAGAAGATTAGGGAAAAACTATAATCTCTGGAAAAGAATGCCAAATGAATATTGGGCATTATGGGAGAAGATCGGGGAGAAACTGTAGCTTCTAAAAAAAGAATGCCAAAATGGAAATCGATTGTAGTTGGAGAAAGATGAGGGAAAGACTATAAATCTCTGGAAAGGACAACGTACATCCGCGTTGAGAGTAACACCAATATAATGGATCAAATGTGGGAAATGAAATCTTTTGTTGAGGAAACAAAACTTTGTTGAGGAACTGGGACTTCACTGAGGAAATAAAACTCTGCTGAAGGGTGCTCCCCTGGGGATTTACGAGTCTCTGGTACGCAGCCATAACATAAACCACAAAGATAGTCGAACATCATCAACTTTACTAGGGAGGTGGAAATTTCATTCAGTTATCAACACTACTAAGAATGGTAAGGGATTATTTTGACACTAACACCTTTCATGACATGAAAGGCCTTTGTCCAACGGAATAATCGAGTCTTCCCCTCCTAACAACATTAAGCTCATCACTAGTGTTCACTGTGTACGCTCTTTTTGGTGTAAAACAATTGTTTTGTATGCAGGAGAATGTTTATCATGGGAATGACAACCATGATGAGACAATTATGTAAACCTTGAAATTGAAAGCCTTGAATGAAAAGATTTCGCATCTCTATTGTGAATGAATCACTAACTAGAGTGAAAAATTTCAAAACTTCTCCTCTCTTTTTAAAAAAAAACGGACACGATGCAGGCGATAAGATACCAACATGGATATGCAACACATATTTGGGAATTTAGGAAACGTTATCCTGCTGTAGTATGCTTTCGAGTTAAACCTATGTTTCAGTTAAGACTTTTAAAGGTTGTAACGTGGCCTGGTTCATGGTTTTTTAGAGAAAAAAAGTTTTTAAGGCTCAAGTCATTTGGTGCCCACCCCCTTCGTGATGTTCTCCAGTCCTAAATTTAGTTAATTTTGACACGAGCATTCATCTCTCAAAAGTGTTTATGATGATTGAGGAACCACAACAATATTTTTTGGACGCGATAGTCAACTAACCTTTGGTTTTTGGGTGTTCGATCACACGACTTTTCTTTTGATGAGGATTTTTATTGGATAATCCTTTTCTGCCTTTCAGGATTTTCAAATTTTCTGCTTTCCCTAATTTTTGCTTAGACAAATTCTTTTGGATTTCAATTTGGAAGTCCAGCGGGATGCCCTAACTTTTGCCTAAGCGATTTTTTTTCAAGTTCTGACTTAGCGGTGCTTTTTTGTTTCTTTCTTATTCATGCTTTCCATTTTGAACAAGTCGTATGACCCTAAGTCTTTGAACTTTTTGGAAGAAAGTGACTGCCTTATTCCTTGGTCGGCGAGGGATAACCTTTGTTGTATCGATTTGATCTCGACCTTAGGATCTTTTTGTTTTATTGTTTGTTTTTTTACTAGGGAAGTAACCATTGTTGTTTTGATCTTTTTCCGACCTCATACTGTGAGGGATAAAATATGGTGATCCTCAGAGGGGACACTCCTTCTGAAATTTGAATGCTTGATCAAATTAACTGAACATATACCCTGCCCCAGGTTAAAATAAGGGTTTTCCTTTGTGCAAAAAATAAACTCCTACTTCGAAAGCTCAGAGGGGTTAACGAGGGTCTATCTCCCTTATATCTCCGGTGTCTAGGGATTGAAACAAGGTCTGTACATCGTCAACAGGGTTCTACCCAAAAGCATACAATCAGAGATACCGCCCTTCCTCCAATATTTTGACTAAGCAAAAGAGTTGGCACAGTTGGTATCAAAATACCAGAAAATCATTTAAAGAGTGATAATGTATGGTTTAAGTAAAAACAAAAGAATTTATTCAAGGCAAACATATTCAGCGTATCAAGGTTAACACTAAAAAATAGACAAGTTCCTACATGCAGACAATGTTAAAACTGTCAATCAAGATACACATGAAAATGCAGCAGAGGATTGTCTCCATCCGGACTTGTCAATCTGGACGATGCACTGTAATCTTGACTGTATCCTGACCCATGACCTCTACATTATGAAGAGAAGTTGCGAATGGTTTTTCTTTTGTTTGTCTTTTTGAAGAAATGAGCATTCAAAGGGAAGAGATAAACCTTTACCACCAGTACGGGGCCATGAAACTACTAAACAAATTACCCACAAGAAAAGTAGATGAGTATCAACAAGAAGAAAATTAACATGCCCCTTGCATAGCATAACAATTGTACTTATTATCCGTATTTCAAGCTATTATAACTTAGATCATCATGTTCATGTAAGGCCAACAAAGTTTATATGCATATGTTTTATAAAAAATATTGGACGTTTTTGCAAACAAAATAGTAAAAAGGAAGTTATGCGAACATATAAAAGAGGATCTTTTATTGATTTGAGAAATCATCTTGTGGAAAAGGCGTTTACATTTGGAAGCAGACAATTGCAAAATCCAAACAAACAAGTGTTTACAAATGGAAATGTGAATATGAATATCCATCAAGTTCTGACTCTGCTATAACTCTTATGACTTTAATGCCTTCGTCTTCCTGTTTTTGACACAACCGTCTTGGATTGGCTCTGAACCTCTGCCAGTTGACCGAAAGAAAGAAACAAAGGAATTCATGCTGAGTGAAGTCATTTGTTTTAAGTCCCTAACTTTTTCCTGAATCGCCCTTTTGGGTTTTCTATTCACCGGGACACCCTCTTTTTTCCTAATCTCCCCTTTTGGGTTTTCAACTTAGCGGGTTCTCTTTTGTTTGAAAATGTGCTTTGTGTGGTTTTTGAAAGTATTTTGAAAAGGCGCATTCGTTTAGACAAACTTTGTAATAGTTCTCGTTTGTAAGAACGTATACAAAATGTTGGACTTTTGAAAATAGTTTTGAAAGTTTGTTTTTGAAAGTGTTTGGTGTTTGTTTTGAAAATGAGCAAGGATGTTTATTTTGAAAGTGAGAAAGCAACTAGGAACAATCTACCTACTCAAAAGTCTTTTGTTCATTTCTTACTTTCCTTTGATATTGCTATCTTACCATTGATTGGTAAGAAGCCTTATCTTTGGATGTAAAGGGACGAGTGTAGATCGTTTATATAGTCATAGAAGGCAACCTATGGGATGTTTTAACAATTTTCGTTTAGGGACTAAATCGTTTACCGAAGGCAACATTGAGGGTCATCGAGGGACTACGATCTTTTATTGGGGGTCTTTGTTAAAACGCCCATATTTGAGGGACATGACTATTTTTATCCGGGGCAACAAGTGTGGGTTACCTTATAGGTGCAAGTGTGCAAAGTGTTTTGTTTTCATGCATTTTGTCTTGAATTAGGGTTTGCTAATAATTGGTTTTAGTCTTGCCATACAAACCCTAATTACTAGCATTTGTATTTGAAAGCGATAAATTGCAGAAATATAAAGTCCTACGCTATTACATCATTTAGGGATGTGGGTACAAATTTACAAATGGGGAGATGAAAGCAAATAAACCTAATTTACTATTACAAAGCTTTGACAATTACATAATTATAGTGTGAAATAATAAAATGTACAAAGAAATATAAATAGAAGAGAAATTGTTTTTATATTTTTTTATGAAAAAAGGTTCTAATTGATTTGAAAAGAAATTAATTAAAATCCTAATGTCTAAATTAATTTAATAAAAATAAACAAATTGAAATAAAACCTAAGTCTAAATATTAACTTAATTTTAAGAAAAGAAATTGATTTTAATAAGAAAATGTTTTTGTCTTTTTTAGTTTAGAAAAAAGGAATAAACAAAAGTGTATACATATTTAAATAAAATATATATTTGAATTTTTTATATGAAAATAATAATAATAAAAATATAAAGAAAAAAATAAAAATAAAAATAAAAAAAGATTAAAAAAATGTTTTATGAGCTGACACATGAGCTTATGTATTGGCTCATGCATGTTTCGTATTGGCTCATGTATCGGCTCATGTATTGGCTCATGTATATTTCTTGCTCCTGGAAGTCAAAACAACTCAGTATGAGCCGACACATACTGGTTTCGTATTGACTCATAATCATTTCGTGTCGATGCATACGTGTTTCGTGTCGACTCATAACCTGTTTTGAACATAATATGTGTTGACTCATAACATTTCGTGTCGATGCATAACTGCTGTTTTTTGCTTTTATCACTGTTTTGCTACATGTAAAAGTTAGTTCTCAACACATGGTTAGTGAAAATAAAAATCAAGTATATGGTTAGCTTCAAGGCAATGATATCTACATTTTATCTTCACAAATGAACCATTAATGATACTTGTATGAAGAGTTCAAAGTCAAGAAAACTTACCTTGAAACTGAAATTTGTGCTTTGAGTTTGAGCTGATGTATGGGCTGTTGTTGAGCTTGGGAAGTGATGATAGTGATGTTACATAAGTTATTTTTGTGTTTGAACAACTTCTATATGATGTATGTGGAGTGTTTGGATGGTTTGTTTGGAGAAAACTTGTAAGGTATGAGATTCAAAGATTTGGACTTCAAAGCTAAAAAATGGAGGTTTTGTGGGCAATTCTGGTTTTTGACAGCAAAAATGATTTTGAGTGTTAGTTTACCCTTCTTTTTTGTGACCTATTTCTCTTGCAATTGGCCTCTCTATTTATAGAGAAGGTTTGATACTTCAAACAATTCAAATTTTGAATCACATATTATGACTATCTTGCGTGTTTTTGAAGCAAGCATTAAGAACATGTTTTCAATGCTTGTACCAAACTATCTAAAGTGGTTGATCACTTTAAACATGTTTGTTCTGACTTGTAGAAGTTGAGTGTGATTAGAATAACAAGTTAGAGGCTCAAGAAATTGACTTTATGATTAAAGTGAACTTTGCAAGAATGACAATGATGCCTTTGTGCCAAAAATAGAAAGATGCAATGGACAATAGTTGAACCAATTGGATAATGGTTCAATCAATTGTGTAAACATCTGATTATGGATAGATTTGCAAGTCAAGAGGCATGCAAAATGAAGATTATGCAACATGGCTAAGATTTTGGTTCCTTGTTCATCATAAATCTGCCTTGTAAGTCAAGAATAAATATCCAACTTCAGATCCTTGAATCTCCTAGCTCAAATATGACAAACTCATGCTCTTGGATTTTTTGGAAAGATTGAAACACCCTCTATAACTTTCATGTTATCCGTTTTGACAAAATCATCTTGTAACTATGTGAAAAAATGCCAACAAGTTGGGATAATATCTTGACCAAAACTGCTGAAAATTTCTCTAAGTGTTTATTCAAAAATGCCATGACTTCATGAATTTATAACTCAAAATCAAAGCATTTCTAGAAAAATTCCTGCCCTACAAAGTTTTAGATCTCATTGAGATCTACAACTTTCATGTTGGAAGTTTTCCTTTAATCATCTTGTATCATGGTGAAAAGTTGGCATGAAGAAATGAAATTATCATGTATAAAAAATACTTAGAAAAATTTCAAAGTCTTGAAGAGTTTGAATTTTCACATTGACTTTTGACTTTCTTGATTTATTGATGATCAAGTTTCATATTTTTGAATGTCTTGATGAATTTTGATCTTTGAGACTTAATGTTGACCAAAAAGTCAAAGTTTGACTTTTGGTGCTACAGTTGACTTTTTCATCAGTACAATTGATTTTTGGTCTCTTGGTCAATTGACTGAGAAGACTTGAAACTTGACATGAGCATTCTTGAAGGTCCATAATGATCCAAGAATGTCACTTGAAGTATTAGAAGTCCAATTGTCCTTATGCAAATTCAAACCCTAATCTTGAGATATCAGTGTTGAGGAGATGGCTTGACCTAGTCAATACTGGTGCAAGCTTGAGCTTTCACAGATCTTTGTGAGAAATGTCTTGAGAAATGAGAGGGAAATTTTTTGGGTACAACAGGGTGCAACAGTTGTTACTGGTTTAAATCTCATATTTTGTATCTCCATGTTGAAGGTGGTTCAAAACCAAGTGTTATTTGGAATGTAAGTGACTTCAGAAGCTTGAGAATTATGTGAAATGCTCAAAACTAAAATGATTCAAGAGTCAAACTTCTTCAAATCAATTCTACAATTTGTTTTGGCTTATTAACGACCAATCCTTTTCTTATTAGCCTATTATGGATTATCTCTTCCTATTGTTCCATCTGGGTTTTTGAAGACTGAAGATGGTTTTGGTTATGGGATTCACTTGTTTGTTTCCTTGATGGTGCCTTGTTGGCTTTGAAGACTGAACATTTTCATCAATAGAATAATCCAATAACCAATCCATGAAATAAGTATTTCTGTAATCAGAATCCAACAAAAATATCAATTTTGCAAATCCATTCAAGCAAATCAAATGCCCTTCCAATGAGAAAATTAAACTCTAACATAACAACCACACAGTGAATTACCAAACACTATCAAAATGAACAATAAAGCAGTCTCTATATAAAAAACAAACAAATCAATTTTAAAAATTTCAAAAAAATATAACGAAAATGTTGATGGGTGATAGAAAACGATCATAATGGTGGCTGTAATGAAAACAAATGCAAAAGTTTTCGGTGATGAAATATGAGTTGCAAAGGAAGTCTCACCAGAGCAGATTTAGAGGATGGTTTACAATGATTACGCTTTCAAAGTTGGCGGTTGAATCGATGTGATTTCGTGTGGCAGTTTGTGGTGGATCTAGTGGGATGAAGATATTGTGGTGGCGGTTCAGAAACAAAAAAATTGAAATGGCAATGCTGAATTTTTGTTCCAAGTGAAACATAAATAGGGCGTGCCTAGCGAAATAAATTGGTTGAATTTCAAATAGTCCTTTTTAATCCTGAAATCAAAAAAATTTAGACATTTAATCAGAGGATTATACGTGGCATTTCCAAATACTTTATATTTTATATATTTATACTTAGGCTAAATTACAGTTTTAGTCCCCTTATTTTTTTCAACTCACGAAATCGGTCTCACTATTCATTTTTTAAACAATTTTGATCCCATGCTTATTTTTTGTAAAAAAAAATACTGATGTATACTTTTTTTTTATAAATGTGGCACATATGTTAGATTTCATTTTGCCAGCTCATTTTTATTTATTTAAAATTAATTTATTTTATTAAAATATAAATCAAATAAATTCATCTTCTTTCCAATTGTCCATTTCTTTGCAATTCGTCCCTAATTTCCTCCATTCTCTTCGATTTCCAATTCGTCCCCTTATTGAAAACCTGTTGAGACAACAAAGATTCAGTCGTAAAATCAAAACTTTAACAAATTACCTAATGTTATCATTTCCATTAATCTTGCAACACCATTGAAGAAATCCCTTTGCTAATTATGTTTGTAGACCAAATCAAAATTTCATCTTTTGATAAAAAAACATTACCTTGGGTACCAGGTAAGGAAATTTGGGTTTGAGATAAGAAATTTAGGGTTTTGAGAAGAAATTTAGATTAAGGAAGTTTGAGAGCATAAATTTATGTTTCCAATTCGTGTTCAGGTTCTCCATCTTCTTTTTTTTTTCTTTCGTTCTTTAAATGCCAAAGACTTCGAGATCCTTACATTATGATTATTAGAACATAAGAAAATCGACTCTGTGAAGTTTAAGTATGAAAACTAAATTATAAAACTCAAACGGAGAGAATAATTCTGAATTAGAGTATACCAAATTGAAAACCTGACTAATTGAAAAACAGATACGATGAAGAACCAGAAAACAAACCAAGACACTCTTTGAAAAATAACAGAACTCCCAAAAGTACCATTTTTTGTGTAAATTTGATGAAAATTTAAGTGAATCAATTAATATAAAAATCATAATAAAAGAAATCTTTTAACTATTATTTGTCTATTTGATTAACTATTATTTAATTTAATTAATTAATAATTAATAAAATAACATGGAAAATGAAAAATTAACATTTTTTCATGCCAAATAGTAAAATAAAACTGTTTAAAAAAAATTAGAGAATTGATTTTATAAGTCGAATAAAATAGATGGATCTTATTTTTATTTATAATTTATAATAGATTGAGTGAGTCAAACCACGGTCATTCTCGGTAAAAAGCAGTAAAGAAAAGTAAACCCAAGTCACGCGGTAAAAAAAAATACACACAAGACGCACTCTATGCAAAGGAATCTAAAAAGAAAAATCTAACACGAACCGAGAAAACCGTTGATTTTTTCCCAAAGTTTCTCAGATCACAGAAACGACCGTGGATGGCGAAATCGAGCGCCGACGATGCTGAACTCCGGCGAGCTTGCATCTCTGCAATTGAAGATCCTAAGCAGAAGATCATCTTATCACTCCGTGTCGCCAAGAGTCACGGGATCTTGGGAAAATCTTCCAAGCTTGGTCGTCAAATGGCCAAGCCTAGGGTTCTTGCTCTCTCCAGTTACCTATTTCTCTTTCTCTTCATGCTCTCAATTTAGATTTTGATTATGCTTCTTGTTGCTTTGATTTTGCTTCTAAGAGATTTATTCAGTGCTTTTTTAGCTTTGAAGATGTTATTAACTACTCTGATGTGAACATTGATTTTTTAGTTATGATAATGACATTTAGAAGCTAGCTTCAATTTCCTACGCTGATTCACTTTACAAATAATTGTTTAGGTTTTGTGGTGCATAAGCTATTGTTTATTCAGGAATGCTGCTTGCTTCCATTTTTTATTGTTCTTCTGTATCTATGTAGCACGGATACCTCTGGAAAAAAGGTGTGTCAGTGTCCAAAACCGACCCTGACACCGACCCTGACACTTGTGATTACATTTAATTTATTCATTTTTTCAAATTATTACCGGTGTCGACATGTCACTCAGTGTTGTGTTTCCGGTGTCCGTGTTCATAGGTTCTTATTGCATTCTTAGGTGATTTTTGTCAGATAGCTAGTTGAATATTTAACTGATTAGTTGAATAATTCAATGTTGTTTGAGGGATGGTTAATTGATTGTGATCCGTGAGCGCTTATTTCATTGGGTGCTATCCTGGAATCATTTGTTAAATTTCACATATTGTTGGTGACAACTATTTCCTGCAGCATTAACAAAGGGTCAGACAACTACGGCTTTTCTTCGAGTTTTGAAGTATTCTACGGGAGGAGTTCTTGAAGTAATTTTTCTTCTTCCTTTCTTCTCTTTTATTTTGGATATGCTTGATTTTTTAGTCTCTATGAGTTTCAGCTCATGTTGCTAGTTGTTACTCATGCCATGTTTATTTGTTGTTTTTGTTTGATTGGCTTTATTGGACTTTGGAGATATACACGAGTTTCCTGTTCAAATATTCCTTCCTCTATAAACTGTTGTCTTGTAATTGCAGCCTGCAAAACTATACAAGCTAAAGCATCTCTCAAAAGTAGAAGTTTTAACAAATGATCCCAGTGGATGTACATTTACATTGGTAATGTTTCATAACAGAAAGTTCTTATGTTCTGATTCAACTCTTATCGTTCTCGGTTCCTTAATATGTTCTGAGTCAGTTGCTTCTTGAACTAATGAATGTTATATCTTGTAGGGATTTGATAACCTTAGAAGCCAGAGTGTGGCTCCTCCGCAATGGACAATGCGCAATATTGATGACAGGTTGTATTGTTGAGAGGAGTGTTAATCTAATAATGGCTTATTTAGTGGTTGAGTTCTATTCTGTGGGAGGAGAGGGAAGTTTGCTAATAATGTCTTTGTATTTTACTGTAGGAATCGTCTCCTTCTTTGCATCTTGACCATGTGTAAAGATGTTTTGGGTCGCCTTCCTAAAGTTGTTGGAATAGACGTTGTGGAGATGGCTCTCTGGGCTAAGGTACATATGACGGTCTTCTATAATCCAATCTTTTAAGTATTTCTTGACTATCAAATAGCCATGATTCTGTTCTAATGAATACTTTTTCGCTTTACTGCATAATAATAATAGAGTTTAAAGATAGTGCACTCTCAGTGTAAAACAACTTTACACATACGATCAATCAAAACTCTTACATTTGTCATGTCGTTTCAGTATTTTTAAAATAAAATTGAGATTTATTGTGATGCATGTCTCTCATTAGTTGAGAGTGTAAAAATATTTTACACTGTCAGTGCATTTCCTTTTTTTCTCATAATAATAATAATAATAATAATAATAATAATAATAATAATAATAATAATTAGATATTTTTTACTATGTATGGAATTATTGGAGTGTCAGTATGTCACAGTCTAGTATGTCATAGTCTGAGTCATTATCATGTCCGTGACTTTATGCTAAGTAAGGGTGAGAATAGGGAAAACCAACTAACAGGATGCCTATGGCCTAGCCTACACAGGCCAAAGCCATATCTTTTTTTTAATAGAAAAGATTGAGGTTTTTTAATAAGTCTATTTAGTTAAACAGGTTAGGCCACAAACTACAAAAAAGTCTTCTAAGCCTATTAAGCCAGTCTATTTAATAAATAAAAATAAATTTATTATTATTTTATTGTATTTTGTATTTTATATTAAAATATAAAAATAAAAGTTAGTTATCTTGAAGAACTTATGAGAATAAGTTGAAAAAACCTTATGAACAATGTCATAAGTTATTTTCATAAATCTCTCAAACAGATAGTCTCACAAAACTTATGTTACTAGGTAAGCTCAGATAAGTCAGTGCAAACAAACATTAGGCTCATTGTTCTTTTGATTTTCTAGTCTATTTAAACATTAGCTGAGTTGCTGGCTCACATATATTCAAATGAAATAAGCTTTTTAAATAGGCTAATAGGCTGATCAGACATTCGAAAAGGTTAGACATAGGCCTAAAAATAAGTTTATGATAAGCTATAGGCCAAACTTAGACTTATAATTTTTTAGCAGGACAGACTTAGGCTTGACAAAGCCTAACTCAGTTCAGCCTATTGTTTCCCCTAATGCCGAGGATCTTAAACTCTGTTTGGAAGTTTCGAGTTGAGGGAAGAGAAATGACAGGATGGAAGGGGGGCGGGTGTTTAAGTCCCTTGTTTTGATGCTTCTAAGTGAGGAAAGAAAGATAGTTCTCTTTACCTTGCTTGGGAGTTAGAAGTTATGCAAATTAGAAAGTTACTTTCCCTTATTTAATTTGAATAAATCCTTACTTCCCCCCTTCTTATCTCCCTTTCAAACATATTTATATTATATATGTCTTCTTAATTTGAATTCTCTCTCTCATTTTGAACTCCACATCAGTGGTTAAATGTCATTAAATGATTATTTTTATAAAATGTGAAATAGGAAAATAGAGCCCCTGTTTCTGCTCAGAGTAATGTGCAAGATGGTGAACCTGTTGCTTCCATTATGACTGAGAGAGAGTTGAAAGTCAATGTTGAAAAAGACCTCGTCTCCCAGGCAGAAGAGGAGGACATGGAGGACATGGAGGCTCTTTTGGGAACGTAAGTGATATTCTTCTGACTAAAATGGGGATTAAATATATATGATGACTAGGAATATGATTGAAGTAATGTTTCTATTTATAAATTGCTGGATTAAATTCTAGGGGCACAGAGAATTTCTGTCTTCACTTATACTATTTCTAGCCAACTTTTATTTGCGATATAGGTACGGGAACAAGGTAGTACAATCACTTCGAAATTGCAGTGATACCCTTATTGGGTACATATTCATGTAGGACACTTCAAAATTGTAGTGATAGCCTTGGGTACATGTTCATGTAGGACACTTCAAAATTGTAGTGATAGCCTTGGCATGATATAACTGTTTTGTTGTGTCTGTCGACTGATACTCTCCGGCTGTCCAATGTTAACTGATGTCAACTGGATCACGACAAGAGTCTTAGTTTCTAGGAATTGCTTTTCAGTTATACTAGCTATTAGAAACTTGGTTGATTGATGAAATTGTATATCTTGTAAGGTTTATAAATTTAGAAACATTCTATGCGAAAATTCTTGATTTAAGTTTTTAGCAACGCCGTATTTTAAGTTTGGGCGTTACAATTTTGGTTTTATTAGTAAATATTTTTAATTGTTAAATATATTTTGTCCCTATTAATTATTCAGTTTTTTATTTTATTTTAAGTCCATATAAATTTTTAGTCCCTAGGTTTTATAAAAATGAGTGGCAAATTTTTGTAAAGGATTAAACTTGAAAGATCCGTAATTTTTGATGGAATAAAAAATGTTTAGCCCTATTTTTAATCATATGGGCATTTATGACTTGTGGCTGTACAGTTCTTATTCCTTTTGATTATCATATATTTGAGGTGTAACCACTCTTTGTAAATTAATCAGATTCAGAGAATTTTGTCTGATCATTTTCTTTTCAATAGTATACAATCACTCACACTAACTTTTAAAGCATGTCTGAGATGTATTTTATACTTTTTATTTTTTAATTTCTTTTTTTATCACAAGACAAATGGAAATTACTACAACCCTCAGATAAATGTTTTATTGTATCTACAGTCACTTATGCCAACTTTTAAAACATTGATTTTTTTTTCATTTTCCCTTTCGATTTATTATTCACTTTTTAAAGTAAATTTTAAATTTGAATTAGATTCGTGTGTTGTATTGTAGCCATGCTATGTCCTATAGTAACAAAAAAATTATTTACCCCTCTGTGTTGTATCATATCTGTGTTTGTATCCTATCCAGAGTCGCTATGTACAAGAGAGTTGCCCCCACATGATATTTTTTTTTTTGGTTACCATATTTAATATAATTTTATTCTATTTTTAGAAATTTTAAATGTCGCTTAAATTAATTCCTCCGTAGAGATATCTTAATATCTATCATGGAATAATTGTCTGGCATTTGAAATTTGTGACGAGCAGATTTCAACTCTCAAGGAGCAAGTATGTCTTTGTAATTTTTTTCAAGGGTCACTGGTCCTTTACTCTTGAGAAAACTTTTAAAGACTTTTTTTTACCTCCACTATCAAATGTTTTTGGATCCAACCCTGGCTGTATCCATATTTCCTAGTGTTGAAACATATTTGTCAAAGTTCAAAAAAAAAAATTATGTCAGTTGGACATGCATAATTCATGCGCTAGATCACATATTTCACAATTTCAATGTCAAATGATTGAGATTTTCTAATATGCAGTTATGTGATGGGTGTTGGTGAAGCAGAAGAATTTTCTGAAAGACTCAAGAGAGAGCTCCAGGCTCTGGAAGCAGCAAATGTGCATGCCATTTTAGAAAGTGAGCCTTTGATAAATGAGGTATTACTGCTCTCAGACCCGACTTATTACCTTCCTTGATATGATCCAATTTGGAGATCCTTAACAATGAGGATCTATCCATATAACTTGTACCCAAATTTGCAATAAGAATTGAAATTAAGAAGAAAAGAAGTACACAACTGGAAGCACTCTTTGTGCAACCAAAACATGATCATTCAAGATGAAGAGAATCCGTAAATCAACTAAAGCTAGATCAATTAAGTTGAAATTAAGAACAATAAAAGATGGAAGGTGGGTTGTAGTATAGAATAAGGATAACAAACAGGACAAACATTTGAGTCACATCACAACTCTTTGTCCTATACATTGTTTGGTTGCAATATATGGGATAATTTTCACACCAATTTATCCTCTTAAATTGTCACGTGTTTTTTGTTTTTTCTCTAGTTGATGAAAAATAATGGATATATCTATAGTTTATATCATGTAGATCAATTTTATTAAAAACTAAAACAATCTATATGTTGGTTTAAATGAATCCTAAGAACAAAAGTTGGTTCAACACTGTAAATATTTTTATGATAAAAGATTTACATGACATGAAAAAAAATATAGCGGGCCTCTTTGAAACTTTAACAACAGCAACAACAAAGTTTTATTCTACTAAGTGAGATCGACTACATGAATCAAAATATGACATAATGCTCTATCAAAAATCATGTTTTTATCCAACTCATTAATCTCACGATTTTTCTTAATAGTTTCTCTTATTTATCTAGGTCTTTCTCTATCTCTAGCGGTTTGACTGTCTTCTGATCTATTTTCCTTACTACAGAATTCATAGGTCTTCTCTTTACATACCCAAACCACCTAAGCCTAATTTGCACTATCTTTTCTACTATAGGCGCTACTCCAACTCTCTCTAATGTTGTCATTTCTAATCCTATCTCGTCTATTCCACACATCCAATGTAATATCCCCATCTGTGATACACTCAATTTATTTTCGTGTTGGTTCTTTACAACCAATCATTATGTCTCGTATAACATCTCCGATCTTAGAACGGTTCGATAGAATTTTCTCTTCAGTTTGACCGGTACTTTCATATAGCCTAAAACACCCGAAACAATCTTCCATTTCAACCATCCCACTTGAATTCAATGGTTTACGCCTCCTTCTATTTCTCAAGCGTTTTGTACTATGAACCCAAGATATTTAAACCGTGTAACATGTGGTATGATACGATCTTCAACTTTCACTTCTAAGCTAGAAACGTTTCTCCTTTTGCTAAACTTATATTTCATATACTCCGTCTTACTTCAGCTGGAAACCATATGCTTCTAAGACTCGTCTCCAAGTCTCCAACTTCATATTTAATTCCTCCCTGGACTCTTAAAGATTGACTATATCATCTGCAAAAGACATAAATCTCAGCACTAGGTCTTGGATGAGTTCCATAAGTACATCCAAAATTAAAGTAAAGAGGTAAAGACTTAGGATTGAACCTTGATGCCATTCTATTGACCTATTGTTATGGAAAATCGTCCGTGTCTCCACCCTATGTCCTCACACTAGCCGATACCTCCTCATACATATTCATGGTATAACGCATAAGTTTAACCCTTTATAATTTGCAAAGTTATATCCCCCTTGTTCTTATAAATCTATCTGTGAACATATCACTCCACTGTTATACTACTCCAGTCTTAATTATAAGCAAAAAAGACAATGTTCACGCTTACTAAAAATGATAATTAAGTGCATTTAGTTTTCTTGATTTCATGTAAAAGAATTAACATAATTACTAATCTATCCTTAATTAAATTGTTATCCCTTAACAATTTTAAGTTATTAATGTAGGGATGGTTTTGAAATAAAGGCATTAAATGTGTCTAGATTTATTGACATTTGCTTATATTTAAGGTCAAAAAATTTATAAGAATTTTGTTTATAAATATGGCCGGAGGGATTATGTAATAAGATGATCATTTTTTTCTAAAGTATGTATTAACTATAATAAGATCAAAGACCAGAGAAAAATCTAGAATGTACCCTCTGTATTTACCTCCCCGAGGCCATACCCTCTATGCAACAACAACAACCAAGCCTTATCCCACCAAAGGGGTCGGCTACATGGATCAACTTCTGCCATAATGTTTCTATCATGGACTATGTTTCTATCCAAATCGTTAATTTCTAGATCTTTCTTAATAACTTCTCTTCTCTTACAGTTTTTTTAGGTCTTTTTCACCCTCTACGCATGCCCTCAAAATCTCTCGATACACTCCCTACATGCCCATTTAACTCCCTAACATAAAAAAATCTTTTCTCCTTGTGGTATATCCTGAAATAAGCTTGTAACTCTCCCCATAATTTTACTTTAAGGTGTTCTACTAACCCAACTTGAGGTGCGTAAGCACTAATAATATTAAAGTTGTCTTGTTTCATTAGAAATTTCAGGGTTATGGATTGATCTCCTACCTTTTTTACATCCACAACATCCTTTTTTCCATTCCTTGTCAACAATAATTCCTACTCTATTTTTTGATCTAACTTTGCCAGTGTACCACAACTTAAATTCTTAGTTGTTTGATTCTCTCGCCATTTTACCCACCCACTTAGTTTCTGGTAGGCACATAAAATTGATTTTCCTTTTACCATAATGTCCACTATTACCATTGATTTTGTGTAAAAGTGCCTATATTCCATGTTGTAAAATAAATCCTACTTTCATGAACTAATTTCTTTAGCAACACCTGTTCACAAAAATGTGGGAATCCTATGCTTATTTTTCACTGCATCCAGGCGGCGATGCAATGACCATTGCTCATATGACATTGTACTCAAACTTTATAACGCCATGCTTTCGGACAACAACCTAACATTAACATTATTACGTATTTGATCCGTTAAATTTCAATGCATTTGTAATTTATTATTTGTTATTTGTAATAAGCTTAAAGCTTAATATGCTTTGGCATGAGGAGGAAGGTTAGAATATATGAAAATATAGATATTTTTAGAAAGGATTAATGCTTTGTCTTATGTAATAACACCTAAACTTTATCTCACGAAGTGGAGTTAGATACATGAATCAAATGACTCCACAATGTTCTATTGTATATCATATCTCTATCCAACATATTACTCTCTTGACCTATCTCATGTAATAACATTTAGCATAATATCACTCACATCAATATTAACAATATTTTAAATTATGTAAAACTTATAGTAAGTTGTCGTCTCAGGTGTTGTATGGGCTTGAAGCAGCAACGAATTGTGTAGAAGATATGGATGAATGGTTAGGCACATTCAATGTAAAACTCCGGCACATGAGAGAGGATATTGCATCAGTAAGGGCTTGTAACCTTCAAGCAAGACTATATATTTCCTTGATACAACTTACCTCATGGTTGAAAGGGTTGTATTTGCTGGAATCACTACACATTTGTTTGGTTTCTTTGTTCCTTTGTTAATGCAAGAAAAGGAAATTTATGCATTAGTCTAGTATGCTGTGTTCAATTTTTATGGTTCAGCCTCGTTTATATTGATGTTACATGTTTTGTTATAATGTTAACTCATATTTATTTGTATCTTGAAATTTACTTCCCAAAGTCCTTAAGTTAAGAAATGGAAATAAAACACCCATCTCTCCTAATATTTATGTTTGCTTGGAAACAGCTGCTTGGTAATTTTTTACACTGACCCATCCAGTTTAACCAGGAACAGAATACAAAAAATCTCTGGTGGATCTTGGGTTTTCCTGCTTAAATTATAGCAGTTTTTTTTTATTTGTTTGAGGGGGTTAGTGGCTGTAAAATAAGAGAAAATTGAGAGAGAATTCAATCATTTATTCTGAAAATTCTGTTATTGATTTTCAAATTCAATTTGTGTAATAACTATTACTAACCTGCCCTTTTGTATTGATATATTCATTATTAACTTTTCAAATTCCAAGGTAAATTAGTAGTATTAGTTAAGGTTATGTTTGGAAAATAAATAAACACACTTAGTAATTTTAAAGACTGCATATACTTAGGGTTTAGGATTGCCCCCACTTATAAGCACACGTTCGGGTCATATATTGTCTGATGTCAAACTCTTAACAAAAGTGTACAAACATCATCTCTTATCCTCTTTGGAGTTTTTCTTATGGCCTCATCAGGGCATTTTGATATAGAGAGGGATTGGGGGTTCTCTCTCTCTCTGGTGTGCAAATCAGTCATGTGGATATTTTACTTTTTATCCACTTTCTAGTATTACTGTTTTCGCTTTCCAAAGTTGTCTTCTTTTCTCTAAAAGAAGCAAATAAAAAAACTTTATTTTTCTCCTTTTAATATCTTCCTTTTGAGTTTAAAATGACATTACTCAGATTTAGATGATATCTTTGAAAATTTAGTTTATAGTTTAGAAGCAGCCATTTTTTTGGTGCTGGGAAAGTTGTTTTCTGCTTTGAATTTTTATCCACTTTTGTTTCCTTCTCTAAGTTGTCTAGTTGATATGATTTCAGATTAGAAGTTTTAAAATTTGTGGGTCTCTTACTTTTGTTTGTTTTAATGGTGTTTCTGTGTTCAGATAGAAACACGTAATAACAGCTTGCAAATGCAATCGGTAAATAACAAATCTCTCATTGAGGAGCTCGATACGCTTCTTGAGCGGTTGCGTGTCCCTTCTGAGGTATGTCTATGATTGATAAATTGTATCTAATTTTATCTCAATGAACTCTTGGCTTAGTTATTTTAATGAAGCCTTTGTTGGTGTAGTATGCAGCATGTTTGACAGGAGGTTCATTTGATGAAGATCGGATGCTGCAAAATGTAGAGGCATGTGAGTGGCTCACTAGTGCCTTGCGTGGTCTTGAAGTGCCCAATATTGACCCTACTTATGCAAACATGAAAGCTGTATGTTCTGTTTTTTTTCTTTTGTTAAATCATCTGCTCAAACATGTTGGTTATGATTTATCCAGTTAGGAGACAGTTTTGTTCATGTGACACTGAGTGCTTGCTGTATTGTTAGAGAAGTATTATTTGTTAGATGTATCATGGATATGGTTTTTATTCATTAATTTCTACCGTTTTAATTGGTTGGAGAGAATTGAGAGTTTTATATTAATTTGGGATCAAAGAGAGAGTACTCTGGAAAATATGTATGTGACTTGAAAGTTATCTGTTTTGATCAGTCTCCCTGCCTGCTCTACAGGTTAAAGAGAAGCGTGCAGAACTTGAAAAATTAAAATCTACTTTTGTCAGGAGAGCTTCTGAATTCTTGAGAAATTACTTTGCTAGTTTGGTGGACTTCATGATAAGTGATAAAAGCTACTTTTCTCAGGTATTTTCTATAAATTCAATACTGAATTGTTACTTTTGTCTTTTCAAAAAAAAATTGTTACTTTTGAAGTCTTGGATAAAATCTATTGGTTTCACATTGTCTCCCTGTTTACTCTAAACAGCGGGGACAGTTGAAGAGGCCTGATCATGCTGACCTGCGGTACAAGTGCAGAACATATGCTCGTCTTCTTCAACATTTGAAGGTTTAAATATGAAGGACATACTATCCCTTTTGCATTTGTATATTGAGTGATATTCTTTATTTTCTCTAAATCATCTTCCTACGCACTTGCAGAGTCTTGACAAGAATTGCCTGGGTCCACTAAGAAAAGCTTATTGCAGTTCTCTAAACTTGCTTCTTCGCCGGGAGGTCCGTTACATCATATTGCTTTTATTTGTTTCTTTATCATAAGATGTCAAAGTTTGTTCCACAACTTGCTCTTTACCTTATTACATGTGAGTTTTAGATCACATGTACTTCTTTTTATGTTTTTGCATGCATATTAATGGAGTTGAAACTTTCACACATTCATTTACAGGCCCGGGAGTTTGCAAATGAACTCCGTGCTAGTACAAAAGCATCTAGAAATCCAACTGTTTGGCTTGAAGGTTCAACCGGTTCTGGTCAGAATGTAAATGCTACTGATACTTCTACAGTCTCTGATGCATATGCAAAAATGCTCACAATCTTTATCCCACTTCTGGTGGATGAGGTGAAAGCTTAATATTCCTTTATTTTTAACACAAAATTTTCTGATATTTAAAATGTATAACTCTTCATGGTTTACATTGCAGAGTTCGTTTTTTGCACACTTCATGTGCTTTGAAGTTCCCACACTTGTTCCTCCTGGAGGTGTTGTTAATGGAAATAAAGCTGGTTATGACGATGATGATGATTTGGGAATTATGGACATTGATGAGAATGACAGTAAATCTGGTATATATTTCTGACTTCTCTTCAAATAACAATTTTGTGCTTTTGAATTTATATCTAGTATATAGTAGGATATATTTTCCCTTGATGGTCCATACCTTCATTCAACAAGGTTTTATTTGACTCTTAACTAGGTAACACAATCTTCCAATCAGCGCTATGAATTGCACAATCCTCCAATCAGCGCTATGAATTGCATGTAGGCATTCTTTAGGTGGTTTGCACATGTGTGGATAACACTTGTAGAAGCATCGTTAAGGAGGATAATCCAATAGAAAATAGTCCAATAGTTGGTGGTAGAAGGAGACAACTCTAACCTGATCCGTTAGAAGAGATTTAGATTAAATGGCCTGTCATTATTAATGACAGCGTAGTTTATTATAAGACATTTACACCATTTGAACCATATGTCGTTTAATGCACACGTCTGACTCCATCTAAAAGATTTTAGTTGCATAATGTAGTTTTTCTATATTTGTTTTTGGTGATTTGACCATTTCTTCCATTTAATAGGAAAAAATTCTGCGGAGCTTGCAGCTTTAAATGAATCACTTCAGGATTTACTGGATGGAATTCAAGTAAGCATAGAACGTGCTCTACTTCCTCTACTTCTGAATCTACTGTTGATATTTTGAAAAGATGAAAGGATTTGGATATTGGATCTTTTCAATGTTATGTGATAAGCATGTTAACTAGAGTTCACACTTCTTAACTTGCGATAAGATATTTTTTTGTATTGTTTGGAAGAAGTTATTTCACTAAGGAAGAAAAGACACATACGAAAGTAGAAAAAAAGACATCATTCACAAGAGAATTTTTAAAGAAAATATTTAGAAACTAAATGGGAGGCCATTGAGGGGTTAACATCCAGCCTAAGTAGTGATATCAGGGTAAATCTGGCTGTTCCCACTCTACCTCTTTCAGCTTAGTCAATCTTAATCACAAAAATGACCTCAAACAATCTTGATGGACATAATATGGACAGAGGATGGTTCCAAGAACCTGTCCAAATCAGCCTCCAAGTCCAACCCCCTTAACCAGCCCATTATGAGCAGCTACTGACACTTGACGAGTAGGAACATGATTGTACTGTTTTGTGTTTTCATCTCTCTAGCATAGTTGTAATCCAAGTGTATCCAAATCCAGGATAAATTGGGGAATAGATATGACTTAATTCTCTATCCTTCCCCTTAGTGATGGTGTGGATTTCATATATTTGCACACTTCTGGTTACCTCAGCTTTCTAGAGGGTAAGAACAGTTTGTACAAACAAGTTTTCTACATATGTGTACATACAAATGACAGCAAGACTAAGTATAAAATTGAGGCTCTCTAAGTCTCTGCAGAAACTAGATGCCAGAATGCACTAATTTTGGTATACAAGGCAACATTTAAAACGAAGCCTAGGCAATATTATTGGATTTTTTGAATGGTCAATATGAAGTTATAGTCAGACTTAACAATATATCGATCCTTATAAAATGATATTTTTATAAGTTGCAGGTAATTTAGTATATTTTAAAGGGTCATGTTAACACGTGCCCTTAGGGCACATGTTAAAGATACTATAATTAGAAAAATTTAAATGTAATTAAGTGTAATAGAGTCATATTTAAAGTTTCAAAACATTGAATGCATGCGTTCCAAGAGAATATTTCTATAAAAAGCTTATTAACTTGTGCCCTTGGGGCACATGTTAGCTTTTTCCTATTTTAAAAGCCAGTTTTTACTTACTTACAAAACAACCAAGCCTTATCCCACTAAGTGGTGTCGACTTCATGGATCAACTTTGGCCATAATGTTCTATCCAGGACCATGCTTCTATCAAAATCGCAAATTTTGAGATCTCTTATAGTTTTTTTACTAACATGGTTATAAAAAAACGAAGCCAAATTTTACAGCTATAAAGATGCTCTATAATTTCAGGAAGACTTTTATGCTGTTGTGGATTGGGCATACAAGATTGATCCTTTACGCTGCATATCGATGCATGGAATAACAGAACGTTATCTTTCTGGTCAGAAAGCTGATGCAGCAGGATTTGTACGTCTTTTGCTTGGCGACCTAGAGTCTCGGATATCTATGCAGTTCAGCCGTGTAGGTTACTAGTGTCTTGAAGAAAAATATTTTCCCAAATACATTTGGAAGATTGAGAGACTAACCCAATTCATTTGATTGGAAATCTTTTGGCAGTTTGTTGATGAAGCTTGCCATCAAATTGAAAGAAATGAACGCAATGTTCGCCAAATCGGTGTCCTATCCTACATTCCCAGGTGAAATGAATCCATATTTTCTTTTTTTCCCCCCTCTTCTCCGAACTCCAAAGAATTAGTATGTTCTCTTTGAGCATTATAAAACAGTTGTACCATACACATTTTATTGCAGTGAAAGGCCCCTAACCATCTTGTATTCATATAAGGTTACACTAAAATTTTTCCCTTCGGGTAATAAGCTTTTGCAAATTGCTATGAGTTGGGGCTAGTTCGTTTCTGGGTTCCTGAAATATACATGATTTTTCTTGAGCATTCCTGATAATTTACATTTTGAGTGAAGTTTTTCTCTTTAATTTTGGTATAAGTTGAGTTTATTTTCATAGTTTGGTTTAATTGCTGATGAAATCATTGACATAGTTGCTGATGTGTGTGGTGATACATAGCCATAAGAATCACATGAAATGCATAAATCATCTTACCCTTGCATTGCATGCATTAATGTGTTAAACTTCTAATGTTTCCATCTATTTTGGAGCTAGTTCCAAATTAACAACTGTGAGGACCGACATGAAAAAAATTGAGTGAAGTTGAAAGTCCATGTTTTCAGATATCTAATAGTAATAACCTCTCAAAATTTGTATGCTTTTCCTTTGGAAATGGTTTCTCTGGCATTTTGGATTCAATGCTCAGGATCACATTTAATATTATACATCTTAATTGCTCTGAGACACTTAATATTAAAGTAGAGAATTCTCTTGTATTGCTAGGTGTTGAGAGTCCCACATCAAAATGAGATATGACTTGAAAATATGTTTAATAAGTGGTGGACACTCCTCACCTTACAAACTGATTTTGTAGGGTTACTTAGACCCAACTTAAATTTTAAGATGGCATTAGAGCATGGTTAAGGATGGTTAGGTGAGAATTAGATCCAGGACCCACGCTAGGCGTGAGATCCAAACCCATTTAACGTGGTATTAGAGTTTATCCGTCGGGATACCCATGATTTTTATCCATGCACCAAGCCCAATAGTACTTGGCGTGAGAGGTGTATTGGGAAAACTTAACTCCCACATTGAATAAAGATAAGGTTTGAAATGAGTTTATTGTCATTCTCACCTTACAAGATGGTTTTGTAAAAATGAGTTAGACCCGATATAAAAGCTAATATGGTATTAAAGCTTATTCAAAATTTGTTGCACCACCAGGCCACTTGGGTCATGCACCAGATGCCCAGTCCCGGGCGTGAGGGTGTGTTTTTGGAGTCCCAAATTGGATAAAGATATGACCTGAAGATATGTATATACTAGCGGTGGGCAGACTTTACCTTGCAAGCTTAATTTGTAGGATTGTGTTAGGCCCAACCCAAACTCAAAGGCTTGAGACTTCATATGCGTAGAATATGTAAAATGTACTTTGTAAAGATTACGGTAGTCAGATTATTTTCTACTCCATCAACTTTAGCAAAAATAATTTATGTTTTCAGGCAAATCAAACTATATATCTACTGACCACATGCTTGTAGTTATTTAAATATAATGAAAGTTGGTATTGTATCAGCATATAATTAGGTGTAGCTCAAGGTCAGATGGGTTAGATATGTGAATTATGGTTCTTGTTTAGCGAGCAATTACAGCCGCTAATATTTGCTAGTTTCTAGTTTGTATTTATTTCAACTCAATCTCTCTTCATAGTTGATATTAAATGCTTTGTTAATTATTTTGCACAGATTTGCAATCCTTGCAACTCGTATGGAGCAGTACATTCAGGGACAGTCTAGGGATTTGGTTGACCAAGCATATACAAAATTTGTAAGTGATTCTTTTAAAACACTGTCCTGTTTTTATGATTTCTTAGAATTTTGATGGGAAATCAAGCACTTGCTTCCCAAAATGGAGGTTAAAAATCAGTGAACTCTGTTCCAAGAGTTTCTTTGTCTACTCTATCACTAAATGTTTACATTACTCAATCAATTCCCTCAGTTCTTGTAGTTGTATCCTTCTGTTTATACAAATATTTCTCAAACTAACCAAGCAATAACCGCTTTAACTACTCAAATGTCTCTTATTCTGTATCCTAACAGACAGTTACTGCGAGCACTTTCGTTTATTGATTATCAAATTTTTATCTGCAGTCCAAATAGGTGGAAAGAAATACATAATCATTTTTTATTTTAATGTACTGAGTAACTATTGACATAATGTTGCTGGTGGTAATGTTACTTAACAGGTCAGCGTAATGTTTGCAACCTTGGAAAAAATATCACAAACAGATCCGAAGTATGCAGATATTTTTCTTTTTGAGAACTATGCTGCCTTTCAGAATAGGCAAGTGTTTCCATCGCCCTTCTGCCAAGAGGCTGTTTCTGTTCTTGTTTATTAAGTTAACTTTGCGAAGAAGACAACTGTCATTTTTAACTTATTGTTGTGTTTTACTTAGTTTGTACGACCTAGCCAACATCGTGCCCACTTTGGCCAAGTTTTATCATCAGGCCAGTGAAGCCTATGAACAAGCTTGCACACGCCATATTAGCATGATCATATACATTGTGAGTGAATTTTCCCCTGTTTTTCATCTTTTTCTCAGCCACTCTGGAACTCATTCTTTAGGACCTAACTCATTAACACTCTTTTTCCCTTGAAAGCAATTTGAACGCCTTTTCCTGTTTGCTCGAAGGATTGAGGAATTGATGTTCACCGTTGCACCTGAAGAGGTTAGTTTGTATAATATTGTCCTGTTAATCCATCATAGCCTCCGGCTATACAGTATCTCACCATATCTAAAATTAATGTCGTAACAAACTGGATACAGTTAAGTATAGACCAGAAAGTGTTTTTTGAATGGTTTGAAGTAAAATTCCTTATGGGCTGTATTTTTTTATACACTAAACAAGAATTGCAATCATAAATACATTGAAACAAATCGAGAATGAAAAGGATTGGAAACAATTATATGCCTAAATTGAAAGTCTGGTCATTTGACTTTCAACAATCAGAAAATTCTAAAACATTTTACATCAATTTCAGATACCTTTCCAGCTTGGGCTGTCAAAAATGGATCTTCGGAAAATGTTAAAATCCAGCTTATATGGGGTAACCTGATTCTTTTCTTCTTTAAATAGCCTTCATGTTGTTGTATGTTTATTGTGTAAATTTTATTTTTGCTCTTTAGGTTGACAAGTCCATTAATGCGATGTATAAGAAACTACAAAAGAATTTGACTTCAGAAGAACTGCTACCTTCCTTATGGGACAAATGCAAGGTATGTGGTACTTAATCTTTATTGGCCAGCAAAGATACCTCATATTTACATTAATTCAGTCATTAAGAACCAAAGCTTATGTAGTAAATACTACCAACTGAAGTATTTTCCATGAGTTGAGCCTCTGTGCTAAGAGAATATGCAATTTTACAATCTTTGAGATACATGCAAAAATCAATTAAATTGGATTTACGTGATATCTACTAGTAATGTGCAGTCTTGTGAATGAAAAGATTGTAAAGCGAAAACAAACATGTTCGGAAACATTTAATTATAGGAAAATGATTACTTTTTGTAAAATATACTTAGGAAAATTTTAAAAAATGAACATTTAAGATGAGCTAATTCAAACAGACACAGAAAGTGCATTAAAGTGAACAATTTCTTTAACTTTTTTGCAGAAGGAGTTTCTTGACAAGTATGAAAGTTTTGCTCAACTTGTGGCTAAGATTTACCCTAATGAGACAATCCCATCTGTTGCAGAGATGAAAGACCTTTTAGGTAATAGCTAACATGTAAAGGATGTTTGTGTTTGTATATTCTTTTTTTCATCTTATAATCTTTTTTTTTTTCCTTTCTTTTTTCATTGTTGTATGTAACTTTATTTATTCAATAAAGTACATGTTTTTGTTGATTTAACTTTGGAACATTACTTAACGTATCTTCGAACAAGTATGATGAAATGTTGCACACTTGTTCTAACTTTGATCATTTTAATGAGATGTGAAGGACGTGATAAAGGGAAAATAAGAGTTTGAACATGAACTCTTAATTATTTTTTGCGGTTAACGAACTCTCATAGAGTGTTTGGATGAGGTAATTAATAATTTTTAAAGAATTCAAAATTCTAAACAATTCAAATGAGTCAACTGAAATTCATTTAATTTTAAATCTTTTGTTTGGATAAAGTATTAAAATGATTCATTGTTAAATTTTAAGGTCATTTTCATAAATTTTCAAAATTTTGGGTCAAATTTTAAAATATGAAAAATAAGGATCAATTTGTAAATTTTGAAAATTTCATAGGACTAATTTACAGTTTTTGAAAATTATTTAGGGAATTTATTTGCAATTTTTTTTGAAAATTTTAGGGATAAATTTGTTATTTTCAAAAAATATGAGGACCATTTTTGTAAATTTATCGATAAATCTCAAATGTTTTACTTTTGAAATTTTTTAAATTTGATTTGAGTAAAATATTTTATAAATTTATATCATTTTAACAATTCTCTATTTTTTATCCGATTAATAGATTTTGATTAAATCATTTTAAATTTTCTCAAAAAATTACTTTATCACATTAAAATACTTCATCCAAATACACTTAATTTTCAATGCTTATATCTGGCATTAAAATGCTTATATATGACATTAAAGACTTTCTTGAATTTTTTCTGTGTTTTAGTAAGATTCTTTTAAATATTTAACTACTTTTTTTTTGACTAAAAATATTTATTTATTCAAATTGATAGAATATATCAAATAATATAAATTCAAAATTACTATAAATATGACAAAAATACTTACAAATATGACAAAATCTATAAATATGACAAAATTGAAATGTCTGAAATATCTATATTTTTGAGTTTACAATATTAATATAGTTAAAATTATTGGTTAAATATACGTTGAATTGAAACTAATTTGTCAATCTAAAATGAACAGTATATGAAATCACTTATGTCAATTCTTTAACTATATTATTATTACTATTTTATTAACACATCTTTAACAATGTAAACATCTTCTCCAATATGTAATAAATATTTTATAGAAACATTACTTTTATATACTTTTATATGTTATTTTTCTTTTATTTTCGAACTCTATTCATTTTTTGTCCATAAAAATTCTCCTAATCCATTATCTACATTGTTGGGACACCTCATTATTAGACCAATAATTGTATGAAATAATTATAATTTTTCTAAGGTTATATGTGAATTTTCTAAATACTCTCTTTTTGTTTTTAGAGATATATCTTCGAACACATTAAATTTTATTTTTTATTAAATTAAATTCAGAGATGCATATACAAAATAATTTTTAGGATGTGTTCAGAGATAGAACATGTCTATTTTCAGAAAACTCAAAAGCAAAAACATGACAGAACCAAATTTAATTGCAAACCAACACTAAAATTATTATATTAAATAAAAACATTCATTATATAGACAGTTGATCGTACCTGATCAGAAGGGATCATCGATGATCCACAAACTGAAATTGGATGGTTGTTGAAGTGAAATGGGGGGTACCTGCAAGACACTCCAACATCAATGTAATGTTCAGAGTAAGTGCAAGTAATGAAAGTGTAGAAAGAGAGTGAATACCTGACCCTCTCATGTGAGAAAGTATTTATAGTCCCCAACACTGGGTCAAGATCCACGCATTGGGCCAAGCAGTTAGGCCCAATAACAAAGACTGCTAGAGTTACATGTGTAGTGGAGTCCAGCACGTGGCCTTCTCCCTGGTGAACTGCCCCAAGATAATAGAGAAGTTGGACCCGTTATTCTCGGTGGACAGGATGGTGGTGGTTACGGATAACTGTTGGTCACGTTCGCCTAAGAGGCACGTGGAGAAATCCCCAACGATTGTTAACGTGGGCTGGATGCCGTTGGGCTTCAGAGGCGCTGGATTGAGCCTGCTCAATGGTGGGCCAAGTGCCAGCCCAACCAAGAACATGATCCCCCCAAGTTATTGCTCTTAGATGAAAGAGTGATGACTTAAGACCATCTTGGTTGTCGGGGAGTCGTTGCCCAAAAAAGGGAAAGCTATTTTGGTCAGGGATTATGTGGTCGTCAAATCACCGACTTCCTCGCCAATTCTTCATAGTTGCACCCTCTTGCCCGTCAAGGGGGCGTGTGTGGCGCGAGCAATTTGTTATGAAGAACTCCCCTCGGCTGGTTCGTTGACTGCCCGCCTTCACACAGTTCATCAGAAGGTGCCTCTATTTGCGGGGAAAATGCATATGTTTCCCCCGAGCTTGCCTCCTCGAGGTGCCCGGGTGAGAAAGTGTGTTGCATTCCCGGGGAAATTTTCCCCGAGTGTCTTCTCGGGATGCCCATAGGGAAAATGCGTTGCGTTCCTGGGGAAATTTTCCCCGAGTGTCTTCTCGGGATGCCTGTAGGGAAAACATCGCAAACGATGTCGAGCATGTGTTCGATAATGAAGACTTTGAAACAGCGTCAGTGCGTGGTTTCACATGGGATTTTTTAAAGCCCAAAGGGCGCATCACTTTGCATGCCACACACGACGGCTATTCAGAACGTCACTATTGTCTGGGGAAGCCTAATGGTCTAAGCAATGATGACTCCTTGCATGCTATCCAGTGTGGTGGGGACTAGCTATAAAAGGAGGTGAAGAAAGTCACTTAAAGAATTTTTACATTTGCTCTTTTATTGTTTCTCCTCCATTTGCAAGCTGCTCAGTTGCTGTCACCACCGCCGTAGATTTCTCCAGCGTTTATCCCTCAAAGTAAGTGATTTTCTTAAACTTGTTAACTTACTTTAGGGTTTTAGATGAATGAATGAAGTTTTCTGGCGAAGTTCATGAATTCTGAATGAAACCTATGAACTTCGGATGAACATCCACGAGTTTTTCGATGAAGTTCATGAGTTTTGGATGAAGATTCATAATCTTCAGATGAACTTCATACGGGTCCACCCCGGGGATTCGTTCCCGTGACTTGGAAAAATCTGAACGAGCTCCTCCGCCGGGGGGAGTGTCTGAGATTTTGTGCTTACCTGAGGGGAGTTACTTCCTTTCGCGTGAGCCATCAAGGGCTTGAGTCGAGGGCCACCCTCAAGGAGCTCCTCTCCCTTTCACTTGACTTACGGTGGAAGGGTGAATTTGATGATGTCGAATTCACTAATTTCCCCTACTTTTCAGGTAAGATGGCTCAACCAGTCGAAGGAGTCATTTTGCCCGAGTCTAACGGCGAGGAAAATGTGTAAGCGAGGAACCCCTAAATTGGGTCACGTCCAAACCCAGGGATCTGATGTCTCAGTGCATTCATGACACTTCTGACGCGTTCAACATTGTCAAGGAGAGATGATGTTCCTGCCTCCTGGTTGGTTCTCATTCCGAACGAGCACATGAGGATCTATTCAACCTTCCCAGGTAAGCGCTTCCCTATTTATGAGTTCACTTTCAAGGAGGAGGGGCTGCACTTTCCTTTTAGGGATTTTCAAGTGGGGGGTTTTCAATGGCTAAACCTGGTGCCTTCACAACTTCACCCGAATGCACTTGCGTTCATGCTGGCATTTGAGATTGTTTGTCGATACCTTGAGATTGGCACTAATTTAACCTTGTTCTTCTGAATCTTCCACCTCCAGCGGCAGGTGGTCGAGGGTCGACAAGCCTGGGTGTCGTTCAAATAGTTCGAGAAGCTGTTTCGGCCATACCTGGAATCTGTTAGGCATTTCAAGAACATGTTCTATGTCGTGAAGCCTATTTCCAAAGCGGCCTTAGGCCACTTGTATGATCGTTTAATCGAGACAGAGGACGGTCGAGAGGTAACAAAGTTAAATGCAAAATTTCCCCTCGAGTGCCAGTGGAAGCATTTCGAGCAGAAGCCTGAATATTACTCAGTAAAGCCCGAGGAGTTAGATGCCCAAGATAAGCTTGCTTACGATAAATTGGTGACCTATGTTAAGAGTTTCTCCCCACCAAATGTGTGGACACGAACAACAATTTCATTCTTGATGATCCATGGGAGTATGTCTATGTTGCTCGGTTGATAAACACAAAAGTGCTTCTCGAATGTTCTCCTGACGAAGAATCTTTGAGGCTTCTAGGTAGGGGGCATGCCCATAATAAATATTTTGCCTATTTTATTTCATAGACTAATTGTTCCCTTTTTGGCTTGTAGGTCGAATGGCCACTTTCGAAGAACGTCTGCTAAAGCTGAGGGGCAAAGTTGGCCAAAAAGCGCCCAAAGGGCGTGCAACCCAGATCCAGGAATAAGCCAAACTTAGCGCCCATGTCGCTGGTTCCTTCTCCCCCCACTGTGGCCAAGTTCCTCCCCCCGAACAGCCCGCAAAAAGGAAGCGCAAGGAGGGTCCCAACCTCGTGGCTGCTACAGATAAGGGCAAGAGTGTCGAGGATGCCTTTGTGTTGCCCTCTGTTATCTCAATCGTAACCTTTTTACCGGGGACAATTTCATAGGTCTCCACGAGGGGGAGAGGGAGGATATTTTGTCTACGAACAAAGAGGTTCAGCGAAAGGATCTGTCCCAGGACGTGGCCGCTATAATGAGGGTTCTTGAGACTACTTTGACCCCATATGATGCAAAGACGAGCTCCTAGGTCACCCTTAAAAAGGAAAATGCGTGAATTGTCAAGCTGAAGGCGCATAATGATAAACTAAGTAAACAAACTTCTTGACCATCATTCAAAATATGAGATCCAAGTCGAGCTTCTGACAGAGTTGAACGAGCTAAAACAGAAGATGAACGCCATGACCAAGGAGAACGACCGACTGACTGCCCGAGAAAAGGAGCTGGAGGAGATCGTGGCGCCCGCTGATGAGGAAACTATCGATAAGGAGGCCTTTTAGACCAGGAAAGAGTTGATTTCCAAAATTCTCCAGCTCGAGAAGGACGTGGTGGACACCATGGGCATGGCTTCAATACTGCTGTGAAGCAACTTAAAATTGTCAATTCTAGGGTCAAGGTCGTAACCAAAGGGACATGGCCTTTTCACCAAGTGGTTGATGGGTTTATCCTTCCTCTTCCCTGTAATAACCCCGGGGAAGAGTCTGACGATGAAGAGGATGGGTGCGAAGATTAGTTTTCGCTTTGGGCTTGTGTGCATGTGCATTTATCCAGCCTGCGTGCCAAACTTTTTGTTAATGTTTTGGACAAGGGGCATTGCCCATTTTTTGTATATCTGACCGTAGTTTGGGCCTATGTACCCTTCTTTATGTAATGTCTAGACAATATTGGCCTTCGTGGTCGACATTATTAAACTCTTATCATGCATGTTTAATTGTGTTAGATATCATTTGGCATTTTATGCTTGCCGTATTTTGTACAAGTGTGGGAATTTGTGCTCGACCTGTTTATTGTTGGACGAAAACATATGGATAAATGTCGGGTGTTGTACCCCAAAATTTTCCCTCTCATTTATCAAATATTTTCTCACAAGATCTCCTTTGGTTCAAGACTACACTGGGGTTGATCAGCTCAAGACACATCCTCAAGCACTGATAACTGAAAATTAGGGTTTGAGATTGCACAAGGACATTTGGACTTTTAATGCCTCATATGACTTTCATGGATCATTATGGACCCCCAATATTACTCATGTCAAGTTTCAAGCCTTGGATCACATTTTTGCTCAGTCAATTGAGCAGTTGACCTAAAAATCAACTGTATTGGGGAAAAAGTCAACAGTGGCCAATTTACAGTCAAACTTCATAATTTTTGATCCATATCAACATTATACACTCATATGTATCGTTTGATCAAGTTTGGACCATAATTCCTCAAGAAATTTGATCAAATCATCAAAAGGGCAAAATGGTCAAAATTAGGGTTTTAACTTAGAAAGGGTAATTTCTGATTTTTGACCTAGAAAATGGTTAATTAGTTTGAGGCATGATCTCTAGATTTAAATTACATCATTTTTACTGACTCAAAACATTGCTCAAGATCAATTGGATTGATAGTTGATTTTCAGTCAACTGATCAAAAGTCAATTGTATACTGAAAAGTCAAACTTTGACTTTTTGGTCAAAATCAAGTGCCAAAGATCACAATTCATAAAAACATGTCAAAATATGAAACTTGTTCATCAAGAAATAAAAAATTCAAGATTTCATTTTGAAAAGTCAAAGTTTGCAAACTTAGAAATTTTTCTAAGTGTTGAAAACTTCATGTTTTTTCACAACTTTGAGCCAATTTTTCACCAAGATGCAAGGTGATTCAAAAAAAACTTTCAACATGAAAGTTGTAGATCTCCATGAGATATACAACATTTCTTTACCCAACTTCTCCTATAAATGCTTGGATCTCAAGTTATTAATCCATGAAGTTATGACCTTGAAACTAAACACTTAGTGAAAATTTTGCCCTAGTTTAGGCAGGATATTGACCTAACTTCATGGCAAGTTTTTATATAGTTTCAAGGAGAATTTTCAAAAGTGATTCAAAGAGGGGTTGTAGAGTATATTACAAGCTTTCCAAAATGTTCAAGAACTCCTTGAGATCATTTTTGAGCAAGGAGAATCGAAGAGAGGAAGTTGGGGTTTCAAGTTGTTTTACAAGGCAAATTTTGTGATGAACAAAATTCAAATCTCAAACCTATGCTGTGTAATCTTTGCTTTGCAGGCCTCAAACTTGTTAGAAACTCCATAATTAAATGCTTGCACAACTGTTATAGGCTTCAACTCAAGCATTCAATGCAATGCCCATGCTTTATAGCCATTTTAGGAAGAAAGTGCACAATGCTATTTTGAAAAAGTAGCTTTATGCACAAAACTTGTTCTTGAGCTTTGCAATTATTTTCTTCTGATCATACACGACCTATAACTCAAAATAAGTTTGTCTCAAGCCTCACAATCACTCAGCCCATGCTTGTAATTCATCTTGGAACTTCACTTTCACTTTTCTTTAAAATCAAGTAACATAGCAATCAACCTATATCTTGTACTTCTGACCCTCTCAAGCACTCAAGAACTCTCCTTACTTATGCACAAGTTATTTGCATCAAAACACACACATACAGAATCCCAAAAACCCATAAGAACTCAGAGCTGTAACACATACTTCCATTCTTGCATAACCTGACCAAAAACTTGAAACTCACATCTCCCTCGTGCGTTTTCAAGCCTTTTGGTTTCTAAAGCTTATAAACATCATTTAGAACTCTTCCCACACCCTGTTACAAGACTGTAACACCATTAACACCATCTTCCATTTTTAAAAACAGAGCTTTGCACTTGGACTTCTCCAGCACGATTCAACCATCTCCAGTACAAACTAAACATTTCATTAGCTTCCTGGGACCTCAGTGGAGCTATTCTGATCGTCACAACACCTTGAGGAGTGCTCAAACTCAGAATATGATTTCCAGTTTTGAGGTAAGTTTCCTTAACTTGGAACTCTTCATACAAGCATCATTAATGGTTTATTTATGAATAAGAAATGTAGATATCATTGTCCTGAAGCTAACCATGTCCTTAGATTTCATTATTATTGCTTGAGTAGTTAGAATTTTGGAACTGAACCTCTGAAAATAGTTAGGTCAGGATTTGATACTTTCAATAATTCTCATTCATCTTTGATTTATAGTTTATGATATTTATATGGTTGGATTCGTATGAAAAAATGGAACAACTTTCATGTTTGCATTTTCCATTTTTGTTGAGAAATGGTGAAGTTACAGGTGGTCTGGCTGGAGGTTGAAGATGAAGTGTGTTCAAGACTTGTTTTGCCTTACATATTTATCATTTCAGTTATATTAACAGATGTACAGCCACCCTAGTGGTAAGGCAGCGTGCTGGTAACCAAGAGGTCATGGGTTAGAACCTCAGCGTGCTGCCTTTTGCATTTTTTCATATTTTCTCACATTTTTTTACTCTTGCAGCGCCTGGGCCTCCATTTGTTTGGGCTTAAACTTTTTTGCTATTTTTTGCCCCCTGCCTTGTTGTTAACACCCCTGGCCCATTTATTTTTATTTCTTTTCTTTTTTATTTCATTTTCATTTTATATTTTCTTTATTATTACTATTATTATTAATATCATTATTATTATTATTATTATTATTATTATTATTATTATTATTATTATTATTATTATTTTCATTAATAAAAAATCCAAAAAAAAATATTTATATTTTATTATTTATATTCATTTAGTTTATTTTTCATAAAAATAAAAGAACTAAAACATTTTCTTTAATAAATTAATTTCCTCTTTTTAAAAATACTTAGATAATAAATTTTAATTATTATTATATTATTTGTAAATTATAATCAATTTATAATTTAGGATTTTTATTTAATTATTTTTATTTACTAATTTAATTAAGTTCACAAAACCCTAAGAATTTGTTTTTCTTTAATAAATTTCTTTCTTTTATTTAAACTTAATCTTATTTTTTTCTTTTTAGTTAATTATTTTTATTTTAGTTAATTAAGTCAAAAACACTTTTCATGAAAAACCAAACAAAAAAAATCACATTTCTTCTTACATTTTATATTCTTGCATTTTATCTTTATTTTGTACATTTATTCAAAATTCAATATGGTTGTAATAATTATTTAGATTTAATTTCTTGAAATTTCCCATTTGTAATTTGTACACCCCTTCTCTAAATGATTTAATAGCGTAGTAATTTTGATTTATGCAATTTAAATGCTTTATATACAAATGCTAGTAATTAGGGTTTTGTATGACAAGAATAAAATCAACAAATAGAAAACCCTAATCAAGGACAAATCAAACATGAAAATCAATACACTTACACACATACACCCTTAGGGTAAACCCACTTTGTTGCCTTACAAAAATGACCATATTATGCATGTGAGGTATCTTAGCAAATACAAGCAAACAATACAAGATCATAGTCCCTCGATTACGCTATCCATGTTGCCTTTCAAAATGGTCTTAGTCCCTAAAAAAATGCTAAGATATCTTACAACATTGCTAATCACGGTTATACGATGACCCATGCCCGTCCCTTTTACATCCAAAGATAGGGTTACTTACCAAACCAATGGTAAGATAACAGTATCAAAGGAAAAAAGAAATGAACATGAAAGACTTTTGAGTACATAGAATGTTCCTAGTTGCCTGCTCAATTTCAAAACAAAAACATTCTTGCTATTTTCAAAACAAACACCAACACTTTAAAAAACATCTTTCAAACTTGAAAACATTTTCAAAAGATCAAACACTTTGTATATATTCTTACGAACGAGAATCCTTACAAAGTTTGCCTAAACAAAGGCCTCTTTACAAAATACTTTCAAAAACCACACAAAACACATTTTCAAACAAAAGCAAGTGATCTAACAAGTAACTAAGAGCCCATGGAAAACCATGGATAAAAAGGATGCTAATACCTTCCCTTTTTATAATCTACCCCCCGAACTCAAGAAAACATCTCAAGGGTCTTTCCTGTTCTTTCCAGCCTTTCCTTTTGGATAAAAGAAAAGTCTGTGACGACTCTTGCTAACCGCAACATCTACGATCAAACGCAAAACAACCAAGTCAGTTCTCCCACCGCGTTACAGAACTGGCGACTCTGCTGGGGAGAATTCTTAAAGTGGGGTTATCTTAGGGTTAGATCAAATTTATTTGCTTTCATTGTTTGACTTATATGCTTTACATTATGGTTCTTTGTTTGGGTTTGAATCCTCTACACGGATTTGGTATACCTTATAGGTAAGTAGGAATACATTGTGAAAATTGTGCGGGGTATACCGACATGGTCTAAGCAATAGCTCTGTTAGTGTGACATATTTGTGGGTACCGGTAGCCCTTGAGTAATCAAGGAGAATACAGGGCCGCTGAGTGATGTCATAAAGCACTAACTAACTTCTAGAACCTTTACTTGACCAACTTGGCCATTAGGACGTAGTGAGATGACCGGCTTTGGTGCAGTCCGAAGTTGGTAGATACTTAATACTACACTCATTGAGGTTTGGTTTTTTGGGATATTTCGGTCGCTATTAAAGTGGCTTGCGCTGAAACAATGCCCAAGGAACCAAACCAGTGATATTGAGCTCCTTAGAACCCGGTTACTATTACTAGGATAGGTTTGAGCCAACTAAACTTCAAGAGGGTACTTACCTATGAGACTCCATGCAAGCCTAAACCTAAGGACTGGTTTATTTTTTTGTATATATTTACTTGTACATAACATCATAAACATCATAACATCATGCTCATACTCACTAGCCATTTCAAGGATTTTTGGGATTTATCTTTGTTCTGTTTTGTAGGACATGGATTCTATTCACAGGAAAACCATTCAAGTCAATATTGTAAGGATCCCTCCTTAACTAAAAGAGTTAGCATCAAGAATTCTTGAAAATTCTCCATTTACCAAAAGACATGGTCGCCTCCTAAACTTGGTGACCTCCAAAACCGATGAGGACATGATGAAGGCTCTCTTCCAGTTCTTTGATCCTTTACACCATTGCTTCACATTTCCTGATTATCAACTTGTGCCAACTTTGGAAGAATTCTCCCAACTCTTGAGGATTCCCATTCTCAATCAACTACCTTTCAATGGTACGGAAAGAGATCCAAAGCCAAAAGAGATTTCTCAAGTTCTACACTTGCAACCATATGATATCACAACTAATTGGGAAACAAGGAGTGGTGTCAAAGGTTTCCTAGCAAAGTTCTTGTTTGAGAAATCCCAAAACTGTTGGAACTCTTTGGATTTGCAAGCTTTTGAGGAAATTGTGTCTCTCCTTATCTATGGGATGGTTTTGTTTCCAAATCTTTACCAACTCATAGATGTGAACACCGTCAAAACCTTCATGTCTCGTAACTCGATTCCTACTTTGCTAGGGGACATCCTACATTCTTTTCACACTCGCACTATGAGGAAAAAAGGTATCCTTATGTGTTGTACTCCTCTTTTGGCAAGATGGTTTATTTTGCATATTCCCCAATCTGTATTGAAGAACGAGCAAGGTTCAAGGTGGTCACATAGGTTGATGACGCTCAAACATTCAGACATTCATTAGTGTTCCCGATCTATAGAGAATGTTACTATCGTCGACCGTTATGGAGAATTCCCTAATGTCCCCTTACTTGGCATTAGAGGAGGTATCACCTACAACCCCTGCTTAGCCTTAAGACAATTTGGTTACGCCAGAAGGGATGTCCCACATGAGATGCTTATTCAAGGTTTGATATTTGACTACGAGAATGACGATCAAGGTCACCGCCATAGATTTATCCGAGCTTGGAGGATGTTGAACAAGGTAGATAGTAAGACATTGGGGAATAAGAATTCTATCCCTCTTGAGCCTTACCTCAAATGGGTACGAACCCGTGCTCAAAGTCTTATGATGCCTTACCCCTCCATTCTCCCAGTTATCATAGAGCCTGTTGTGGAAGGAGTTGTTTCATACACTATCCTGCATCCTGACATGCCTACTTCTCTTGAAGACTTGCAAAGTGATTGGATACAACTTAAGGGGGAACGAGACACTTTCGAGGCCCAATTCTACGCCAGCGAGAAGAAGGTTTTGGAACTCACCAAGCAGCTTCATGAGGAGCGGAGTCTGAACGCCTACGTCGCACCAAAGAGGATGCGTACAACTTTTTTATCTTAGAGTTTTTGTATTTATTTGTAAGCCCAAAAGAGGCATGATGTACTCAAACTTTGATTTATTAATATAACATGTGTTCCTTTTTGGTCTAAAGAAAATTTAAATCTCTAATTTCCTTGAAATCATTGCATATGCATCTACCATTCATCATAACATAAGCAGGTTTATTACAATAAGTCTCCTCATCTTTCTACTATTTATTTCAGTAAGATGGATCTCAAGCAGTCAGTAAAAGACCTTCAGGCGTAGAATGCTCAGTTTCAACAGATGTTCTTGACTCTAGCCAAGGGACAAGAGGATTTGAAAACTTTGTTGATCGAAGAAAAGAAGAAGAAAGCAAAGAAAGCAACCGATGTTCTGAATCTAGGAAGAAGGTTCCCAGGTGCAGCAAGAAAGATCTTAGACTTCACAACATCATCTGGTGAAAAAGACAATCAAGAAGGGAAAGGCAAGGAAGCGACCGCCCATCCAGAATCTGAAGAGGAAGAAGAAGAGGATTACTATGAAGAGCAGTATCCCCCGACTGACGATAAATACAAACATCTGGAAGAACGACTAAGTGCAATGGAGATTCAGAAAGTGCCTGGGCTGGACTTTGAAGAGTTGGGTTTAGTGTCTGGGATTGTTATTCCACCAAAATTCAAGGCACCAGTATTTGCTAAGTACGATGCGGTTTCGTGTCCAAAGATGCATCTCTGATCTTATGTGAGGAAGATACAGCCTCACACTGCTGACAGAGATTCGTGGGTCCACTTCTTTCAAGACAGTCTATCCGGGACTCTGCTAGATTGGTTCTATCAACTGGAAAGGGCCAATATCCATAATTGGGATGACCTTGCCGTTGCTTTCTATAAACAGTATCAATACAACACAAACCTTGCTCCCACCCGTACTCAACTCCAGAGTATGGCTATGGTTTCAAGCGAAGGTTTCAAAGACTATGCTCAGAAATGGAGGGACTTAGCAGGAAGAGTCCAACCTCCCCTGTCTGAAAGGGAACTAGTGGATATGTTTCTAGGGACCTTGTCTGGTCCATTTTTCAATCATCTAATTGGAAGCTCCTCAGCAGGCTTCACTGAATAAATCTTGACCGGGGAAAGAGTGGAAGCTGGGATTAAGAGTGGGAAGATCCAAAAGGACGCATCCTCCAATACCGTCATAAAACCATTTATTGGGAAGAAAGAAGTTGGTGTTGTGTATGCTCAAAGGAATCAAGATAGAAATGAACGCCGTCCAATGGTAGGGGCTGTCATAATCCCTAAGCCTGCACCTATTCAACAAAGAAGCAACCAGCCTAGAACAGAAAGATCGGTAAGACAATTTACCCGGATTAATATGACACTATCTCAAGTCCTTCCATATTTGTTGAGATCTAACCTGGTAACTTTGAAGGAAGGCCCGAAGAATCCCAACACCACATCTCCTTATTACCATCCTAATGCTTGTTGTGCTTACCATTCAGAAATTCCAGACCATGATACCAACAACTGTTGGGATTTGAAAAACAAGGTGCAAGACCTTCTTGAAGCAAAAGAAATTGAATTTGATGCTCCTGAAATCCCAAATTTTATCACCGCTCCTACGCCCAAGCATGGCCACGATGTTAACGCTGTTGAAGATGATATGTTTGTTACTGCTGTTGATGAACTTGTTACTCCTCTCCTGACTGTCAAGAAGAACCTGTTGAAAGCCGGTTTATTTCCGGGCTGCAACGAAAGCTGCCACCTCTATTTATCCCTACCAACTAGTTGTCATTTACTGAAAGCAGGTGTCCAACGCCTAATGGATGACAAAGAGATTTTTTTTTAAAAGACTCCCGCTCCAACCATTTCTTACAATGATGTTTCAATAGTAACCATTTCCGCCAATCCTTCCAGGGTCTCCACCAAAAGACCCGTTAGGATTACATCAGTTTCTAAAGTGGCTCCACTGATAATTACTATGCCAGGACCGATCCCGTATTCCTTAGATAAAACTGTCCCATGGAACTATAGGGGCGACGTCTACTATCACAGTGTCAAGCAGGATCGGCTGGCTGATGAAGACTCGATTTTTGAGAAGGCTGACTCCGACATTGGCAACATTGCGGGAACCAGCAAGATAACCCAAAGTGGTAGAGTATTCTCTATCTAGATGAAGGCGCAATCATTATCTATCCCTGAAGCCTTCCAAAAGGAGATGGAAGAAATTCTAAAAATTATAAAGAGAAGCGAATACAACATAGTCGAACAGCTAGGGCAGACTCCATCAAAGATTTCCATGCTGGCTTTATTGTTGTGCTCCGAGGCTCATGCGAAGGCCTTGGTGAAATTCCTTAAAACTGCCCATGTACCACAAGAAACCTCCGCTGATTAGTTCCAAGACTGTGTGGCCAGCTTGACCTCGGATAATGGTTTAGGCTTTTCTGATGCTGACCTAACACCTAAAGGGAGGAAACATAACGAGGCATTGCATGTCTCTGTCGAGTGCAGGGGCACAACTTTGGCCCACGTCTTGGTTGATACCAGTTTGTCTTTGAATATGCTACCTAAGAAAGCTCTTGATAGACTCGACTGTGAAGGTTTGACCTTAAAACCCAGCAACATAGTGGTAAGAGCCTTCGACGGTTCAAAAAGGATGATGCATGGGGAGGTGGACATCCCCATAAAAGTTGGAACTCAAACCTTTGATTCAACTTTTTACGTGATGGACATTCTCCCTTCCTATTCCTATTTATTGGGCCGACCATGGATTCACAATGCTAGTTCCGTCACCTCTACATTACATCAAATGCTGAAATACCCGACCAAGGGAAAAATAATTACTGTCCATGGAGAAGAGGAATATATGGTCAGTCACTTGAATTCCTTCAGATACGTAGAATTGGATGGTGAATCCATTGAAACTCCGTTTCAGCATTTCGAGGAAGTCCCACAAACAGTGGCAGCTACAAAGACTGTGTCCCATGTCCCTAAGATTATAAGACCTCCGCTAAAGATGTCTTATCTGAAAGATGCCAGGGCCGTGATCAAAGAAGGTGGGTGTATTATTTGGGGCCAACTCCTAGATATCTCATACAAATCTGACAAATTTGGTTTGGGTTTCACTTCAGAAGTCCAGAAAGTTGTACGCCGTGCTCGTGCCAGGGGACCACCTTTGAAGATCAACAACCACAAAGTCAACACAGTGGAGGATGATAATGATGATGACAGTTGTGATCTAGAAGACTGGATTTTCCCAACCATCAACGGAGGACTCAACAACTGGGAAGCTAAAGATTTTGTCCCAATTACTTTTATCCAATAGTAATTGTCTTTAAATTTTTGTCGGATCTGTAATAATTAAATAGTTCAGACTTTTAAAACCTTGTGTCTTACCCGAGGCACAACGGTCCATTTGTAAGGGTTGTTACCTCATTTTCATATGTCATCAATGAATCATGGACGTTTTTGCATACAAACTTTGTGCTCTTTGTCTTTCTTTTTCTACATTTTTATTTCTTTAAAAGATATATATACTCTTACACACACTCACATTCAAAATGCAGATCTACATCCATTCGGGATCCCATGGGTAACGATTCTGCTATGGCCTTTCGTGACTCTGAAAATCTAATCTACCAAGCCGAAGATGAAGGTGAGGAAGATTGTGAAGTTCCAGGGGAACTAGCCAGGTTACTACAACAAGAAGAGAGGACCATACAGCCCCACGAAGAACCAGTGGACACAGTGACCCTAGGTACCGAAGAGGACAAGAAAGAAGTCAAGGTGGGTACCAATCTGGAACCCAGTGTCAAGAAGCGTCTGACTTAGTTACTACATGATTATGTTGAGGTCTTTTCCTGGTCGTATGAAGACATGCCAGAACTTGATGCTGATATCATGGTCCATCGTCTACCGACAAAAGAAGACTGCCCTCCGGTAAAACAGAAAGTTTGTCGCATGCGGCCAGACATGTCAGAGAAGATCAAGGCCGAAGTAATGAAACAATTCAATGCCAGATTCTTAGTCGTTACCTCCTATCCACATTAGGTCGCCAATGTTGTTCCAGTGCCTAAAAAGGACCGCAAAGTACGAATGTGTGTGGATTATCGAGATTTGAATAAGGCAAGCCCTAAGGATGATTTCCCATTCCCCCATATCGATATTTTGGTTGACAACACCGCACAACATAAAGTGTTCTCATTTATAGACGGGTTCTCAGGCTACAATCAAATCAAAATGGCCCCTGAGGACATGGAGAAAACAACCTTCATCACACAGTGGGGCACATTCTGTTACAAGGTTATGCCATTCGGGTTGAAGAACACTGGGGCGACCTATCAGCGTGCCATGGTAGCTCTATTTCACGACATGATACATCACGAAATTGAGGTCTATGTGGACGACATGATAGCCAGATCTCAAACTGAAGAGGAACATCTTGACCATTTACAGAAACTGTTTGAGAGGTTAAAGAAATACAAGCTGAGGTTGAACCCAAATAAATGCAAATTTGGGTAAGGTCCGGTAAACTCTTAGGCTTCGTTGTTAGCGGTAAAGGTATCAAAGTAGACCCTACCAAGGTGAAAGCAATACAAGAAATGCATGCTCCTCGCACCGAGAAGGAAGTCAGAGGATTCTTAGGACGACTAAACTACATTTCTAGATTCAATTCTCACTTAACAGCTACTTGTGTGCCAATCTTCAAATTACTGAAGAAAGATCAAGTAGTCAAATGGAATGATGAATGCCAAGTTGCCTTCGACAAGATCAAAGAGTACCTAAAAGAGCATCCTGTTTTGATGCCGCCAGTCGAGGGAAGACCCTTGATCATGTATCTAACTGTCTTGGAAAATTCAATAGGGTGTGTGTTGGGGAAGCATGACAAGTCTGGCCAAAAAGAGCATGCTATTTATTAGCTGAGCAAAAAGTTTACCGACTGTGAAACAAGATATTCGCTGCTCGAGAAAACTTACTGCGCTCTGGCATGGGCTGCTCGCCGGCTAAGACAGTATATGTTGACCCATACTACCTTATTGATATCCAAGATGGATCCAATAAAATACATATTTGAGAAGCCTGCCCTCTCTGGGAGAATAGCAAGATGGCAGATGATCCTAACAAAATACGACATTCAGTACACTACCCAAAAAGCAATAAAGGGAAGTGTATTAGCCGATCACCTTGCTCATCAAGCTGTGGATGACTATCAGTCCATGAAGTTCGAATTCCCAGATGAAAACATCATGATGGTAAACAACTGTGAGGAACTCAGACCATATGACGGACCTAAATAAGGATCCTGATGGACCCTGGTTTTTGACGGAGCCTCCAACGCACTCGACAATGGCATAGGTGTTGTACTCATATCCCCGGAAGGATGTCATACTCCCTTCACCGCAAGACTTTGCTTCAACTGTACAAATAACATGGCAGAATACGAAGCGTGCATTTTTGGTCTCAAAGCTGCCATAGATTTGGGAATCAAGTTGTAACATAGTGGGAGAACTGACTTGGTTATTTTGTGTTTGATCGCAATTGTGCGTGTGATATGGTGGGAGAACTGACTTGGGTTTTGAGTTTGTGTTCGCAAATGTTCGGTTGAGCAAGAGTCGCCACCGACTTTTTATTTTATCCTAAGGAAAGGTTAAAAAGCACAGGAAAAACCTTTGAGATGTTTTCTTGGGTTCGGGGAGTAGATTATAGAAAGGGAAGGTATTAGCACCCTTTCTATCCATGGTTATCCATGGGCTCTTAGTTACTTGCTTAGATCACTTGCTTTGCATTTTCAATTGTTTGAAATGGTGCTTTGTGTGTGGTTTTGAAAGATATTTTGAAAAGAGGCCTTTGTTGTGGCAACCTTTGTAATGATTCTTGTTTGAATGTATACAAAGGTGTATTGTCTTTTGAAAAAGTTTTCAATATTTTTGAAAGTTGTTTGGAAATTGTGTTGTGATGTGTGTTTTGAAAAATGGCAAGGATTGTTTTGCAAGATTGATCAAGTAACCAAGAGCTATCTACCCTAAATTTCTCAAAGATCTTTATTATGTTTTAACCCTTTTAACAGTGTTGTTTCACCATTGTATTTGGTGAATAACCTTGTGTTAGGATGTAAACGGGACAGGCGCGGGTCGTCTTATAGACCATGAAAGCAATAGTGTCAAGTATTTTGGCAATTTTCTTGAGGGACTATGATCATTTTGTTTAGGCAACTAGATAGCGTCATCGAGTGACTATGATCATTTTGTTTGTTTTTGTTTTGTTTTGTTTTGCCAAAGTACTTGACATGCAAACATGGCCCATTTTTGAAGGCAACAAGTGGATGTAACCCTAGGGATGTAAGTGTGCAAGTGTGTTTTGTTGCATACAAGAGTTTATCTTTGAATTAGGATTTTCTATTTCATTGATTTTATCTTGCCATACACATCCTAATTACTAGCATTTATATTTGAAAGCAATAAAAAGCAGAAATATAAAATCCTACGCTATTACATCAATTAGGGGGTGGGGATACATATTTGTACATGGGGTGGTTCAATGAGAAAAATAGATAAGAAAAGAAAATAACAAAGGCAAGATAGAGAGAAAGAGAGAGAGAGCCAGCGCGCTGCTGAGAGGCCATCAGAAGTTCTGACTCAGGCCTGCTGCCAGATTATCAACCTTTTGGTTAAATTGTATGAGTCAGAACTTCTGACTCTGGCACCTACAAAACAGAAACCTATTAGTGGGAAGATCAGAAGTTCTGACCCCCATGCGCTGCAAGCCAAAAATTTGTTAGTGGGGATATCAGAAGTTTTGATTCTGCTGGAGATACAATAATCTTCAGAAGTTCTGATATTGTTGACAGCAGAACAGGCTTCAGATGTGCTAACGTCAAAGTCAGCACTTGGCTTCTCCCTGTGCTAGTCAGAATACTTGCAATTTTGTTATTTTCCCACAGAACAGAAAACATGTTTGGGACAACTTCAGGAAATGTCAAAGTGTTTTAGGAGACAGAACCAACAAGGTCACAGGCAGGTTCTACGCGGATTCACTTCCTACTTGAACATTCTGAGGTATGAAGATCCTCAGAACGCAAACAGCAGCAACATGATATTTACATTATGTTTATTTGAGCATGCAAAGCTGATGATGCTTAGCAGCGTGATGAAGGTCAGCATATGCTTACCTGGCTGTTAGAAAAGTCTGTGAGTGAGAGCTAGCTTTTAGCTCTGATGGTGTTCTGGACAGGTTCTTTTTTGAAGGGGTAGATGAAGGTGTATGTGTATGTATGGTTAGAGGCTGAAAGGGTGTTCTTTAGTCACAAAGAAAGCTGGGTATTGATGAAGTTTGGAGGTAGGAAGTTCAAAGTTATGAAACACTGGGGATTTTGGCAGAGTTTCACAAGGTTTCCTTCACCAGAGTTTTCTGTTTCTTCTAAAATTTTTTCTGGCTGTTTTTTCACGTCCCCTTGGTGATGGACAACGGTGCTCTATTTATAGGCAAAGCTCTTGTGGATTCTTGAACGTTAAAGGCGCCAATAGAGGTTAAATTGTTTTTTTTAAAGAAGTTCGTGGAAAGTTGTGATAATGCACAACTTTTCAGCCTAGGCTAGAACAGCAGGCAAGGATTGAGGAGAAGTGACCTCTATAGGTGGAAGGTGACGCGTAGACCCATGCCTAAGCCTGCAGAAAGGTGTTTACCAAGCCACACGTGAAGAGACCTCTTGGATGAATGTTCAGGAGTGGTTGGGAGCATTAATGAGCATTAAATGGTGATGAGACTTATCAACTCCAAAATTCTTGTAATAGGAGAAAACCTGAACCAGCAATTCTGTTTTACCAAAAACAACGTGAACCAAGCTATGATCTTGGCCTCTTGCTGTCTCAGCAAATTCTGGGGATTCTCCTGACTTTCTAACACGTTCCTTGGATTTGCTTATGGAAATCCTGGACTTAGAGATTCTGTGTTAGTGTAACACCCACTCTTCTGACCCTTTCATCTTCTGATTCCAGCATGTTCTGAAGGAGCCTTCAGACTTCTTTGCTTCCTTTGCATTCCTCTAGCAAACTCTGGCTGAGCTTGCGTAACTGCTGAAAGAGCCATGTTCTGTTTGAGGCTTACGTGTTGAACCACGTTTGCAACCTCTAACTGAGTTAATGTAGCTGCTGAAGAGCCAACTTCTGACTGTGTTGAGCCAAACTTGCAACTTCTGACCATTTTTGTCTAGAGGTTGGTCCAGAAGTTCTGAAGTGATATTTTCTTCTTAAACACCCATTTTTAGAGAAAAATTCCAAATGTTTAGAATTTAATTTTTCAAGGTAAAAGCGTTGCCTTTAGAGCTTGTGTGATCATTTTGCTCTTGTAAATGGTTTGCTTGGGAAGAAATGATAATTCAGGACTTGGATTTGTTTCAGAGAGACTCTGAGAATCCAGGATGATTTCCTGAAGAATGAGAGGGCAAATTTTGGGGTACAACAGCTGCCCCTGTTCAATCTTCTTGAACCTGAAGAGTTAGATTGACAAGTTTACCTTTCGCGACTCAAAGGTAAAAGAGGATTGGACACTAGAGTGCCCGTAAATTTGCACTCGTCCAAAGCATAGTTGAGGGAATGGGCTTAAAGATGCCATTTGGAGATGGTAGAATCTTGCTGGAGATGGGCTTAAAGATGCCATCCAAGAATATTTGTTAACTTGCAATGTTATAAGTTAAAAGAATGAGTATCAAAATGGTATCCGTGTCTGGAATGCATTCGAACTGTATCTGGAGACTGAATTTGTATGAGCAAATGAATGGCCTCCGTGTCTGGGGCGTATCTGAGCTGTAACTGTGTTTGAATGTAGAATGAATATCAGAATGACTGCCGTGCTTGGAGTGTATCTGTATTGTATCTGGATGATAGAGGAATATCTGTGTATGGAGCAATTGTGTGCTGGGGATAAACTCTGAATGAGTGACAGAATGGGAACCGTGTCTGGAGCATATCTGGGCTGTACCTTGGAGTTGAGATCTGTATGAGTAGTAGAATGACCGCCGTGTCTGGGGTGTATCTGTACTATAACTGGGATCTGAATAAGTGACAGAATGGAAACCGTGTCTGAAGCGTATCTGGACTGTATCTGAAGTTGAGATCTGTATGAGTAGTAGAATGACCGCCGTGTCTAGGGTGTATCTGTACTGTAACTAGGATCTGAATAAGTGACAGAATGACTTCCGTGGCGACTGCACTGGGGAGAATCAAACTGTTGGTGTAAGGGCCAGAATGGCATCCTTGCTCGGAGCATATCTGGACTTGAGGTTGATAAATGAATCCGAATGAGAGATAGAATGGCTGCCGTGCCTAGAGCGTATCTAGTCCATATTCGATTGTTGTAGTCTGAATGAGTAATAGAATGACCGCAGTGTCTGGGGTGTATCCATACTGTATCTGACTTGAAGTTCTGAATGAGTAATAGAATGACCGCCGTGGCTGGGGTGTATCCATACTGTATCTGACTTGAAGTTCTGAATGAGTAATAGAATGACCGCCGTGTCTGGGGTGTATCCATACTGTATCTGACTATTTGTTAGCGATAGCCTCTTAATCTTATCCTGAAAAGGATAAAATGTTAGCTAAAACACAAAGTTATGTTGCATGATATGTATGATGCAATGAATTGCGTTTCATCAATGTTTATGATATATGAATGTAATGATTATGCATGTAAGCCGAGTAGCTGTCTTGCTGAGGATAGATGAATCCTGGATAGCCGGAGACAATAGAATCTTGACTGCTGCCGGGGAAAGTGAATCCTTGACTGCTGCAGGGGAAAGTAAATCCTTGACTGCTGCAGGGGATTGCAAGAATCTTTTGATCGTTGAAAATGAGAAGTCCTGGGACCACTGTTGGGGACTCAGGAGCTTGGGTTGTATGCCAATCTACTGGGGATTCAAGGACGAGAGTCTTCATTCTGTTAACGATTAACTGTTATCTGGTCGATCTCCAGGCTTTCACAGAAACTTATATTGCTATCTGGTCGTAATCCAGGCTTCACAATAACTTGTTGAGCTGTTATCCGGTCGAATCTGGGCTTCACGGCTTGTGTTAAAGATATACCACTATCTGGTCGACTCCAGGTTTCGTAGTATTCTTGGCTGCTGTCTGGTCGTAATCCAGGCTTCACAGAAACTTGTATTGCTATCTGGTCGTAATCCAGGCTTCACAATAACTTGTTGAGCTGCTATCCGGTTGAATCCGGGCTTCACGGCTTGTGTTAAAGATATACCACTATCTGGTCTACTCCAGATTTCGTAGTATTCTTGGCTGCTGTCTGGTCGTAATCCAGGCTTCACCGAAACTTATATTGCTATCTGGTCGTAATCCAGGCTTCACAATAACTTGTTGGGGATTAAACTATTATCCGGTCGAATCCGGGCTTCATAGCTTGCTCTTAGGAGATACCACTATCTGGTCGTAATCCAGGCTCCGCGGTAGTCTGATACTGTTATCTGGTCGTAATCCGGGCTTCCCAAAATGCTGTAGAGATCAAGATACTATCCGGTCGAATCCGGGCTTCATAACTTGAATTTTGTGAGAATTTGATCTTTGACGACCGTAACTTCCAACATGTGATGAAGGAACTTTTGAACGACCGATCAATTCGAAATGTAATTTGTTTTGGAGAATAAATCCTTGACAAATGTTGGGGAAATAAACCCATAATCGAAGCTGGGGATTGAAAATCCCTTGATTACTGAGGGTGAGAAATCCTTGTTGACTGCTGATTACTTGGGGAACAAGATCTTCAATTGTTGAGGGATTTTAGGGCCACTGCCGGGGATTGAAAATCCTTGGTGACTTGTGGGGAATGAGAATTCTGATGATCTCTACTGGGGAGTTCAAAACCTGGGAGACTCATGCTGGAGGAGTGAGACTGAGAATCTTCAATCTGATGGGAAGTATCTCTGTGGGAGAATGTTCACTAGTCTGGTTCCGCTGGGGATTGATAGTTGGAAGTTTCAGCTCCGTTGGGGACTAACAGTTTTGGCTCCACTGGGGATCTTGAAACTTAACTCTGAGGGGATTTGGATTCTGGAAGGCTCTCTGGCTGGGGAAATCAGCTTTGAGAAAGCTTTTGTTCTGTTGAGGATCCTGAAGTTTAACTCTGTTTGGGGAATTAAGTTCTGGATTTTAACTTTGTTGAGGAGTTTGGAGTTTAATTCCGCTGGGGATTTCTTTTGAAAGGGCCTCTAGACATCTTGTCTGTACCTTCGACCTATCAGCAATCATCTTTCTTGATTTGTAAGAAAATGATTATGTTCAAACGCATATGCCTATTTAACAAAACATTGGACGTTTCTCAAATAAAACATAAGTGTAAAAAGCAAAAGGAAGACAAAGCAAATTTTCTGTACTTGGAAAAGTATTTGTATTAACTTTTTATGAGTATCTTTGTACAAAGGAGACATGCATCCTAGTAAGAGGATGTTGTCGTAAAAAATTGAAAATTTTATACAAAAGAAAGATGGCTATGTGTAACAATTCCATGGGATTCCATTCTGTTATAGCCTTCACAACTCTGAATATCTTGTCCATTCAATGCTTCGTTCGCCGATGATTGGATTGATCAGAAGCTCGAAGCTTGTTGATGAAGAGATTGTTCTATAAAGTGATCCTACGAGACATAGTCATGCACTTTAATTTCCTAACTTTTGCCTGGATCGCCCTTTCGGGTTTTCAATCCACCGGGAAACCCTTTTTTGCCCAAGTCGCCCTTTCGGGTTTTCAACTTGCCGGGTGTACAAATTTTTTATGTTTTATCCCTAATTTTTGCCTGAACCGCCCTTTCGGGTTTTCGGTTCACCGGGATGCCCATTTTTGCCCAAGTCTCCCTTTCGGGTTTTCGACTTGTCGGGTTGTTTCATGCGTAGTATGTTTTGACTATGTCTGCGTTCGCAGGGTGTGGAAAATCGTCGCCGTCCATGGTGGTCAGAATCATTGCACCACCAGAAAAGATGCTCTTGATTACAAATGGTCCTTCGTAAGTAGGAGTCCATTTTCCCCTGGGATCACTTTGCGGCAAGATGATCCGCTTGATTACAAGATCTCCGACTTGATATACTTGACGTCTTACTTTCTTGTTGAAAGCCTTGATCATCCGTTTTTGGTACGTCTGACCATGGCAAACAGTAGTGAGTCGCTTCTCATCGATCAAAGTGAGTTGATCAAGTCGGGTTTGAATCCAATCGTCTTCACTCAAACCAACGTCCTTCATAATCCTTAAAGAAGGAATCTGAACTTCCATGGGTAGGACAACTTCCATGCCATATACCAAGGAAAATGGGGTTGCCCCTGTTGAAGTACGTGCTGTGGTACGATATCCATGCAGAGCAAACAGTAACATCTCATGCCAGTCCTTGTAGGTAACTATCATTTTCTGGATGATCTTCTTGATGTTTTTGTTCGCAGCTTCAACAGCACCGTTCATCTTCGACCGATAGGGAGATGAATTATGATGATAAATCTTGAACTGTTCGCATAGAGCGGTGATCATAGTATTGTTCAGGTTTGTACCGTTGTCTGTGATGATCCTGTCGGGGACACCATACCGGCATATGAGGTTCTGCTTGATGAAGCGGATAACCACATTCTTCGTAACAGAGGCAAAGGAAGCTGCTTCGACCCACTTGGTGAAATAATCAATGGCGACCAGGATGAAGCGATGTCCATTGGATGACGTGGGCTTGATCTCTCCAATCATGTCAATCCCCCATATTGCGAATGGCCAAGGAGCTGTCAGAACGTTGAGAGGGATAGGAGGAATATGTATTTTGTCGGCATAGACTTGACATTTGTGGCAAATACGGGAATGTTGATGGCAATCAGCTTCCATGGTAGACCAGTAATAGCCTGCCCTTAGAATCTTCTTAGCCATCGTATGTCCGCTCAAGTGGGTGCCAAATGTGCCGCTGTGTATCTCAGTCATGATCAACTCTGCTTCAGCTTTGTCCACATAACAAAGTAAAACACAATCATGGTTGCGCTTGTAAAGGATGCCATTGCTTAGGAAGAACTTGGCAGCAAACCTCCTTAAGAACTTCTTGTCATTGACGGAAGCTCCTTCGGGATATTCTCTAGTCTGGAGATACCTTTTGATTTCATGAAACCAGGGTTGTTCCACTACTTCTTCGGTATTAATCTCATGAAAATGCGCAGGTTCGTCCATTCGCTCGATGGTGATTTGGGGAGCCTTGTTATCCCATTTGAGTTTAAACATGGAAGACATTGTAGCCAGAGCATCTGCTAGCTGATTTTCTTCTCGCGGGAAGTGCTCGAAGGTGATCTGCTCGAAATGAGGCAACAATGTCAGGACGTGTTCTTTGTATGGGATAAGATTAGGATGTTTGGTGTCCCACTCTCCTTTGATTTGACTGATAACCAAAGCCGAGTCCCCAAATACGATCAAAGATTTGATCCCCAAGTCTATAGCAGCCTTGAGACCAAAGATGCAAGCTTCATATTCGGCCATGTTGTTGGTACAGCTGAAACAAAGTCAGGCCGTGAAAGGTGTATGGCAACCTTCTGGGGAAATGAGTACCGCACCGCTACCGTTTCCGAGTGCATTTGAAGCACCATCAAAGTACATGGTCCATCGGGATCCATTTTCAGGTCTGTCATACGGTCCGTCACCTTCAATGTTGTCCAAAGTCATGATGTCCTCGTCCGGGAAGTCGAATCTCATGGATTGATAATCTTCGATAGCTTGATGAGATAGATGGTCAGCTAGTACACTCCCTTTTATAGCTTTTTAGGTAGTATACTGGATATCATACTCAGTCAGGATCATTTTCCATCTAGCGATTCTTCCAGATAAAGCAGGCTTCTCGAAGATATACTTGATCGGGTCAATTTTGGAGATCAGCAAAGTGGTATGAGTCAACATATACTGCCTTAGTTGGCGAGCAGCCCATACCAAAGCGCAGCAAGTTTTCTCGAGCAGTGAGTAGCGGGTCTCACAGTCGGTAAACTTTTTGCTAAGGTAATAAATGGCATGCTCTTTTCGACCAGACTCGTCATGTTGGCCCAGTACGCACCCCATTGAGTTGTCCAAAACAGTCAGATACTTGATCAGCGACCTTCCTTCGACGGGTGGCATCAGAATAAGAGGTTCTAGCAAATACTCTTTGATCTTATCAAAAGCAGTTTGATAATCATCGTTCCATTCAATTACCTGATCTTTCTTCAATAGTTTGAAAATTGGCTCACAGGTAGACGTCAGGTGAGAGATGAACCTGGCGATATAGTTCAAGCGTCCCAAGAATCCTCTAACCTCCTTTTCAGTACAGGGGGCAGGAATTTCTTGTATAGCCTTTACTTTTGCTGGATCGACCTCAATGCCTTTGCTGCTGACAATAAATCCTAGAAGTTTACCAGACCTAACTCCAAAAGTGCACTTACTTGGATTCAGTATGAGTTTGTACTCCTTCAGCCTGGCAAACAGCTTCTGCAAATGTTTAAGGTGCTCTTCTTCTATTTGTGATCGAGCTATCATATCGTCTACGTAAACTTCGATCTCATGATGTATCATATCATGAAACAAAGCTACCATGGCGCGTTGATAAGTTGCCCCTGCGTTCTTCAGTCCGAACGGCATCACCTTATAGCAGAAGGTACCCCATTGTGTAACAAAGGTTGTTTTCTCCATGTCCTCGGGGGCCATTTTGATCTGGTTGTAGCCCGAGAATCCGTCCATGAAAGAAAATACTTTGTGCTGAGCTGTGTTGTCAATCAAAATGTCGATATGTGGTAGCGGAAAATCATCTTTAGGGCTGGCCCTGTTCAAATCCCGGTAGTCCACACACATTCTGACCTTGCCTTCTTTTTTGGGAATGGGCACAATGTTAGCAACCCATTGCGGATAGGATGTAACAGCCAAAAAGCCAGCATTGAATTGCTTCATTACTTCAGCTTTAATCTTCTCAGACATGTCGGGCCTCATTCGGCGGACTTTTTGCTTAATCGGTGGACAGTCTTCTCTCGTAGGGAGACGGTGAACCACAATGTCTGCGTCTAACCCTGTCATGTCTTCATAAGACCAGGCAAAGATTTCGACGTATTCACTCAACAACTGTACTAAGCGCTCCTTGATACCTGGTTCCAAGTTGGCACCCACTTTTACTTCTTTCCTGTCTTCCTCTGTTCCTAAGTTGACGGTTTCCAACAACTCTTCATGAGGTAAGATGGCCCTCTCTTCTTGTTATAGAAGTCTGGCTAACTCTCCCGGTACTTCACAATCTTCGTCGTCTTCGTACTCAGCCTGATTGACCAAATCTTCAGAGTTATTGAAGGATACAACAGAATAGTCACCCATGGAATCCGAAGTGGATGGGTTCCTGCATTTGTGAGTGTGGGTGTGTGTAAGGGATATCCATCCTTAAACAAACAAAAATGCAAAAGGAAAGAAAATGAACACAGCAGTTTATAAATGAAAAACGTCCAATGATTCATTAAACATGGCATATGAATATGAAGAGAATCAAGCCCTTACAAATGGACCTACATGCCCCGGGCAAGGCATGAGGTGAAAAATAGTGTGCAAATTGCTTTAGTAATTATTACAGACCAACATGAAATGTTTGAAAGATAAATTACTGATTGATGAAAGTAATGGGAACGAAGTCCTTCGCCTCCCAGTTGTTCATCCCTCCTTCAATGGTTGGAAAGATCTAATCTTCAAAGTTAGCCTCTTCATCACTGTCTTCTAAAGCATTGATTCCATGAGGAGAAATCTTGATGGGTGTCTTTTCAATTTTGGAGTGACGCATAGCCTTTTGCCCCGCAGCGGTAAATCCCAACCCAAACTTGTCTGTCTTGTGAGGAAAGTTAGGCAACTGTCCCCACACTGTGCTCTTTCCCTCCTTCATTGCAGCCTTTGCGTCTTTTAGAGATGCCATCCTGGCCACCTGCTTGGGTACCTCAGCTACTGCCTTTGCTACTGCAACCTCGGGAGCAACTTCCTCGAAGTGTTGGAAGGGTGTTTCGATGAATTCGCCATCCACTTCCACATACCGAAAGGAATTCAGATGACTGATCATGTACTCCTCCTCACCGTGTACAATTATGATTTTTCCCTTAACAGGGTATTTCAGCATCTGATGTAGGGAGGAAGTGACTGCCCCAACATTATGAATCCACGGCCTTCCTAGCAAGCAAGAGTATGATGGGCGGATGTCCATCACATAGAATGTGGAGTTGAACACCTCAGTGCCTACCTTGATGGGAATGTCGACCTCCCCATGCACCATTCTTTTAGACCCGTCAAAGGCCCTGACAATGATATTACTTGGTTTCAGCTCCAAGCCTTCACAATCCAACCGGTCCAGAGGGTTCTTAGGCAGCACATTTAGAGAAGAACCAGTATCGACCAAGACATGGGCGAGAGTGGTTCCTCGACATTCAACTGACACATGTAGTGCGTCATTGTGCTTTCTTCCCTTCGGGGTCAGGTCAGCATCAGAGAAACCCAGGCCGTTGTCGGCGGTAAGGCTGGCTACACAATCCTGGAATTGATCAGCTGAGGTTTCTTGGGGCACATGGGCTGTCTTCAAAAACCTTATCAAAGCTTTGGCATGAGCCTCCGAACAAAGCAGCAGGGCTAACATGGAGATCTTTGAAGGGGTTTGCCCCAGTTGCTCCACCATATCGTAATCACTCTTCTTAATTATTTTCAGAATCTCCTCCATTTCTTTTTTAGAGGTTTCGGGGATGACCAATGGCTGAGCCCTCGTCCCGAAGAGCTCTTCTTGGATCCCTTTCCCTTTATCAACAGCAGCAGAAGGGGCAACCACAGGAGTAACCGCTTCTTCAATCATTGGAGTTCTTGCAGATAGTTTTACCGGTGCAGGGGTAACCTTGGGAACAACTGAGGGTCCAAAGATTGCCTTTGGAGGGGCAATCTCTGGAGAGAAAATTCTTCCACTTCGGGTAATTTTGCTCGTACCGGCAATGTTTCCAATGTCGGCAGTTTCTTCGTCAGAGCTCTCTTCAGTTATCTCAATTTGTTTAACACCGTGGTAGTAGATTTCTCCACCATAGTTCCACAGTATTGATTTGTCAGATTTGTATGGGACGGGCCCAGGCATGGTTATTTTCAAGGGTACAATCTTCGGAGCGGATGTAATCTTAACAGGCCTTTTGGGGACCTTGGAAAGATTGGCGGAAATGGTTATTATTGAAACTTCATTGATAGGAGTTGGAGTAACGGGAGTCTTTTTGAAAAGAATTTCTTGGTTGTCCATTAGGCGTTGGATGCCTAACTTCAAAAGTGGACAGTCGGTAGGTAGGGAGGAACAAAGGTAGCAGTCTTCTTTACATCCTGGGAAAATCCCAGCCATCAACAGATTCAACTTGATTGTCAGTAGTGGAGTTATCAGATCATCAACAGTAGAAACAAACAGATCTTCTTCAACAGCATGGATATTGCGACCATGCTTTGGCATTGGAGCGGAGATTACATTCGGCTTCTCAGGGGTGTCGAACTCAACCTCTTTAGCGTCTATCAAATCCTGAATTTTATTCTTAAGCGCCCAGCAATTGTTGGTGTCATGCCCGGTGCTGTCAGAATGATAGGCACATTTAGCATCGGCATGATAGTATGGAGATGTGGTGTTAGGGTTTTTCGGTGCCTCCTTTAAACCAGTCAGATTTAACTTCAACAAATGGGGAAGAACTTGTGCAGGCGTCATGTTGATGCGGGTGAACTACCGTTGTGGCCGTTCTACCCATTGCTGATTTGGTCTCGACTGATTGTTACGAGGCTGATCATTTGACGAATTTTGAATCATCACGGCCCCTATAGTTGGCCGGTGCTCAGTTCTTTCCAATCCTTTCTGAGAATACATAACAACTGCTTCCTTCTTGGCCGGGAACAGTTTTTTAACAGTTGTGGAGGCAGAGGCATCCCTTTGAATTTTTCCGCTCTTAATACCAGCTTCCACCCGTTCTCCAGTCAGAATCAGTTCGGTAAACCCTGCAGAAGAGCTCCCGATCAAATGGTTGAAGAAAGGGCCAGATAGGGTCCCCAAGAACATATCAACTAGCTCCCTGTCTGAAAGTGGTGGTTGCACCCTTCCGGCCAAGTCACGCCATTTCTGAGCGTATTCTTTGAATCCCTCATTTGAGGCCATCCCCATACTTTGTAGCTGAGTACGGGTCGGCGCCAAGTCAGCGTTATATTGATACTGGCGATAAAAGGCAGCTGCCAAATCCTCCCAACTATGCACTTCTGACCTCTCAAGCTGGTAAAACCAATCTAGCTGAGTACCGGACAAGCTGTCCTGGAAGAAGTGTACCCAAAGATTTCTATCGGATGAATGAGGTTGAATTCTTCTGACATATGACCTCAGGTGCATCTTCGGGCAAGACAGACCGTCGTATTTTGCGAAAGTTGGTACCTTGAATTTGGGAGGGATAACAATTCCAGCAATCAGTCCCAATTCTTCAAAATCTAGCCCGGGAACCCTTTGCAGCTCCATAGCTGCCAGTCTGTCCTCCAGGTTTTTGTATTTGTTGTCCGCTGGCGGGTACTACTGCTCTGAATAATCTTCATCTTCCTCAACCTCTTCCTCTTCAGCCTCAAACTCAGAAGGTAATGCAACTCCTTTTCCTTTGTCGGTCCCCTCGTCAGATGTGGAGGGGAAATCAAGAACTCTCCTAGATTCATTCTCAAATCTGCTTCCCAGTGTAGCTACCCCAACTCTTTTCTTCTTCTTTTTTCCTTTTTCTTGCTCTTTATTCCCCAATAGTGCTTTAAGATCCTCCTGACCCTTTGCCAAGGTCATAAGGAGCTGTTGAAACTGCGAGTTTTGTGCCTGCAGATCTTTGACCGTCTGCTCAATATCCATCTTACTGAAATAAACAGCAGAAAGATAAGGAAACCTGGTGTGAAGACCTGTTTATGCATATGATGAATGATATGTTTATTCATGTAATGCATTCAAGGGTTTAGAAATTCAGAATTGTTGCAGACAAAAAGAACACACGTCATATTAATAAGAAGAAATTTTGTCAGTACATAAATGCCCCATGGGCCAAATATTACAAAAACTTCTTAAGGTAAAAAGAATTGTGCATCCTCTTTGGTGCGATGTAAGTGTTGAGGGTCTCCTCCTCATGAAGTCGGCGGGTAAGTTCCAAAACCTTCTTCTCACTGGCGTAGAAGATGGCTTCGAAAGTATTTCGTTCTTCCTTGAGTTGGATCCAACTCTTCTGCATTTCCTCCCATGATGTTGGCATGTCAGGATGTAGGAGGGTGTATGGAACCTCTCCTTTCTTAACAGGCTCTTTGATCAAAGGGATAATGTGAGGGTAAGGCATCATAAGACTCTGGGCGCGTGTTCGTACCCACTTGAGGTAAGGCTCAAGAGGGATGGAGTTCTTGTGTCCCAGTGTCTTGCTATCTACCTTGTTAGGCATCCTCCAAGCTCTGATGAACCTTTGTCGAAGTCCTTGCGCATCATTGTCAAAGTCAAAGACTAGGTCAGGAATCAGCATGTCATGAGGGCCATCCCTCCGTGCATATCTAAATTGTCTCAAAGCTAGACAGGGGTTGTAGGTAATACCTCCCCTAATGCCAAGTAATGGAACATTAGGGAACTCACCACAGCGATCGATGATGATGACATTTTCTCTGGACCGAGAACACCAATGTACACCAGAATGTGTGAGGGTCATCAATCGTTGTGACCACCTTGAACCTTGCTTATTCTTCAAAACAGATTGTGGAAGGTGAGAAATAAACCACCTTGCAAGGAGAGGAGTACAGCACATGAGAACACCTCTTTTCCTCATTGTTCGTGTGTAAAATGAGTGGAGGATGTCCCCAAGCAATGTAGGTATGGGATTCCTGGACATGAAAATCTTGACAGCATTTACATCTATAAGTTGGTTAGGATTTGGGAACAAGACCAACCCATGAATGAGGAGTGCCACAATCTCTTCAAAGGCTTGTAGATCCAAAGAATTCCAACACTCTTGTGCCTTCTCAAACAAGAATTTTGCCAAGAAGCCTTTGACACCACTTCTAGTTTCCCAATGCCCCTTGATGTCAGATGGTTGCAAGTGAAGTTCTTGAGCAACATCTTCAGGCTTTGGTTCTTTTTCCGTACCGTTGTAGGGTAGTTGATTAAGAATAGGAATTCTCAGGAGTTGAGAAAATTCCTCCAAAGTGGGCACCAATTGGTAGTCGGGAAAGGTGAAACAGTGGTGAAGGGGGTCAAAGAATTGGAACAACACTTTCACCATGTCTTCTTCAATGCTGGTGTTTACTAGGCTGAGCAGTCTACCATGTCTTTCACTGAAGAGAGAACTTTCTGGAATTGTGGATGTAAGCTCCTTGAGTTGAGGAGGGATTCTCACAAGGTTGACTTGGATAGTTTTCCTGCGAAGAAATTCCATGACCTACAAAACAGGAACAAAGATGAAGATCCAAACCCTTGAAATGGTTAGTGGATGCATATGATGCTTTATGATGTTCATGATGTATGCACAAACACATGTACAAGCAAGTCACACAAAACCCTAGTTTCAGGCTTGCATGAGGTTTCATAGGTAAGTACCCTCTTGAGTGTAGTTGGCTTAAAAACCTGTCCTATAAATAGTAACCGGGTTCTAAGGAGCTCAATATCATTGGATTGTTTTCCATGTTCATTGTTTTGGTTTAGCCACTTAACTAGCGACCAAAATATTCCAAGAAAACAACCCTCAATGAGTGTAGTATCGAGTATCTACCAACTTCGGACTGCACCAAAGCCGGTCATCTCACTACCCCTAATAAAAGGCCAAGATGGTCAAGTAAGGTTCTAGGTCATTAGTGCTTAGTGACATCACTCAGCGGCCCCGTACTCTCCTTGATTGAACTCAAGGGTTACTGGTACTCACAAATATGTCACACTAATATAGCTATTGCTTCAACCGTGTCGGTATACCCCACACAGTTTCCACAACGTATTGCTATCTATGAATGTTTCCCAAATCCGGGTGTAGGATTTCAAGCCCAAACAAGAGAACCAAAATGTAAAGCAATCAAAACAAACAATTAATCATGCAAAAGGGTGATTTAAGCCCTAAGGTTACTCCACTTTCAAAGATCTCCCCAGCAGAGTCGCCAGTTTTGTGATACGGTGGGAGAACTGACTTGGGGTTTTGCGTTTGTGTTCACAAATGTTCGGTTGAGCAAGAGTCGCCACCAACTTTTTATTTTATCCTAAGGAAAGGTTAAAAAGCACAGGAAAAACCTTTGAGATGTTTTCTTGGGTTCGGGGAGTAGATTATAGAAAGGGAAGGTATTAGCACCCTTTCTATCCATGGTTATCCATGGGCTCTTAGTTACTTGCTTAGATCACTTGCTTTGCATTTTCAATTGTTTGAAATGGTGCTTTGTGTGTGGTTTTGAAAGATATTTTGAAAAGAGGCCTTTGTTGTGGCAACCTTTGTAATGATTCTTGTTTGAATGTATACAAAGGTGTATTGTCTTTTGAAAAGGTTTTCAATGTTTTTGAAAGTTGTTTGGAAATTGTGTTGTGATGTGTGTTTTAAAATGGCAAGGATTGTTTTGCAAGATTGATCAAGTAACCAAGAGCTATCTACCCTAAATTTCTCAAAGATCTTTCTTATGTTTTAACCCTTTTAACAGTGTTGTTTCACCATTGTATTTGGTGAACAACCTTGTGTTAGGATGTAAACGGGACAGGCGTGGGTCGTCGTATAGACCATGAAAGCAATAGTGTCAAGTATTTTGGCAATTTTCTTGAGGGACTATGATCATTTTGTTTAGGCAACTAGATAGCGTCATCGAGGGACTATGATCATTTTGTTTGTTTTTGTTTTGTTTTGTTTTGCCAAAGTACTTGACATGCAAACATGGCCCATTTTTGAAGGCAACAAGTGGATGTAACCCTAGGGGTGTAAGTGTGCAAGTGTGTTTTGTTGCATACAAGAGTTTATCTTTGAATTAGGATTTTCTATTTCATTGATTTTATCTTGCCATACACATCCTAATTACTAGCATTTATGAAAGCAATAAAAAGCAGAAATATAAAATCCTTAGCTATTATAGCAATTAGGGGGTGGGGATACATATTTGTACATGGGGTGGTTCAATGAGAAAAATAGATAAGAAAAGAAAATAACAAAGGCAAGATAGAGAGAAAGAGAGAGAGAGCCAGCGCGCTGCTGAGAGGCCATCAGAAGTTCTGACTCAGGCCTGCTGCCAGATTATCAACCTTTTGGTTAAACTGTATGAGTCAGAACTTCTGACTCTGGCACCTACAAAACAGAAACCTGTTAGTGGGAAGATCAGAAGTTCTGACCCCCATGCACTGCAAGACAAAAATTTGTTAGTGGGGATATCAGAAGTTCTGATCCTGCTGGAGATACAATAATCTTCAGAAGTTCTGATATTATTGACAGCAGAACAGGCTTCAGATGTGCTAACGTCAAAGTCAACACTTGGCTTCTCCCTGTCCTAGTCAGAATACCTGCAATTTTGTTATTTTCCCACAGAACAGAAAACATGTTTGGGACAAATTCAACAAATGTCAAAGTGTTTTAGGAGACAGAACCAACAAGGTCACAGGCAGGTTCTACGTTGATTCACTTCCTACTTGAACATTCTGAGGTATGAAGATCCTCAGAACGCAAACAGCATCAACATGATATTTACATTATGTTTATTTGAGCATGCAAAGCTAATGATGCTTAGCAGCGTGATGAAGGTCAGCAGGTGCTTACCTGGCTGTTAGAAAAGTCTGTGAGTGAGAGCTAGCTTTTAGCTCTGATGGTGTTCTGGACAGGTTCTTTTTTGAAGGGGTAGATGAAGGTGTATGTGTATGTATGGTTAAAGGCTGAAAGGGTGTTCTTTAGTCACAAAGAAAGCTGGGTATTGATGAAGTTTGGAGGTAGGAAGTTCAAAGTTATGAAACACTGGGGATTTTGGCAGAGTTTCACAAGGTTTCCTTCACCAGAGTTTTCTGTTTCTTCTAAAAAATTTTCTGGCTGTTTTTTCACGTCCCCTTGGTGATGGACAACGGTGCTCTATTTATAGGCAAAGCTCTTGTGGATTCTTGAATGTTAAAGGCGCCAATAGAGGTTAAATTATTGTTTTTTTAAAGAAGTTCGTGGAAAGTTGTGATAATGCACAACTTTTCAGCCTAGGCTAGAACAGCAGGCAAGGATTGAGGAGAAGTGACCTCTATAGGTGGAAGGTGACGCGTAGACCCATGCCTAAGCCTGCAGAAAGGTGTTTACCAAGCCACACGTGAAGAGACCTCTTGGATGAATGTTCAGGAGTGGTTGGGAGCATTAATGAGCATTAAATGGTGATGAGACTTATCAACTCCAAAATTCTTGTAATAGGAGAAAACCTGAACCAGCAATTCTGTTTTACCAAAAACAACGTGAACCAAGCTCTGATCTTGGCCTCTTGCTGTCTCAGCAAATTCTGGGGATTCTCCTGACTTTCTAACACGTTCCTTGGATTTGCTTATGGAAATCCTGGACTTAGAGATTTTGTGTTAGTGTAACACCCACTCTTCTGACCCTTTCATCTTCTGATTCAAGCATGTTCTGAAGGAGCCTTCAGACTTCTTTGCTTCCTTTGCATTCCTCTAGCAAACTCTGGCTGAGCTTGCATAACTGCTGAAAGAGCCATATTCTGTTTGAGGCTTACGTGTTGAACCACGTTTGCAACCTCTAACTGAGTTAATGTAGCTGCTGAAGAGCCAACTTCTGACTGTGTTGAGCCAAACTTGCAACTTCTGACCATTTTTGTCTGGAGGTTGGTCCAAAAGTTCTGAAGTGATATTTTCTTCTTAAACACCCATTTTTAGAGAAAAATTCCAAATGTTTAGAATTTAATTTTTCAAGGTAAAAGCGTTACCTTTAGAGCTTGTGTGATCATTTTGCTCTTGTAAATGGTTTGCTTGAGAAGAAATGATAATTCAGGACTTGGATTTGTTTCAGAGAGACTCTGGGAATCCAGGATGATTTGTGATCGATACAACTGACTGTTTTGAATGCTGGTTCGCGAAATGTCGCGGTAAGCAAGAGTCGCCACCGTCTTTTATATTCTCCAACAAGGAAAGGACAAAAGCACAACAAAATTCCTTTTCGAGATGTTTCTCGGTTCAGGAGGTAGATTATAGAAAGGGAAGGTGTTAGCACCCTTTCTATCCGTGGTTATCCACGGGCTCTTAGGTACTTGCTCACAATGTTTTCAAAAATGTTTGCTTTTCTTGTGTTTGTGGGTTTTGAAAAAAGTTTCATTTTGAAAACTTCTAGGTAACTCTTGTATCAGTCCTCAAGAGTGTATGAAGTGTTTGTTTGAAAACTTTTTGAAAGTGTAGGTGCGAAAAGTTGTTTTTTTGTTTTGAAAGAGCAAGTACCCAGGAGAAATCTACCTACTCTAAGGAATTAAGCTGTGTAAATGTCCTTTAGACAGTACTATCCCACTATTTAGAAGTAGGTAGCACCGTCGTTGGAGTTATTCGGGTCAATTCGATTATAGGGACATGTGTGGTCACCAACGCAATAGTAGGACGCCTTAGCGGTAACCCTAATGTCCTAGATCCTTTTTTTATCCGAGGCAACCGTTTCGAGGCAACTTGGATCTTTAGACAGGAGGGCGACCTCTAAAACACCCTATACTTAATGACCACGTCGAGGCAACCAAGTGAGGCGTACCCTAGGAGTGGCATGTGCACGTGTGTCAGGATTCAGTTTATGTTTATCTTTGCACATTTTTATGGTGAGCTACAGATTGATTTTATTTTTCAGGCAAGTCTTGTCATGCATAGTTAACAGTTAATAATTATGCGGAAAGTAAATTGCGGAAAGTAAATCTACGCTATTACAAGGCGTCGGGTATTTACATCGCCAAAAACATAACCCTTGAAAAGATAAATTGCGAGATAAATAAATAAAGCGGTAAAAGTCCTAATTATCTATTACATTCTCGGAACAATTACATAAATATGATCAAAATAGGAATCAAGAATAAACATGCGCGAGAAAAATTGAATCGGGAAAAGTCTTAGGGTTTTGACCCTTTTTGAGAAAAGAATAGAATTTTGGTCCTTTTTGTAATTAATTAATATTAAACCTAATTTACTAATTAATAATTAAAAGAAATATTTTTTAAGTTTTTTGATGTTTTAATGAAAATAAAAATAAAAGAAATTAAAAGTTGTCAAAAACCTAATTCTATGTTAATTTTATTTATTGTGAAAAAGATTAAAGTTAACCTAGTTTAAAAGACTAAATCAATTTTGTTAGTATTTATTTACAAAAAATAAAGTGGAATAAATAATAATAATAATAATAATAATAAAAAATATTTACATTTTTTAGTTGTCTGAATTTATTATGAAAAATATTAATTATGTTAATTTAAGTAACAAAAATAATTATAGTAAATAATTAGAATAAAGAAATAATAAAAAAATATAAAGAAAGAAAGAAAAAGAACCCAGGCAGGGGGGTGTGTTGGCCCAGTAGGAGGTGAACTTGGAAATTTCTGGCCCATTAACGCACAAGCCTGTTTGACTTTGGAGATTAGCTGCACGTGCATTGACCAGGAGTATGATGGTCACTCATCTTTGGCCTTCAGATCTGCTTTGCTGGCCACTTGGCGCGTTGTGGTGTGGAGTACATGGTAGAACACTTTGTGAAACCTGCATGCAATCATGTTAAGAAAAATAATATAAGCTTTTGGGTGGACCTGGGAATCGAACCCAGGTCCCAATGGTCACCAGCCAACACATCATCCACCAAGCCACTTGCACACTTTGTTAATATAATAAGAATCAAATAATATATTAATAATCCAAACAATATGCTGTAAAAAGAAAAAACGCGCGCTTCTTTTTGAATGGACCAACCACATATCACCACCTCATCATCGTATTCGCTGAAACTGTAAAAAACAAGGTTAGATAGCGGGGGTTTTTAACCCCCACAAAACATGATGACCAAAAATAGCGATTAGCAGCATGATGAACATAAATATTTCGCGATGGATGGGTTAAATTCGTCTGGTTCTCAGGATTACAACCATATGCCTCATGAATCCTAATTTTACTTGGTTTACAAAGCCCCAATTCCAGAACTCGAGAACCCTAGAATTCGTTCATGGTATCCTTAGATTTAGGACGTTTTAATCCAATTAACCTATGCCAAAAGCTCCGTACAGTCCCTATTAACACAAAACAATCAACAAAATATGTCAAATGCGCATGAATAATGAGTTGCAATTCTGGAAAAGATGTTCAAACCGTGAAACTGTTTCCTTGGATTTCTTGAGCTTTAGCGTGTGAATTTAATGGCTACACATTCCTGGGAACCCCTGCAAGGTGTTAGAAACAATTAAAAGCTTTGAATTGGCCTGGAACAGGGAAAACAGTTTTGAGTTTTTCTTGAATTTTTTCAATGTGATTATGGCTTTCTTGCAGCAAATTCTCGTCCAATGCATTAGGGTTGACTTGTGTACTTATAGAGGAAGAGAATTAGGTTAAATCCTTGGGCAAAGATCCATGAAATAATAGTTTGAATATTTGATTGAAAATCAAATATTTTTGAATCTTTTTGATTGGAAAAACTTGCCAAACTTGGAGATTCTTGTCCCTTTGATTTGCACATGAATTTCCAGCATATCTTGAGCTTGTTTGCTTCACAAAAGATTGAAAAAAACCTTATCTTTGAATTTCCTACAATTTAAATTAATTAAATGAATTAAAATCAATTAAAAATCCAATTAATTAATAAAAATAAGAAAATAAATTCAAATAGGCTTTATGGGTCGTGCATAAGCTTTGAATAAAGTTTCAAGAAGGAATTTGAGGCCCATTAGCAAAAACAAGATGTTTTGGGCAAAGTTGACTTTTGCAAATTCATGAAAATTTCCCAACTTCTCCAATGCATATCTTGCTCAATTTTGATCACATGAACATGTTCTTGGACATTTTGGAAAGGTCTTGAAGTCCTCTATCCAATGCCATTGGTCCCATGTCATTTTGATTTACCAATCTAAAGTTATGGTCTTTGACTTAAAGTGCATTTTTGTTGACTTTTGAAATTGACCTATAATGTAGAAATTGATAACTTTTTGTGAGAGCATTTATTGGACTTGGAATGTGAATATGAGTTGTAGGAAATGTCATCCCCTTCAAAATGAGAATTGTATGGGATTTTTCTGATGAACCATGAAAAAGTTATGCCTTGGTCAAGATACAGTTGACTTTTCTGCTGTCCAAAAATAGTAACTTTTGCATCTTGATGATTTTTGAGCTATTCTTGTGGAATCATGATCAAGACTTGATCAAATGATGATTGTGAGCTCAAAATAAGATGTTGACCAAAAATTATGACTTTCGACTGCAAAATGACCATTTTACCCCTGCAGTTGATTGTGGATCAAATAGAGCTTTTGACTGTGCAACTTGGGACTGTGAGTCTTGAAACTTGATATGTAGGTGCTTGAGAATGTATATAGGCCCTTGAGACTTGGTTGAACCATTGAAAACCCCAAATTCCTTGAAAGAACCAAAACCCTAGTTTTAGCTGGCTTAGGAAGTGGTTTGACTGTGCAACCTCTTGAGCAATCTTGAACAACTAGAAGATCATTCTTGTCAAATCTTGAAGAATATGGGAGGGAAAATTTTGGGGTACAACAACAGAGTTATTATGCAGGCTAGGTGATATCTCTTTCATCTTTCTTTTTTCATCTTTCAATGAAATAAAGCATTTTGATTTTCATACAATTTTCTGAAGGATTTGCACTCTTTTTTGGAAAATGATGACAGGGTTTTGATAGCTTGCATTGCTACATTTGATGTTTTTGACCATTTGGCCTGATGCTTGTTGTTTTGTGTGTTTTGCAGCTTGGCTGCAAGTTTGCTTTTAATGGCTGCTGTTTGGCAGCCTAGCTACTACATCAGCCTCTATTTTGCTGTTTGTTTTATGTTGCAGGTTTGCCCTGCTGTTCTGTTTGTTGCAGATTTTTGCTTGGCAGCCTAGCTGCTGCTCCTTATTTTCTTTGCTGTTATTTGTTCTGCTATGGCTTGGGCAGCTTGCTGTTATTTGCTTGTTTTTGTTCCAAATTTATTTTCCCTTTTGTGATCCAAAAAGGTCAAACTTTTTGTGATTTGCAAAAGTAGGAGGAGGTATCTTATGATTGAAAACAAAACCTTTGAAAATTCTGATTCCAAAGTGCGAATCCTAATGATGAAATTTCTCTTTTAACAAATAATTCTTGTTTGGAATCTTTTCTCATGTTGATCATTGCTAACTCCTTCTTTTTCTTTTGTTACATGTACGAGCAATTGAATGGCGAGCGAGGCAAGGGGAAGAGAAAGCCACAGCTAGCAATGAGGAGTTTCTTGAAGATGAAGCAAACTTGAAAAACAAACATTTCTTTCTTTCTTTGTAAACAACAAATGTAGCTTATGATTCAATTTATTTTTTTGCATTGTAAACACTTTTGCAAATTGTCGAAGAATGTAACCCGAACATAACATTTGAATGAAATGTATGAATGATGAATTTGTTGTAAGTCTTGAGTTCTTGGACACTTGGAATAATCCTCTTGAAATTAGGGTGTATTTTGCTCAAAATTATAAACTAATAAATCTTCTTGAATTGATATTGAAATTTAATTGACGAACTTGGATATTTGATTTTGAACCCTTGAAATGCACTCCAAGTAGAAATACATAAACTTTTTTATCATGAACCAAATCTTGATGCACAAACAAAGAAACTTAAGAAACCTGATCTATATCCAATTTCAATTCAGTAATTACTAATGCTTCGAACACAAGCAACTTATATTATAAGAAATATATAATCAATGAAACTTCAAACTCAACATCTTGCCTTTACCCTTGTCTTAGTGGAGAACAAACTCAACATAAATCAATTCTAAGTCCCAAAATGTTCCAAAGAATTTCATGGCCTTCTAAGCGCATTTGGCTATTGACCTTTGAAGCAATATTACAGAAGATATCGTTTGGCGATATGTTGCAAAAAGAACCATCCCGATATGATGAAAATCATAAGAGTTGCGATCCTTGAAAGTCTAGTAACAGTTACTTGAGATTATGCCAAAGTCCACAAAGCGGCCTCTAAAGTATCCAAACTTTTGATGATCTTATGCAAATTATTGGCTCTTGACTTGTAAAGATGAGTTAATGAGGGCATAACAAGGAATTAAATACTCAAAGAATCACTCAGAAATATTGAATATCAAAGAAGTTATGATCTTATGAACTTGATCTTGAAAGGGTCGACTTTTACAGTTGATTTTTAGTCATTCGAGCCATTGACTGGGCACACTCGCGATGCGGGGCTTGAAACTTGGCACGAACATCCTTGAGGACACATGAAGGACTAAGAAGACCAATTGAAACTTCGGAAACTCAATTTCCTCTGAGAGATACCAAACTCTAATTGTTGATTTACTGCATAGAGAGAGAATATGCCTGACAACTTCTGAGCCAAGTTGAGTATTCGAAAATCCCTAGAATATGAAAAACGGGAGGGCAAATTTTGGGGTACGACAGCTGCCCCTGTTCAATCTTCTTAAACTTGAAAAGCGAGACCGGCACGCTTGTCGTTCGTAGCTTGAAAGTGGAAGATGATTGAACACTAGAGTGCCCAGAAATTTGCACTTGATGACGTGTTGGATGATTGTGTAGGGAATGGGCTTAAAGATGCCATTTGGAGAAATGATGGAGAGTTGTCGGAGATGAGCTTATAGATGCCATCCAAAGGTGATTGCTGACAGAAATTGGACTAAGTCTGAACTTGACTTCAACTGGAAAAGAATAAGAATAAACCTTTGGTCAATTTAAACTGAAACTAGCAGAAGTCTTGCATGTTATTTGACTGGAAATAATCAGAATAAATCATGGAGCGATTTATCTAAGCCAGAAATGACGTTTACGGGGAAGAATCAGAATAAACCATTGAGAGATTTAAACTGAACTAGCAGAGATCTGGAGAAGAATCAGAACAAATTGTTGAGAGATTTATCTGAACCAGAGAAGACGTTTTGCAGGAAAGAATCAGAATAAACCGTTGAGAGACTTAAACTGAACCAACAGGGATCTGGAGAAGCGTCCGAACAAATCGTTGAGAGATTTATCTAAACTAGAGAAGATTTCTAATGGAAAGAATCAGGATAAACCGTTGAGAGATTTAAGTTGAACCAATAGAGGTCTTGAATATTCTTTAACTAGAGAGAATCAGAGTAAATCTTTGAGCGATTTAACTGAACCAGAGAAAGATGTCTACGGGAAAGAATCAGGATAAACCGTTGAGAGATTTAAACTGAACCAATAGGGGTCTGGAGAAGAATCATAATAAATCTTTGAGAGATCTATCTGAACTAGAGAATACATTTGCGGGGAAGAATCAGAGTAAACCGTTGAGGGATTTAAACTGAAACTAGCAGAGATCTGGAGAAGAATCAGAACAAATCATTGAGAGATTTATCTAAACCAGAGAAGATGTTTTGCAGGAAAGAATCAGAATAAACCATTGAGAGATTTAAACTGAACCAGTAGGGATCTGGAGAAGCATCAGAACAAATCGTTGAGAGATTTATCTGAATTAGAGAAGATGTCTAATGGAAAGAATCAGGATAAACTGTTGAGAGATTTAAAGTGAAACAATAGAGGTCTTGAAGGAAATATCTATTATGTAGATGGTTGACCAGTCCTTTCTCGGGAATTGATCTGTAATTGACTTGTTGAAAATTTGACGATAATTTTTTGTTGATTGATCTTTCCTGAAATGGTGAAGAGTTAGTGGTATGCAATGCAATGATGTATGCAATGCATGGTATAACGCTGTTTCTCAAAATAAATGAGATTATGCTATATGCATTTGTGTTGTCAATGCTATATCGTATGAATGTAATGTATGGACATATTAATTGCCCTGCCGTAGTGCTAGAGTCGGGAAAAAAAATCCCTGAGTACTACTGGGAATGAGGAGTGTAAGTCTTCATATTTTGAAGTTGAAGTGTTGATGGATGAGTCTCCATTTGCTTAGAAAAATAAACTCTGTTGTGGAAGGGAAACGCTGTGCATTGCTTGTCGATCTCGTGAAAACCTGCTGGGGAATCCTGAGAAACTGGGCGACCTTCACTGGGGAATCTTTGGTGCGGTAACCAGAAGTTTTGTTTCATCGAGGATGTGAGAGAGCTTGATATCATTAAACTCCATACAAGAGATACTTTAGTGATCCTGTAATGGGATGTCCCGTTTTTCTGCTCTTGCTGGGAAAGTATCTGCGAGGGACTTCATGGAATAATCTAAAGATATTATCCTATTTCTTAAAGCCATCAGTGATTATCTTTCTACTTTTTGTTCCTCTTTTTTTTTGTTCATTTGTAAACAGCAGTTACGTTCAAATGCATATGCTCAAAAATAAATCATTGGACGTTTTTGTAAACAAAACACAGAAATAGAAAAAAACCCAGATATTTTTGCACTTTCAAAGGAATATCTTGTATTAACTTGAACAAGTGTTTTGTACAATGAGACGAACATCCTAGTAAGAGAATGTCGTCGAAAAATGAAAACTTGATACAAAGAAAAGATAGCTATGTGAAATAATCCCATGGGGTTCCTATTCTGCTATAGCCTCTGTATCTCTGAGCGTCTTGTCCACTTGCTGCCTCGTCCGAAGTTGATTGGATTGATCAGAACCGCCGAGTTTGTCAGTAGATGCTAAAGGTTGTCTGTAAGGTGACCCAATGAGACATAGTCATACGCTTTAACTCCCTAAATTTTTCCTGGACCTCCCTTTCGGGTTTTCAGTCCACCGGGATACCCTTTTTTGCCCAAGCCGCCCTTTCGGGTTTTCAGCTTTCCGGGTGTACATATTTTTTTTTTATTTTATCCATTATTTTTGCCTGAACCTTTGTGGTTCGCCGGGATGCCCCTGTTTTGCCTAGGTGTGTCAACCTAGCGGGTCTCTTATGCGTAGTATCTTTTGACTATGTCTGTGTTCACAGGGTGTGGGAGGTCATCGCCATCCATAGTGGTTAAGATCATTGCTCCACCAGAGAATATGATTTTGATCACAAATGGTCCTTCGTATGTAGGAGTCCATTTCCCCCTGGGATCACCTTGCAACAATATGATGCGCTCGATCACTAGATCCCCGACCTGATACACTTGGCGTCTGACCTTTTTGTTGAAAGCTTTGATCATCCGTTTTTGATACATTTCATCATGACAGACAACAGTAAGCCTTTTCTCATCAATCAAGTTCAGTTGATCAAGTCGAGTTTGGATCCAATCGTCTTCACTCAGCCCTGCATCCTTTATGATTCTTAGAGAAGGTATTTTTACTTCGATTGGTAGAACAACTTCCATGCTGTATACCATGGAGAAGGGAGTTTCCCCTGTTGATGTGCGCGCTGTGGTACGGTAACCGTGGAGAGCGAATGGTAGCATATCATACCAGACCTTGTAGGTTACTGTCATTTTTTGTATGATCTTTTTGATGTTCTTATTTGCGGCTTCGACAACACCATTCATCTTCGGCTGGTAAGGAGATGAATTATGGTGTTGGATTTTGAATTGCGTGCATAGTGCGGTGATCATAGTGTTATTGAGATTCGTACCATTGTCTGTGATGATTCTCTCTAGGATACCGTATTGACAGATGAGATTCTGTTTGATGAAATGGGCCACAACATTCTGGTAACAGAAGCGAAAGAAGCTTCCTCAACCCACTTTGTGAAGTAGTCGATGGCTACCAAGATGAAGCGGTGCCCATTAGAAGCTGTAGGTTTTATTTCTCCAATCATATCGGTGCCCCACATCGCGAATGGCCAAGGAGCAGTCAGGACATTCAAGGTAATTGGAGGTACATGCACTTTGTCAGCATAGATCTGACATTTGTGGCAGGTTCGCGAATGCTGATAGCAATCCGCCTCTATGGTAGACCAGTAATACCCTGCCCGCAGGATCTTCTTTTCTATCGTATGCCCACTGGAATGGGTGCCAAAAGTGCCCTCATGTAGATCAACCATGATCTTTTCGGCCTCAACCTTGTCTACGCAACGAAGCAAAACAAAGTTGTGGTTGAGTTTGTAAAGAATGCCATTACCGAGGAAGAACTTAGCAGAGAATCTTCTCAAGAACTTCTTATCATTGACTGAAGCTCCTTCCGGATACCCTTGAGCCTCGAGGTACCTCTTAACTTCATGTAACTAAGGCTGGTCCACTACTTCTTCAGTATCGATCTCGTGAGAGTAAGCTGGTTCTTTCGTCCGTTCAATGGTGATCTGGGGAGCCTCGTTACCCCACTTGAGTTTAAACATGGATGACCTGGTGGCTAGCGCGTCCGCTAGTTGATTTTCCTCTCATGGAAAATGCTCAAAGGTAATCTCCTTGAAATATGGGATTAATGTCAACAAATGTTCTTTGTAGGGGATGAGGTTAGGGTGTTTAGTGTCCCATTCTCCTTTGATTTGACTGATGACCAAGGCTGAATCTCTAAATACACTTAAAGACTTGATTCCCAAATCTATGGCAGCTTTGAGACCAAAAATACATGCTTCGTATTCTGCCATGTTATTTGTACAGTTGAAGCAAAGTCTTGTGGTGAAGGGAGTATGACATCCTTCCGGGGATATGATTACATCACCTATGCCATTGCCGAGTGTGTTAGACGCTCCATCAAAAACCAAGGTCCATCGGGATCCTTGTTCAGGTCCGTCATATGGTCTGAGTTCTTCATAATTGTTCACTATCATGATGTCTTCATCTGGGAATTCAAATTTCATGGACTGGTAGTCATCCACAACCTGATGAGCAAAATGATCGGCTAGCACACTCCCCTTTATTGCTTTTTGGGTAGTGTACTGAATGTCGTATTCAATCAGGATCATCTGCCATCTTGCTATTCTCCCAGAGAGGGCATGCTTCTCGAATATGTATTTTATTGGATCCATCTTGGATATCAATAAGGTAGTATGGGCCAGCATATACTGTCTTAGCCGGCGAGTAGCCCATGCCAGAGCGCAACAAGTTTTCTCGAGCAGTGAATATCTTGTTTCACAGTCGGTAAACTTTTTGCTCAGGTAATAAATAGCATACTCTTTTCGGCCAGACTCATCATGCTTCCCCAGCATACACCCCATTGAATTTTCCAAAATAGTTAGATACATGATCAAATGTCTTCTCTCGACTGGCGGCATTAAAACAGGAGGCTCTTGAAGGTACTCTTTGATCTTGTTGAAGGCAACTTGGCACTCATCATTCCATTTGACTACTTGATCTTTCTTCAGTAATTTGAAGATTGGTTCACAAGTAGCGGTCAAGTGAGAAATGAATCTGGCAATGTAGTTTAACCGTCCCAAGAATCCTCTGACTTCCTTCTCGGTGCGAGGAGCAGGAATTTCTTGTATTGCTTTCACCTTGGCGGGATCCACTTCGATACCTTTACCGCTGATGACGAAGCCTAGGAGTTTACCGAACCCTACCCCAAATGTGCATTAATCTGGGTTCAACCTCAGCTTGTATTTCTTTAGTCTCTCAAACAGTTTCTGCGAATGGTCAAGATGTTCCTATTCAGTTTGAGATCTGGCTATCATGTCGTCCATATAGACCTCTATTTCGTGATGGATCATGTCATGAAATAGAGCTACCATGACACGTTGATAAGTTTCCCCAGCGTTATTCAACCCGAATGGCATAACCTTGTAACAAAATGTGCCCCACTGTGTGACGAAAGTCATTTTTTCCATGTCCTCAGGTGCCATTTTGATTTGATTGTAGCCTGAGAAACCATCCATGAATGAGAATACTTTATGCTGTACGGTGTTGTCAACCAAAATATCTATACGGGGAAGTAGGAAATCATCCTTAGGGCTTGCCCTATTCAAATATCGGCAATCCACACACATGCGTACCTTTCCATCATTTTTAGGCACTGGAACAACATTGGCGACCCATTGTGGATAACAGGTAACAGATAAGAATCCGATGTTGAATTGTTTCATGACTTCGACCTTGATCTTCTCTGACCTATATGGCCGCATGCGACCGACTTTTTGTTTTACCGGAGGGCAGTCTTATTTTGTCGGTAGATGATGGACCACGATATCAGCATCAAGTCCTGGCATGTATTCGTATGACCAGGCAAAAATCTCAACATAATCATGTAGCAACTGAGTTAGACGCTTCTTGACATTGGGTTCCAGATTGACACCCACCTTGACTTCTTTCTTGTCCTCTTCGGTACCTAGGTTAATTATGTCCACTGGTTCTTCGTGGGGCTGTATAGTCCTTTCTTCTTGTTGTAGTAACCTGGCTAGTTCCCCTAGCACTTCACAATCTTCCTCAACTTCGTCATCGGCTTGGTAGATTAGATTTTCAGAGTCACAAAAGGCCATAGCAGAATTGTTACCCATGGGATCCCGAATGGATGTAGATCTGCATTTTCAATGTGAGTGTGTGTAAGAGTATAACTATCTTTGAAAGAAATAAAAATGTAGAAAAAGAAAGACAAAGAGCACAAAGTTTGTATGCAAAAAAGTCTATGATTCATTGATGACATATGAAAATGCGGTAACAAACCCTTACAAATGGACCGTTGTGCCTCGGGTAAGACACAAAGTTTTAAAAGTCTGAATTGTTTAATTATTACAGGTCCGACAAAAATTTAAAGACAATTACTGTTGGATGAAAGTAATTGGGACAAAATATTTAGCTTTCCAGTTGCTGAGTCCTCCATTGATGGTTGGGAAAATCCAATCTTCTAGGTCAAAACTGTCATCATCATCATCCTTCACTGTGTTGACTTCGTGGTTGCTAATCTTCAAAGGTGGTCCCCCGACACGAGCATGACGAACAACTTTCTGGGCTCCTGTAGTGAAACACAAACCAAATTTGTCATATTTGTAAGGGATATCCGGGAGTTAGCCCCAAATAGTACACCCACCTTCTTCGACCACTGCCTTGGCATCTTTCAATGAAGACATATTTAGCGGAGGTCTTGTAATCTTCGGGACTTGGGGAATAGTCTTGGTTACTGCCACGGTTTGTGGGACTTCCTCGAAATGCTGAAATGGAGTTTCGATGAACTCACTGTGATCGGTGGATCTGGAACTGACTGTTTAACGCTGGTTCGTGAAATGTCGCGGAAGCAAGAGTCGCCACCGTCTTTTATTTTCTCCAATATGGAAAGGACAAAAGCACAGAAAAATTCCTTATGAGATTTGTTCTCGGTTCGGGAGGTAGATTTATAGAAAGGGAAGGTGTTAGCACCCTTTCTATCCATGGTTATCCATGGGCTCTTAGATACTTGCTCATTTGTATTTTCAAAATGTTTGTTTGCTTTTCAAGTGTGAGTGGGTTTGAAAAAGTTTCGTTTAAAATTTCAGTTCGACTCTTGTATCAGTCCTCAAGAGTGTTTGAAAAGTTGTTTTTGAAAGCTTTTTGAAAAGTGTCGGTGTGAAAAGAAGTTTTTGATTTGTTTTGAATCAGAGCAAGTATCTACGAGTCATCTACCTACCCTAAGGAATTAGTCTGTGTAAATGTCCTTAAGGTAGTGCCATCCCACCATTGAGAGGTAAGTAGCACCACCGTTGGAGGTGTTCGGGTCAATTCGAGGGTTAGGGACAGTGTGGTCACCGAGCAATAGTAAGATACCTTAGAAGCTACCCTTATGCCATTGATCTTTTTATTCCGAGGCAACCGTTTCGAGGCAACTATTCCGAGGCAACTTGTTTCGAGGCAACTAGATCAATGGAACATAAGGACTCACTAAGACGTCCTATACTCGACGACTACGTTTCAAGGGGCAAGGCAACAGTGTGATCACCAGAGCAACAGTAGGACACCTTAGAAGCTACCCTTATGCCATATTCATGGACATAAGGATTTACTAAAACGTCCTATACTCGACGACCACGTTTCGAGGGGCAAGGCAACAGTGAGGCGTACCCTAGGTGTGGTGTGTGAATTGTGTGTCATTTTCAGTTATATTTTTATCTTGTCATGCATTGAGTGAGCTACGCTTTGATTTTATTTGGACATACATTCTTTCATGTGATAGTTAGCAATTAAAAGGTGCGGAAATAAAAATGCGGAAAATAAAGGTCCTACGCTATTACAAGGCGCGGGTCTATACATCGCCAAATTAACAAAGACCCGATTTGGAATAAAAGTGCGGAAAGTAAATGTCCTAATTACTATTACAAAGCTTTGGGGCAATTACATAAATTTAAAATGAAAAAATAGAAGCAAACGCGCGAAAAGAAATTATAATCGAAGGTGCGAGGGCGTTGGACCCTTTAAAGAAATTAAATATTGAAATTGAAAATTAATTAATGATTTAATAAGAAAAGAAGTTATTTTTTTTGATGTTTTTGTATTTAATGGACATAAAGAAAATTAATTGGAATTAAATAAAAACCTAGTTCTAAATTGTTTTTAATTATTAAAGAAAATGTTTAAGTTTAAACCTAATTTACTAATTGTTTAATTACAAGAGTATTTACAAAAATAATTAATAATTAATAATGATAAGAATAAAAAGGAAAAAGAATAAAAATACTAAAACCCTAATTTCTATATTTTTTAGTTATTAAGAAAATATTAAAATTGAAAACCTAAATTAAACTAATTTGATTATTAAAATTTATTTACAAAATAATATTAAATAAAACATATTTTTTTATTTTATGATTTTCTGTTTTTTTGGATTTTTATATTAAATTTGGTGAATTAAATAAAACAAAAGAAAAAAATAATTAAAATAAAAAGAAGAAAATAAAATGAAAAAAGAAAATGGTAATGCAAACCATGGGGGTGTTGACCCAATTTAGGAGATGTTATGAAGCAATTTGGCCCACTACAAGCTAGGCCTTTTGTTGACTTTTGTGGTTGCGTATGCGTCTGTTGACTAGCATGCATGGTGGACTCCAGGTTCTGGCCTTTGGATGAGACTTACCGGGCGCGTGGCAAGCCAAGGCGTTGGGTGTATGGTGAGCCCTGTAGTGTGCACTGCATGGAAACATGTGAAACAAAATAATAGAAATAATTTGAGGGGACCTGTGATTCGAACCCAGGTCCCAATGCTTACCAGCGAATGCCTTGACCAAGTGAGCTGTTTGCGCGCGTTGTACATAGAATAGATAACAAATAATATAAAACAAAACTAACGTTAATGATATAAAAATAAAAAACGCGCTGGAATTCAAACCCTCCAGTCATGTCTCGCCATGCAATCTTCTTCTCCGTTCGTCCCTGTAACAAAAAGAGATAGCGGAGGTTTTAAACCCCCCCAAAACACAGACTTATGGATAATAGCGATTAGGCCATGCTTGACCATAAATTGAGCGCGAGGTTATGAAGCGATTCGTTTAGACATCACGAATTCAACCATGGCAGTTTGATGTCCCAATTTTACAGTACGTGCAAACGCCTAATTCCAAACCTCTGAAACCCTAATGTCCATCAATGGCAACTTTTGATATGGGATGCTATTGCTTAATCAAGTAATACCAAAAGCTTCAGGATGTTAGTATGAATGTAAATCAATTAAAAAATGTCAAGAAAACGCATGAGTAATCACATAGAATTCAAGAAAAAAGGCAAACCGTTTGGGTCTGAGTGTTGAGATTCTGGGCACGCTTGGATTGGCTTTTGATTGCAAAAGTTCCCTTGAGATGCCAGGAGTGTGTTTTGATGGGAATTGGGGCTTAAAACTTGCTGTAAGGAGGTTTTCAGTTTTTAAGTTTGTGTGACAATTTTGCAATTTTGTATGGCCGTTTTTTGGAGCTCTTCGGTCGTGATCTTGCTTGTGTTAGCTTGTATACATGCTATGTAATGTGTTTTGATAAGAATTATGGCCAATAATGCCTTGCATTCATGCTTAAGATTTTGACATAGACTCCATTAACACACCTTCCATTTTTGAGCCAAATTTGAATTCTTGCTAGCTTTAGCCCTTTGCACGAATTTGGGATGTGCATAATGGTGGTTCAAAGCTAATCAAAGCAAGATATGTCCCTTAATTAATCTTTTTGATTTTTATTTGATTTTAAAAGATTTAAAATGAATTAAATCCAATAAAATCAAATAAAAATGAAAAAATTAATTTTAAATTTTGAAATAAAATGTGGGACACGTGGGAAGCATGGCCAAGCTGATTCAAGTGGAAAAAGTGGGCCCCTTTTGTCAAAAATGAAATTTCAAGGTGTTTACCTGGGGATTTGGTAAACAACCGCTGATCCTCCAAATGGTTACTTATTTGGTTACTCGCAGGATCGATCAGATTGATCCTATGGACATAGGTTGATTTTGAAGTTTAATTAATGTGGATAAGGCTTTAAGTAAATTGTTTAAAGTAAATTGCATAAAGGAAAAGGCTTGGTAAAATAAACGAGGCTTGAATGTAAAGGTTCGACAGGAATCTTAAAGGGAAAAAGCATGTAAAATACTGGAAAAGTAAATGACTTGAATTAATAAATTGGTGTTTCACACATACATTTCTCAACAATTCGTTCGCTCACACTGGGTACTTGAATCTAAATGAGTGACTATGTATCTATTGTGAACACCCGCGAGAAACTACACGTCTACTCCTATTTATACAAAAACATTCCAAGTAACCGTCGGGCAGTTACACTGCTTCGAGATCAAGCCACTTGTCACGTTCTCCATGCTCGACGCTCCAGATCCTTGCACGTTCGCACGTAGTAACTGCTGGAAACCGTTTTCCCTCCAACGCTTTGAATTTCAAACTGCTCCACTCTGGACCATCGAACACGTTCGTCAAGAGACGTCTTCGACGAAAACTCCTTCGACGTCGAAGGCAATCAGCCTTCTTCCTTGGAAGAAATCCTCTAAGGATTCGGCCATCTTTCGACGGGTACTTCGACAGGCTTAGCCAGTCGAAAGCATCTTTCAGCTTTTAATGGCTGTCATCAATTGAAACAAAGGTGTCGAATTTAGGAGCCAACAAATTGCCCCCCAAGAATGCCTTATTTCGACTCTTGAAAGAAAAAGGCATTCTTTGAAAACGCCATTCGACACCTGTTTGTCCACGCTGAGTCACAAGTTAACTTGTGCACTTTTTGTTGCTTTTTACCAACTATTGGCAATCCCAAGAAACCATCATTGATTTGATCCTAGGACGTCACTGTCAGTACGGCGTGCAGAACCAAAACATCACTTCATAATTTGTCATTATGACAAATTCAAAAAACGAGGACGCACGCTGCGTCTCTCTGTTTCTGCAGAAACGGCCAAAACAACAGGATGCTGCCACGCGTCCCACTACTCCCTGCAGCATTAAATGACATTTAATGCCCTCGTTATTGGGAATTTCTCCCACTACTATAAATAGTAGTGAATATCCCATTGTGGGACTTTTCACGCAAACAATCTCTCAAACTCCCTTGCTTTCTTGCAAACTTGTTTCTCTTTGCAGAAAAACTCTTCCTTTTCCAACTTCATCTTCATCCTCAACAATGGCTTCTGCTTCAACTGCCCCCAAGACTAACGCACCAACTGAACAACTTGCTAAGCCCAAGGTTTTTGTAACCGCTCCGGTAGTGAACGCTACAGGGAAACGAAGGGTCCCTGAACCATCTGATATCTCCGTTCGCGACGCTTACTCGCGTCACTTGATGATTCCGGTTGGATACTCCAACCAAATCTTCGCAATGGCTGGACCCATGAACCCCAGCATCTCTGAAGCTCTGAAGATCAAGAGCTACTTTCCCATTGTCGAGAAACTCAAGCCAGTAGCTTGTGCTAAGAAAGATCCAGAAGACAACGAAGACCCCACACACGAGAAGATCGACCTTCGTTTCTTCAACAGAAGTGTTAGAGTTTTTAGGTCTTGCCCTAATCTCACCCAGGACTATGTTGCTTGGCTAACAAAGCTGGAAAAACATCAAACTCCAGTCTGGAAGGAGATGGGCATCTTTGACCTAATAATGCTGTCGAAGACAGGTTTAAACTACTCCCCAGAGATGCTTATAGCTTCGATGCTGTTCTGGGATAACTCTCACTTCACCTTTCACCTTCCATGTGGGATGTTAACTCCCACACTCTTTGACGTAGCAGCCATCACTGGACTTCGACCAACCGGAGATTACTTCGACCCGGAAGAGATGTCGGAGGACCAAATTGGCTTTTCTGAGACGAAGCCAACATTCACCACCTTTATCAACCACTTTCATGACAAGTCGACAGACACAGTGTCCGACGTTGAACACATAGCGTTTCTAGCCTTATGGCTAACTCGCTTCGTGTTCTGTTCGAAGTCCCTGCAAGTGACCAAAAAGATGGTCACTCTGGCCACCCAACTGCATCACCGTCAGAACATCTGTCTGGCAGAACTAATTCTGGCCAGTCTTTATGACTCCATCAGCAATGGGGTTACTCTTTTGAAGCATATCGAAGATAGGAACAGTCTGCTACTCGCTGGGCCTTTCTGGTTACTTCAACTGTGGCTTAACGCCACTTTCGAGTCTTTCTTACCCAAGAAGACTCAGATAAATGAACAAGCCCCAGCGATAGCTAATAGACGTATCGAAGGGATTAGGCTGGCTCTACTGACACCTGTGGAAGACGGGCTAGAGTTCCAACAAACCTTCACTAACTTCGTGCTGATGTTCGCTCGAAGGAAGGAATTTGTTTCGACTATGGCTCCATTCGCTCAGCGAAAGGTGGGGCCAGCTTGGTTCACAAGGCCACATCCCAAGGAGTCGAGTGGTCCCAATGTTGATGAGCACACCATACTGTGGGAGGCATTCCTTACTCCAAGGATTATGCCTCTTCGATTTAAAAGTTCTAAGACTCATCTGAGTCTGCTGGCCTATCAACCAAACCTGGTATCTCGCCAGTTTGGTATTATCCAAACCTTGCCTTCTCCCATTTTTCCAAGAGAGAAGTCAATGTTGTACTTCTGCAACGATTATACAGAAGAAGCTGCTACCAGGCATATTGGGAGATATGCTGGTCGAACCATCCTCTCGCTGTTCAACTACCAGCTTAACTTCCTTTGTTCGCCATCTTTTGAAGAATGGTGGAGAAGCTATTACGCTGAGTACTTCTTCGACGAGAAGGACTTCACAGCAGAGTTGCAGAAGTCTTTTGTCCTCGTATTTGACAAAGTAAAGAAATGTAAGTTCATACTCTCACATTACTTTTTATCTTTCTCTTCGACTGTTAGCTTGTTAACTTTCCTTTTCGCTTCCAGTTGTTCGAAAACCCTTGGTCAAGAAGGCTACAGGAGGCCCACAAGGAGGGGTCTCTTCGACAAAACCTCCACCGCCGGCGAAGACTATAGCGCCGGCGAAGACAACAAGCAACCAACAGGGGGAAGGCTCTTCGAGGAGGCCTCCTGCATCGGTAACCAGATTTTCTTTATTTTCATTCTGGCTTTCGGTTTTTTATTTTCGACGTAATTATTCAATCGAATTCCTATTGGTTTTATAGGCCCCTTCGCCCAAGAAAAGGGCAGCATTTGTGATCGAATCGGGGAGTGATGAAGAAAGTGATTCTCCTCCTTCCCCCTTAAAGAGGCGAAAGTTAACAAAGGACGCTTCTGTTCCTACTCCAGCTCCTGAAGGTCGAACCGTCAGAATAAAAGTTGGTGTGAGGAAGCCTAGGCCACCTGCAGTGGTCATCGAAGAACCAACTGAGGAGGAACTGAACGCTCTAGTCACCCAGCCTGTCGAAAGTGATAATTCCAGCCCTGGGGCTGAAGCCAATCCACAGGTAATCTATTGGACCCTTCGTATAACTTAGGCATAAATACCAGTATTTGATTATATCTCTTTCGACATCTGAAGATTTGTCCTCTTCCTCTTTTTCAGGAAACTACTGGAAGTTCCCCACCAAGGACTTCAGAAACTCTGGAATCTGCTGACCTCAGCAGGCCTCAGGTGCAAGATTTGGGCAATGACGAAGCCCACACTGAGCATGAGGCCAATGCTGAAACAGTGGAGAAGACAACTGAAGAACCTATGGCGGAGGAAACACAGCCAGAAAAGGTTCCTGTGGTGGTCTTGTCGTCAGAAGAGAATCCTGAAGGAAGAGACCAAGGCAATGGCGAAGAGAATCAAGATGCTGTTGTCGAAGAACATGAAGGTGGTACTGGCGAAGAACACCAGGATGACGCCAGCGAAGAACCACAGAATGACGCTGGCGAAAGACCCCCAGGTGAAGTTAATGAAGAACCACGAGTCGACGCTAGTACCGCCTCAGTTCAAGTCGAAGAACAACCAAACGAGGCACTCAGCATTCAACAGCCTCCAGTCCAAGATAATGCTATGGCAAGGGTCACCTCCTCAAAGCATAGGTCGAAAGAAGACTTGGAAATCTTGAAACGAACTGACCCTATCAGCTACCTCAATGCAATCGTCGAGAGTAAGAGTTCTTCTGACACTAGTCAAGAAATTCCTACTCTGTCAGGGAAATCTACTGAGACTTCTCCTCTTGATGATGCGTTGGCGAAGGTCAAGGCCCAGTTCTTCAAGAGAGATTTAATGAAGGCTTTAGAGGGGGACCCCACTGCTCCATCTTGCTTGAAAGAGGTTTTGAATGCTGTTGATTTCGATGCTGTAGCCCCAGAAATCTCAGACTTAATCATGGAATTACATTCTATGATTGACCAAGTCTCAGCGGATTACCGGCGCCAACGAACTTTCAACAGTCAGCTCGAAACGTTGCATGGCAAGAGCCTATCTGCGTGGACTGCTGTCTCAAGTTCGACTTCTCGAATTGCCGAGTTGTCGAAACAAAAAGCGTCTGCACAGGAAAGGTTCGATGCTATTGAGCGAGAGAATGTCTCCTTCCGAGCACAAATTGCAGAGATAGAGGCGAAGATAAACGCCAACACTGTGCTCCAGGAGGAAATTCTTTCGACCATCCCAGACGCTGAGAGCCAGACTGAGGTCAAGCAAGGCCTGGAGTTCGCTGAGAGGGCCCAAAGCCTCGACGCTCAAATTGCCAAACTGGAGCAAGAAAAATCTTGGTGCAAGAAGAGGTTGGATTTGCAGCATGCCAAGTATCTTCGACTTAAGAATTCTCTTTCTTTTTGATTCTCTTTTGTAATCATCTTCTGTAATCACTTTCGACAACAATTGCCATTTTGGCAGAAATTAATAAACATTTCCATTTTGGCATTTCTATGGTTAATTCAGTTTATTATTTTATTTTTATCTCTTGAAGTATAGGCTTGTATTTTTTCAAATATTTACCATTTACTCTCAAGAGTCTTTTATCACCACTTATCTCTTCGACTTCATAGGCTCCACCAGAAAAAGTTTGGATAACTCTGAAGGGTCCTTCCCATTTGGGTGACCATTTCCCCATGCTTCGATCCCGTCGATCCATGGGAAGAATTACCTTCCAAACTAAATCTTCAGGCAAAAATGCCTTAGGTTTTACCTTTCTATTATAAGAGTCTTCGACTCTTTTCTTCTGAAGCCTGAGCAAGTCGAGAGCGTGTAATCTCTCTTCGTCTAAATCCACCAATTCATCTAACATCATGTTCCAATAAACCTCAGAAGGAATATCATAATGCCTCTGAACTCTTGCAGATTGAAGACAAATTTCTGCTGGCAATACTGCATCATGGCCAAAAGTTAGCCTATATGGTGTTGTACCAGTGGCTTCTTTTGGGGACGTTCGACAAGCCCATAAAATCTGGTCTAACGTCTTATGCCAATTCTTTGGTTTCTTCCCAACATGCTTCTTTATCAAGCCAATTACCACTTTGTTAGCTGCTTCGACTTGACCATTCGCCTGTGCATAGTAAGGCGTGGATGTTAAGAGTTTGAAACCTGTTTCCTGAGCAAATTCCTGCATCTTTCGACCAGTGAAAACTGAACCTTGATCAGTTGTTATTGTCTCAGGGATTCCATACCTAAATATAATGTTCTTTTGAATAAATTCAATGACATTTTCTTGGTCTACATTGACTAAAGGGACAGCTTCGATCCACTTAGTAAAATAATCAATGCCTACCAATATGTATTTCTGACTCTTTGACGATGCTGGTCGAATCTCTCCAATAAGATCCAACGCCCATCCTCGAAAGGGCCAAGGCTTCACTATCGAGTGAAGTTCGCTTGCTGGTACGTGCTGGATGCCTGTATGAACTTGACACTCTTGGCAACCTTTGGCGAACTCAACACAATCTTTCAGCATAGTGGGCCAATATAGTCCTTGTCGAAACAACAACCATTTCATCTTATGGCCTGCTTGGTGAGCCCCACATGCCCCAGCATGCGTAGTCGAAAGGGCTATGTATGCTTCAGTTTCACTTAAACATTTCAGCAACACCCCTTCAGGCGTCTTCTTGAATAACTCATTACCCATGAGTACAAAACTCAACGCCCTGTATTTTGTTTTTCGTTCTGTCGGAGCTCCTGGATTTTGAAGATAGTCCACAATGGGTTTCCTCCAATCCTGGTCTGACAAATTGTCAATGAACGAAATCTCGAAGTTTGAGTGATCAGCGTATCCTAACCTTGTTGATTCCAAGTCTGTTGGTGATAGACAAGTCGCTCTTATCTTCTCTCGAACTTCGATTGCTCTTTGTAATCTCGTTTTTGAAATTTTATACCCAGATGCAATCTGTGCCAAGTCATTGGCTATTTGATTTTCGACTCTGGGTATGTGTCGAATATTGACACTTTCAAATTGTTTCAATAAACGATTTGCAATCACAAAGTACATAATGAGATTTTCTCTTATGCATTTATACTCCTTTGTGACTTGCTTGATGACTAACTCTGAGTCTCCCATTATTTCGACTCGAGTTGCCCCCAATTCCAACAATATTTCAAGGCCAGTAATTAGAGCTTCATACTCAGCCTCATTGTTCGAACAAGAACCTTCGATTTGGTACTTGAATGTTGTTGGAATTTTATCTGGAGAAATAAGTAAGACTCCTACTCCTGTTCCATTTTTATGGCTGGAACCATCGAAGTAGAATTTCCAAGGTTCTATCTCCACATAATTAATATTCTCGACTTGAATAGAGTGGTCGACTATGAAGTCTGCAACCACTTGTCCTTTTACTGCCTTAAGAGGCATAAAGGTCAAGGAGTATTCAGTCAATGCTAATGCCCACTTGCCAACTCGACTATGCAAGATAGGTTTCGACAACATATATTTGAAAACATCAAAATGAGACGAAACATAAACATCAACTGGTTTTATATATTGTTTGAGCTTTGTACAAGAAAAATACAGACATAGACACAATTTTTCAACTTCGCTATATCTAGTTTCTGCATCATTCAAAACTCGACTGAGATAATAAATGGGTCTTTCGACTCCATTCTCATCCTCTTGGGCTAACATACTTCCCAGAGTTTTGTCAGATGCAGCTATGTACAATCTCATACTCCTATTGCTACAAGGAGGCACCAAAATAGGTGGCTTAGTGAGGTACCCTTTGATTTTGTCGAAGGCTTCTTGTTGCTCTTGCCCCCATTCGAACCCCTCCTTATTCAGTCGAAGCAAGGGTGAAAAGGCCTGAGCTTTCCCACTTAGGTTAGATATAAACCTTCTCAAGAAATTTATCTTGCCTAAGAGAGATTGCAATTCTTTCTTATTCGATGGCGCTTTCGCTTCCAAAATTGCCTTCGTCTTGTTCTGATTGATTTCGATCCCTTTCTTGTGGACAACGAAGCCCAAGAAATCTCCAGCTTTTACACAGAACGCACACTTCAAAGGGTTCATCTTCAGACCATGTTCTCTCATTCTTTCGAATGATTGTCGAAGGTGGTCAATGTGACTCTTCCTGGAAACAGATTTTATAACAATATCATCAATATAAACTTGCATAAACGTGTTAATAAAATCATGGAAGATAGTATTCATTGCTCGCTGGTACGTTGCCCCAGCGTTCTTTAGGCCAAAAGGCATCACTACCCATTCGTAAGTGCCTAAGGCCCCAGGACATCGAAAAGCTGTTTTCGACACATCCTCTTCAGCAATGAAAATTTGATTATATCCTGAATAACCATCGAGCATACTCAGGTATTCGTAGCCAGCGGCAGCATCGACTAGCATTTCCGCCACAGGCATTGGATATTCATCTTTGGGGGTGGCAGCATTCAGATCTCTGAAATCTATGCATACCCTTAATGTGCCATTTTTCTTAATTACTGGCACAATATTTGCAATCCATTCGACATACCTTGTAACACGGATGAATTTGCATTTCAGAAGTCTTTCGACCTCCGTTTTGATCTTCGACAAGATTCCTGGAGCGAAGCGTCTTGGATTTTGCTTGATTGGCTTCTTTCCAGGTTTGATTGGCAACTGAAGTTCTACCAATCCTCTGTCGAGACCAGGCATTTCGTCATAATCCCATGCAAAACAGTCTTTAAACTCTTTCAGCAATTGGATTACTTCTAACCTAAGTTCTGGATCAATTTTGGCGCTGATGTAGGTTGGCCTATTCTCTGATCCTTCGCCTAAGTTGATTTCTTCTAAAGGGTCTTGTGCTAACATCTTAATGTTGTTCGCCAAGGGATCCTTTTCGAAGCCCAGAGGCTCATCGTCATAGATCGCGTCGAGCCTCTGTTCCTGCATTCCTTCTGTCGAGATATCAGGAGGTTCTGGGTCAAAATCTTTTCCAGGACCTATATCTGGTGGCTCTGGGTCGAAATCTTTTCCAGGACCTATATCTGGTGGCTCTGGGTCGAAATCTTTTCCAGGACCTGCAGAAGGTAGTGCTTGGTCATTGGCGGCCTTGGTGGCCATGTATTTTACTTCGGCTTCGAGAGCCGTTATCATCTTGGTTTCAGCCACATAGGCCGAAATTCGCTTCAGAGATTGTGACTCAGTCATTATCACTGAATTCACTTCCCCAACCAGTTGGTTGGATACCAGTTAGCCCGCTGAATTCTATGTGTGACACGTCCTCTCTGTCCCATTGGAAACCATGCTCAGGATGCAGGTATAGGGAACAAAAGGTGTTTGGCGCTGGCGCCATGTCGAAATCAGGAGCTGGACATGGCCCTATGTGAGCCAAGTTTTTGTCGAAATCTGTTACACCCAAGTGGTTTACTTCGCCAAGGTAGTAACTCTGATCAGCCTCTATGTTTTCGACCAACCCATCTGGGCGCCATAGAAGCAGTCTTTGATGCATCGATGAAGGCACAGCACCTACACCATGTATCCACTCACGACCTAACAAAAGGTTGTAGTTAGGTTTGGCTGAAATGACCATGAACATTGTTGGTCGAAGGATCGACCCAACTTTTATGTCGAGCTGGATCACTCCCATGGTGGTCCCAATGCCTCCCTCATAGTTGGACAGGACCATATTGTGAGGTTTTATTTCTTCATCCCTTTTGCCAATCTTTATTAGCACAGAATGAGGGATAATATTGATAGTGGCCCCACAGTCGACCAATATCTTGTTCACAGTGGTCTCTTCGAGCTTAGCCCTTATGAACAAAGGTTTGAGGTGATTCTTCATCGCCTCTGTGGGTGGCTCGAAGAAGCCATTTTGTTCTTCTGTAGTGCCATTGTCCATGACAAAATAGCACACTGGCCTGTGTCTGGCCATTTCTTGTTCCATCTCCCAGTCACTGGTTTCGACTTCTACTTGTCGATTGAATTCCCTAGGCAGCATTGAAACAACGTTCACCATTATGTCCAGGGTATCGTCGGACTCAGCATCATCTTCGTCTTCGACTTCGCTCTGGTTAGGCCAAACTAGCCTGTTGGTAACTGGTTCTCTCTCAAGAGGCTTTCTTTGTTTCCTTTGAGGCACATTCGAACTAGTTTCAGCCTTAGGTTCGTTGGCGGCCTCTCTTTCAGCTTTTCGCCTTCTTTGATACCTCCTCCATTGGGATCTCGACATAGGATTTTTTCCCTTGTAGTTGCTGGACACTTGAGCAACCTTGGGTGCAGCAACTTGAGGATCTTTCTTCTGGATTAAAGAGGAACCTCTTGGCACTTCGAAAGAATGCCATTTGTCTTCACTTGGCCTTTTCCGGCCAGATGTTTTGTACCAAGTGTCTACTGGTACATTTGTTGGAGGCCTAAAAGTCGAGGGCCTCTTGTCTTGATTAGAACCCCTTCTGGGATCATGTCGAAGGTCAGAATTCTCCCTTCTCTTGTTCGCTGCTCTCACTCCTTGGATGTGCTCAGCGGCTTTTTTATCAAAGATAGAACTACATCTTGGACATAGCATGACCTCTGATTTCTTCTTCTGGCATCTTTGTAAAAAATCTGCCAAGTTTTCGTTTTCCTTAGGGAAAGCCGTTTTATTTGCCTGCTCTTGCCTTATGGCTTCTTCTGAAGCTTTAGGGTCAGAAAGTTCAACCATATTGATGTTCATGGTATCCTTAGTAGCAAGAGTTAGTTGTTTCATTTGTGTCTCCAGTTTCTCCGTCTGGCCTTGAACAGTGGCCAAGTGGGAACTGGGCCTTGGTCCAGTTGTTTGTACCTCAGCAGTCTTCGACTTTGGATCTTCGACCGCTTTCTGGACAGCCTCAATTGTCTTCCTGGATAAGTTTCCAGAAAAACTGCCAAAAATTGGCATGTTGATGTGGTCCTTAGAGACTTCGACCATGTTAATGCCTGGCTTCTTCGACTGGATCTTGGTAGCCTCGATCATGTTCACCTCAGAGGGTTCTGCATAGTGGGCTTCAGCCTTCATTGGATTGGAGTCGACAGCCATGGGGGATTTGTCAGCAAACTTTAATCTCCCTTCCTCAATAGCGTCTTGTACAAGATTCCTGAAAAGAAAACATTGAGAAGTTTTATGGCCCAGAAAATTATGATATTTGCAAAAACCTCTCTTCTTTCTTTGATCAAGAGGAGGCACTTTTACCCCAGGGGGTACTATCATTTGGCCATCTTTAACTAGCAAGTCGAATATTTCATCACATTTTGTGATGTCAAAACTATAAGTCTTTTTTGGGAACCTATCATTGGTCTTGTCTGGACCAATGGGATTTTTCCCATTTGAGGGGACTAACTGTTTACAAGAGTATGGAGGCCCTTGTTTCAGTTCTGCTAAATCGACTTCTCCTTCCTCGACAGCTAAAGTATCATCGAAGGATTCTAGCTCTTCGTCATCCATCTCAACGTAAGCTATTCTCTCTCTCTTGTGAGTTTTTGTTGCCTTAGCTTTTTCAGCTTTAAGGCGTTCGACTTGTCGAACTCTATCGGCCAGTTGGGCCATGTCTCTTAGGTACTGGGTATCTAGCTTCTTCCTAATGGAATAGTCTAAACCGCCTGCGGCCATTTCGACCAGCTCATGTTCTGGCACTTGTGTAAAACATCTCGCCTTAAGCAACCTAAACCTATTCAGATATTCGTCTATAGGTTCAGTGAAACGTCTCTTCACACTCGCCAGTTCTTTCAGGCTTATCTTGGTTTGCCCCATATAGAATTGTTCATGGAACAATCTTTCCAATTGGGTCCAATGGTGGATCGAATTGGGGGGGAGAGTTGTAAACCAAGTAAAAGCATTCTTGGTTAAGGAACTTGGGAAGTATTTGATTCTTAGGTTTTCATTATTTGAAATGTCTCCTGCTTCGATCAAATACCTAGCCACATGCTCGACAGTAGACTCTGTCGTGTCCCCAGAGAACTTAGTAAATTTGGGAACTTTGGTTCTAGGGGGTAAGTCAGTTTGTAACACATATTCTGACAATGGAGATGTAAAGTTGGGCCTTCGAAAGCCCATGTTCATTCCATTCTGAGTCATGATCCTTTCGATCATGGTTGCCAGATTGTTTTCCAACCCCATGTTTTGGTATTGGACATGCTGAACCACTTCGTCAGCATTTTGGTTTCTGTTAACTAACCTAACCTCTGGGGCTATTACCCTGGGTTCTTCGACAGGTTGTTCTACAGGCTGTTGGGCCTGATTAATGGTGGTTTCTTCCTCTACAAATATCCCCTGATTTCCTCTTATTTGCGCCCTTTGGGGCTGTCGAATAGGTGGGGGTACTCCAAAGAAGTCAGCCAAACGCGTCATTTGCGCTGTAACTTGCTGATTCGACTGAGTAGTATTTTGTATTAGAGGATTTAGCACTGTACTCAAAGTTTGCGCCAACATTTGCACCATATCATGGTTGCTTTCGTCCATCTGTTGCCTCAAGACTGCTGTCGAGGCATTTGTAAGGCCATGGGCTACTTGGGACGTTCCTCCTAAGAGTTGGGTCCTATTTCTATTCGCCATGCCTACTCCAGAGCCTTGGAGTGGCGAAGTGGCACTCACGAAAGGGTCTGAATAAGTGGACGCAGCATTCGTCAGGCTTGCCAATTCAGAAGTTGGCATACCATAGAATGGAATAAATCCTGGGGGAACCACTGGCCTTGGGCCAGTATTTCCCCTTGGAGGGGGAGTTCCCAAAGTCATTCTGGGGCCTGTTAACGAAGTTATTGGCCCCGTGGTTGTGACTGACACTGCTGGCATCGAACCAACATTCGTCGCTTCACTAACGGTCATATTAACCGTTGCTCCCACACTCGTTTGTGGGATTTCATTGTTGTTTGGCGGATTCGCCATCTCTTCCCTTCTTCTGGCAGTATTATTATCGTTGGTGTATATTCTACCACTCCTCAATAACATACAACTCGAAAAGATGAGATTTTTCAACAATCAACACACAGTCCCACCAGGTGTGCCAATTTGTTTACCTGGGGATTTGGTAAACAACCGCTGATCCTCCAAATGGTTACTTATTTGGTTACTCGCAGGATCGATCAGATTGATCCTATGGACATAGGTTGATTTTGAAGTTTAATTAATGTGGATAAGGCTTTAAGTAAATTGTTTAAAGTAAATTGCATAAAGGAAAAGGCTTGGTAAAATAAACGAGGCTTGAATGTAAAGGTTCGACAGGAATCTTAAAGGGAAAAAGCATGTAAAATACTGGAAAAGTAAATGACTTGAATTAATAAATTGGTGTTTCACACATACATTTCTCAACAATTCGTTCGCTCACACTGGGTACTTGAATCTAAATGAGTGACTATGTATCTATTGTGAACACCCGCGAGAAACTACACGTCTACTCCTATTTATACAAAAACATTCCAAGTAACCGTCGGGCAGTTACACTGCTTCGAGATCAAGCCACTTGTCACGTTCTCCATGCTCGACGCTCCAGATCCTTGCACGTTCGCACGTAGTAACTGCTGGAAACCGTTTTCCCTCCAACGCTTTGAATTTCAAACTGCTCCACTCTGGACCATCGAACACGTTCGTCAAGAGACGTCTTCGACGAAAACTCCTTCGACGTCGAAGGCAATCAGCCTTCTTCCTTGGAAGAAATCCTCTAAGGATTCGGCCATCTTTCGACGGGTACTTCGACAGGCTTAGCCAGTCGAAAGCATCTTTCAGCTTTTAATGGCTGTCATCAATTGAAACAAAGGTGTCGAATTTAGGAGCCAACACAAGGATAAATGATTTTGGCCATTTCACAAAAATTTCCCAACTTCTCCAATGCATATCTTGCTCAATTTTAAAGCTATGAACATGTTCTTGGACATTTTGGAAAGGTCTTGAAGTCCTCTAACCAATGTCTTTGGTCCCATGTCATTTTGATTTACCAATATCAAGTTATGGTCTTTGACTTAAAGTCCCTTTTTGTTGACTTTTGAAAATGACCTATAATGTTGAAATTGATAACTTTTTGTGAGAGCATTTCTTGGATTTGGAATGTGAAGATGAGTTGTAGGAAATGTCCTCCCCTTCAAGATGAGCATTGGATGAGATTTTTATAATGAACCATGAAAAAGTTATGCCTTGGTCAAGTTACAGTTGACTTTTCAGTTGTCCAAAAATAGAAACTTTTGACACCTTGATGATATTTGAGCCATTCTTGTGAAATCATGGTCAAGACTTGACCAAATGATGATTGTGGCTTCAAAATAAGATGTTGACCAAATTTTTTGACTTTTGACTGCCAAATGACCATTTTGCCCCTACAGTTGACTGTTGAGCAATTAGGGTTTTTGACTGTGCAACTTGACCTTGTGAGCCTTGAAACTTGACATGTAGGTGCTTGACAATGTGTATGAGCATAGGAGACTTGATTGAGCCCTTGAAAACTTCAACTTCCTTGCAAGAACCAAAACCCTAGTTTGACTGGCTTAGGAGGATGGTTGACTGTGTAGCCCTTGAGTAGACTTGAGCCATTTGAGGTGATGCTTGGCAAACCTTTGAAGATTATGGGAGGACAAATTTTGGGGTACAACAGTTGCCCCTATTAAATCTTCTTAGACCTGAGGATGTAGATTGGCTTGTGTGCCTTTCGTGATCCGAGGGTGGAAGATGATTGAACACTATAGTGCCCAGAAATTTGCACTCACATAGTAGAGTATCAGCAGTGTGATAGCAGGAATGGGCTTACAGATGCCATTTGGAGAGGTGGTGGATAGGAGGATGGGCTTATAGATGCCATCTGGAGATGTGACAGAACCTTGTCGGGAATGAGCTTATAGATGCCATTTGGAACTGTGATGGATAATTGTGGAGATGGGCTTATAGATGCCATCGGGAGGTGTCGATCGCGTAAGGGATTCCTTAGCGAGAACTTGCGTACCTGAGAAAGAAAGAAAATTACCTGGTCTGTTACAGGAGTTGATCTTCAAACTCTTTATGTAGACGTGCCCTGGCTGGATACAGGTATCAAATCTTTAAACTCTTAAGACGTGCCCTGGCAGGATACAAGAATCGAGTCTGGTAATGTAGTCGTCAACAGATACACCCTGACAAGATACAGGAATCAGATCTTCGAACTCTTCAGACGTGCCCTGGCAGGATACAGGAATCGAGTCTGGTAATGTAGTCGTCAACAGATACACCCTGGCAAGATACATGAATCGGATCTTCGAACTCTTCAGACGTGCCCTGGCAGGATACAGGAATCGAGTCTGGTAATGCTAGTCGTCAACAGATACACCCTGGCAGGATACAGGAATCGGATCTTTGAACTCTTCAGACGTGCCCTGGCAGGATACAAGAATCGAGTCTGGTAATGTAGTCGTCAATAGATACACCCTGGCAGGATACAGGAATCGGATCTTCGAACTCTTCAGACGTGCCCTGGCAGGATACAAGAATCGAGTCTGGTACTGTAGTCGTCAACGGATACACCCTGGCAGGATACAGGAATCGGATCTTCGAACTCTTCAGACGTGCCCTGGCATGATACAGGAATCGAGTCTAGTACTGTAGTCGTCAACAGATACACCCTGGCAAGATACAGGAATTGGATCTTCGAACTCTTCAGACGTGCCCTGGCAGGATACAGGAATCGAGTCTGGTACTGTAGTCGTCAACAGATACACCCTGGCAAGATACAGGAATCGGATCTTCGAACTTTTCAAACGTGCCCTGGCAGGATACAGGAATCGAGTCTGCTAATGCTAGTCGTCAACAAATACACCCTGGCAGGATACAGGAATTAGATCTTCGAACTCTTCAGACGTGCCCTGGCAGGATACAGGAATCGAGTCTGGTACTGTAGTCGTCAACAGATACACCATGGCAGGATACAGGAAACAGATCTTCGAACTCTTCAGACGTGCCCTGGCAGGATACAAGAATCGAGTCTGGTACTGTAGTCGTCAACAGATCCACCCTGGTAAGATACAGGAATCGGATCTTCGAACTCTTCAGACGTGCCCTGGCAGGATACAGGAATCGAGTCTGGTACTGTAGTCGTCAACAAATACACCCTGGCAGGATACAGGAATCAGATCTTCGAACTCTTCAGACGTGCCCTGGCAGGATACAGGAATCGAGTCTGGTAATGCTAGTCGTCAACAGATACACCCTGGAAGGATACAGGAATCAGATCTTCGAACTCTTTAGACGTGCCCTGGTAGGATACAGGAATCGAGTCTGGTACTGTAGTCGTCAACAGATACACCCTGGCAGGATACAGGAATCGGATCTTCGAACTCTTCAGACGTGCCCTGGCAGGATACAGGAATCGAGTCTGGTAATGCTAGTCATCAACAGATACACCCTGGCAGGATACAGGAATCGGATCTTCGAACTCTTCAGACGTGCCCTGGCAGGATACAGGAATCGAGTCTGGTACTGTAGTCGTCAACAGATACACCATGGCAGGATACAGGAATCGGATCTTCGAACTCTTCAGACGTGCCCTGGCAGGATACAGGAATCGAGTCTGGTACTGTAGTCGTCAACAGATCCACCCTGGTAAGATACAGGAATCGGATCTTCGAACTCTTCAGACGTGCCCTGGCAGGATACAGGAATCGAGTCTGGTACTGTAGTCGTCAACAAATACACCCTGGCAGGATACAGGAATCAGATCTTCGAACTCTTCAGACGTGCCCTGGCAGGATACAGGAATCGAGTCTGGTAATGCTAGTCGTCAACAGATACACCCTGGAAGGATACAGGAATCAGATCTTCGAACTCTTCAGACGTGCCCTGGTAGGATACAGGAATCGAGTCTGGTACTGTAGTCGTCAATAGATACACCCTGGCAGGATACAGGAATCGGATCTTCGAACTCTTCAGACGTGCCCTGGCAGGATACAGGAATCGAGTCTGGTAATGCTAGTCATCAACAGATACACCCTGGCAGGATACAGGAATCGGATCTTCGAACTCTTCAGACGTGCCCTGGCAGGATACAGGAATCGAGTCTGGTACTGTAGTCGTCAACAGATACACCTTGGCAGGATACAGGAATCAGATCCTCGAACTCTTCAGACGTGCCCTGGCAGGATACAAGAATCGAGTCTGGTAATGCTAGTCGTCAACAGATACACCCTGGAAAGATACAGGAATCGGATCTTCGAACTCTTCAGACGTGCCCTGGCAGGATACAGGAATCGAGTCTGGTAATGTAGTCGTCAACAGATACACCCTGGCAAGATACAAGAATCGGATCTTCGAACTCTTCAGACGTGCGCTGGCAGGATACAGGAATCGAGTCTGGTAATGCTAGTCGTCAACAGATACACCCTGGCAGGATACAGGAATCGGATCTTCGAACTCTTCAGACGTGCCCTGGTAGGATACAGGAATCGAGTCTGATAATGTAGTCGTCAACAGATACACCCTGGCAGGATACAGGAATCGGATCTTCGAACTCTTCAGATGTGCCCTGGCAGGATACAGGAATCGAGTCTGGTACTGTAGTCGTCAATAGATACTCCCTGGCAGGATACAGGAATCGGATCTTCGAACTTTTCAGACGTGCCCTGGCAGGACACAGGAATCGAGTCTGGTAATGTAGTCGTCAACAGATACACCCTGGCAAGATACAGGAATCGGATCTTCGAACTCTTCAAACGTGCCCTGGCCGGATACAGGAATCGAGTCTGGTAATGCTAGTCGTCAACAGATACACCCTGGCAAGATACAGGAATCGGATCTTCGAACTCTTCAGACGCACCCTGGCAAGATACAGGAATCAGGTCTGGAATCGATCGTCAACAGATACACCCTGGCGGGATACAGGAATCAGATCTTTAGTTGCGACCGTTGATGGTAATCATCTTGGTATCAACCTTTGTCCTGAAAAGACAAAACATTAGTTGTATGCGATGTCATGATGTATGACTTGCGTGATGAGATTATATGTTCATGATGCGTATATGCATGCTATAATATATGGAAATGCGATGTTTATGAATGTATGTTTTCGTCTTAGGAAAGTAAATCCTTGACGGATGCCGGGAAGTTAAATCCTGGGCTGATATAGAGCTTTTGTTCCACCGGGGAGTGATGGTTGCAAGAATATCGGTAGGAGAAGATGACTCCGTTGGGGAATAAACTTGGAGATTACTCTGCGGGGAATAACTTCTCTAGCGATCTTGCTGGGGAACAGTACTCTGTGGGGAGAGAGGTATTCTGTTGAGACGTTGATGGTAACTCCGCTGGGGATACCGTTGTTATGTTGGAAGTTTTAATAGACTCCGCTGGGGATAAGAAGATTTTGCCGAGAACGGTCTTTCCGTGGCTTTTGGCTGAGGATAACCCAGTTATATCCTAGTAGGGAAATAACCTTTGAATAAAGCCGGGGGACGCGTTCGTGCTCTACGAGGGATGGTTGTTGAACTGTAATTTTTGTAAGTTGAAAGAGGGAACCTATGTAGGGTTGCCTGATGATGAGCTCGTGTAAAACTGCATCTTGGAAAGAAGGACACCTGTGTAGGGTTACTCTGAGGTTGAGCTCGTGTAAAGCTGCATCCTTGAAGAAAGGAAACCTGTGTAGGGTTTACTGATGACGAGTCCATGTAAAACTGCATCTGGAGTTGAAGGAAACCTGTGTAGGGTTTATTTTGTTGACGAGTCCGTGTAAAACCGCGTCTAGAGCTGAAAAGGGAAACCTGTGTAGGGTTTCTTGATGACGAGTTCGTGTAAAACTTCATCTTTGGAAAGAGAGAACCTGTGTAGGGTTTCTTGATGGCGAGTTCGTGTAAAACTGCATCTTTGGAGGGAGGAAACCTGCGTGGGGTTTACTGATAATGAATCCGTATAAGACTTCTGGAGGAACCGGGGTAAGGTTACTTCGGGATAAGTCCGTGTAAGACTTCTGGAGGAACCAGGGTAAGGTTTCTTCAGGATAAGTTCGTGTAAAACTTCTTGATGAACCGGGGTAAGGTTACTTCGGGATAAGTCCGTGTAAGACTTCTGGAGGAACCGGGGTAAGGTTTCTTCAGGATAAGTTCGTGTAAAACTTCTTGATGAACCGGGGTAAGGTTATCTTGAGATGAGTCCGTGTGAGACTTCTGGAGGAACCGGGGTAAGGTTACTGCAGGGCAAGTTCGTGTAAAACTTCTTGATGAACCGGGGTAAGGTTATCTGGAGGTAAGTTCGTGTAAAACTTGAGATAAATCCGTGTAAGACTTTAGGAGGAACCGGTGTAGGGTCACTTTGATGATAAGTCCGTGTAAGACTTCTGGAGGAACCGGGGTAAGGTTTCTTGAGATGGGTCCGTGTAAGACTTTATTTGAGAAGGAGAAGGAACCGGTGTAGGGTTACCTGACGATGAGCCCGTGTAAAACTTCATCTGAAAGAAAAGGAACCGGTGTAGGGTTGCCTGAGGATGAGTCCGTGTAAGATTTTGTCTGAAAGTTGAGAAGGAACCGGTGTAGGGTTGCTTGAGGATGAGTCCGTGTAAGACTTTGTCCGAAATAAAAGGAACCGGTGTAGGGTTGCCTGAGGATGAGTCCGTGTAAGACTTTGTCTGAAAGTTGAGAAGGAACCGGTGTAGGGTTGCTCGATGATGATCAAGTGGATGATTGTCCTGTTTGGTTTCAGATATTAACCCACGATCAGTCATCCGCTGATTTTTCTCGGCTTGTTACCAATGTTGATCTGGAATTTGTAAAGGTAGATGGTAATCCTCTTTATATTGATCTTTCCTTGGTACTTTGGTTGACAGCGCAACTGGATCGCCTGGACAACTCATTATTGCCCCTGTTTCTGAGGTGAGGGGAGAAGATACCTTGTAGAGGTGCTTGATGACTTCCGATTGACAAATCTTCCTTTGGTAGGCAAGTGACGAGATGCCGGGACATAATCGTACGCTCTTGATCCCTAACTTTTGCCTGAACTGCCCTTTCGGGTTTTCAGTCCACCGGGATACCCATTTTTGCCCAAGCCGCCTTTTCAGGTTTTCGACTTGTCGGGTGTACAGATTTTTTTCATTTCATCCCTTATTTTTGCCCGAACCCTTTTGGTTCGCCGGGAAGCCCTTATTTTTGCCTAGGTGTGTCAACCTAGCGGGTCTTTGATTGCGCGTAGTATTTTTTCGACTATGTCCACGCTCTCAGAATGTAGGGAGATGCCCCTGTTGTAGTGTTGTGTTGCCATACTACCAAAAGATGTTTGATCATGCAAGATTCGTTGCTGGAATTCATGTCCAATGCCCCAAGTGACTCAGGCGGAGATTTGCCCCTGGCTATTTGGAATTTTGAGAGATTCCTTGAATCTTGACTTGACTGCCCCAGATGATGGACAATGATCATGCCGTGCCCCTTGGTTGGGAGTGCTTTTGTTCATTAGATATTTTTCGTGCGAATTTCTCTGCTGTTCGAACAAATAGTCATATGCAAACAATGTTATTTTAAGAATGCAAAGCTTATGTCTGTCTTGAAGTTTTTTTTTTTGAAAAATGCAATTTTCATAAAAACAAGTGAAATTTTTTGTAAAACGTGATGTCAACTCAGTATTTCACAGCAAGCCTTAAGGAGTCAGAATACCTTTTGTAACAGTATGCTCTCAAATTAACCCATGCTTCAGCTAGGACTTTGAGGGTTATAACGTGGCCTGGTTCACGGTTTAAGAAACAAAGGGTAAAGGCTCAAATTTTATTTGTACCCACCCGCTCTTCGTAATGTTCTTCAAACCTAAACTCAGCTGATCGTGCGTTTGACCTTGTTTGGGTCTTTGTCCTGATATTCCAATGATGGTTCAGATGTTGATGATTTATTCTGAATAGGCAGTCATTTTTTGTTTTTGTTGAGGGTTTGTATGACCTCTTTCTTTTTGATTTCGCTATCCCTAAATTTTGCCTGAACTGTTTCTTTTGTGATTACAGTCAGCGGGATGCCCCAGTTTTGTAAGTCTCCTTCATAGGTTTTGACTTTCTGGGCTTTTCATTTATTTTTTGATGATGACTGCCTGTCGTTATGACTATTCTGAACCATCACTGTCTTTTGTTTTGGAAAGACTCCTTTGGTGCCGTTCGTTGTGCACTCTGGATCAACTGAGAAGACTACCCTGCCCCAGGTTATGATTAAGGGTTTTTATTTCGAAAAGAAAACTCCTACTTCTTTGGCTCAAAGGTGTTAACGAGGGATTATCTGCCTTATAACTCCAGTGTTTAGGAATTGAAACAATGCATGTACCTCATCAGCAGGGTCTGTTCAAAAGCATACTGTATATCGTGGTATCATTTTCGTCATCCTCCCTCAAGAGGCTTAGAAATTTCAATCAAGAGTTGATCATCACAAAAATATGAAAACCGTTTGTAGTATAGTAAACATAATTAATTCAAGACGGACATGTGTAATGCATTCATGAAATAAAAGAGTTTAATATGACAATTGTTTGTTTGAACAAGAAAAGAAAAATACAATTTGAATTCAAATGAACAAAAATCTCTCAATCCTAGCCATGTTTTGGCAATGGAGCAGTGGTCACATTGGGAGTCTCAGCAAGCTCGAATTCGATCTCCTTAGCGTCGATCATATTCTGGATCTTGTACTTCAGCGCCCAACAGTCCTCAGTATCGTGCCCCGGGCTATCCGAATGATAAGCACACCTCGCTTCTGGGTTATAGTTTGGAGAGGAGGTCTTGGGATTTGCAGGAGGGTTGATCACCGCAATCAGGTTCATTTTCAACATGTGATGCAATGCTTGTGACCATGGCATGTTGATGTTGGTGAATTGTCTTTTAGGCTCGTCCGGCCTTCGCTGATTTCCCTTTTGTGGTTGGCGGCATGGTGCAGAACCAGAGATCATGACTGCCCCTGCATGTTGGTCACGACGACTCTTTTGACTGTATGCAGCATTAGATTCCTTCTTTCCCATGTAAGGATTTTTGTGAGTATCAGAAGGTGTGGCCTCTTGAATCTTCTCGGCCTTGATACCGACTTCAATTCTTTCCCCAGTCAGAATAAGGTCGGTAAACCCTGCAGATGAATTACCAATGAGATGATTGAAGAACGGCCCGGATAGGGTCCCCAAGAACATATCAACGAGTTCCCGGTCAGTCAAAGGTGGTTGTACCCTCCCAGCAAGGTCTCTCCATCTCCGCGCATATTCTTTGAAACCTTTTCCCGATCCTAACGACATACCCTGGAGTTGGGTACGTGTAGGAGCGAGGTCGACATTATACTGATATTGCTTGTAAAAAGCAGTAGCCAACTCCTCCCAGTTACGAACCTTGGTTCCATCCAGCTGATAGAACCATTCGAGATGAGTCCCTGAAAGACTCTCCTGGAAGAAGTGGATCCACAAGTTCTTGTCCACAGTGTATGGTTGAATCTTCCGCATATAAGACCTGAGATGCAGCCTGGGATAGGATGCCCCATCATACTTAGCAAAAGAAGGAACCTTGAATTTGTCTGGGATCACCACACCAGAAGATAGACCCAGGTCTCCGAAATCCAACCCAGGCACTTGTTGAATTTCCATGGCATTCAGACGATCCTCTAGTTGCTTGTACCGGTCCTCAGCTGGAGGGTACTGCTCATCATCAGTCTCGTTGTCGGAGACCACTGGACTAGGAACCTCTCTCCCTTGGGGGCTGTCTTTCCCAACAGAGGAAGCAGCTTGATCAACATCATTTTGTGATACATTCCCAGATTTGCGCCTAGGGTTGAACAACACTGTCCTCTTCTTCTTCTTCTTCAGGAGAAGAGTCTTCAAATCCTGCTGGCCCTGGGCTAGACTCTTAATCACCTCCTGGAATTGGGAATTCTGGGCCTGGAGGGCCTGAATGGATTGCTCAGTAGATGCTTCAGGATTCATGATGAGACTGTTGAAATAAACAGCAAAGAAGGTAAGCAACCTGTAGAGAAAGGGTACCTGTTATGTAATGATGTGTATGTATGCATGCAATGTTTTCAAGGATCGCGCAGGGTAAACAAGAAATTTGCTAGAGTTGGAAACTGGTAACTTGATTGAAGGAATTTCATGTTGTTGAGAGTCCTTCTTCAAGGGTCAAAGGCTCACCATATCCAGTGGGTCATAGCCCCTGACTCAAGTCATCAACCTTGTTTTGCTTTCAAAAAACCTTGGCTAGGGGAACCTTCTTCGAGAGTCAAAGCTCACCATATCAAGTGGGTCATAGCCCCTGACTCAAATTATCAACCTTGGCTAGAGGAAAATAAATCCCCTTTGCCCCTTGCTAGACATTTTGATTCATCATGACCTGCATCACAGACCCTTGAGATCCTTGAAATGGGTTAGTCCTTATGCAGGATGTATGCAATGGTATGATGTTATGCTATGCATGGAGTGATGTAAGTAGGCCCTGTAATGAGTCCCAATTAAGGACTGCAACCAAAACCTGCAAGGAACTCGTGTTGTTAGATAACAAGTATGCAAGTAGTCAAGTTTGAAGGCACACAAGTCACACAAAGAGCCCTTAGAGTTTAGGCCAGCATGGGGTCTGGGGTACTACCCTTTTGAAGTTGGTGGGCTCAAAACCTGTCCTATCAGAAGTAACCGGGTTCTAAGGGTCCCAATATCACTGGATTGCTTTCATTGTTCATCGTTTCGATTTAGCCACTGAACTGGCGACCGAAATATTCCAAGAAAACAACCCTCAATTGAGTGTAGTATCGAGTATCAACCAACCTCGGACTGCACCAAAGTCAGTTATCTCACTACCCTAAAGAGGCCAAGATAGTTCAATTAAGGTTCCTAAGGTCAGTTGATGCTTCACGACACCACGCGGCGGCCCCGTACTCTCCTTGACTGAACTCAAGGGTTACCGGTACACACCAAAGTGCCACATCAACGTAGCAGACTGCTTCAACCATGTCGGTATACCCCGCACAGTTCCCTCACAGCCTTGTTACTACTTTCTAAGAAGGTATCCCCAGATCCGGGTTAGGATCTATAGAACTCCCAAGACAGTACCCACAATTTAAAGCAAACAAGTCAAAGCAATTGAAAACACAGTTATGAACTATCCTAAGGTACACCTCACTTTATAAGTATTCCCCAGCAGAGTCGCCAGTTCTGTGATCGGTGGATCTGGAACTGACTGCTTAACGCTGGTTCGCGAAATGTCGCGGAAGCAAGAGTCGCCACCGTCTTTTATTTTCTCCAATATGGAAAGGACAAAAGGATATAAAAATTCCTTATGAGATTTGTTCTCGGTTCGGGAGGTAGATTTATAGAAAGGGAAGGTGTTAGCACCCTTTCTATCCATGGTTATCCATGGGCTCTTAGATACTTGCTCATTTGTATTTTCAAAATGTTTGTTTGCTTTTCAAGTGTGAGTGGGTTTGAAAAAGTTTCGTTTAAAATTTCAGTTCGACTCTTGTATCAGTCCTCAAGAGTGTTTGAAAAGTTGTTTTTGAAAGCTTTTTGAAAAGTGTCGGTGTGAAAAGAAGTTTTTGATTTGTTTTGAATCAGAGCAAGTATCTACGAGTCATCTACCTACCCTAAGGAATTAGTCTGTGTAAATGTCCTTAAGGTAGTGCCATCCCACCATTGAGAGGTAAGTAGCACCACCGTTGGAGGTGTTCGGGTCAATTCGAGGGTTAGGGACAGTGTGGTCACCGGGCAATAGTAAGATACCTTAGAAGCTACCCTTATGCCATTGATCTTTTTATTCCGAGGCAACCGTTTCGAGGCAACTGTTCCGAGGCAACTTGTTTCGAGGAAACTAGATCAATGGAACATAAGGACTCACTAAGACGTCCTATACTCGACGACCACGTTTCGAGGGGCAAGGCAACAGTGTGATCACCAGAGCAACGGTAGGACACCTTAGAAGCTACCCTTATGCCATATTCATGGACATAAAGACTTACTAAAACGTCCTATACTCGACGACCACGTTTCGAGGGGCAAGGAAACAGTGAGGCGTACCCTAGGAGTGGTGTGTGAATTGTGTGTCATTTTCAGTTATATTTTTATCTTGTCATGCATTGAGTGAGCTACGCTTTGATTTTATTTGGGCATACATTCTTTCATGTGATAGTTAGCAATTAAAAGGTGCGGAAATAAAAATGCGGAAAATAAAGGTCCTACGCTATTACAAGGCGCGGGTCTATACATCGCCAAATTAACAAAGACCCGATTTGGAATAAAAGTGCGGAAAGTAAATGTCCTAATTACTATTACAAAGCTTTAGGGCAATTACATAAATTTAAAATGAAAAAATAGAAGCAAACGCACGAAAAGAAATTATAATCGAAGGTGCGAGGGCGTTGGACCCTTTAAAGAAATTAAATATTAAAATTGAAAATTAATTAATGATTTAATAAGAAAAGAAGTTATTTTTTTTTGATGTTTTTGTATTTAATGGACATAAAGAAAATTAATTGGAATTAAATAAAAACCTAGTTCTAAATTGTTTTTAATTATTAAAGAAAATGTTTAAGTTTAAACCTAATTTACTAATTGTTTAATTACAAGAGTATTTACAAAAATAATTAATAATTAATAATGATAAGAATAAAAAGGAAAAAGAATAAAAATACTAAAACCCTAATTTCTATATTTTTTAGTTATTAAGAAAATATTAAAATTGAAAACCTAAATTAAACTAATTTGATTATTAAAATTTATTTACAAAATAATATTAAATAAAACATATTTTTTTATTTTATGATTTTCTGTTTTTTTGGATTTTTATATTAAATTTGGTGAATTAAATAAAACAAAAGAAAAAAATAATTAAAATAAAAAGAAGAAAAGAAAAAGAAAAAAGAAAATGGTAATGCAAACCATGGGGGTGTTGACCCAATTTAGGAGATGTTATGAAGCAATTTGGCCCACTACAAGCTAGGCCTTTTGTTGACTTTTGTGGTTGCGTATGCGTCTGTTGACTAGCATGCATGGTGGACTCCAGGTTCTGGCCTTTGGATGAGACTTACCGGGCGCGTGGCAAGCCAAGGCGTTGGGTGTATGGTGAGCCCTGGAGTGTGCACTGCATGGAAACATGTGAAACAAAATAATAGAAATAATTTGAGGGTACCTGGGATTCGAACCCAGGTCCCAATGCTTACCAGCGAATGCCTTGACCAAGTGAGCTGTTTGCGCGCGTTGTACATAGAATAGATAACAAATAATATAAAACAAAACTAACGTTAATGATATAAAAATAAAAAACGCGCTGGAATTCAAACCCTCCAGTCATGTCTCGCCATGCAATCTTCTTCTCCGTTCGTCCCTGTAACAAAAAGAGATAGCGGGGGTTTTAAACCCCCCCAAAACACAGACTTATGGATAATAGCGATTAGGCCATGCTTGACCATAAATTGAGCGCGAGGTTATGAAGCGATTCGTTTGAACATCACGAATTCAACGATGGCAGTTTGATGTCCCAATTTTACAGTACGTGCAAACGCCTAATTCCAAACCTCTGAAACCCTAATGTCCATCAATGGCAACTTTTGATATGGGATGCTATTGCTTAATCAAGTAATACCAAAAGCTTCAGGATGTTAGTATGAATGTAAATCAATTCAAAAATGTCAAGAAAACGCATGAGTAATCACATAGAATTCAAGAAAAAAGGCAAACCATTTGGGCCTGAGTGTTGAGATTCTGGGCACGCTTGGATTGGCTTTTGATTGCAAAAGTTCCCTTGAGATGCCAGGAGTGTGTTTTGATGGGAATTGGGGCTTAAAACTTGCTGTAAGGAGGTTTTCAGTTTTTAAGTTTGTGTGACAATTTTACAATTTTGTATGGCCGTTTTTTGGAGCTATTCGGTCGTGATCTTGCTTGTGTTAGCTTGTATACATGCTATGTAATGTGTTTTGATAAGAATTATGGCCAATAATGCCTTGCATTCATGCTTAAGATTTTGACATAAACTCCATTAACACACCTTCCATTTTTGAGCCAAATTTGAATTCTTGCTAGCTTTAGCCCTTTGCACGAATTTGGGATGTGCATAATGGTGGTTCAAAGCTAATCAAAGCAAGATATGTCCCTTAATTAATCTTTTTGATTTTTATTTGATTTTAAAAGATTTAAAATGAATTAAATCCAATAAAATCAAATAAAAATGAAAAAATTAATTTTAAATTTTGAAATAAAATGTGGGACACGTGGGAAGCATGGCCAAGCTGATTCAAGTGGAAAAAGTGGGCCCCTTTTGTCAAAAATGAAATTTCAAGGATAAATGATTTTGGCCATTTCACAAAAATTTCCCAACTTCTCCAATGCATATCTTGCTCAATTTTAAAGCTATGAACATGTTCTTGGACATTTTGGAAAGGTCTTGAAGTCCTCTAACCAATGTCTTTGGTCCCATGTCATTTTGATTTACCAATCTCAAGTTATGGTCTTTGACTTAAAGTCCCTTTTTGTTGACTTTTGAAAATGACCTATAATGTTGAAATTGATAACTTTTTGTGAGAGCATTTCTTGGATTTGGAATGTGAAGATGAGTTGTAGGAAATGTCCTCCCCTTCAAGATGAGAATTGGATGAGATTTTTCTAATGAACCATGAAAAAGTTATGCCTTGGTCAAGTTACAGTTGACTTTTCAGTTGTCCAAAAATAGAAACTTTTGACACCTTGATGATTTTTGAGCCATTCTTGTGAAATCATGGTCAAGACTTGACCTAATGATGATTGTGGCTTAAAAATAAGATGTTGACCAAATTTTTTGACTTTTGACTGCCAAATGACCATTTTGCCCCTACAGTTGACTGTTGAGCAATTAGGGTTTTTGACTGTGCAACTTGACCTTGTGAGCCTTGAAACTTGACATGTAGGTGCTTGACAATGTGTATGAGCATAGGAGACTTGATTGAGCCCTTGAAAACTTCAACTTCCTTGCAAGAACCAAAACTCTAGTTTGACTGGCTTAGGAGGATGGTTGACTGTGTAGCCCTTGAGTAGACTTGAGCCATTTGAGGTGATGCTTGGCAAACCTTTGAAGATTATGGGAGGGCAAATTTTGGGGTACAACACTCACCATCCATTTCCACGTATCTGAAGAAGTTCAAGTGACTGACCATATATTCCTCTTCTCCATGGACAGTGATGATTTTTCCCTTTGGTTGGGTATTTCAGCATCTGATGTAATGTAGAGGTGACGACACCAACATTGTGAATCCATGGTCGGCCCAATAAGCAGGAATAGGAAGGGTGAATGTCCATTACGTAAAAATTTGAATCAAAGGTTTGAGTTCCAACTTTTATGGGGATGTCCACTTCCCCATGCACCATTCTCTTTGAACCGTTGAAGGCCCTTACCACTATGTTGCTGGGTTTTAAGGTCAAACCTTCACAGTCGAGTCTATCAAGAGCCTTTTTAGGCAGCACATTCAAAGACAAACCGGTATCAACCAAGACATGGGCCAAGGTTATGCCCCGACATTCGACAGAGACATGCAATGTCTCGTTGTGCTTCCTCCCTCTCGGTGTCAGGTCAACATCAGAAAAGCCTAAACCATTGTCAGCGGTTAAATTGGCCACACAGTCTTGGAACTGATCAGCAGAGGTTTCTTGTGGCACGTGGGTAGTTTTAAGAAATTTCACCAAGGCCTTCGCATGAGCCTTGAAGCACAACAATAAAGCCAACATAGAAATATTTGACGGAGTCTACCCTAGCTGTTCGACCACGTTGTAGTCGTTTCTCTTTATAATTTTTAGAATTTCTTCCATCTCCTTTTGGGAGGCTTCTGGGATAGATACTGACTGCGCCTTCATCTGGACAGGCTCAACCAAAATGCCTTTGCCCCGAGTCTCAGTCGACTCGGTGGTTGGGGTGTCAGTAGGGATAACCATAGGAATTGTAGTAGTAGTGTCAACAGGAACAAAAGCAGGGATAATTACATGACCGGTAACAGTCTTCAGAGGAGCAATCTCTAGGGAGAATATTCTTCCACTTCATGTTATCTTGCTGGTTCTCGCAATGTTGCCGATGTTGGGATCAACCTTCTCAAAAATCGAGTCTTCATCAGCCAACCAATCTTGTTTGATGTCGTGATAGTAGACGTTTCCCCCATATTTCCATGGGTCAGTTTTATCTGATGAATACGGGATCGGCCCTGGCATAGTAATTATCAGTGGAGTCACTTTAGGAACTGATGTAATCCTAACAGGTATTTTGGTGGATACCCTGGAAGGATTGGCGGAAATTGTTACTATTGAATCATCCTTATAAATAATGGTTGGAATGAGAGTCTTTTCAAACAAAATCTCTTTATCATCCATCAGGCACTGGACACCTGCCTTCAATAAATGACAACCAGTCGGTAGAGATAAACAAAGGTGGCAGTCTTCACTATAACCCAGAAATAAATCGGCCATCAACAGGTTCCTCTTGGCGGTTAGGAGAGGAGTAACAAGTTCATCAATGATAGCAACAAACACATCGTCTTCAACAGTGTTAACACCACGACTGTGCTTGGGCATAGGAGTGGTGATAACATTTGGGATCTCGGGAGCGTCAAATTCAATTTCTTTAGCTTCGAGGAGGTCTTGTACCTTGTTTTTCAAAACCCAGCAGTCGTTTGTATCATGACCTGGATTGTCTGAATGGTAAGCACAACAGGCGTTTGGGTTGTAACGGAGAGAGGCAGTGTTGGGATTCTTCAGTGCTTCCCAAAAGGTTACCAGGTTAGATCTCAACAAAGGTGTCAAGACTTGAGACAACGTCATATTTATCCGGGTAAATTGTCTTACCGGTCTTTCTGTTCTAGGCTGGTTATTCCTCTGTTGAGTAGGTGCATGATTAGGGATCATGACGGCCCCTACCGTTGGACGATGTTCAGTTCTGTCCTGATTCCTTTGAGGGTACACATCACCAACCTCTTTCTTCCTAATAAATGGTTTTGCACGGCACTGGAGGATGCGTCTTTTTGGATCTTCCCACTCTTAATCCCAACTTCCACTCTTTCTCCGATCAAGATTAATTCAGTGAATCCTGCTAAGGAGCTTCCAATTAGATGATTGAAGAAAGGATCGGACAGGGTACCCAGAAACATGTCTATTAGCTCTCTTTCAGATAGGGGAGGCTGGACTCTTCCTGCTAAGTCCCTCCATTCTGAGTGTAGTCTTTGAAACCTTCGCTTGAAACCATAGCCATACTTTGGAGTTGATTACGGGTGGGAGAAACGTCTGCATTGTACTGATACTGTTTATAAAAAGCAGTGGCAAGGTCTTCCCAATTATGGATATTGGCGCTTTCTAGTTGATAGAACCAATCTAGATGAGTCCCAGATAGACTATCCTGAAAGAAGTGGACCCACAAATCTCTGTCGGCCGTGTGAGGCTGTATCCTCCTTACATAAGATCGAAGGTGTATCTTGGGACACGAAATCCCGTCGTACTTAGTAAACACTAGTGCCTTGAATTTTGGTGGAATAACAATCCCATACACCAAACCCAACTCTTCAAAGTCCAGCCCGGGCACTTTCTGAATCTCCATTGCATTTAGACGTTCTTCCAAATGTTTGTATTTGTCGTTGGCCGGAGGATATTGCTCTTCAGAATAGTTATCCTCTTCTTCTTCCTCTTCCGATTTTGGCTGGGCAGCCGCCTCCTTGCCTTTCCCTTATTGATTGTCTTTTTCACCAGACGATGTTGCAAAGTCTAGAGTCCGTCTGGCTTGTCCCTTGAACCTTCTTCCCATATTCAAAACACCGATTGATTTCTTCGCTTTCTTCTTCTTTTCTTTGATCAACAGGGCTTTCAACTCATCCTGTCCTTTGGCTAAAGTCAAGAACATCTGTTGAAACTGAGCATTCTACGGCTGGAGGTCTTTCACTGGCCGCTCAAGATCCATCTTACTGTTATAAACGGTAGAAAGATATGGAGACCTGTGGTAAGAAACCCGCTTATGTTATGATGAATGAAGATGTATATGTAATGATTTCAAGGAAATTAGAGATTTAAATTTTCTTTAGACCAAAAAAGAACACACGTTATATTAATGAATCAAAGTTTGAGTACAACATGCCTCTTTGGGATTACAATGAAAGAGATGAAAATACAAACAACTAAGACAAAAAAGTTGAGCGCATCCTCTTTGGTGCGATGTAGGCGTTCAAACTCCACTCCCTATGAAGATTCTTGGTGAGCTCCAGAACCTTCTTCTCGCTGGCATAGAATTGGGCCTCGAAAGTGTCTCGCTCCCCCTTAAGTTGTATCCAATCCCTTTGCAAGTCTTCGAGAGAGGTGGGCATGTTAGGATGAAGGATAGTGTACGGGACATCTCCTTCCACAACAGGTTCTATAATAATTGGGAGAATAGAGGGATACGACATCATAAGACTTTGAGCACGAGCTCGTACCCATTTGAGATAAGGCTCAAGAGGGACGGAATTATTGTGCCCCAATGTCTTGCTATCAACTCTATGTACCATGCCCCAAGCTCGCATGAACCTTTTGCAGTAATCCTGAGCATCATTCTCGTAGTCGAAGACGATTCCTTGAATAAGTGCATCATGAGGACCATCCCTTCTCGCATATCCAAACTGTCGCAATGCCAAACAAGAATTGTAAGTGATTCTTCCCCTAATTCCCAAGAGAGGAACATTAGGGAATTCTCCGCATCGATCAATGATGGTAACATTCTCCGAGGACCGGGGACACCAATGAATGCCTGAATGTGTAAGAGTCATCAGCCTTTGAGACTATTTTAAACCCTGTTCATTCTTCAAAACGGATCGGGGTAGGTGTGAAATAAACCACCTAGCCAAAAGAGGTGTGCAGCACAGAAGGGTTCCTCTCCTCTTTATAGTACGAGTATGCAACGAATGTAGGATATCTCCAAGCAGAGTAGGTACTAGATTGCGTGACAGGAAAAATATTAACCACATTCACGTCTATGAGCTGGTCCGGATTAGGAAACATTACCAACCCATATATGAGAAGAGCTAAGACCTCTTCAAAATCTTTTAAGTCTAAGGTATCCAAAAAATGATGAGCTTTCTCGAACAAGAACATAGCCAAAAAACCCTTGACACCTCTCCTGGTTTCCCAATTGGCTACTACATCAGGCCGTTGTAAGGACAAAGATTTAGCAATATCTTCAGGTTTAGGGTCTCTTTCCATACCATTGAAAGGTACCTCATTAAGGATAGGCACCCCCAACAGCAGAGAAAACTCTTCCATAGTAGGCACTAACTGGTAATCTAGAAAAGTGAAGCAGTGATGTAGAGGGTCAAAGAACTGAAAGATCACTTTTAACATTTCTTCATCAGGGTTTGAAGTGACCAAGCTGAGAAGCCTACTGTGACACGGTGGGAGAACTGACTTGATGTTTTGTGTTTGTGTTCGCAAATGTTTCGGTTTAGCAAGAGTCGCCACCGACTTTTTATTTTATCCTAAGGAAAGGTCAAAAAGCACAGAAAAGACCTTTGAGATGTTTTCTTGGGTTCGAGGAGTAGATTATGAAAAGGCAAGGTGCAAGCACCCTTTTCATTCATGGTTATCCATGGTGTTGTACCCCAAAATTTTCCCTCCCATAACCTTCAAAGTTTTGACAAGAATCATCCACAATTGGTCCAAGTCTACTCAAAGGCTACACAGTCAACCATCCTCCTGAAGCCAGTCAAACTAGGGTTTTGGTTCTCACAAGGAAGCTGAAGTTTTCAAGGGCTCAATCAAGTCTCCCATGCACATAAACATTGTCAAGCACCTACATGTCAAGTTTCAAGACTTTCAGCACAAAGTTGCACAGTCAAAACCCTAATTGCACTACAGTCAACTGTAGGGGCAAAATGGTCATTTGACAGTCAAAAGTTCAAATTTTTGGTCAACATGTCATTTTGAAGCCACAAACATCATTTGATCAATTCTTGATCATGATTCTCAAAATTTGGCTCAAAAATCATCAAGATGCAAAAGTTTCTATTTTTGGACAGCTGAAAAAGTCAACTGAAATTGACCAGGGCATAACTTTCACATGGATTATCAGAAAAATTCCATCCAAAGCTCATTTTGAAGAGAAAGACATTTCCTACAACTCATCTTCATACTTCAAGTCCAATAAATGCTCTCACAAAAAGTTATCAATTTCAACATTATAGGTCATTTTCAAAAGTCAACAAAAAGGGACTTTGAGTCAAAGGCCATAACTTGAGATTGGTAAATCAAAATGACATGGGACCAAAGGCATTGGTTAGAGGACTCAAAAAACTTTCCAAAATGTCCAAGAACATGAGCAAATCTTAAAAATTGAGCAAGTTATGCATTGGAGAAGTTGGGCAATTTTTGTGAAATGGCCAAAATCATTTATCCTTGAAATCTCATTTTTGACAAAAGGGGCCCACTTTTTCCACTTGAATTAACTTGGCCATGCTTCCCACGTGTCCCACCTTTTATTTCAGATTTTTTTATTAATTTTTTCATTTTTATTGATTTTATTGGATTTAGTTAATTTTAAATCTTTTAAAATCAAAAGAAATTCAAAAATTAATTTAAAAGGGAATATTTGGCCTTAACTAGCCTTGAAACATCATTATGTGCCTACCAAAATTCGTGCAAGGGAGTAAACAAGGCAAGAATTCAAAAATGGACTCAAAATGGAAAGTTGATAATGGTGGTTTATGTGAAAATCCAAAACATCAATGCAAAGCATATTTGGCCATAATTCTCATTCACACACATTTGCTTAGGGTATATACAAGTGAGACACATCACAATACACACATAATCTGCACCCTATTGCTCACGACAAACTCACACTTTTCACAAAAAATCTCAAATCTGAAAACTCAGTTAGAGGTGGTTTCAAGCCAAAATTCCCATCCCATTAGCTTCCTCAAGCATTGTAGGACGTATTCCAATCACAAACATCAAAGATAACCTCTTGAAACACTGTACAGAATCCAAATTTTTTCTCATAAAGTTGCATACTCGTACCTTAATTTTGAGGCATTTCCATGACATTTAATTTATGTATTCTTGTTCAATGATGCATCCTGATACTTACCATGTTGTTTAATTATGTTTTTATGCCTTGTACACAAATATGCCATTGTTACTTTTTAGGGTTTGCAGGGATTTGAATTAGGGGTTTTAAGAGGAGGCAAAATTAGGGAGCCACAGTACCATGGTCGTGATCAGCACGCTTAGACGAAGAAGATACAACCCTCGCGCTCAATTTATGAGTGCTTGAGAGCTAATCGCTATTTTCTAATAGCATGCCTAAAAGAACGCATATAAAACCGTTGCCTCATGTTTTGTGTTTCAGGGATGGTGAAGAAGACGATTGCTTGTCATGCTGTGATTGGCTGGTTTAAATCCAGCGTGCATTTTTTTATTTTTATAATACTAACGCGTTATTTTGTTTATAAATTTTGTTTATTATTTAACTTACGAATAAGCAACTTGGCACAACTGGCAACGCGTTTGAATGGTAAACCACAAGACCTGGGTTCGAGCCCCAGGTCTTCAATAATTTCAATATCATTTTTCTATTAATTATCACGTGCAGATTCAGCACTGAAGCACATCATACACGCTCAGAAATCAATGGCCATCTGTCCAGGTTCATCAGATCAAGGGTGCAGATTGGAAGAATAGCATAAGGTCCAGTCAACACTACAGCATGCTACCAAAAAAGTCAAACAGATCAATAGCTTATTGGGCCAGATTTCTCAATCCAAACCTCCAAATTAAGGGCTTCACCCCCTTAGGTTTTTTTTTTTTGCAATTTTCTTTCTTTTCTTTGTTCTTTTTATTATTTTTATATTTTTTAATTGTTGCTTTATTTTAATTAATTAATATTTTCAAAATATAAAAAACATATAAAAAATCAGAAAAAAGAGAAAAAATAATAAAATATTTTATTTTAAGTATTTTCATAAATAAATTTGTATGTAATTAATTTAGATTTAATTTTAGGTTATAATTTAATTCTTTTTTCACAATAAACCAAAAATAACAAAAATAGGCCTTTAGCATTTTTTTTTTAATCTTTTTTTAATTAATTAAATATTTTTATTATAAATATCATTAACCATTAATTTTGTAAATAAATTTTTATAATTAATTAGTTTTTATTCTAGGTTTCAACTTTAATGCATTTTCTTTAATAAATTAAAAAAACATTAGAATTAGAATTAATTATTTGACTTTTAATTAATTTTTCTTTAATGTCATAAATACAAAAAAAACATAAAAAACAATTTCTTTCTTTTTATTTAATTTAATTATTCCATTAATTTTATTTTAATTCCTTAAAGGGTCCAACGCCCTCGCATTCGGTCATATTTTCCTTTTTTCGCGCGTTTTATTTATTTTTGATGTAAATATAATGTAATTGTACCAAAGCCATGTAATAGCTATTAGACATTTATTTTCTGCAATTTATTTTAAATCGGGTCTGGATTAATTTGGCGTTGTAGACCCGCGCCTCTGTAATAGCGTAGGACATTTATCTTTTCCGCATTTTAAATTCCCGCACCTTTAACTGTTAAACAATAACATGAAAGAATGAATGCCCAAAAATAAAATCGAAACGTAGATCACCAATGCATGACAAGACAAACAATAAACTGAAAATGACACACAATTCACACACCACCCCTAGGGTACGCCTCACTGTTGCCTTGCCCCTCGAAAGGTGGTCGTCGAGTAGAGGATGTCTTAGTAAGTCCTCATGATCCGGGAACCTGGCATGAGGGTAGCTTCTAAGGTGTCTTCCTATTGCTCTGGTGATCACTATGTCCCTAAAAATCGAATTGACCCGAACACCTCCAATGGTGGTGCTACCTACCTCTCAATGGTGGGATGACACTACTTTAAGGACATTTACACAGAAGAATTCCTTAGGGTAGGTAGATTCTCATAGATACTTGCTCTTTTCAAAAACAAACAAAATACTTTTCACACCTACACTTTCTAAAAGTTTTCAAACAAATTTTTCATACACTCTTGAGGACAGATACAAGAGTTACTTAGAAATTTTTCAAACGAAACTTTTTCAAACCCACTCACACTTTGAAAAGCAAACACTTTTGAAAACACAATGAGCAAGTATCTAAGAGCCCATTGATAACCATGGATAGAAAGGGTGCTAACACCTTCCCTTTCTATAATCTACCTCCCGAACCGAGAAACAAATCTCATAAGGAATTTTTCTGTGCTTTTGTCCTTTCCCTGTTGGAGAAAATAAAAGACGGTGGCGACTCTTGCTTACCGCGACATTTCGCGAAACCAGCTTTAAAACAGTCAGTTCCAGATCCACCGATCACAGAACTGGCGACTCTGCTGGGGACACTTATAAAGTGAGGTGTACCTTAGGACTAAGATCACTGTGTTTTCAATTGCTTTGATTTGTTTGCTTTAAATTGTGGGACTGTCTTGGGAGTTCTATAGATCCTAACCCGGATCTGGGGATACCTTCTTAGAAAGTAGCAACAAGGCTGTGAGGGAACCGTGCGGGGTATACCGACATGGTTGAAGCAGTCTGCTACGTTGATGTGACACTTTGGTGTGTACCGGTAACCCTTGAGTCAATCAAGGAGAGTACAGGGCCTCCATGTGGTGTCGTGAAGCATCAACAGACCTTAGGAACCTTAATTGAACCATCTTGGCCTCTTTAGGGTAGTGAGATGACTACTTTGGTGTACTCCGAAGTCGGTTGATACTCGATACTATACTCAATTGAGGGTTGTTTTCTTGGGATATTTTGATCGCCAGTTAGTGGCTAAATCGAAACGATGAACAATGAAAGCAATCCAATGATATTGAGATCCTTAGAACCCGGTTACTTTGATAGGACAGGTTTGAGCCCACCAACTTCAAGAGGGTAATACCCAGACCCCATGCTGGCCTAAACTCTAAGGGTTTCTCTTGTGTGACTTGTGTGCCTTCCAACTTGACTACTTGCATGCTTGTTATCTGACACTTGAGTTTCTTGCAGGTTTTGTTTATAGTCCTTAATTGGGACTCACAACAGGGTTTACTGAGTTTCTTGCAGGTTGTGTTCATAGTCCATAATTGGGACTCATAACAGGGTTTACCTACGTTACCCCATGCATAGCATAACATCATACCACTGCATACATCCTGCATAAGGACTAATCCATTTCAAGGATCTCAAGGGCTTGTGATGCAGGTCATGATGAACCAGAATGCCCAGCAAGGGGCAAAGGGGATTTATTTTCTCCTAGCCAGGTTGAGGACTTGAGTCAGAGGCTATGACCCACTTGATATGGTGAGCTTTGATTCTTGAAGAAGGTTCCCCTAGCCAAGGTTGTTTGGAAATCAAAACAAACCTGATGACTTGAGTCAGGGGCTATGACCCACTGGATATGGTGAGCCTTGACCCTTGAAGAAGGACTCTCGACAACATGAAGTTCCTTCAATCAAGTTACCAGTTTCCAACTCTAACAATTTTCTTGTTTACCCTGCGAGATCCTTGAAAACATTACATGCATATCAAACATGTCATTGCATTACAGGTACTCCTTTGACAGGTCACTTACCTTCGTCGCTGTTTATTTCAGCAATGGCTTCCCAACAAGATAACCAGGGTCTTCGTGCTCAAGAGACTCAGTTCAAGGAGATCTTCGTAAGCCTATCCAAGGGGCAAGAAGAGTTAAGAACACTCCTCATGGGGAATTTGGCCAAGAGCAGTGCTGAAGATGACAAGGACGAACGGCTGAAACGTCTACAAGCTGAAGTAGATACATTGAAAACCCAGATGCTGGGGCAAAGGGCTCTCATCCAAGGTCTAGCTCGGGAGCAAGAAGGGTTGAGGACCATGATCAGTCAGCTCCACCAAGAGAGACACCATATGAAGCAACCTGCCCAAGTCAGGGACCAGGTCTTTGATCAGCTTCCAAGAGGACAAGAACTTGGCATGGTGAAGAATATAACTCTCCAAATTGCTACTACCTCACAGGTCCAACTACAACCTCGCCCAGAGCAACAGGTTGATCTGAGTAGGCCAAGCAGGTCCAAGAGGCAGTTCACCCAGCTCAACATGCCTTTGTTTCAAGCACTGCAACACCTGCTGAGGTTGAATCTGATTACATTAAGGGCTCCTCCCCGGAACCCCAACATCTCTGCTCCTAACTATCATCCCAACAAAAGGTGTGCATATCACTCTGATAGTCCTGGACACGACACTGCCGACTGCAGGGCTCTGAAGAACAAGGTCCAGGATCTGATTGATGAAGGAGTAGTGGATTTCACCCAAGTGGGTCAAGCTGAGGTCTTCTGCCATCCCTACAAGATGCACCAGTTGAAGTAACGATTCCTAAGACTAGAAGACTTTTGTTCATTAGAATTTTCCAAGTTGTAATTTTCTTTTGATTGTTCAAACATTTGTTCATGTTAAACGTTGTTATTTCATTAATGCATCACATATGTCTGTTTTGAAGCAATATATTCGTATTCACTATATGCAAATTATTTTCATATTTTTTCTGGTGATCAACGCTCGATTAATAATTCTAAGCCTCTTGAGGGAGGATGACGAAAACGATACCACAATCCTTACAGTATGCTTTTGAACAGACCCCGCTGATGAGGTACAGGCATTGTTTCAATTCCTAAACACCGGAGTTATAAGGAAGATAATCCCTCGTCAACCCCTCTGAGCCAAAGAAGTAGGAGTTTTTTTTTTCTTTTCGAAAATTAAAACCCTTAATCATAACCTGGGGCAGGGTAGTTCTCTCAGTTTGATCCAGATGCACAACAAATGACACTAAAGAGGTCCTTACAAAAAAAAGAAGACAGTGATGATTCCGAATAATCATAAGGATAGGCAGTCATTATATCTCAAAAAATAAAAACCCAATAAGTCAAAACCTACGAAGGAGACTTACAAAACTGGGGCATCCCGCTGACTGTAATCACAAAAGAAACAGTTCAGGAAAAATTTAGGGATAGTGAAATCAAAAGAAAGAGGTCATACAAACCCTCAACAAAAACCAAAAAAATGACTGCCTATTCAGAATAAATCATCAATATCTAAACCATCATTGGAACATCAGGACAAAGACTCAAACAAGGTCTAACGCACGATCAACTGAGCTTAGGTTTGAAGAACATCACGAAGAGTGGGTGGGTACAAATAATTTGAGCCTTTATCCTTTGTTTCTTAAAACCATGAACCAGGCCACGTTATAACCCTCAAAAGTCCTAGCTGAAGCATGGGTTAGTTCGAAAGCATACTGTTACGAAAGGTATCCTGACTCCTTAAGGCCTACGGCAAATACGGAGTTGACATCACGTTTTACAAACATTCACTTGTTTTATGAAAAAGAATGCATTTTCAAAATCTTCAAGACAGACATAAGCTTTGCATTTTTGATATAACATTGTTTGCATATGACTATTTGTTTGAACAGCAGGGAAACTCGCACGATAAATACCTAGTGAACAAAAGCACTTCCAATCAAGGGGCAGACATGATCAGGGTCTATTATCTGGGGCAGTCCAGTCAAGATTCGGAGAATCTCTCAAAGGCCAAATAGCCTGGGGCAGATCTCCGCCCGAGTCACTTGGGGCACTCCAGCAACGAATCTTGCATGACCAAACATCTTCTGGTAGCGTGGCAATACAATAACAGGGGCACCTCCCTACATTCTGAGGGCGTGGACATAGTCGAAAAATACTACGCATAATCAAAGACCCGCTAGGTTGACACACCTAGGCAAAAATAAGGGCTTCCCGGCGAACCAAAAGGGTTCGGGCAAAAATAAGGGATGAAAATAAAAAAAATCCGTACACCCGGCAAGTCAAAAACCTGAAAAGGCGGCTTGGGCAAAAATGGGTATCCCGGTGGACTGAAAACCCGAAAGGGCGGTCCAGGCAAAAGTCAGGGATTAAAAGCGTACGACTATATCCCGGCATCTCGTCACTCGCCTACCAGAGGAAGATTTGTCAATCAACAGCCGTCAAGCACCCCCACAGTTGCTTTCTCCCACAGAAACAGGGGCAGTAATGAGTCGTCCTAGCGATCTAATTGCTCTGTCCACAAGATATAAGGCATGATCAGCTGAAGAAGGTAACCAATATACCTTAATTCCCCAGAGATTGAGCCAGCAAATCAATGCACTCTCCCCAAGCAAAGCTATACTTTCAGCCTTAAGGAAGTTGAGTATCCTCCAGCAGATCTCAACATTCCCCGGCACATCATACAGACATCCTTAATAAGCATCCCCGGCAGTCTTGATCTAAGATTGTTCCCCGGCGGTATACCAGAAATTCAGCGGAGCCACTTCCCCAATACATCAAAAAAATTTCCCCAGGAGAGTCCAATCCAGATTTCCCCAGGAAAGTTTGAATCCATCTCCCCAGCAGGAAGCTTATCCCCAGTAGATTCTGGAAGCTTCCCCCCGTAGAGCACGAACGCGTCCCCCGGCTTTATTCAAAGGTTATTTCCCTACCAGGATATAACTGGGTTATCCTCAGCCAAAAGCCACGAGAAGATCGTCCTCGGTGAAGTCTTCTTATCCCCAGTGAAGTCTATTAACACTTCCAACATGACAACGGTATCCCCAACGAAGTTACCATCAATATCCTAGCAAGAGTACCTCTCTCCCCACAGAGTATTGTTCCCCAGCCAGATCGCTAGAATAATTTTCTCCCCGCAGAGTAATCTCTCCAACAAGTTTATTCCCCCAACGGAGTCATCTTCTCCTACCGGTTTATTCTTGCAACCATCACTCCCCAGTGGAAACGCTATTCTCTAACATCAGCCCAGGATGTGACTTCCCGGCACCCGTCAAGGATTTATTTTCCTAGACGAAAACATACATTCATAAACAACACATATTCATACATTATAGCATGCATATATGCATCATGAACATACAATCTCATTCATTCTGAGAACATCTCGCATGTCATACATCATGACATCACATACAACTAACGTTTTGTCTTTTCAGGACAAAAGTTAATGCAAAGATAATTGCTATCAACTGTCGTGATTCCAGATCTGATTCCTGTATCTTGCCAGGGAGTATCTGTTGACGACTACAGTACCAAACTCGATTCCTGTATCTAGACAGGGCACGTCTGAAGAGTTCGAAGATCCGATTCCTGTATCTTGCCAGGGAGTATCTGTTGACGACTACAGTACCAGACTCGATTCCTGTATCTAGACAGGGCACGTCCGAAGAGTTCGAGGATCCGATACCTGAATCTTGCCAGGGTGTATCCATTGAAGACTAACATTACCAGACTCGATTCCTGTATCTAGACAGGGCACGTCTGAAGAGTTCGAAGATCCGATTCCTGTATCTTGCCAGGGAGTATCTGTTGACGACTACAGTACCAGACTCGATTCCTGTATCTAGACAGGGCACGTCTGAAGAGTTCGAAGATCCGATTCCTATATCTTGCCAGGGAGTATCTGTTGACGACTACAGTACCAGACTCGATTCATGTATCTAGACAGGGCACGTCTGAAGAGTTCGAGGATCCGATACCTAAATCTTGCCAGGGTGTATCCGTTGAAGACTAACATTACCAGACTCGATTCCTGTATCTCGCCAGGGCACGTCTGAAGAATTCAAAGATCAACTCCTGTAACCAGTCAGGACACATCTATACCAAGCATCTGAAAATCAGCTCCTGCAACGTGTCAGGTACTCATTTTTCCTTTTGCAGGCATGCAGGTTCTCGCTAAAGAATCTCTTACGTGATAAACATCCAGATGGCATCTATAAGCCCATCATCCTATTCGTCAACCTCTAAATGGCATCTGTAAGCCCATTTCCATCATCACACTGCTGCTATGAGAGCGCAAATTTCTGGGCACTCTAGTGTTCAATCATCTTCTACCCTCGAATTACGAAAGGCACGTCAGCCAATCTACATCCTCAGGTCTAAGAAGATTGAACAGGGGCAACTGTTGTACCCCAAAATTTTCCCTCCCATAACCTTCAAAGTTTTGACAAGAATCATCCACAATTGGTCCAAGTCTACTCAAAGGCTACACAGTCAACCATCCTCCTGAAGCCAATCAAACTAGGGTTTTGGTTCTCACAAGGAAGCTGAAGTTTTCAAGGGCTCAATCAAGTCTCCCATGCACATAAACATTTTCAAGCACCTACATGTCAAGTTTCAAGACTTTCAGCACAAAGTTGCACAGTCAAAACCCTAATTGCACTACAGTCAACTGTAGGGGCAAAATGGTCATTTGACAGTCAAAAGTTCAAATTTTTGGTCAACATGTCATTTTGAAGCCACAAACATCATTTGATCAATGCTTGATCATGATTCTCAAAATTTGGCTCAAAAATCATCAAGATGCAAAAGTTTCTATTTTTGGACAGCTGAAAAAGTGAACTGAAATTGACCAGGGCATAACTTTCACATGGATTATCATACAAATTCCATCCAAAGCTCATTTTGAAGAGAAAGACATTTCCTACAACTCATCTTCATACTTCAAGTCCAAGAAATGCTCTCACAAAAAGTTATCAATTTCAACATTATAGGTCATTTTCAAAAGTCAACAAAAAGGGACTTTGAGTCAAAGGCCATAACTTGAGATTGGTAAATCAAAATGACATGGGACCAAAGGCATTGGTTAGAGGACTCAAAAACCTTTCCAAAATGTCCAAGAACATGAGCAAATCTTAAAAATTGAGCAAGTTATGCATTGGAGAAGTTGGGAAATTTTTGTGAAATGGCCAAAATCATTTATCCTTGAAATCTCATTTTTGACAAAAGGGGCCCACTTTTTCCACTTGAATTAACTTGGCCATGCTTCCCACGTGTCCCACCTTTTATTTCAGATTTTTTATTAATTTTTTCATTTTCATTGATTTTATTGGATTTAGTTAATTTTAAATCTTTTAAAATCAAAAGAAATTCAAAAATTAATTTAAAAGGGAATATTTGGCCTTAACTAGCCTTGAAACATCATTATGTGCCTACCAAAATTCGTGCAAGGGAGTAAACAAGGCAAGAATTCAAAAATGGACTCAAAATGGAAAGTTGATAATGGTGGTTTATGTGAAAATCCAAAACATCAATGCAAAGCATATTTGGCCATAATTCTCATTCACACACATTTGCTTAGGGTATATACAAGTGAGACACATCACAATACACACAGAATCTGCACCCTATTGCTCACGACAAACTCACACTTTTCACAAAAAATCTCAAATCTGAAAACTCAGTTAGAGGTGGTTTCAAGCCAAAATTCCCATCCCATTAGCTTCCTCAAGCATTGTAGGACGTATTCCAATCACAAACATCAAAGATAACCTCTTGAAACACTGTACAGAATCCAAATTTTTTCTCATAAAGTTGCATACTCGTACCTTAATTTTGAGGCATTTCCATGACATTTAATTTATGTATTCTTGTTCAATGATGCATCCTGATACTTACCATGTTGTTTAATTATGTTTTTATGCCTTGTACACAAATATGCCATTGTTACTTTTTAGGGTTTGCAGGGATTTGAATTAGGGGTTTTAAGAGGAGGCAAAATTAGGGAGCCACAGTACCATGGTCGTGATCAGCACGCTTAGACGAAGAAGATACAACCCTCGCGCTCAATTTATGAGTGCTTGAGAGCTAATCGCTATTTTCTAATAGCATGCCTAAAAGAACGCATATAAAACCGTTGCCTCATGTTTTGTGTTTCAGGGATGGTGAAGAAGACGATTGCTTGTCATGTTGTGATTGGCTGGTTTAAATCCAGCGCGCATTTTTTTATTTTTATAATACTAACACGTTATTTTGTTTATAAATTTTGTTTATTATTTAACTTACGAATAAGCAACTTGGCACAACTGGCAACGCGTTTGAATGGTAAACCACAAGACCTGGGTTCGAGCCCCAGGTCTTCAATAATTTCAATATCATTTTTCTATTAATTATCACGTGCAGATTCAGCACTGAAGCACATCATACACGCTCAGAAATCAATGGCCATCTGTCCAGGTTCATCAGATCAAGGGTGCAGATTGGAAGAATAGCATAAGGTCCAGTCAACACTACAGCATGCTACCAAAAAAGTCAAACAGATCAATAGCTTATTGGGCCAGATTTCTCAATCCAAACCTCCAAATTAAGGGCTTCACCCCCTTAGGTTTTTTTTTTTTTTTTGCAATTTTCTTTCTTTTCTTTGTTCTTTTTATTATTTTTATATTTTTTAATTGTTGCTTTATTTTAATTAATTAATATTTTCAAAATATAAAAAACATATAAAAAATCAGAAAAAAGAGAAAAAATAATAAAATATTTTATTTTAAGTATTTTCATAAATAAATTTGTATGTAATTAATTTAGATTTAATTTTAGGTTATAATTTAATTCTTTTTTCACAATAAACCAAAAATAACAAAAATAGGCCTTTAGCATTTTTTTTAATCTTTTTTTAATTAATTAAATATTTTTATTATAAATATCATTAACCATTAATTTTGTAAATAAATTTTTATAATTAATTAGTTTTTATTCTAGGTTTCAACTTTAATGCATTTTCTTTAATAAATTAAAAAAACATTAGAATTAGAATTAATTATTTGACTTTTAATTAATTTTTCTTTAATGTCATAAATACAAAAAAAACATAAAAAACAATTTCTTTCTTTTTATTTAACTTAATTATTCCATTAATTTTATTTTAATTCCTTAAAGGGTCCAACGCCCTCGCATTCGGTCATATTTTCCTTTTTTCGCGCGTTTTATTTATTTTTGATGTAAATATAATGTAATTGTACCAAAGCCATGTAATAGCTATTAGACATTTATTTTCTGCAATTTATTTTAAATCGGGTCTGGATTAATTTGGCGTTGTAGACCCGCGCCTCTGTAATAGCGTAGGACATTTATCTTTTCCGCATTTTAAATTCCCGCACCTTTAACTGTTAAACAATAACATGAAAGAATGAATGCCCAAAAATAAAATCGAAACGTAGATCACCAATGCATGACAAGACAAACAATAAACTGAAAATGACACACAATTCACACACCACCCCTAGGGTACGCCTCACTGTTGCCTTGCCCCTCGAAAGGTGGTCGTCGAGTAGAGGATGTCTTAGTAAGTCCTCATGATCCGGGAACCTGGCATGAGGGTAGCTTCTAAGGTGTCTTCCTATTGCTCTGGTGATCACTATGTCCCTAAAAATCGAATTGACCCGAACACCTCCAATGGTGGTGCTACCTACCTCTCAATGGTGGGATGGCACTACTTTAAGGACATTTACACAGACGAATTCCTTAGGGTAGGTAGATTCTCATAGATACTTGCTCTTTTCAAAAACAAACAAAATACTTTTCACACCTACACTTTCTAAAAGTTTTCAAACAAATTTTTCATACACTCTTGAGGACAGATACAAGAGTTACTTAGAAATTTTTCAAACGAAACTTTTTCAAACCCACTCACACTTTGAAAAGCAAACACTTTTGAAAACACAATGAGCAAGTATCTAAGAGCCCATGGATAACCATGGATAGAAAGGGTGCTAACACCTTCCCTTTCTATAATCTACCTCCCGAACCGAGAAACAAATCTCATAAGGAATTTTTCTGTGCTTTTGTCCTTTCCCTGTTGGAGAAAATAAAAGACGGTGGCGACTCTTGCTTACCGCGACATTTCGCGAAACCAGCTTTAAAACAGTCAGTTCCAGATCCACCGATCACACATGGGATCTTAGTTACTTATTTAGATCACTTGCTTTGCTTTTCAATTGTTTGAAATGGTGCTTTTCAATTGTTTGAAATGGTGCTTTGTGTGTGGTTTTGAAAGATGTTTTGAAAAGAGGCCATCATTGTGGCAACCTTTGTAATGATTCTTGTTTGAATGTATACAAAGGTGTTTTTGTCTTTTGAAAAGATTTCAATGTTTGAAAGTTTGATTTGGGAAATGTTTCGAAATTGTGTTGTGAAGTGTGTTTGAAAATATCAAGGATGTTTTTGCAAGCTTTTGATCAAGTAACTAAGAGCTATCTACCCTATTTTACTCAAAGATCCTTCCTAATGTTTTTAACCCTTTTGACAGTGTTGTTTCACCATTGCATTTGGTGAACAACCTTGTGTTAGGATGTTTAAACGAGACATGCGCGGGTCATCGTATAGACCATGATAGCAATTGTGTCAAGTATCTTTGGAAATTTTCTTGAGGGACTTGATCATTTTTGTTTAGGCAACTAAGATAGCGTCATCGAGGGACTATGATCTTTTGTTTTGTTTTTGTTTTGCCAAAGTACCCAACATGCATACCATGGCCCATTTTTGAAGGCAACAAGTGGATTGTAACCCTAAGGGTGCAAGTGTGTATTGTGTTTGATTTTCATGCATTTTTGTCTTTGATTAGGTCAAACTATTTGTTGATTTTGATTTTGCATACAAACCTTAATTCTCTAATCATGGCATAATTGAAAGCGTAAAATGCGAGAATTTAAAGTTCTAAGCTATTATAACATGATTATGGGGATGAAGGTACAATTTTGAATGAGGGGTATTTGACAAGAAATATAAACCCTAATTTACTATTACATCCAAATTGAATTTAATTGCATGAATAATAAATGAATAATATTTAAATAAATAAAATAAATAAATATCAAATAATATGTATTATGCAAAAAAAAAAGGTTTTTGTTTACCTATGTATGTAAAAGTATTTTTGATGTAAAAAGTATAAAGAAATAAAAAAAGATTAATTTCATTTGTTTTAAGGGTAAACCCTAATTTCTTTAAGAAAATAAATACTATATATTATTTATATACAAAAAAATATATTAATATGTGTAAAAATGAAATATACTTAAAAAAGGGTATTTTTTAGTATAAATAATAATAAAAATAAAAATGTAATATTTTTGCATTTTTATTCTAAGTATTTAATAAAATAAAAGTATATATATATATATATATATATATATATATATATATATATATATATATATATATATATATATATATATATATATATATATATATATATATATATATATATATATATATATATATATATATATATATATATATATATATATATATAAAATAAAATATGTACAAAAATAAATTATATTTTAAATAATATTTTCAGTATGAATAAAAATAAAAAATAAAAAATAAAAGTATAATTTACATATTATTTTCAAGTTTAAGTAAATAATACAAAAGTATTTAAAATGTTTTCTATATTAGAAAAATTAAAATAAAATGCTAAATAAATGTAAAAAATTATGAAAATATTTTTTAGGCATTTTTTATATTTAGAAATAAATAAACAAAGTCAGAAAAGAAAACAAAAATGAAAAAATGTAAAAATATAAGAAATTGGGCCAAGGGGTGCAAAAATGAAAGTGGGAGGTGTTAGAAGCAAGCCAGGCCAAGCCCAGCCCAAGCCAACTTCATCTTCTTCCTCCAGACTGAAATGCGCGCGTGCCCTGGTTCAAATGCTAGATCCTGTATACGTGATCTTTTGCCAAAACTCACAACATCAAACTTGTAGAGAATTTCAAGACGATTCCAACCATATAAACAACTAATCCTAACTCTCAAAGACCAGAGAGAATTTCTCTAGCCCTAAAATCTGACCTAGTTTTTTCCAGCATATTCATGGATGAAATTCTCCTAGCACACTTAATATAAATGAAAACTGAGCATATGTATGGCTTCCTAGCAATGAACACTACATTTTTTATTCACAAACCTAAGGGTAAATGTTCCTAAATAGAGAGATAGAAAGTGAGGAAAAACATGTTTCAGTTGGATTCGTGTAGGGCAATGCAGTGCTTCTCAACAAGTTTTGAGGTGTCTGGTAGCTTGCCTGGACTTCACTTGATCTTTTCCAATAGCTAGCTTGCCTTGAAAGTCCTTGAAACAGCCTATAGAACTCAACCTGCACAATCTTGAAATGAAATGGTGAACACTGTAAATGGAGTTACAGTTGGCAATGGAGGTTCGGGATAGCTTGAGTGAGTTGAATGGAAGGTGTTCGAAGCAAAAAGGGGCAAAACGCACGAGCCAAATGAACTATGGCACTCAAGTTGCAGCACCTGCCCTGTTTTGCCAAAGAAGTGTGATTTCTGGCTATGAGGTGCTTAGGGGCTCAAACACTCGTGTATCTTGCTCAAAGGGTTGTGTGAAAGTTGTTTGAAATCTTTGTGTAAGTTCACAATGGCTAGTTTTCAAGTTGTAAGGATTTTGACAAGTTGCTTGTTTTTGAAGTAAGAATGGGAAGTTGTGTTTACAGGCCTGCACAAGCCATCAAATATGCTGCATACAATCCTCTTGGTCCCTACAATTTGTGGATTTTATTTGGCTTCTGAGATCTTGGCTCTATGCTCAAAGATCATGGTTTTACATAAAGCATACTTTTTCAAAAATATAAATGTGCCTTTTACCATTTAGGGATTAGTTTTGTGTACAATGTCCAAATGACCAAGATAATGTATTATCCTAATGGATTTGAATTAAATTAAGGAGTGTGAAGTGGTTTAGAGGCCTGCAAACTAGTACAAGGCATGCTGGTTTGAAAATGCCACTTGAGTGAACATGAATTTACCATGGATACAAAGTGAGTTTTTGCCAACTTCAAGCATTCGATTCTCCCTAACCACAAATGTGTTTGAGGAGTTCTTGGATAATTTGAAAATCTTGAAACATGATCTATAATCCATATTTGAAATTCAACTTGAGACTCCAAGTGGAACTATGTGAAAAATGGCCAAGAAGATAGGTCAAAATCCTGCCTAAACTAGGGCAAAATTTCACTAAGTTAAAAGTTTTAGGGACCCTTGTCCCAAAAATCATAACTTGAGATCCAAGCTTCTTTTGAGAAAACTTTGTGAATCAAAAGTGTAGACTTTGTGGAGGACTACAACTTTCATGTTGTAAGTTTTGTTTGAATCCATTTTCATTAGGGTGAAAATGTGGGACAAAGTTAGGAAAAATTAAGAAAATTTCATAACTTAGAAAAATTCTAAGTTATGAAAATTTTCAATTTCAAACCCTAATTTGCAATGTTGGGTTTCTTGATGAACAAGTTTCATAATTTGACATGTCTTGATGAAAAATGACCCTTAGCACTTGATTTTGACCAAAAAGTCAAAATTTGACTTTTCAGTATACAATCAAATTTTGATCAGTTGACTGAATAATTCATCTGTCAATCCCATGCATTTGAGATCTTTTGAACTTGTTGAATAGGTCAAGATGGTTCCATTGAGTCCTTGAGTCCTTGGTTGAGCTTGAATTTCCATTGGCTAGGTCAAAAGGTCAGAAATTGCCTTTGTACAATCAAAACCCTAAAAATGACCATTTTACCCTTTTGGTGATCTGATCAAATTTCTTGTGGAATTGTGGTCCAAACTTGATCAAATGATTCATATGAGTTCATAATATTGATGTGGGTCAAAATTCATGAGGTTTGACTATAAATTGGCCATAGTTGACTTTTCCCCAAATACAGCTGATTTCTAGGTCAACTGTCCAATTGACTGGGCAAAAATATTATTCAAGGCTTGAAACTTGGTATGGACAAAATTATGAGTCCAACATGAATTATGAAAGTCACCTTGGGCATTGTAAGTCACAAAATCCCTGTGCAAACTCAAACCCTAATTTAGGTCATCAGTGCAAGGAGATGTCTTGAGTAGAGCAAACCCTAGCTTGATCTTGAGTTCCAAGAGCCTTGTGATGAGAAATGTTGATAAAATGAGAGGGCAAATTTTGGGGTACAACAGTTGCCCTTGTTCAATCTTCTTGAACCTGAAGAGTTAGATTGGCAAATTTGGCTGTCGTGACTCGAAGATAAAAGAGGATTGGACACTAGAGTGCCCGTAAATTTGCACTCGTAAAAAATGTAGCTGAGGGAATGGGCTTAAAGATGCCATTTGGAGATGGTAGAATCTTGCTGGAGATGAGCTTAGAGATGCCATCCAAAACTTGTTTGTTGAAAATCAGGAGAATGAACATCAGAATGGTATCCATGTCTGGAACGTATCTGAGTTGTATATGGAGATTTGATTGGTATGAGCAAAGGAATGACATCCGTGTCTAGAGCATATCCGAGCTGTAACTGTATTTGATTCTTGAATGAATATCAGAATGACTGCCGTGTCTGGAGTGTATCTGTATTCTGATGGGTGACAAAGAAACATCTGTGTATGGAGCATCTATGTGCTGGGGATAAATTCTGAATGAGTGACATAATGGAAACCGTGTATGGAGCGTATCTGGACTGTATCTGAAGTTGAGATCTGTATAAGTAACAGAATGACTTCCATGTCTGGAGTGTATCCGTACTGTAACTGGGATCCGGACAAGTTTCAGAATGACTTCCGTGTCTGGAGTGTATCTGAACTTGAAGTTGATAGTTGAATCTGAATGAGAAATAAAATGGATTCTGTGTCTGGAGCGTATCTAGTCTGTATCTGATTGATGAAGTCTGAATGAGTAATAGAATGACCGCCACGTATGGGGTGTATCCATACTGTATCTTGACTTGAAATTCTGAATGAGTAATAGAATGGCCGCTGTGTCTGGGGTGTATCCATACTGTATCTGAAATCTTTGAATAGTTGTTAACGATAACTTTTTAATCTTATCCTGAAAAGGGTAGAATGTTAGCTAAAGCACAAAGTTATGTTGCATGATATGTATGATGCAATAGAATGTGTTTCATCAATGTTTATGATATATGAATGTAATGGATATGCATGTAAGCTGATTAGCTGTCTTGCTGAGGAAAATAAATCCTTGATAATCGGAGATAATGAAATCTTTGACTGCTGCCGGAGAAAGTAAATCCTTGACCGATGCTGGGGATTCTAAAAAATCTTTGATTGTTGAGAATGAGAAATCCTGGGACCACTGCTGGGGGTTGAAAATCCTTGGGGACTTGTGGGGATTAACAAGAGATTTGACAACTTCTGTGGGGAGTGAGGATTCTTCATGACCTTACTGGGGAAATAAGGAAAAATCTGACGACCTCTACTGGGGAATTAAAACCTGGGAGGCTTCAAATGGAGAAATAAGAACTAGAATCTTCGTTTTGTTGGGAAAATAACTCTGTGCGGAGAGTGTTTATTCTGCCGGTGAAATCATGAGCTTGGGTTGTATGCCAATCTACTGGAGAATTGTCCTAGTTGGGGATAAAACAAAAAGTTAACTGTTATCTGGTTGATTCTCAGACTTTTAAGATAACCTGCTGGGGAAGTTGGGGAAAACTGAATGGTTCCCGCTGGGGATTGATAGTTGGAAATTTGACTTCGCTGGGGAAGAAGGTTTCATCTTGGCTGAGGGTCCGTAGTTCAAAGTTTTCGGGCTCCACTGGGGACTGGGAGTTTAGAGACTTAACTCTGATGGGAATTTTAAAAATTTAACTCCGCTGGGGATATGTACCTCAAGGTTTTAGCTTTGTTGAGGATCTGAATGACATACTGCAGGGGATTTCTTCTGGAATAGCCTAAAGACTTTTTCCTATACTTTCTACCTACTAGTAATTATCCCTTCTCATTTCGTTTTATTTGTAAGCAATGATTATATTCAAATGCATATGCCTATTTAACAAACCATTGGACGTTTTCAAATAAAACATAAGTGTAAAAAGAAAAGAAAGGCAAGCAAATTTATGCACTTTGAAGTATCTTTGTATTAACTTTTGTAAGTATCTTTGTACAAAGGAGACAGACATCCTAGTAAGAGAATGTTGTCGAAAAATTGAGAAAAATTTATACAAAAAGAAAGATGGCTATGTGTAACAATTCCATGGGGTTCCCATTCTGCTGTAGCCTTCACCACTCTGAGTATCTTGTCTATTCATTGCTTTGTCCGTGGATGATTGGATGGATCAGAAGCTTGGAGATTGTGGTGAAGAGATTGTCCTTAAAGTGATCCGACGAGACATATTCATACGCTTTAATTCCCTAACTTTTGCCTGGACCGCCCTTTCGGGTTTTCAGTCCACCGGGAAACCCTTTTTTTCCCAAGTCGCCCTTTCGGGTTTTCAACTTGCCAGGTGTACAAAGATTTTTTTTTGTTTTATCCTTAATTTTTGCCTGAACCGCCTTTTCGGGTTTTCGATTCACTGGGATGCCCATTTTTGCCCAATTCGCCCTTTCGGGTTTTCAACTTGTCGGGTCGTTTTATGCGTAGTATCTTTTGACTAAGTCTGCATTCGCAGGGTGCGGCAAATCGTCGCCGTCCATGGTGGTCAGAATCATTGCCCCACCAGAAAAGATGTTCTTGATCATAAATGGTCCTTCGTAAGTAGGAGTCCACTTGCCCCTGGGATCACTTTGTGGCAAGATGATTCGCTTGATTACAAGATCTCCGACTTGATATACCTGATGTCTGACTTTCTTGTTGAAAGCCTTGATCATCCGTTTTTGATACGTCTGACCATGACAAATAGCAGTAAGTCGCTTCTCATCGATTAAGTTAAGTTGATCAAGCCGGGTTTGAATCTAATCGTCTTCACTTAAACCAACATCCTTCATAATCCTTAAGGAAGGAATATGAACTTCCATGGGTAGGACAGCTTCCATGCCATATACCAAAAAAAAGGGGGTTGCCCCAGTTGAAGTACGTGTCGTGGTACGATATCCGTGCAGAGCAAACGGTAACATCTCGTGCCAGTCCTTGTAGGTGTCTGTCATCTTTTGAATGATCTTCTTGATATTTTTATTCGCAGCTTCAACAACACCATTCATCTTTGGCCGATAGGGAGATGAATTGTGATGTTGAATCTTGAACTGCTCGCACAGAGCGGTGATCACAGTGTTATTCAAATTTGTACCGTTGTCCGTGATAATCCTGTCGGGGATACCATACCGGAATATGAGGTTCTGCTTGATGAAGCGGGCAACCATATTCTTTGTAACGGAGGCGTAGGAAGCTGCCTCGACCCACTTGGTAAAATAATCAATAGCGACCAAGATGAAGCGATGTCCATTGGATGCTGTAGGCTTGATCTCTCCAATCATGTCGATCCCCCACATCGCAAATGGCCAAGGGGCTGTTAGAACGTTGAGAGGAACTGGAGGAATATGTACCTTGTCAGCATAGACTTGACGTTTGTGACAAGTACGAGAATGTTGATTGAAATCAGCTTCCATGGTAGACCAATAGTAGCCGGCCCTTAGGATCTTTTTAGCCATCGTATGTCCGCTTAAGTGGGTGCCAAATGTGCCACTATGTATTTCAGTCATGATCAACTCAGCTTCAGCTTTGTCCATACAACGAAGTAGAACACAATCATGGCTGTGCTTATATAAGATACCATTGCTCAGGAAGAACTTGGCATCAAATCTCCTTAAGAACTTTTTGTCATTGACTGAAGCTCCTTCAGGGTATTCTCGAGTCTGGAGATACCTTTTGATTTCATGAAACCAAGGTTGTTCCACTACTTCTTCGGTATTAATCTCATGACAGTGCGCAGGGTCGTCCATTCGCTCAATGGTGATTTGGGGAGCCTCCTTATCCCAGTTGAGTTTAAACATGGAAGACATTGTATCTAGAGCATCCGCTAGCTGATTTTCTTCTCGCGGGAAATGCTTAAAGGTAATATCCTCGAAATGAGGCAACAATGTCAGGACATGTTCTTTGTACGGGATAAGATTAGGATGTTTAGTATCCCACTCTCCTTTGATTTGACTGATAACCAAAGCCGAGTCCCCAAATACGACCAAAGATTTGATTCCCAAGTCAATAGCAGCCTTGAGACCAAAGATACAAGCTTCATATTCAGCCATGTTATTGGTACAGCTGAAGCAAAGTCGGGCAGTGAAGGGTGTATGGCAACCTTCCGGAGAAATAAGTACCACATCGATACCGTTGCCAAGTGCATTTGAAGCACCATCAAAGTACAGGGTCCATCGGGATCCTTGTTCAGGTCCGTCATACGGTCCGTTACCTTCAATGTTGTCCAATGTCATGATGTCCTCGTCAGGGAAGTCGAATCTCATAGATTTGTAATCTTCGACGGCTTGATGAGCTAGATGGTCAGCTAGTACACTCCCCTTTATAGCTTTTTGGGTTGTATACTGGATATCATACTCTGTCAGGATCATTTTCCATCTAGCTATTCTTCCAGATAAAGCAGGCTTCTCGAAGATGTACTTGATCGGATCCATCTTGGAAATCAGCAAAGTGGTATGAGTCAACATATACTGCCTTAACCGGTGAGCAGCCCATACCAAAGCGCATCAAGTTTTCTCGAGCAGTGAGTCTCACAGTCGATAAACTTTTTGCTAAGGTAATAAATGGCATGCTCTTTTCGGCCAGACTCGTCATGTTGGCCTAGTACGCACCCCATTGAATTATCCAAAACAGTCAGATACATGATTAACGACCTTCCTTCGATGGGCGGCATCAAGATAGGAGGTTCCAGTAAATACTCCTTAATCTTATCAAAAGCAACTTGACAATCATTGTTCCATTCAACCACATGATCTTTCTTCAACAACTTGAAGATTGGCTCACAGGTAGATGTCAGGTGAGAGATGAACCTTGCAATATAGTTTAAGCGTCCCAAGAAACCTCTAACCTCCTTCTCAGTGCGGGGGGCAGGCATTTCTTGTATAGCTTTGACTTTAGTAGGATCAACCTCAATGCCTTTGTTGCTGATGATAAATCCCAAAAGTTTACCAGACCTGACTCCAAAAGTGCACTTGCTAGGGTTCAGTCTGAGCTTATATTCCTTCAATCTGACAAACAACTTTTGCAGATGATCAAGGTGTTCTTCTTCTGTCTGTGAACGGGCTATCATGTCGTCTACGTAGACTTCGATCTCATGATGTATCATATCATGAAACAAAGCTACCATGTGTTGGATTAAAATATCCAGCGTCAACCTTAGGGATTCGAAGGGCTTAACATCCCCCCATGGGCGCCTACACAGGTGTGTTAGGTGGGCCAGGTAGGCCCCTTGTTAGATTCTCTATAAGGAAATAGAGTAGCACCTTGGCTACAAGCAATTGCTTGTAGCCAAGGTGCTACTCTATTTCCTTATAGAGAATCTAACAAGGGGCCTACCTGGCCCCCCTAACACACCTGTGTAGGCGCCCATGGGGGATGTTAAGCCCTTCGAATCCCTAAGGTTGACGCTGGTGTTGCACCCCAAAATTTGCCCTCCCATATTCTTCAAGAAATTGCCAAGCCAAGTCACAAAATTCCCCAGGGATTGCACAGCTCAACAGTCTCCCAAACAGTCAAAATTAAGGTTTTGAGTCTGATCAAGAAAAGGAAGTGTTCAAAGGCTCAATCAAGTCTCATATGCTTACAAACATGGTCAAGCATTCTCATATCAAGTTTCAAGGCATTCAGTTCAAAATTGCACAGTCAAAACCCTAAATTGCACTACAGTCAACTGTAGGGGCAAAATGGTCATTTGACAGTCAAAAGTTCAAATTTTTGGTCAACATATCATTTTGAAGCCACAAACATCATTTGATCAATGCTTGATCATGATTCTCAAAATTTGGCTCAGAAATCATCAAAGATGCAAAAGTTACTATATTTGGACAGCTGAAAAAGTCAACTGAAATTGACCAGGGCATAACTTTCACATGGATTATCAGAAAAATCCCATCCAAAGCTCATTTTGAAGAGAAAGACATTTCCTACAACTCATCTTCATACTTCAAGTCCAAGAAATGCTCTCACAAAAAGTTATCAATTTCAACATTATAGGTCATTTTCAAAAGTCAACAAAAAGGGACTTTAAGTCAAAGGCCATAACTTGAGATTGGAAAATCAAAATGACATGGGACCAAAGGCATTGGTTAAAGGACTCAAAGACCTTTCCAAAATGTCCAAGAACATGAGAAAAGCTTAAAAATTGAGCAAGTTATGCATTGGAGAAGTTGGGAAAGTTTTGTGAAATGGCAAAAGTCAACTATCCTTGAAAATTCAATTTTTGACAAAAGGGCCCACTTTCTTCCACTTGACTCAGCCTTGTCATGCCACACACGTGTCCCATGATTAATTTCAAGATCAAACATTGATTTTTCTATTTTATTTAATTTTTGATAATTTAATTCATTTTAAATCTTTAAAAATTCAAATAAAATTCAAAAACCAATGGAATAGTGTCATTTGAATTTGGATAGCTTCCATATATCATGGGCCAGCTCACAAACTCATGCTAGGGTTAAATTGCACACCAAGTCTTGGTTTGCTTAAAAAAAGGGAAAATTGGTTAATGGTGAAAACCCTAGGACTAGTTCTCTCATGGGCATGAATCAAGGCCAGCTAATGACCTAATTCTCTTCCCTCATAAGTGCTAAGTCAAACCCTAATCACAACACACAAAAGACTGCGCCCAAAGACCAATTTGCAAGCTTGAAAAATTGCCATAAAACTCAAAAACTGAAATCAGTGTTGGAGGTGGATTCAAAGCTTGATTCTTTTTCTAAAAGCTTCCTTGTGGTCTCCTGAACAGATTCCAACCCCTAACACCAACTCAAACGCAAGGAATTGGTAACAAGACCTTCGACTGTACAACAAAAAACTCATAAACGCATATCATGTTCTAGGCACTTTTTATGCAATTTAATTGTTGATTCTTGTTCCTCATTTGATTTCAAAGCTAACTGACATGATTAATTTCGTTTTTATGCCATATATGTGATTTCACCATGATCAATCTTTAGGGTTTTCCAAGCTTGAATTTAGGGCTTCTGAAACCAAGCAAAATTAGCCCACGAAACCATGACCATTCAAATCGGCAAGCTTGGACGAAGAAGAATGAATGTTCGCGCTCAGTTTATAGAGCCCTGAGGCTTAATCGCTATTTTTCCAAAAGCCCCCTAAAACCACGCTTAAGAAACCGTTGCTTATGTTGTTTGTTTTTTTTAGGGTGGTGGAGACGATGAAGCGTGGCAACATGTGATACGTTGTTTTTGAATTTCGCGCGCTTCAGTCACTAACGCATTATTTGCTTTCATTATATTTGTTGTTTATTTAATTAACGAATGTGTGATAGTGGTGCAGCGGTATAGGTGTTAACTGGTAACCCTCATGACCTGGGTTCAAGTCCCAGGTCTTGCATAATTTCAATATTATTTTTCCAAACGTCTTCCTGTGCAATTTCAAAGGTGGAGCGCATGGTACACCACAATCATCAAGACGTCCACGTGCCTAAGAGGATCAATCAGAAAGCCATGTTCAGAGGTGTATCATAAGCCTCAGTCAAAGGTCCCATACGTGGCCTGGGAAAGTCAACAAATTCCAAAATCAATTGGGCTAGATTGCTGGGCCACACCTCCACTTTAGGGCCTGAACCCCCTGGTTTGCTTTCTCTATATTTTTCTTGTTTTATTTTTAATTCTTGTTTTATTTTCTTTATTTGTTTAAACTAATTATTATTTCTTTACAAATTATAAAATACACAAAAATCAGAAAAAGAGAACAATATAATATTTATTTTATTTTAGTTATTTTCATAAATAAATTGTATGTAAATTAACTTAGTATTAATTTAGGTTGCAACTTTAATTCTTTCTTCCATAAAAAAATCCAAAAATATAGCATTAGGTTAATGACTTTTTTATTCCTTTTAATTTTCCTTGTTTTTTGCCATAATATTAGTAATTTTCATAATTAAACTTGTAAACTAATTAGGGTTGCATTTAGGTTAGATTTTAATACTTTCTTAATAACTAAAAATCCAAAAATATAGCATTAGGTTTAATGACTTTTTATTCCTTTTAATTTTCCTTGTTTTTTGCCATAATATTAGTGATTTATTTATTTTCATAATTGAACTTGTAAACTAATTAGGGTTGCATTTAGGTTAAATTTTAATACTTTCATAATAAACTTAAAAGTAATTAGAACTAGGTCTAACATTTCATTTTGGTTTTTTAATTAATTCCTTTTTATTAAATCTCAAAAAAACACAAAAATACCAAAAAAACATTTTCTTTTAATTCTTAATTTTAATTCCTTATTAATAATATTTTGCAAAAGGGTCCAACGCCCTCGTTCGTAATTTATTTTATTCGCACATTTGTTTTATTTCGCTTAATTCATTATGTATCTCTCCCGAAGCATTGTAACTTAAACTTCTCGCACTTTTATTTCTTTTGCTTTATTTACTTTCCGTCAAATCGGGTCCGGTTTAATTTTGGCGATGTGGACCCGCGCCATTTGTAATAGTCTTAGATTTACTTTTCCCGCAACTTTTAACTGTTAACAAAAGCATGAAAGAATGTATGGACTTAAAATAAAATCAAGCGTAGAACACCAATGAACATGACAAGACAAATATCAATGAAAACGATACACGAATCGCACACACCACCCCTAGGGTACGTCTCACTGTTGCCTTGCCTTTCGAAAGGTGATCGTCGAGTAGAGGATGTCTTAGTAAGTCCTCATGATCCGGGAACCTGGCATGAGGGTAGCTTCTAAGGTGTCTTCCCATTGCTCTGGTGATCACCATGTCCCTATAAACTCGAATTGACCCGAACACCTCCAACGGTGGTGCTACCTACCTCTCAATGGTGGGATGGCACTACTTTAAAGGACACTTACACAGACGAATTCCTTAGGGTAGGTAGGTTCTCAAGGATACTTGCTCTAATTTCAAACAAATCAAAATACTTTTCACATCAACACTTTTCAAAAGCTTTCAAAGCAAATTTTTCAAACACTCTGACGTACGAGTCGAACTGAAATTTTTCAAAGAAACTTTGTTAACCCACAATTGAAAAGCAAACAAACATTTTGAAAACACAATGAGCAAGTATCTAAGAGCCCATGGATAACCATGGATAGAAAGGGTGCTAACACCTTCCCTTTCTATAATCTACCTCCCGAACCGAGAGCAATCTCTATAAGGAATTTTTCTGTGCTTTTGTCCTTTCCATTTGGAGAAAATAAAAGACGGTGGCGACTCTTGCTTCCGCGACATTTCGCGAACCAGCGTTAAACAGTCAGTTCCAGATCCACCGATCACAGCTGGGTATTTTAATCCAACAATCTCCCCCCCAGTGTCAGCCGGGGGGATTCGAACCCATGACCTTGCTCTGATAAATGTAAGTTCCTTCTGGGGTTTGATTAATCTGAATGCCCAGAAATAATTTTAGTTCCCTCATTAGGCTCATCTCAAATTCTGCCTGCATACATTTAGCAAACTTTCTTCCCAGAGAGGGTTTAGTGGATCCAAATATGATGTCATCAACATAAATCTGACATACTAAAATGTCATTCTTAACTGTCTTACAGAACAAGGTTGTGTCCACTTTCCCTCTGGTGAATTCCTTTTCTAGCAGGAAGTTACTTAGTCTTTCATACCAAGCTCTGGGAGCTTGTTTCAGACCATAGAGTGACTTCTTTAGTTTGAAAACATATTCTGGATTTTTGGAACTTTCAAAACCAGGGGGTTGGTGCACATATACCTCTTCTTCTATATAACCATTTAAGAATGCACTTTTAACATCCATCTGATACAGAGTGATGCCTTTATTAACAACAAATGAAATTAAGAGTCTGATAGATTCTAACCTGGCGACTGGAGCAAAGGTTTCTGTATAGTCTATCCCCTCTTGCTGACTATAACCTTGTGCTACCAGTCGTGCTTTGTTTCTGATGACTTCACCTTGTTCGTTCAGTTTGTTTCTGAACACCCATTTTGTGCCAATGACGTTGAATCCTTTTGGTTTAGGAACTAGATCCCATACATCATTTCTTGTGAATTGATTTAGCTCCTCTTGTATTGCTAGAATCCAGTCATTGTCCAGAAGTGCTTCATCAATTGTTGTTGGTTCAATTAGAGAAACCAGTCCCATGAGGGATTCTTCAGAGTTTCTGAAGCTAGATCTTGTTCTGATTGGATCTTCCTTTCTTCCTAAGATTGTTTCTTCTGGGTGATCCATGCTGCTTCTGGATGGTATTTTCTGGAGTTGATCAATAGAAGGTGATGGATTGCTTGCAGTTACTCTTTCTGATGTTGAGGGATTGTCTCTGTTGAGAGCTTCTGATGACTTGTCTTCAGTACCTGTGAGTTCAACTTCCATACCCGCAAGGAATTCATTCTGCTTTGACTTTTGAGAGTCAAGCTTATCATCAAAACGAACACTGATTGACTCCTCCACAGTCTATGTTTCTATATTGTATACTCTGCACCCTCTTGAGCATTCAGAATATCCTAACATAATACACTTTTGTGCTTTGGAGTCAAACTTGTTCAAATAATTTTTTGTATTCAGGATAAAACATGTACATCCAAATGGGTGAAAATAGGAAATGTTGGGCTTTCTGTTCTTCCACAATTCATATGGAGTCTTTTCCAGAATAGGCCTTATGGAGATTCTATTCTGAATGTAACACGCTGTGTTTATTGCCTCTGCCCAGAAGATCTTAGCAACGTTAGTCTCGTTGATCATGGTTCTGGCCATTTCTTGCAATGTTCTGTTCTTTCGTTCTACAACTCCATTTTGCTGGGGAGTTCTAGGACAAGAGAAATCATGCAGAATGCCTTTATCATTAAAGAATAACTCAAAATCTTTGTTTTCAAATTCTCCACCATGATCACTTCTGACTTTGACGATTCTAAGATCCTTTTCATTCTGAACTTGGTTGCAGAAGGTAACAAACACAGAGTGTGACTCGTCCTTGTGTCTTAAGAACTTTACCCATGTCCATATGCTATAGTCATCTACGATTACTAACCCATACTTCTTGCCACTGACTGAAGCATTTTTAACTGGTCCAAATAAGTCAATGTGCAGAAGTTCTAATGGCTTGGAGGTGGAAACAATGTTTTTGGATTTGAAAGCTGGTTTTGCAAACTTGCCTTTCTGACATGCTTCACACAGAGCATCTGAATTAAACTTCAGGTTAGGAAGTCCTCTGACCAGATTAAGTTTGTTAATATGAGATATTCTTCTCATACTAACATGTCCCAATCTTCTGTGCAAGATCCATTGCTCGTTGTTAACATACAATAGACATTGTACATTCTGACTTTTTAGTTTAGAAAGTTTTTTTTATAAATGTTGTTTTTCCTCTTTCCATTAAATAGGATAGTCCCATCTTTCTGACTAACAACTTTTCATGAATTTTGATTGAAGATTATATCATAACCGTTATAACTTAATTGACTTATGGATAACAGGTTATGCATTAATCCATCAACTAATAAAACATTACTTATAGAGGGAAGATTTCCATTACCTACTGTTCCAGAGCCAATGATCTTTCCTCTCTGATTGCCTCCAAAGCCTACGTGGCCTCCAGGCTTAAGTTCCAGGCTTTGGAACATATGCCTTCTTCCCATCATGTGTCGTGAGCAGCCAGAGTCCAGGTACCATGACTGGTGTTTTTGCTTTGCTGCTAAAGATATATGCCACATGTATTATTTTATCCTTAGGTACCCACATTTTCTTGGGTCCTGATTTGTTAGTTTTACCAAAACTCTGGTTGAATTTTGGTTTGACAGAGTAATCACTACTTGTATATTTTATGTCATGTGTGTGCCCATATATAAAGTGTGAATCAAGTGGAGTACGTTTTATAACTAAATCCATGGCATTTTTTGGTGTAGGTACCTTACCTTGATATCTTATCCCTTTTCTGCCATTTCTGCTAACTCCATAAATCATTGAAGCCATTTTGCCCCTGTCTATGTTTTTAGCTAGAAACTTCTGAAAGCTGTGATCATACTCCTTGATGATCTCATCAGCATTGCTGGGAGTTTCAGGGATTGTTTCCTTCTGAGAGTTTTGCAATTGGTTTTCTAATTTTGAAATTTTATCTTTTAATTCAGAATTCTCCAATTTGAGACTCTCAGTCTTATCAGAGTCAGAAGCTAGATTCCTTTTCAGGTTTCTGAGTTTGGTCTGATCTGCTGATATCTTTCCAGAATTTCATTAAGGCTTTCAGCTAGTTCAGCCTTAGTAAAGTTTATAGTAAAGTCAGGGAATACCTCTTCTGTATCTGATTCAGAGTCTGACTCAGAAGCTTCACTGTCTTCTGTTATGTTTTCCATGAGAGCTATGTTTTCTCTTTCATCATCTGATTCTGAGTCAGCTTCAGATGTGTCAGAATCATCCCATGTAGCCATGAGACTTTTCTTCTTTTCCTTGCCAAACTTCTTTTTGGGCTTCTCCTTCTGAAGCTTTGGGCAATCACTTTTGTAGTGCCCTTGCTCGTTACATTCATAGCAGATGATGTCTTTGTTGTTTGGATTTCTGTTTCCTGAAGAACCTTCAAATCTTCTGTGTCTAGAGGAGGATTCTGACCTTCTGTATCTGGAGAAAGATTCATTCTGATTTTCTAATCTTCTGGGATTCCTGAACTTCCTTTGCCTCTGCTTCCACAATTGGTTCACCCTTCTGGAGAGGAGAGACAGTTCATCTTCTTCTGATGAGGACCCATCAGAGATTTCTTCCACAACCTACAAAACTTTGGAGTCAGATTTTCTGTTAGATTTTAAAGCTAATGGCTTACCTTGCTTTTGAGGTTCATCTGCTTCTAGCTCTATCTCATGGCTTCTGAGGGAGCTGACAAGTTCCTCCAGAGAGATTTTGTTGAGATCCTTGGCTAGCTTTAGCGTTGTGACCATTGGCCTCCATTGTTTTGGCAAGCTTCTGATGATCTTCTTAACGTGATCAGCAGTGGAATACCCTTTGTCAAGAACTTTTAGACCAGCAACAAGAATTTGAAATCTTGAAAACATAGTTTCTATTGATTCACTCTCTTCTATCTTGAATGCCTCATACTTCTGAATGAGTGCAAGGGCTTTGGTTTCTTTGACTTGAATGTTGCCTTCATGCGTCATTCTCAGAGAGTCAAACATATTCTTTGCAGTGTCTCTATTTGATATCTTCTCATATTCTGAATAAGAGATGGCACTGAGAAGAATTGTTCTGGCCTTGTGATGATTTCTGAACTCACTCTTTTGCTGATCAGACATCGTTTTCCTGTCAATCTTCTGACCACTTCCATCCACTGGGTGCGTGTATCCATCAGTCACCATGTCCCACAGATCAACATCATGGGCCAGAAATAAACTCTCAATTCTGTCTTTCCAGTAGTCAAAGTTCTCTCCATCAAAGACTGGAGGTTTGCCACTGAATCTGTCTCTTTCTTCATTGTTGTCATTGCTGATGTTTTGATTTGGTCCTGCCATTGTGTTTTTCTGACGCTGGATCTTGTACTGACACAGTTAAGTGTTATAAGCTCAGAACCAGGCGCTCTGATGCCAATTGAAGATGTGAAAAACACAAGAAGGGGGGTTGAATTTTAAAACTTAAATCAATGCTTAGACAACACATTATTTTTATCCTGGTTCGTTTGATTTCAAACTACTCCAGTCCACCCGTCAAGGTGATTTCGCCTCTCTCCAACGAGGTCTTAATCCAGTATTTTCAAAGGATTACAACAGCTACTTTAACAACTATTAAAGCCTTCTTGAGTATAACCACAAACCGGTTTATCTCAAGGAAATCTTTTACAAATAATTTGAACAATGATGTGTTAACGTTTTCTAACAAAACAATATATCACAACTATGATAATTACACAATTTAAGCTTGGAATAAAACTGAATTTGCTAAAGCGTTTGAGTAAGCGTGGTTTTGAAGGCTTGGCAAATTATGTGAGTGCATGCGTGCGTCTTTTCTCACGCAGAGTTGTTTATATAGGCAAGGCAAAGATAAGTTGTCCATAAAGCCATTTTAATGATAATAACGCACTTTCCTTTTGAAGAAGATCTTGTCTGAAGAGAGCCGTTAGCATTTAATTCTGTCTTGAATACTTAATAACGCTTCAGAGTCTTCTTTGCTTATGATAACGCTTCAGAGTGTTCTTTGCTTTAACTTATGATAACGCTTCAGAGTGCTGATGACTTGGTAAAGAACTTTGATCAGAGTCAGAGTGTTTTATGCTCAGATTCTGGTCATCAAGCTTCAGCATATAATCTGGTAGCTTCAGCACATATTACTGATCTTCTGATGCTTCTGATGCTGATGCTGATTCCATCAGAACTTCTGTATACACAAAACATAATTTTAAGAAGCATATTTGTCTTATATATAAATATTACAATTTATTTATTCTTTGTATTTTATTATCATCAAAACTCTAATTAAGGGTTGTAGAATCAAACTATGTTCTAACAATCTCCCCCTTTTTGATGATGACAAAAACCAGATTTTTCAATTAAAAATAAAGAATAAAAAGTATAGAATTGAGAAGAGAAAACTCCCCCTGAGTTGATTACTTCCCTTTAATTCCATGAGTCTTTGAGCATCAGAACTTTACTGTATCTTTCATCAGAGTTTTGTACCTGTTCAAGCTTTTCAGAAGAGAGAATTTTAAATAGATCAGAATGTTTGAGACTTATGTCTCAGTAATCCGTTATTGAAAAATATCATTCTTTCTCCCCCTTTTTGTCAGTTATCAAAAAGGACAAATAATCAGAGTCAAAATGCATTTATATTAAAAAACAGAAGCAATGATAAGTTCAGAACAATATAAGAATATTACAGATAAACATGTTACAAAAACGAGGAAATTCTAAGAGGGAGGAGGAAGACGTGTGAACAAAGCTTCCAACATGCTCTTGATCTGGGTGTTGGTTTCGTGTTGCTGGGTTAACATGCTCGTGATAGCATCAATTTTGTCGTCCTGTTTATCCATTCTTTCCTTCATCAAAATGTCAGATCTTTTCAGGTCTTCTAGAGTCTGCCTATCAAAGGAGGAAGCTTGAGAATCTTCAGTAACAGGATGCTTCTTAGAGCTTTCTGCAATATCCTCTTTGTGACCCAGTGCTTCAGCAGGAATCATCTGCTCTGGAGTATCAGTCAGATTGAGATCTTCTGACTCTGGTTGAAGTTTGGATGCTGGACGATGTTCAGACCAGGGAGCGATGTCCAGAGGGAGAACTTCTTCCTTAAGCAGCTGGCTTAGAACTGGTTCTTCAATTTCTTTCAGTAGATTACTGAAGTTCTGTTGAACTTGTCCGTAGCTTTGTTCTTGCATTTTATGAGTTTCAGAAGATACCCATCTTCTGAACCTTGTCCAAAGGTAGTCTGATGCAGCAGGATCTACCAGCTCAAGACTAGCTTGCTTCAGAGAAGTGATCCACTTCTGTACTTCTGTTTCAAATATCAATAAGCTGGTACCAACATTTGGAGAGGGTTCAGATGGTTTTGGTATTGGGATAGCTGTTTTGTGGGTTATGGCAGCAAGACGTTCAAAAACCGTTAAATCAATGACAGTCTTGCTGTTGTCATCTGGATTGTTCTTTGGTGAGGAAGTGGGAGAGTCAGGAATTATTATTGGACTGGTTGGGGAGTTTGGTGGAGTTGATTCTAGTGAAGAGGGAATGGAGGTAGTGGTATTTCTGGTAGTGGAGAGAGGGGAATTTCTGGTTGTGGTGAGAGAGGAATTTCTGGTTGTGCTTCTGTGGTGGTTTCAGGGTTTGGATTTTTTGGCGTGGGAGCAGAAGTATGTTGGTCAAAGGTATCTATATCAGATAGAACTTTTGCAAGTTCTTGTTGGGTTGCTTCAATATTTGGATTTGGAGGTTGGGAGCGAGATCTTCTAAGAGTTAAGGATTCAGAGGGGTCAAATTCAATGTTAAAGTCATCAAATGTTTGTGGTGTGGGGTTTTCTGATTGAGTGGGAATTGGGATAGATGTTGATACAGAAATTGAATCTAAAACAGGTACAGAAGAAGGATTACCTCTCTTTTTAAGAGTCCGCTGGGATGATCCTTTTGCTACAGCTTTCCTTTTCTTGGTTTTCTTCAGCACAACTTCTGGAGCCTTCTGCTGCAGATCCTGAATGTTCAAATCTGGTGCTGTCCCATCCGCCTTACATGCATCCAGATATCTCACTATTATATCAGGTTTAGAATCAATCTCTGAGAACAGAGGAAAGTTATCCAGAGGGACTCTTTTGCTGGAGATTGCTGCAAAAGGAGTGACGCTGGGTTCCTTCTTGATGTTCTCAATCAACTTCATTTTCTTCAGATTCTTTGCATTCAGCTGTTTGCCAACAGTAGCTTCCAAAGAGCTGATTTTTGGAGCTTCTGTAAGATGATCAATCAGCTTATTCTCTGTTAGAATATCTGATATAATCCTTCCTAGGGGTATCCAGTCCCTTTTTGTGCGTTCCTCTTCTCTGGTTTCCTTAACACTTGTCCTTAGATGGTTAAACAACAGATGAGCCAGATTCACCTTGATCTTCTGGGAGATGAAGTAGATCAGAAATTGCTGATCAATATTGATGTAGTCAGGAGAGTTGGTAGGCTTCCTGTGGTTTATACATCCCAGAATGATCTTGGCCCATATTCTGCGATGGTCTTTTAAATCCCTTATCTTGCTGGAGGGAAGACCCAGAGTGAAGATTTCTCTGGCAATTAGGGCAACATCAGCGCATCTTTCAGCCATGTCAATGCAACGTACACCACCACCACTGTAGCCTATTAATCTTGCAATGAGGTCCTCAGTTATAATAATCTTCTTCCCCATTATGAGCATTTAATAGATCATAATGTTTGAGACTTATGTCTCAGTAATCCGTTCTTGAAAAATATCATTCTTTCTCCCCCTTTTTGTCAGTTATCAAAAAGAACACACGCTGTGTTTATTGCCTCTGCCCAAAAGATCTTAGCAAAGTTAGTCTCGTTGATCATGGTTCTGGCCATTTCTTGCAATGTTCTGTTCTTTCGTTCTACAACTCCATTTTGCTGGGGAGTTCTAGGACAAGAGAAATCATGCAGAATGCCTTTATCATTAAAGAATAACTCAAAATCTTTGTTTTCAAATTCTCCACCATGATCACTTCTGACTTTGAAGATTCTAAGATCCTTGTGCCTTAAGAACATTACCCATGTCCATCTGCTATAGTCATCTACGATTACTAACCCATACTTCTTGCCACTGACTGAAGCAGTTTTAACTGGTCCAAATAAGTCAATGTGCAGAAGTTCTAATGGCTTGGAGGTGGAAACAACATTTTTGGATTTGAAAGCTGGTTTTGCAAACTTGCCTTTCTGACATGCTTCACACAGAGCATCTGAATTGAACTTCAGGTTAGGAAGTCCTCTGACCAGATTGAGTTTGTTAATCTGAGATATTCTTCTCATACTAACATGTCCCAATCTTCTGTGCCAGATCCATTGCTCATTGTTAACAGACAGTAGACATTGTACATTCTGACTTTTTAGTTCAGAAAGTTTTATTTTATAAATGTTGTTTTTCCTCTTTCCATTAAATAGGATAGTCCCATCTTTCTGACTAACAACTTTGCATGAATTTTGATTGAAGATTATATCATAACCGTTATCACTTAATTGACTTATGGATAACAGGTTATGCATTAATCCATCAACTAATAAAACATTACTTATAGAGGGAAGATTTCCATTACCTACTGTTCCAGAGTCAATGATCTTTCCTCTCTGATTGCCTCCAAAGCCTACGTGGCCTCCAGGCTTAAGTTCCAGGCTTTGGAACATATGCCTTCTTCCCGTCATGTTTCGTGAGCAGCCAGAGTCCAGGTACCATGATTGGTGTTTTTGCTTTGCTGCTAAAGATATCTGCCACATGTATTATTTTATCCTTAGGTACCCACATTTTCTTGGGTCCTGATTTGTTAGTTTTACCAAAACTTTGGTTGAATTTTGGTTTGACAGAGTAATCACTACTTGTATATTTTATGTCATGTGTGTGCCCATATATAAAGTGTGAATCAAGTGGAGTACGTTTTATAACTAAATCCATGGCATTTTTTGGTGTAGGTACCTTACCTTGATATCCTATCCCTTTTCTGCCATTTCTGCTAACTCCATAGATCATTGAAGCCATTTTGCTTATGTCTATGTTTTTAGCTGGAAACTTCTGAAAGCTGTGATCATACTCCTTGATGATCTCATCAGCATTGCTGGGAGTTTCAGGGATTGTTTCCTTCTGAGAGTTTTGCAATTGGTTTTCTAATTTTGAAATTTTATCTTTTAATTCAGAATTCTCCAATTTGAGACTCTCAGTCTTATCAGAGTCAGAAACAAGATTCCTTTTCAGGTTTCTGAGTTTGACTCTGATCTGCTGATATCTTTCCAGAATTTCATTAAGGCTTTCAGCTAGTTCAGCCTTAGGTTAGGAAGTCCTCTGACCAGATTGAGTTTGTTAATCTGAGATATTCTTCTCATACTAACATGTCCCAATCTTCTGTGCCAGATCCATTGCTCATTGTTAACAGACAGTAGACATTGTACATTATGACTTTTTAGTTCAGAAAGTTTTATTTTATAAATATTGTTTTTCCTCTTTCCATTAAATAGGATAGTCCCACCTTTCTGACTAACAACTTTGCATGAATTTTGATTGAAGATTATATCATAACCGTTATCACTTAATTGACTTATGGATAACAGGTTATGCATTAATCCATCAACTAATAAAACATTACTTATAGAGGGAAGATTTCCATTACCTACTGTTCCAGAGTCAATGATCTTTCCTCTCTGATTGCCTCCAAAGCCTACATGGCCTCCAGGCTTAAGTTCCAGGCTTTGGAACATATGCCTTCTTCCCGTCATGTTTCGTGAGCAGCCAGAGTCTAGGTACCATGATTGGTGTTTTTGCTTTGCTGCTAAAGATATCTGCCACATGTATTATTTTATCCTTAGGTACCCACATTTTCTTGGGTCCTGATTTGTTTGTTTTACCAAAACTTTGGTTGAATTTTGGTTTGACAGAGTAATCACTACTTGTATATTTTATGTCATGTGTGTGCCTGTTGCACCCCAAAATTTGCCCTCCCATATTCTTCAAGAAGTTGCCAAGTCAAGCTGCAAAATTCCCCAAGGGTTGCATAGTGCAAAATTCTCCTATACAGTCAAAGCTAGGGTTTTGAGTCTGATCAAGAAAAGGAAGTTTTCAAAGGCCCAATCAAGTCTCACATGCCTACAAATATGGTCAAGCATCCCCATATCAAGTTTCAAGGCATTCAGCTCAAAATTGCATAGTCAAAACCCTAAGTTGCACTACAGTCAACTGTAGGGGAAAAATGGTCATTTGACAATCAAAAGTTCAAATTTTTGGTCAACATATCATTTTGAAGCCACAAACATCATTTGATCAATGCTTGATCATGATTCTCAAAATTTGGCTCAGAAATCATCAAGATGCAAAAGTTTCCTTATTTGGACAGCTGAAAAAGTCAACTGAAATTGACCAGGGCATAACTTTCACATGAGATAGAAGTGTATGTTGACGACATGATCGCAAGGTCCCAGACTGAGGAAGAGCATCTAGACCATCTGCAGAAGTTGTTTGACCGGTTGAAACTGTACAAGCTGAGATTGAACCCGAACAAGTGCACCTTCGGAGTAAGATCTGGGAAGTTGCTAGGCTTCGTGGTAAGTGATAAAGGTATTCAAGTGGACCCTGCTAAGGTCAAAGCTATTCAAGAGATGCCAGTTCCTAAGACAGAGAAGGAAGTCAGAGGCTTTTTAGGGCGCCTGAATTACATTGCTCGCTTCATCTCACACCTGACCGCTACCTGTGAGCCAATCTTCAAGCTGCTGAAGAAAGATCAGGTAGTACGTTGGAACGATGAATGTCAGGCTGCTTTTGACAGAATCAAAGAGTATCTCCAAGAACCACCCATCCTTATGCCACCGGTTGAAGGGAGACCTCTGATATTATACCTGACAGTGCTTGACAACTCGATGGGGTGTGTGTTGGGGCAACATGACGAGTCTGGCCGAAAAGAGCATGCCATTTATTACCTTAGCAAAAAGTTTACCGACTGTGAGATCCGATACTCACTGCTTGAGAAAACTTGCTGCGCTTTGGTATGGGCTGCTCGCCGGCTGAGACAGTATATGCTGACTCACACTACTTTGTTGATCTCAAAGATGGATCCTATAAAGTACATATTCGAAAAGCCTGCTCTGTCTGGGAGGATTGCAAGATGGCAAATGATCTTGACGGAATACGACATTCAATATACAACCCAGAAAGCCATCAAGGGAAGTGTATTGGCGGACCACCTGGCACATCAAGCTGTAGATGACTATCAGTCAATGAACTTCGAGTTTCCAGATGAAAGCATCATGATAGTAACTGATTGTGAAGTACCTGGACCGGATGAAGGACCTGAACCAGGATCCCGATGGTCTATGCACTTTGATGGAGCTTCCAATGCTTTGGGTAACGGCATCGGCGCCATAATCATATCTCCACAAGGTACTCATACTCCACTCACTGCCCGGCTGTGTTTCAACTGTACCAACAACATGGCAGAGTATGAGGCGTGCATCATGGGTCTTCAAGCTGCGATCGACCTAAGGATCAAATTTCTAAGTGTCTTTGGAGATTCCGCTCTTGTGATCAATCAGATCAAAGGAGAGTGGGATACGAAACATCCAAACCTGATTCCTTACAGAGAATGTGTGTTGACCTTGATCCCCCACTTCACAGAGATAACCTTCGAACACTTCCCAAGAGAAGAGAATCAGCTGGCGGACGCGTTGGCTACAATGTCTTTAATGTTTAAGGTCAAATGGGATAACGAGGCTCCCCGGATCATCATCTGGAAATTGGACGAACCGGCATACTGTTGTGATCTCGAAACTGAATTGGTGACTGAGAAGCCTTGGTACCATGAAGTGAAGAGATATCTGGAAGCTCAGGAATACCCTGAAGGTGCCTCTGTCAATGATAAGAAGTTCCTGAGGAGGTTTGCAGCCAAGTTCTTCCTTAGCAACGACATCTTGTATAATCGAAACCATGATTCAACCCTACTGCGTTGTGTGGATAAGACTGAAGTAGAACGGATCATGGAAGAGCTACATGAAGGGACCTTTGGTATGCATTCCAGTGGACATACTATGGCAAAGAAGATCCTACGGGCAGGATATTATTGGTCCACAATGGAAGCCGACTGCTACCAACATTCTAGGACATGCCACAAGTGCCAGATCTATGCAGACAAGGTGCATGTTCCTCCAGTTCCCCTGAATGTTCTGACTGCGCCTTGGCCGTTTGCAATGTGGGGCATAGATATGATCAGCGAGATTAGACCTACGGCATCTAATGGACATCGCTTCATCCTAGTGGCGATTGATTATTTTACGAAGTGGGTTGAGGCAGCATCCTATGCTACGGTGACCAAGACTGTTGTGGCACGATTCATTCGGCACAACCTGATCTGTCGGTACGGCGTCCCTGAACGAATTATTACAGACAACGGTACCAATCTGAATAACAAGATGATCGCTGAGCTCTGCGAACAGTTCAAAATACAGCACCACAATTCTTCTCCTTACAGACCGAAGATGAATGGGGCTGTAGAAGCAGCAAATAAGAACATAAAGAAAATCGTGCAAAAGATGACAGTGACTTATAAAGATTGGCACGAGATGTTACCGTTCGCTCTACATGGGTACCGTACCTCAGCTAGGACGTCAACCGGGGCAACCCCTTTCTCTCTGGTTTATGGTATGGAGGCAGTCTTGCCAATCGAAGTGCAAATTCCCTCTCTCCGGATAATGAAGGATGCAAATCTGAACGAAGATGATTGGATCCAGACACGACTTGATCAGCTCAACCTCATTGACGAAAAGAGACTTGCTGCTATCTGCCATGGTCAGACGTATCAGAAACAGATGATCATGGCATTTAATAAAAAGGTCAGACCACAGGAATATCAAGTTGGGGATCTGGTAATCAAGCGAATCATCCTTCCTCAGAGTGATCCAAGGGGCAAATGGACCCCTACGTACGAAGGGCCATTTGTGGTTAAGCATGTGTTCTCAGGAGGAGCCATGATATTGACCAATATGGATGGTGACGACCTTCCTCACCCCGCCAATGCAGACATAGTAAAAAGATACTACGCATGAAAAAGACCCGCTAGGCTGACATGCCTAGGCAAAAATTAGGGCTTCCCGTCGAACCAAAAGGGTTCGGGCAAAATGAAGGGATGAAAATGAAAAAATCTGTACACCCGGCAAGTCGAAAACCTGAAAAGGCGGCTTGGGCAAAAAGGGGTATCCCGGTGGACTGAAAACCCGAAAGGGCGGTCCAGGCAAAAATTAGGGATAAAGCGTAATACTATGTCTCATTGATCACTTTACATCCAGAATCCGGTATCTACATCAAGTTCAGACGGCTTCAATCAGTCAGCTTCACCTTCAACCAAGGTCATCAAGTGATGAGACGCTCGGAGTTATAAAGGCAATAGCAGAGTTGAAACCCAGTGGGATCATTCATATTTCACACAGCTGTTTTATTTTCTTCTGTATAAAATTTGTATAAACGCTCTTGTTCGGCGGCGTTCCTCTTACTAGGACGTCAGCCTCTTGTACACAAAACGCCTATTCACAGGCCATTCAAAAAATCAATACAAATATATTTTCAGTTAAACGTGCCAAGTGTTTTTTTCTTTTACTGTTTTGTTTTGCGAAGAACGTCCAAGGTTCAATTTGTGATATATGCATTGACAATAATTTGCTAACTCATAAATATTTGCATACGAAACAAAGGAATTAATTGCAGGTGACACTAGAAACAGGGGCAATAAAAGAGTTGTCTAAACAATCCAATTGTTCTATCCTCCAAGGTACCAAGGTAGGTTCAGCTAAAGAACATGACCAATACGTCTTAATTCCCCAGAGAGTAAGCAAGTCAACGCATTCTTCTCCAAGCAGAGTTATCAAGTCTCAAGGAAATTGAGTATCCTCCCGTAGATCTCAATACTTCCCCAGCAGCAATACAAGCATCCCCGGCAGTCTTGGTCTAAAGATTGTTCCCCGGCGGTATATCAATAGTCAAAAGAGTCACTTCCCCCGCAGTTCAAAACCTCCCCAGGAGAATCCAATCTAGTTCCCCAGGAAAGTTGGAATTCATACCCCAAGCAATAAGCTTATCCCCAGTAAATTCTGGAAGCTTATCCTCGCAAAGCGCGAACGCGTCGACCGACTTTATTTAAAGAGTTATTTCCTTAACAGGATATAACTGGGTTATCCTCAGCCAAAAGCCACGGAAAGGTCGTCGTCAACACAGTTCTTTCTTATCCCCAGCGAAGTCTATCAGCACTTCCAATACAGCAAAGATATCCTCAGCAAGTTATTATCAACAATTCAGCAAAAGCATCTCTATCCCCACAGAGTATCACGCCCCAGCATGGTCGCTAAAGTATTTTTCTCCCCGCAGAATCTTCCATTTGCCAAGTTTATTCCGCAACGGAGTCATCTTCTCCTACCGGTATTCTTGCAGTTATCATCCCCAGCGGAAGCGAAATCTATTCTCCAATAGCAGCCCAGGAGTGACTTCCCGGCACCCGTCAAGGATTCACTTTCCTAGACAAAAACATACATAAAACATCACATACATCATTATAACATGCATAGACACATCATATCATACAAGTCTCATTTATATTGAGAACATCATTGCTTGACCCATATCATGCATTGCATATGACTGACCTTTACCTTTCAGGAAAGACGCAGTTAAAATTCTCAATCATATTCCAAGACCTAGACCGGTTCAGTTAAATCGACCCTAAGATTTTCCTGATGCTTATCCAGTCAAAGGCCTTCTCTGGTTCAGTCAGATCGACCCTAAGATCTCCCTGATGCTTACCCAGTTGAAGATATTTCAAGACCTAGACCGGTTCAGTTAAATCGACCCCAAGATTTTCCTGATGCTTATCCAGTCAAAGGCCTTCTCTGGTTCAGTCAGATCGACCCTAGGATCTCCCTGATGCTTATCCAGTTGAAGATATTTCAAGACCTAGACCGGTTCAGTTAAATCGACCCCAAGATTTTCCTGATGCTTATCCAGTCAAAGGCCTTCTCTGGTTCAGTCAGATCGACCCTAGGATCTCCCTGATGCTTATCCAGTTGAAGATATTTCAAGACCTAGACCGGTTCAGTTAAATCGACCCCAAGATTTTCCTGATGCTTATCCAGCCAAAGGCCTTCTCTGGTTCAGTCAGATCGACCCTAAGATCTCCCTGATGCTTACCCAGTTGAAGATATTTCAAGACCTTGTCCGGTTCAGTTAAATCAACCCTAAGATTTTCCTGATGCTTATCCAGTCAAAGGCCTTCTCTGGTTCAGTCAGATCGACCCTAAGATCTCCCTGATACTTATCCAGTTGAAGACATTTCAAGACCTAGACCGGTTCAGTTAAGTCGACCCTAAGATTTTCCTGATGCTTATCCAGTCAAAGGCCTTCTCTGGTTCAGTCAGATCGACCCTAAAGATCTCCTTGATTCTTATCCCAGTAGAAGACACCCAAGATTTTTTTCAACGAGCGTTGTTGAAATTAAATTCGCCCAAGGTTCTCTTACCATTCATGCTAAGACAGTAACCATCCCTGGTTCATTCATCGACGTTTGAAGCTCCAGACTCAGCTCCTGCAACGTGTCAGGTACTCATTTTCTGTTTTGCAGGTATGCAGGTTCTCGCTAAGGAATCTCTTACACGATCAATATCCAGATGGCATCTATAAGCCCATCATCCTATCCAGCAATCTCCAAATGGCATCTATAAGCCCATTCCCACATTACACTGCTAACATGTGAGCGCAAATTTCTGGGCACTCTAGTGTCCAATCATCTCCTACCCTCGGATTACGAAAGGCACGTCAGCCAATCTGCATCCTCAGGTCTAAGAAGATTGAACAGGGGCAACTGTTGCACCCCAAAATTTGCCCTCCCATATTCTTCAAGAAGTTGCCAAGTCAAGCTGCAAAATTCCCCAAGGGTTGCATAGTGCAAAATTCTCCTATACAGTCAAAGCTAGGGTTTTGAGTCTGATCAAGAAAAGGAAGTTTTCAAAGGCCCAATCAAGTATCACATGCCTACAAATATGGTCAAGCATCCCCATATCAAGTTTCAAGGCATTCAGCTTAAAATTGCATAGTCAAAACCCTAAGTTGCACTACAGTCAACTGTAGGGGCAAAATGGTCATTTGACAATCAAAAGTTCAAATTTTTGGTCAACATATCATTTTGAAGCCACAAACATCATTTGATCAATGCTTGATCATGATTCTCAAAATTTGGCTCAGAAATCATCAAGATGCAAAAGTTTCCTTATTTGGACAGCTGAAAAAGTCAACTGAAATTGACCAGGGAATAACTTTGACATGGATTATCAGAAAAATTCCATCCAAAGCTCATTTTGAAGAGAAAGACATTTCCTACAACTCATCTTCATACTTCAAGTCCAAGAAATGCTCTCACAAAAAGTTATCAATTTCAACATTATAGGTCATTTTCAAAAGTCAACAAAAAGGGACTTTAAGTCAAAGGCCATAACTTGAGATTGATAAATCAAAATGACATGGGACCAAAGACATTGGTTATAGGACTCAAAGACCTTTCCAAAATGTCCAAGAACATGAGAAAAGCTTAAAAATTGAGCAAGTTATGCCTTGTGGAAGTTGGGAAATTTTTGGATATTTTGAAAAGTCAACATTACTTCAAATGACCTAAAATTGCTAATGGGCCCATTTTTCTTCCATGATTCATCATCCATGACATGTGCACGACCACTTGGCCCAAAGGGAAGTATTTTCTCATTTTTTATTTATTTATTTGAATTTTTATTTATATTAATTCATTTAAATCAAATTAAATATAGGAAAAATACTAACCTAAGTTTTCAAATCTTTTTGTACATATTTCAGCCTCAAGATTTCGTGCCTAAGTCAATAAGGAAAGATTTGGAGCAAATTGATCATAATTGGCACAAGAACACTTGAAAAAGATTGAAAAAAGATCCTTAAAAAAATCAAATCTTCAATTCATGAATACAAGAGATTTGATTGAATTTTGTTAACCTAATACATTCACTACATAAGCATAAACCAAAACCTAATCAAAAAAGAGGCTAAGCTGCGCAGGAGAACCAAGAACAAACTTGAAAAAAATTTACAAAAAGTCAAAACTGTAAACACCTCTATAGGGCGATTCAAGACCTAATTTTCATTCCAATAGCTTCCTTGGAGATCATTGATCATATTCCAATCAAAAACCTCAAGCTTTGCGCTTTGGAACGGTATACAGAAGTCCCTCTTGTTCCATTTTTTTTCATTATCGTGCTTCATTATTTACACACATTCATGGCATTCTAATTATATATTCATGATCAGTGAAGCATTTGCAAACTAACCCATGCGATTAATTGAGTTTTTGCAAGCTGTAGACGATTCCACCATTGCCAAATTCTAGGGTTTTCAGGATGAGAAATTAGGGCTTTTGAAACAAAGTAAAATTAGCCCTCAAGACCACCATCATTGGATTCAGCAGGTCTGGACGAAGAAAACACCATGCTCGCGCCCAATTTATGACCACTTGAGAGCTAATCGCTATTTTCCAATAGCATGCCTAAAACAACGCGTGTGAAACCGTGGCCTAAGTGTTCTGTGTTTCAGAAAAATGGAGAAGACGAATTCGTGGCACCCGGTGATTGGATCATTTAAAATTCGCGCGCGTTAGTGGACCCTGGTCGTTGTTTCTTTTATCATGCTTATTTGATATTATATATTAAATGTAATTGAAGTGGCTCAGTGGTAGGTACATATGCTTGTAATGTCCATGACCTGGGTTCGAGCCCCAGGTCTTACATATTTCCATATTATTTTGCAATAACCATTCCCATGCAGCTTCAGCATAAATGCACACCATACATCCTCCAGATCCAAGTGTGCACGCGTCCAAGAGATTCAGATCAAGGGCCCAGAATTAAAGAGCACGCTAAGTCCTAGTCAACCATCCAGCATACTACTCAAAAAGGTCAAATGGACCCAGGGTTTTGGGCCAGATTATTCAAAATTATACCTCCTATTGGGGACTGATACCCCCCCTGGTTTGCAATTTTCTATCTTTTTCTCATATTTTATTTTTTTCAATTATTATTTTATTTGCTTTATTGTTTTGATTTAATTAATTATTTTTACAAAATACAAAAAATGCCTAAAAATCAGAAAAGACAAAAAAACATAATAAATATTTTTTATTTTAATTATTTTCATAAACAAATTGCATGTAAATAAATTAATTTAAATTAGGGTTTTAATATTAATTCTTTTCATAAAAAAATCTAAAAAGAAGTAGAATTAGGTTTAATTAATGTTTTTATTCCCTTTTAATTTTTCTTTCTCATAATAATATTTATTTATTTTATTTATTTTTATAATCAAATTTGCATGTACATTAACTTAGGTTTAAATTAGGTTAAAATTCAATATTTTTCATAATAAATTTAAAAGCCATTAGAATTAGGGTTTGCATTCAATTTTAATTTTAATTAATTCTCTTTTTCATATTAAATCATAAAATACTAAAATACCAAAAACATTTTCTTTTAATTTTAATTTTAATCCCTTATTAATTTTAATTTTGCAAAAGGGTCCAACGCCTTCGTTCGTAATTTCTTATTTCTTCGCATTATTATTCTTATGTCATTTAATAATTATGTACCTCTCCCAAAGCCATGTAATTACTTCTCGCACTTTCAATTTATTTATTTTTTCTGTCAAATCGGGTCCGGTTTAATTTTGGCGATGTGGACCCGCGCCATTTGTAATAGCTTTAGATTTATTTTTCCTCGCAACTTTTAACTGTTAAACAAAGCATGCAAGAATGAATGGCCATAATAAAAACAAGCGTAGAACACAATAACATGACAAGATAAATACAAATGAAAACGACACACAATTCGCACACACCACCCCTAGGGTACGCCTCACTGTTGCCTTGCCTTCGAAAGGTGATCGTCGAGTAGAGGATGTCTTAGTAAGTCCTCATGATCCGGGAACCTGGCATGAGGGTAGCTTCTAAGGTGTCTTCCCATTGCTCTGGTGATCACCATGTCCCGAACCTCGAATTGACCCGAACACCTCCAACGGTGGTGCTACCTACCTCTCAATGGTGGGATGGCACTACTTTAAAGGACATTTACACAGACGAATTCCTTAGGGTAGGTAGACGACTCTAGATACTTGCTCTAATTTCAAAACAAATTCAAAAATACTTTTCACACCGACACCTTTTCAAAAAGCTTTCGAAAGCAACTTTTCAAACACTCTTGAGGACCGATACAAGAGTCGAACTGGAATTTTCAAAGAAACTTTTTAAAACCCACAGTTGAAAAGCAAACAAACCATTTTTGGAAACACAAATGAGCAAGTATCTAAGAGACCATGGATAACCATGGATAGAAAGGGTGCTAACACCTTCCCTTTCTATAATCTACCTCCCGAACCGAGAGCAATCTCTTTAAGGAATTTTTCTGTGCTTTTGTCCTTTCCATTTGGAGAAAATAAAAGATGGTGGCGACTCTTGCTTCCGCGACATTTCGCGAACCAGCGTTAAACAGTCAGTTCCAGATCCACCGATCATAGAACTGGCGACTCTGCTGGGGACTTAACTTAAAGTGAGGTGTACCTTAGGGATAGTTCATAACTATGTTTTCACTTGTATTGATTTGCTTGCTTTACTATTGTGGGTTGCATCGGAGTTCTATAGATCCTAACCCGAATCTGGGGATACCCTGTTTAGGTAGCATAAGCTGTGAGGGATCTGTCCGGCGTAGACCGACACAGGTGAAGCAGTGGCTACGTTGGTGTGGCACCTTGGTCTGTACCGATATCCCTTGTGTCGCAACGAGGAGAATATGGGTCTTCTAAGGAGTCATTAAGCACCAACAACCTTAGAACCTTAATTGACACAACTTGGCCTTTAGAATTGTGGCAGTATGCTACGCCCATTGAGGCTAAACTCTCGTGATGGTTCTGGCCGCAAGAAAAGATTGCGATGCTGGAGTTATGACCGATTGAGGGTAGTCAATGATATTGGGATCCTCTAAGAACCCGTTTACTTTTGATTAGGACAGGTATGAACCAACAAGCTGAAAAAGGGTAGTGCCTAGACCTCATGCTGGCCTAAACTTTAAGGGTTTGCCTTGTGTGACTTGTGTGCCTTACCATGTTTGCCTTTGTATCTATTTGTGGTGTGCTTTATCATAACATCATAGCATCATGAGCATTGCATGCATCCTGCATAAGGACTGACCATTTCAAAGACAAGAGGGTTTCATCTTTGCTCTGTTTTGTAGGACATTATGATGCCTGTGCGAAGGAATACTATCCGGTTCAACTTTGTTCGTTCACCTGAGTTGCTTGATGAGTTGGTTAGCAGAATTCCAAACACCAATTCCTTCATTCAGAGGCATGGTTCCCTTCTCAGTTTAGTCACTGCAAAGTGGGATCAGCAGTTGATGAGTGTTCTAACCCAGTTCTATGACCCTCTGTACCAGTGCTTCACCTTTCAAGACTTCCAGTTGGTCCCTACCCTGGAAGAGTTCTCTGATTTGCTTGGTATCCCTATTTTGGATCAGACTCCCTTTACTGGTTGGGAAAAGATCCTCAGGCTTGAGGACATTGCTGCAGCTCTTCCTTTGACCCATCAAGAGGTAACAGACAACTGGGTAACTAGAAGCGGAGTTAAGGGTTTCTTGGCCAAGTTTCTGATTGGTAAAGCTAACAGTTTCTGGAATGACCTGGACTTTAGGGCATATGAAGACATCTTGGCTCTCCTAATCTATGGGTTGGTCCTGTTTCCTAATCCTGACAACTTCATCAATGTTACTGCCATAAGGATCTTTATGTCTCAGAATCCTGTGCCCACTCTCTTGGGTGACATCTTGCAACAACTTCAGGCCCGTACTACCCGAAGACGAGGAACCCTATGGTGTTGTATCCCTTTGTTGGTGAGGTGGTTTATTTCGCACCTCCCTAAGTTCGTACTGAAGAATCAAGAAGGAAGAGGTTGGGCTCATAGGTTAATGTCTCTCACCGATAAAGACATCATTTGGACTTGCAGAGGTTTGGATGAGATAGCTATTATTGATCGATGCGGGGAATATCCTAATGTTCCTCTGATTGGTACTCAAGGAGGGATCTCTTACAATCCATGTCTAGCACTCCGTCAGTTTGGGAGAGCAAGAAGAGCAGGCCCCCATGAGATGTTGGTTCCTCACATCAGTTTCGAGTTTCAAGTAGATAGTGACGAGCTGCGTCGTAGGTTCATCAAGGCTTGGGACAAGGTTCATAAAGCTGACCCACAAGAGTTAGGGCCAAAGACTTCTTTACCTATGGAAGCCTACTACAAATGGGTCCGCATCCGTGCTCAGAAGTTAGGTATGCTGTATGAAGCTGTCAGACCCATCATCCTTGAGTGTCCTGACAAAGATGGTGTTCCTCCAACTGTCCTTCCTCCTCAGATACCTACTGATTATGAGACATTGAAGAGATCTTGGTCGCAACTGCGAGAAGAGCGGGATTCTTACCGGGAAAAGTTCAACGAGCAGGAATCAAAGATCCAGAAGCTTACCAAGCAATTGGAGAATGAGAGAGCTCTGAATGCCTACATCCGTACTGAGAAGAGGAGACCATGGGATCAATAAGGAGCCCCAGATGTGCTTTTACAGTTTTATTTCCTTTCCAGTATTTCCTTTCATGTAACGCCTAAGGGCAACTTGTTGAATAATTTCAGTTGCAAAGTTGAATCTAATGAAGTGTGTTCCTGTTTGTTTACAAAGTTGATTCCCGATTGTCTTTGAAAACATAAATCATACGCATTTCATACATCATGTGCATAGCAGGTTTTTCCCCTTTTCAGGTTGCTTACAGTTCTTCGCTGTTTATTTCAGCATCATGAATCCCGACTCTGCATCAACTGAGACATCAATCAAGGCTCTTCAGGTGCAGAATGCACAATTCCAGGAATTAATCAAGGGTTTGGCCCAGGGCCAAGAAGAACTGAAGGCTATGCTCCTGAAAAAGGAGAAGAAGAAGAAGAGAAGAACTGTTCTGTTCAACTCGGGCCGAAGGTTTGGCAATACTCTGCAGCATGAAGAGGCTGGTTCTTCTGTTGGCAAGGGTACTCCTCCGGCAGAAGCAAGGGTTCCTAGTCCGGTAGTCTCCGACAACGAGACATATTTTGATGAAGAACAGTACCCTCCTGCAGACGACAGATATAAGCAATTGGAGGACAGGTTGAAGGCTATGGAGGTTCAACAGGTACCTGGGCTGGATTTCGGAGATCTGGGTTTGTCAACTGGTGTGATTATCCCTCACAAGTTCAAAGCACCATCCTTCTCCAAATATGATGGGGCGTCTTGTCCCAAGCTGCATCTGAGGTCCTATGTTCGGAAAATTCAGCCGTACTCTGCGGATAAGAATCTATGGATCCACTTCTTCCAGGAGAGTCTTTCAGGGACTCATCTCGAATGGTTCTATCAGCTGGATGGGACCAAGGTTCGTAACTGGGAGGAGCTGGCTACTGCTTTCTATAAGCAGTATCAATATAATGCCGACCTTGCCCCCACACGTACCCAACTCCAGGGTATGTCGTTAGGTGCAAGCGAAGGTTTTAAGGAGTACGCTCAGAAGTGGAGAGACCTGGCTGGCAGGGTGCAGCCTCCATTGACTGATCGGGAGTTGGTAGACATGTTCTTGGGGACCCTATCTGGGCCGTTTTTCAACCATCTCATTGGGAATTCTTCTGCTAGGTTCACTGATTTGATCTTGACTGGAGAGAGGATTGAAGCTGGGTTAAAGTCTGGAAAAATTCCGAAGGGGGCATCATCTAGTTCTGAGAAGAAACCCTTCAAGAAGGAGTCTAGTGCCATATATGGTTCCAGGAAATCAGAGAGACATGAGCACCGCCAATCTGTCAGTGCGGTAATGATTGCTAAGCCTGCTGCCGCTCCTCGGCCAACTAATCCTCAAAAGGTTGAAAGACCCCGGAGAGAGTTCACCCGCTTGAGTATGACCTTGTCGCAGATCCTGCCACAGTTGCTATCCACTAATTTAGTGACTGTCAGGGAGGCGCCAAAGTTTCCCAACACTGCATCCCCCAAGTACAACCCGAATGCTCGTTGTGCTTACCACTCAGATGGCCCGGGGCACTCTACTGACGACTGTTGGGCGTTAAAGAACAAGCTGCAGGACCTTATTGACGCCCAGGAGGTACAGTTTGAGGCATCTGAGAAGCCTAATGTAGTGACAGCTCCCCTGCCTGCTCATGGAGTGAATGCTATTGGGGACGAAGACGAAGTGGACGATACTGAGTTTGATAGCTGGATCTACCCGGCAGCCGACGGCGGATCTAACAATTGGAGTGCAAAGGACAACTTATCTGTTTCTCTTGTTACTAAGTAATGAATTCCTATGTTTTGGTATCTGTAATAAACAATGATAAACTCTATGGCCCGGTGTCTTACCCGAGGCACCGTGGTTCTATTTGTGAGGGCATACAAACTGTCATTTCATATATCATGAATGAAAATCTTGGACGTATTTTTCGCATTGCAAATATTGTGCTCCTTTTCTGTCTTTCTTTCCTTTTCATATATTTCAAAACAGCTGTATTTACACACACACTCACTCATACAGGTTTCAATCCACTCTGGATCTCACTGATAACAACTCTGCTACTTCCAATTATGACTTCGAAAATCCGATCAACTTAGCCGAAGACGAAGGTGAAGATGATTGCGAAGTGCCTGGCGAGCTTGCAAGATTGTTGCTTCAGGAAGAGAGGGCAATTCAACCCCATGAAGAGCCAGTGGAAACCATAAACCTGGGTACTGAGGCAGACAGGAAAGAGGTAAAGATTGGTGCCAACCTAGAGCTCAGCGTGAAGCAACGGTTAACCAAGATGTTACATGATTATATGGAGATCTTTGCCTGGTCTTACGAAGACATGCCCGGGTTGGATACCGATATTGTGGTCCATCATTTGCCAACTAAGGAAGACTGCCCTCCAGTTAAGAAAAAGGTCCGTCGGATGCGTCCAGAGATGTCCGAGAAGATTAAGGCCGAGGTTATGAAACAGTTTGATGCCGGGTTCCTTGCAGTGACTTCTTACCCTCAGTGGGTTGCTAATGTGGTGCCGGTACCTAAGAAAGACGGTAAGGTCAGGATGTGTGTCGATTACAGGGATTTGAACAGGGCCAGTCCCAAGGATGACTTCCTGTTACCTCACATTGATGTCCTTGTTGATAATACAGCTCAGCACAAGGTATTCTCTTTTATGGATGGCTTCTCAGGATACAATCAGATCAAGATGGCACCTGAAGACATGGAAAAGACTACATTTGTTACTCAGTGGGGCACCTTCTGTTACAAGGTCATGCCATTCGGGCTGAAGAACGCTGGGGCAACCTACCAACGAGCCATGGTTGCTTTATTTCATGATATGATCCATCATGAGATAGAAGTGTATGTTGACGACATGATCGCAAGGTCCCAGACTGAGGAAGAGCATCTAGACCATCTGCAGAAGTTGTTTGACCGGTTGAAACTGTACAAGCTGAGATTGAACCCGAACAAGTGCACCTTCGGAGTAAGATCTGGGAAGTTGCTAGGCTTCGTGGTCAGTGATAAAGGTATTCAAGTGGACCCTGCTAAGGTCAAAGCTATTCAAGAGATGCCAGTTCCTAAGACAGAGAAGGAAGTCATAGGCTTTTTAGGGTGCCTGAATTACATTGCTCGCTTCATCTCACACCTGACCGCTACCTGTGAGCCAATCTTCAAGCTGCTGAAGAAAGATCAGGTAGTACGTTGGAACGATGAATGTCAGGCTGCTTTTGACAGAATCAAAGAGTATCTCCAAGAACCACCCATCCTTATGCCACCGGTTGAAGGGAGACCTCTGATATTATACCTGACAGTGCTTGACAACTCGATGGGGTGTGTGTTGGGGTAGCATGACGAGTCTGGCCGAAAAGAGCATGCCATTTATTACCTTAGCAAAAAGTTTACCGACTGTGAGACCCGATACTCACTGCTTGAGAAAACTTGCTGCGCTTTGGTATGGGCTGCTCGCCGGCTGAGACAGTATATGCTGACTCACACTACTTTGTTGATCTCAAAGATGGATCCTATAAAGTACATATTCGAAAAGCCTGCTCTGTCTGGGAGGATTGCAAGATGGCAAATGATCTTGACGGAATACGACATTCAATATACAACCCAGAAAGCCATCAAGGGAAGTGTATTGGCGGACCACCTGGCACATCAAGCTGTAGATGACTATCAGTCAATGAACTTCGAGTTTCCAGATGAAAGCATCATGATAGTAACTGATTGTGAAGTACCTGGACCGGATGAAGGACCTGAACCAGGATCCCGATGGTCTATGCACTTTGATGGAGCTTCCAATGCTTTGGGTAACGGCATCGGCGCCATAATCATATCTCCACAAGGTACTCATACTCCACTCACTGCCCGGCTGTGTTTCAACTGTACCAACAACATGGCAGAGTATGAGGCGTGCATCATGGGTCTTCAAGCTGCGATCGACCTAAGGATCAAATTTCTAAGTGTCTTCGGAGATTCCGCTCTTGTGATCAATCAGATCAAAGGAGAGTGGGATACGAAACATCCAAACCTGATTCCTTACAGAGAATGTGTGTTGACCTTGATCCCCCACTTCACAGAGATAACCTTCGAACACTTCCCAAGAGAAGAGAATCAGCTGGCGGACGCGTTGGCTACAATGTCTTCAATGTTTAAGGTCAAATGGGATAACGAGGCTCCCCGGATCATCATCTGGAAATTGGACGAACCGGCATACTGTTGTGATCTCGAAACTGAATTGGTGACTGAGAAGCCTTGGTACCATGAAGTGAAGAGATATCTGGAAGCTCAGGAATACCCTGAAGGTGCCTCTGTCAATGATAAGAAGTTCCTGAGGAGGTTTGCAGCCAAGTTCTTCCTTAGCAACGGCATCTTGTATAAGCGAAACCATGATTCAACCCTACTGCGTTGTGTGGATAAGACTGAAGCAGAACGGATCATGGAAGAGCTACATGAAGGGACCTTTGGTACGCATTCCAGTGGACATACTATGGCAAAGAAGATCCTACGGGCAGGATATTACTGGTCCACAATGGAAGCCGACTGCTACCAACATTCTAGGACATGCCACAAGTGCCAGATCTATGCAGACAAGGTGCATGTTCCTCCAGTTCCCCTGAATGTTCTGACTGCGCCTTGGCCGTTTGCAATGTGGGGCATAGATATGATCGGCGAGATTAGACCTACGGCATCTAATGGACATCGCTTCATCCTAGTGGCGATTGATTATTTTACGAAGTGGGTTGAGGCAGCATCCTATGCTACGGTGACCAAGACTGTTGTGGCACGATTCATTCGGCACAACCTGATCTGTCGGTACGGCGTCCCTGAACGAATTATTACAGACAACGGTACCAATCTGAATAACAAGATGATCGCTGAGCTCTGCGAACAGTTCAAAATACAGCACCACAATTCTTCTCCTTACAGACCGAAGATGAATGGGGCTGTAGAAGCAGCAAATAAAAACATCAAGAAAATCGTGCAAAAGATGACAGTGACTTATAAATATTGGCACGAGATGTTACCGTTCGCTCTACATGGGTACCGTACCTCAGCTAGGACGTCAACCGGGGCAACCCCTTTCTCTCTGGTTTATGGTATGGAGGCAGTCTTGCCAATCGAAGTGCAAATTCCCTCTCTCCGGATAATGAAGGATGCAAATCTGAACGAAGATGATTGGATCCAGACACGACTTGATCAGCTCAACCTCATTGACGAAAAGAGACTTGCTGCTATCTGCCATGGTCAGACGTATCAGAAACAGATGATCAGGGCATTTAATAAAAAGGTCAGACCACAGGAATATCAAGTTGGGGATCTGGTAATCAAGCGAATCATCCTTCCTCAGAGTGATCCAAGGGGCAAATGGACCCCTACGTACGAAGGGCCATTTGTGGTTAAGCATGTGTTCTCAGGAGGAGCCGTGATATTGACCAATATGGATGGTGACGACCTTCCTCACCCCGCCAATGCAGACATAGTAAAAAGATACTATGCATGAAAAAGACCCGCTAGGCTGACATGCCTAGGCAAAAATTAGGGCTTCCCGTCGAACCAAAAGGGTTCGGGCAAAATGAAGGGATGAAAATGAAAAAATCTGTACACCCGGCAAGTCGAAAACCTGAAAAGGCGGCTTGGGCAAAAAGGGGTATCCCGGTGGACTGAAAACCCGAAAGGGCGGTCCAGGCAAAAATTAGGGATAAAGCGTAATACTATGTCTCATTGATCACTTTACATCCAGAATCCGGTATCTACATCAAGTTCAGACGGCTTCAATCAGTCAGCTTCACCTTCAACCAAGGTCATCAAGTGATGAGACGCTCGGAGTTATAAAGGCAATAGCAGAGTTGAAACCCAGTGGGATCATTCATATTTCACACAGCTGTTTTATTTTCTTCTGTATAAAATTTGTATAAACGCTCTTGTTCGGCGGCGTTCCTCTTACTAGGACGTCAGCCTCTTGTACACAAAACGCCTATTCACAGGCCATTCAAAAAATCAATACAAATATATTTTCAGTTAAACGTGCCAAGTGTTTTTTTCTTTTACTGTTTTGTTTTGCGAAGAACGTCCAAGGTTCAATTTGTGATATATGCATTGACAATAATTTGCTAACTCATAAATATTTGCATACGAAACAAAGGAATTAATTGCAGGTGACACTAGAAACATGGGCAATAAAAGAGTTGTCTAAACAATCCAATTGTTCTATCCTCCAAGGTACCAAGGTAGGTTCAGCTAAAGAACATGACCAATACGTCTTAATTCCCCAGAGAGTAAGCAAGTCAACGCATTCTTCTCCAAGCAGAGTTATCAAGTCTCAAGGAAATTGAGTATCCTCCCGTAGATCTCAATACTTCCCCAGCAGCAATACAAGCATCCCCGGCAGTCTTGGTCTAAAGATTGTTCCCCGGCGGTATATCAATAGTCAAAAGAGTCACTTCCCCCGCAGTTCAAAACCTCCCCAGGAGAATCCAATCTAGTTCCCCAGGAAAGTTGGAATTCATACCCCAAGCAATAAGCTTATCCCCAGTAAATTCTGGAAGCTTATCCTCGCAAAGCGCGAACGCGTCGACCGGCTTTATTTAAAGAGTTATTTCCTTAACAAGATATAACTGGGTTATCCTCAGCCAAAAGCCACGGAAAGGTCGTCGTCAACACAGTTCTTTCTTATCCCCAGCGAAGTCTATCAGCACTTCCAATACAGCAAAGATATCCTCAACAAGTTATTATCAACAATTCAGCAAAAGCATCTCTATCCCCAGAGTATCACGCCCCAGCATGGTCGCTAAAGTATTTTTATCCCCGCAGAATCTTCCATTTGCCAAGTTTATTCCGCAACGGAGTCATCTTCTCCTACCGGTATTCTTGCAGTTATCATCCCCAGCGGAAGCGAAATCTATTCTCCAATAGCAGCCCAGGAGTGACTTCCCGGCACCCGTCAAGGATTCACTTTCCTAGACAAAAACATACATAAAACATCACATACATCATTATAACATGCATAGACACATCATATCATACAAGTCTCATTTATATTGAGAACATCATTGCTTGACCCATATCATGCATTGCATATGACTGACCTTTACCTTTCAGGAAAGACGCAGTTAAAATTCTCAATCATATTCCAAGACCTAGACCGGTTCAGTTAAATCGACCCTAAGATTTTCCTGATGCTTATCCAGTCAAAGGCCTTCTCTGGTTCAGTCAGATCGACCCTAAGATCTCCCTGATGCTTACCCAGTTGAAGATATTTCAAGACCTAGACCGGTTCAGTTAAATCGACCCCAAGATTTTCCTGATGCTTATCCAGTCAAAGGCCTTCTCTGGTTCAGTCAGATCGACCCTAGGATCTCCCTGATGCTTATCCAGTTGAAGATATTTCAAGACCTAGACCGGTTCAGTTAAATCGACCCCAAGATTTTCCTGATGCTTATCCAGTCAAAGGCCTTCTCTGGTTCAGTCAGATCGACCCTAGGATCTCCCTGATGCTTATCCAGTTGAAGATATTTCAAGACCTAGACTGGTTCAGTTAAATCGACCCCAAGATTTTCCTGATGCTTATCCAGCCAAAGGCCTTCTCTGGTTCAGTCAGATCGACCCTAAGATCTCCCTGATGCTTACCCAGTTGAAGATATTTCAAGACCTTGTCCGGTTCAGTTAAATCAACCCTAAGATTTTCCTGATGCTTATCCAGTCAAAGGCCTTCTCTGGTTCAGTCAGATCGACCCTAAGATCTCCCTGATACTTATCCAGTTGAAGACATTTCAAGACCTAGACCGGTTCAGTTAAGTCGACCCTAAGATTTTCCTGATGCTTATCCAGTCAAAGGCCTTCTCTGGTTCAGTCAGATCGACCCTAAAGATCTCCTTGATTCTTATCCCAGTAGAAGACACCCAAGATTTTTTTCAACGAGCGTTGTTGAAATTAAAGTCGCCCAAGGTTCTCTTACCATTCATGCTAAGACAGTAACCATCCCTGGTTCATTCATCGACGTTTGAAGCTCCAGACTCAGCTCCTGCAACGTGTCAGGTACTTATTTTCTGTTTTGCAGGTATGCAGGTTCTCGCTAAGGAATCTCTTTGGCGATCAATATCTAGATGGCATCTATAAGCCCATCATCCTATCCAGCAATCTCCAAATGGCATCTATAAGCCCATTCCCACATTACACTGCTAACATGTGAGCACAAATTTCTGGGCACTCTAGTGTCCAATCATCTCCTACCCTCGGATTACGAAAGGCACGTCAGCCAATCTGCATCCTCAGGTCTAAGAAGATTGAACAGGGGCAACTGTTGCACCCCAAAATTTGCCCTCCCATATTCTTCAAGAAGTTGCCAAGTCAAGCTGCAAAATTCCCCAAGGGTTGCATAGTGCAAAATTCTCCTATACAGTCAAAGCTAGGGTTTTGAGTCTGATCAAGAAAAGGAAGTTTTCAAAGGCCCAATCAAGTCTCACATGCCTACAAATATGGTCAAGCATCCCCATATCAAGTTTCAAGGCATTCAGCTCAAAATTGCATAGTCAAAACCCTAAGTTGCACTACAGTCAACTGTAGGGGCAAAATGGTCATTTGACAATCAAAAGTTCAAATTTTTGGTCAACATATCATTTTGAAGCCACAAACATCATTTGATCAATGCTTGATCATGATTCTCAAAATTTGGCTCAGAAATCATCAAGATGCAAAAGTTTCCTTATTTGGACAGCTGAAAAAGTCAACTGAAATTGACCAGGGCATAACTTTCACATGGATTATCAGAAAAATTCCATCCAAAGCTCATTTTGAAGAGAAAGACATTTCCTACAACTCATCCTCATACTTCAAGTCCAAGAAATGCTCTCACAAAAAGTTATCAATTTCAACATTATAGGTCATTTTCAAAAGTCAACAAAAAGGGACTTTAAGTCAAAGGCCATAACTTGAGATTGATAAATCAAAATGACATGGGACCAAAGACATTGGTTAGAGGACTCAACGACCTTTCCAAAATATCCAAGAACATGAGAAAAGCTTAAAAATTGAGCAAGTTATGCCTTGTGGAAGTTGGGAAATGTTTGGATATTTTGAAAAGTCAACATTACTTCAAATGACCTAAAATTGCTAATGGGCCCATTTTTCTTCCATGATTCATCATCCATGACATGTGCACGACCACTTGGCCCAAAGGGAAGTATTTTCTCATTTTTTATTTATTTATTTGAATTTTTATTTATATTAATTCATTTAAATCAAATTAAATATAGGAAAAATACTAACCTAAGTTTTCAAATCTTTTTGTACATATTTCAGCCTCAAGATTTCGTGCCTAAGTCAATAAGGAAAGATTTGGAGCAAATTGATCATAATTGGCACAAGAACACTTAAAAAAGATTGAAAAAAGATCCTTAAAAAAATCAAATCTTCAATTCATGAATACAAGAGATTTGATTGAATTTTGTTAACCTAATACATTCACTACATAAGCATAAACCAAAACCTAATCAAAAAAGAGGCTAAGCTGCGCAGGAGAACCAAGAACAAACTTGAAAAAAATTTACAAAAAGTCAAAACTGTAAACACCACTATAGGGCGATTCAAGACCTAATTTTCATTCCAATAGCTTCCTTGGAGATCATTGATCATATTCCAATCAAAAACCTCAAGCTTTGCGCTTTGGAACGGTATACAGAAGTCCCTCTTGTTCCATTTTTTTCATTATCGTGCTTCATTATTTACACACATTCATGGCATTCTAATTATATATTCATGATCAGTGAAGCATTTGCAAACTAACCCATGCGATTAATTGAGTTTTTGCAAGCTGTAGACGATTCCACCATTGCCAAATTCTAGGGTTTTCAGGATGAGAAATTAGGGCTTTTGAAACAAAGTAAAATTAGCCCTCAAGACCACCATCATTGGATTCAGCAGGTCTGGACGAAGAAAACACCATGCTCGCGCCCAATTTATGACCACTTGAGAGCTAATCGCTATTTTCCAATAGCATGCCTAAAACAACGCGTGTGAAACCGTGGCCTAAGTGTTCTGTGTTTCAGAAAAATGGAGAAGACAAATTCGTGGCACCCGGTGATTGGATCATTTAAAATTCGCGCGCGTTAGTGGACCCTGGTCATTGTTTCTTTTATCATGTTTATTTGATATTATATATTAAATGTAATTGAAGTGGCTCAGTGGTAGGTACATATGCTTGTAATGTCCATGACCTGGGTTCGAGCCCCAGGTCTTACATATTTCCATATTATTTTGCAATAACCATTCCCATGCAGCTTCAGCATAAATGCACACCATACATCCTCCAGATCCAAGTGTGCACGCGTCCAAGAGATTCAGATCAAGGGCCCAGAATTAAAGAGCACGCTAAGTCCTAGTCAACCATCCAGCATACTACTCAAAAAGGTCAAATGGACCCAGGGTTTTGGGCCAGATTATTCAAAATTATACCTCCTATTGGGGACTGATACCCCCCCCCCCCCCTTGGTTTGCAATTTTCTATCTTTTTCTCATATTTTATTTTTTTTCAATTATTATTTTATTTGCTTTATTGTTTTGATTTAATTAATTATTTTTACAAAATACAAAAAATGCCTAAAAATCAGAAAAGACAAAAAAACATAATAAATATTTTTTATTTTAATTATTTTCATAAACAAATTGCATGTAAATAAATTAATTTAAATTAGGGTTTTAATATTAATTCTTTTCATAAAAAAAATCTAAAAAGAAGTAGAATTAGGTTTAATTAATGTTTTTATTCCCTTTTAATTTTTCTTTCTCATAATAATATTTATTTATTTTATTTATTTTTATAATCAAATTTGCATGTACATTAACTTAGGTTTAAATTAGGTTAAAATTCAATATTTTTCATAATAAATTTAAAAGCCATTAGAATTAGGGTTTGCATTCAATTTTAATTTTAATTAATTCTCTTTTTCATATTAAATCATAAAATACTAAAATACCAAAAACATTTTCTTTTAATTTTAATTTTAATCCCTTATTAATTTTAATTTTGCAAAAGGGTCCAACGCCTTCGTTCGTAATTTCTTATTTCTTCGCATTATTATTCTTATGTCATTTAATAATTATGTACCTCTCCCAAAGCCATGTAATTACTTCTCGCACTTTCAATTTATTTATTTTTTCTGTCAAATCGGGTCCGATTTAATTTTGGCGATGTGGACCCGCGCCATTTGTAATAGCTTTAGATTTATTTTTCCTCGCAACTTTTAACTGTTAAACAAAGCATGCAAGAATGAATGGCCATAATAAAAACAAGCGTAGAACACAATAACATGACAAGATAAATACAAATGAAAACGACACACAATTCGCACACACCACCCCTAGGGTACGCCTCACTGTTGCCTTGCCTTCGAAAGGTGATCGTCGAGTAGAGGATGTCTTAGTAAGTCCTCATGATCCGGGAACCTGGCATGAGGGTAGCTTCTAAGGTGTCTTCCCATTGCTCTGGTGATCACCATGTCCCGAACCTCGAATTGACCCGAACACCTCCAACGGTGGTGCTACCTACCTCTCAATGGTGGGATGGCACTACTTTAAAGGACATTTACACAGACGAATTCCTTAGGGTAGGTAGACGACTCTAGATACTTGCTCTAATTTCAAAACAAATTCAAAAATACTTTTCACACCGACACCTTTTCAAAAAGCTTTCGAAAGCAACTTTTCAAACACTCTTGAGGACCGATACAAGAGTCGAACTGGAATTTTCAAAGAAACTTTTTAAAACCCACAGTTGAAAAGCAAACAAACCATTTTTGAAAACACAAATGAGCAAGTATCTAAGAGCCCATGGATAACCATGGATAGAAAGGGTGCTAACACCTTCCCTTTCTATAATCTACCTCCCGAACCGAGAGCAATCTCTTTAAGGAATTTTTCTGTGCTTTTGTCCTTTCCATTTGGAGAAAATAAAAGACGGTGGCGACTCTTGCTTCCGCGACATTTCGCGAACCAGCGTTAAACAGTCAGTTCCAGATCCACCGATCACAGTGCCCATATATAAAGTGTGAATTAAGTGGAGTACGTTTTATAACTAAATCCATGGCATTTTTTGGTGTAGGTACCTTACCTTGATATCCTATCCCTTTTCTGCCATTTCTGCTAACTCCATAGATCATTGAAGCCATTTTGCTTATGTCTATGTTTTTAGCTGGAAACTTCTGAAAGCTGTGATCATACTCCTTGATGATCTCATCAGCATTGCTGGGAGTTTCAGGGATTGTTTCCTTCTGAGAGTTTTGCAATTGGTTTTCTAATTTTGAAATTTTATCTTTTAATTCAGAATTCTCCAATTTGAGACTCTCAGTCTTATCAGAGTCAGAAACAAGATTCCTTTTCAGGTTTCTGAGTTTGACTCTGATCTGCTGATATCTTTCCAGAATTTCATTAAGGCTTTCAGCTAGTTCAGCCTTAGTAAAGTTTATAGTAAAGTCAGGGAATACCTCTTCTGTATCTGATTCAGAGTCTGACTCAGAAGCTTCACTGTCTTCTGTTATGTTTGCCATGAGAGCTATGTTTGCTCTTTCATCATTTGATTCTGAGTCAGCTTCAAGTGTGTCAGAATCATCCCATGTAGCCATGAGACTTTTCTTCTTCTCCTTACCAAACTTCTTTTTGGGCTTCTCCTTCTGAAGCTTTGGGCAATCACTTTTGTAGTGCCCTTGCTCGTTACATTCATAGCAGATGATGTCTTTGTTGTTTGGCTTTCTGTTTCCGGAAGAACCTTCAGATCTTCTGTGTCCAGAGGAGGATTCTGACCTTCTGTATCTGGAGAAATATTCATTCTGATTTTCTGATCTTCTGGGATTCCTGAACTTCCTTTGCCTCTGCTTCCACAATTGGTTCACCCTTCTAGAGAGGAGAGACAGTTCATCTTCTTCTGATGAGGACCCATCAGAGATTTCTTCCGCAACCTGCAAAACTTTGGAGTCAGATTTTCTGTTAGATTTTAAAGCTAATGGCTTACCTTGCTTTTGAGGTTCATTTGCTTCTAGCTCTATCTCATGGCTTTTGAGGGAGCTGACAAGTTCCTCCAGAGAGATTTTGTTAAATTTGATCTCTCAGAATGTAAGCCATCAAAGATTCCAATGCATCTCACGTGCATTCTGGAAAGAGAAGAGGTAAGTAAAAAGGTAGAACAAAAGGTCTACAGAGGAATGATTGGCTCTCTTCTCTATCTGACGGCTTCAAGGCCTGACATTCTATTTAGTGTTTGCATCTGTGCTAGATTCCAATCAGATCCTAGAGAATCTCACTTAACAGCAGTTAAGCGAATTTTCAAGTATCTGAAAGGTACTACTAATCTGGGTTTGTTTTATAGAAAATCAAGTGATTACAGCCTGATAGGATACTGTGATGCTGATTTCGCTGGAGACAGAGTAGAACTAAAAGCACTTCTGGAAGCTTCCAGTTTCTGGGAAAAAATCTGATCTCATGGTCCAGCAAAAGACAATCAACACCATGGCGTGTTGATAGGTTTCCCTGACATTCTTCAGTCCGAATGTCATCACTTTGTAGCAGAAGGTACCCCACTGCGTAACAAAAGTAGTTTTCTCCATGTCTTCGGAGGCCATTTTGATCTGGTTGTATCCCGAGAATCAATCCATGAAGGAAAATACCTTGTGTTGAGTTGTGTTGTCAACCAAGATGTCAATATGTGGTAGTGGAAAATCATCTTTAGGGCTAGCCCTGTTTAAATCCCGATAGTCCACACACATTTTGACTTTGCCGTCCTTCTTAGGCATGGGCACAATGTTAGCAACCCATTGTGGATAGGAAGTAACAACCAGAAATCCAGCATTGAATTGCTTCATCACCTCAGCTTTGATCTTTTCAGACATGTCGGGCCTCGTCCAACGGACTTTTTGTTTGATCGGTGGAGAATCTTCTCTTGTAGGGAGACGGTGAACCACGATATCTGTATCTAGTCCCGGAATGTCTTCATAGGACCAGGCAAAGATTTCAACATATTCGTTCAACAGCTGAACTAGACGCTCTTTGACACTTGGATCCAGGTTGGCACCCACCTTAACCTATTTCTTGTCTTCCTCTGTTCCCAGATTGATGGTTTCTAGCAACTCTTCATGGGGCAGAATAGCCCTCTCTTCTTGTTGCAAAAGTATGGCTAACTCTCCAGGCACTTCACAGTCTTCGTCACCTTCGTACTCGGCATGATTGACCAAATCTTCAGAGTCACCGAAGGCTAAGGAAGAATAGTCACCCATGGAATCTGGAGTGGATGGGTACCTACATTTTGTGAGTGTGGGTGTGTGTAAGGGATAGCCATCCTCAAACAAAACAAAATATAAAAGGAAAGAAAATGAACACAACAGTTTATAGATGAAAACGTCCAATGATTCACTTAAAAATGGCATATGATAATGAAGAAATCAAGCCCTTACAAATGGACCTATATGCCCCGGGTAAGGCATAAGGTGAAAATAGTGTACGAATTGTTTAATTATTACAGACCAAAATAGGAAATTGTTCAAAGATAAATTACTGGTTGATGAAAGTGACGGGAACAAAGTCTTTCGCTTCCCAGTTGCTTAATCCTCCTTCGACGGTTTGAAAGATCAAATCTTCAAAGTTATCTCCTTCATCATCATCTTCTAAGGCATTAATTCCATGGTGAGTGATTTTTATGGGTGGTCCTCCAGCCCGGGAGCGACGCACAACTTTTTGGCCAGCAGCAGTAAAACCTAATCCGAACTTGTCCATCTTGTGAGAAAAATCAGGCAATTGCCCGCACATTGTACTCCTTCCCTCTTTGATTACAGCCTCCACATCTTTGAGGGATGCCATCCTAGACACAGGCTTGGGAACGATATGAAATCAGTCATTGTCTTTGCAACTGCGACTTCAGGAGAAACCTCTTCAAAATGTTGGAAAGGCGTTTCTATGAATTCGCCATCCAACTCCACATAGCGGAAGGAGTTGAGGTGACTTATCATGTACTCTTCCTCACCGTGAACTGTTATGATCTTTCCCTGAACTGGATACTTTAGCATTTGGTGCAGAGAGGAAGTGACTTCCCCAGCATTGTGGATCCACGGTCTTCCCAACAAGCATGAATATGAAGGACGAATGTCCATCACATAAAAGGTAGAGTTGAAAATTTCTGTGCCCACTTTGATTGGGATGTCCACTTCTCCGTGAACCATCCTCTTAGAACCGTCGAAGGCTCTAACAACGATGTTACTGGGCTTTAGGGTCAAACCTTCGCAGTCCAATCTGTCCAATGCCTTCTTCGGTAGCACATTTAAAGATGAACCAGTGTCAACCAGAACATGGGAAAGTGTGGTCCCTCTGCATTCCACCGAGACATGCAGCGCGTCGTTGTGCTTCCTTCCCTTAGGGGTCAAATCAGCGTCAGAAAAATCAAGGCCATTATCGGCAGTAAGGCTAGCCATGCACTCTTGAAACTGGTCAGCAGAAGTTTCTTGAGGCACGCGTGCCGTCTTTAGAAATTTGATTAAGGCCTTATCATGAGCCTCAGAGTAGAGTATGAGGGCCAGCATGGAGATTTTGGAAGGGGTATGCCCTAGCTGCTCCATGACATCATAGTCGCTCTTCTTGATTATCTTTAAGATTTCTTCCATCTCTTTCTGGGTGGTCTCGGGGATTACCATAATCTGAGCCTTCGTCCTAACAAGCGCTTCTAATATCCCCTTACCTTTGGTGGCAACATCAGAGGGTCTAACTTCAGGAGTATCAAGTTCTTCAATTACCGGGCTTTGCATAAATGGCTTGACAGGCACAGAAACTCTCGAGGGTTCGAAGACTGCTCGTGGAGGAGCAATCTCTGGAGAGAAGATCCTTCCGCTGCGAGTTATCTTGCTTGTTCCCGCAATATTCCCTATATCAGGGGTTTCATCATCGAAATTCTCTTGGACTGATTCAATCTGCTTGATACCATGGTAGAAGATTTCTCCTCCGTAGTTCCATGTTATCATCTTGTTAGATTTATATGGGACAGGCCCCGGCATGGTGATTTTCAACGGCACAAACTTAGGATCAGGCGTGATCTTAACAGGCCTTTTGCAGGTCTTGGAAAGATCGTCGAAGATGGTTATTATAGCAATGTCATTTGTTGGAGTATCAAAGGTAGCATGAGTAACATGGGTGATAGTATCAACATGAGTCTTTTGAAAGAGGATCTCTTGGGTATCCATCAGGCGTTGGATGCCTGATTTCAACAGTGGGCAATCAGCTTGCAAGTTTGAATAGAAGTAACAGTCTTTTCCACAGCCTGGGAATATCCCGGCTTTCATCAAATTCACTTTAATCACTGGTAACGGAGTCATTAATTCATTAACGGTGGTGACATGAAGATCTTCCATAACGGCATAGACATTATGACCATGCTTCGGCATTGGGGCAGAAATCACATTCGGCTTTTCGGGCGCATCAAATTCTACCTCCTTGGCGTCTATTAAGTCTTGGATGTTGTTTTTAAGAGCCCAACAGTTTTTGGTATCATGCCCTACACTGTCAAAATGGTATGCACATTTTGCATTGGAGTGATAATAAGGAGAAGAGGTATTAGGGTTTTTCGGCGCTTCTTTCAAGTTGGTGAGATTCAGCTTTAACAGATGAGGGAGGACTTGAGCCGGTGTCATGTTGATTCGGGTGAATTGCCGTTGTGGCCTTTCTACCCTTTGCTGATTAACTCTTGGTTGATTGCTGCGAGGTTGATCGGTTGAAGAGTTTTGGATCATCACAGCCCCCATCGTTGGTCGGCGCTCTGTTCTTCCTTGGTTTCTCTGGTTATGAACAACATAAACTTCCTTCTTAGCTGGGAAGGTCTTCTTAATAGCAGTGGAAGCGGAGGCATCCTTCTGAATTTTATCACTTTTAATGCCAGCCTCGACCCTTTCGCCGGTCAGAATTAATTCGGTGAATCCTGTAGATGAACTCTCGATTAAATGATTAAAGAATGGGCCAGACAGGGTCCCTAGAAACATGTCAACCAGCTCTCTATCCGACAAAGGTGGCTGCACCCTTCCAGCCAAATCCCGCCACTTTTGGGCATACTCCTTAAATCCCTCATTAGAGGCCATACCCATACTCTATAGTTGAGTACGAGTAGGCGCTAAATCTGCATTGTATTGGTATTGTCGGTAGAAAGCAGCAGCTAAATCTTCCCAGTTATGAACATCTGATCTCTCAAGTTGATAGAACCAGTCCAATTGTGTACCCGACAAGCTATCTTGAAAAAAATGGACCCAAAGATCCTTATCAGATGAGTGGGGTTGGATCTTTCTGATGTAGGACCTCAGATGCATCTTTGGACATGACAAACCGTCATACTTAGCAAAAGTAGGTACTTTGAACTTGGGAGTAATGATGATCCCAACGACCAACCCTAGTTCTTTGAAATCTAACCCGGGAACCCTTTGCAACTCCATGGCTGCCAACCGATCCTCAAGATTTTTATACTTATCATCCGCCGGGGGATATTTCTGTTCGGAGTAATCTTCATCCTCTTCCTCTTCTTCCTCTTCAACTTCAGATTCAAAAGGCATCGCAGTTCCTTTTCCTTTACCAACCCCTTCATCAGACGTCGAAGGGAACTCGAGAACCTTTCTAGCCTGGTTTTCAAACCTTCTTCCCATAGTGGCCATACCAGTCCCTTTCTTCTTTTTCTCTTTATCTTTCTCCAACAGTGCTTTAAGGTCCTCTTGACCCTTTGCTAAGGTCATGAGGAGTTACTGGAATTGCGAATTCTGTGCTTGCAGATCCTTAACCGTCTGCTCCAAATCCATCTTGCTGAAATAAATAGCAGAAAGATAAGGAAACCTGGTGCGAAGACCTATTTATGCATATGATGAATGATATGTTATTCATGTAATGCATTCAAGGATTCAGAAATTCAAATTTGTTGTAAACAAAAAGAACACACGTCATATTAAGAAGAAATTTGTTAGTACATAAATGCCCCATGGGCAAAATATTACAAAGTTCTTAATGTAAAAAGACATTGTGCATCCTCTTTGGCGCGATGTAACTGTTGAGAGTTTCCTCCTCATGAAGTCGGCGGGTAAGCTCTAAAACCTTCTTCTCACTGGCATATAAGCTGGCTTCAAAAGTATTCCGTTCCTCCTTGAGCTGGATCCAACTCTTTTGCAATTCTTCCAATGATGTTGGCATGTCTGGATGTAGGAGGGTGTATGGAACCTATTCTTTCATAACAGGCTCTTTGATCACGGGGAGAATGTGGGGGTATGACATCATAAGACTATGGGCGCGGGTTCGTACCCACTTGAGATAAGGCTCAAGGGGGATGGAATTCTTGTGCCCCAGTGTCTTACTATCCAACTTGTTGGGCATCCTCCAAGCTCGGATAAACCTTTGTCGAAGTCCTTGAGCGTCGTTGTCGAAGTCAAAAACCAAGTCAGGGATCAGCATATCATGAGGGCCATCCCTCCGAGCATATCCAAATTGCCTTAGAGCTAAACATGGGTTGTAGGTGATGCCTCCCCTAATGCCAAGTAGTGGGACATTATGGAATTCCCCACAACGATCAATGATGATGACATTTTCTTTGGACCGAGAACACCAATGAACATCAGAATGCGTGAGGGTCATCAACTATTGTGACCACCTTAAACCCTGCTCATTCTTCAAAACTGTTTGGGGAAGGTGAGAAATAAACCACCTTGCTAGGAGAGGAGTACATCACATGAGAACACCTCTTTTCCTCATTGTTCGTGTGTGAAATGAGTGTAGGATGTCCCCAAGCAATGTAGGCACAGGATTCCGAGATATGAAAATCTTGACAGCATTCACATCTATAAGCTGATCATGGTTTGGGAACAAGACCAACCCATAGATGAGGAGTGCCACAATCTCTTCAAAAGCTTGTAGATCTAGAGAATTCCAGCAGTCTTGTGCCTTCTCAAACAGAAACTTTGCCAAGAAACCCTTGACACCACTTCTGGTTTCCCAATGACCTTTGATATCAGATGGTTGCAAGTGTAAGGCTTGAGCAACATCTTCAGGCTTTGGTTCTCTTTCCGTACCGTTGCAGGGTAGTTGATGAAGAATAGGAATCCTCAGGAGTTGAGAAAATTCCTCCAAAGTAGGTACTAGTTGATAATCAGGGAATGTAAAGCAATGGTGTAGGGGGTCAAAGAACTGGAAGAGAACTTTTACCATATCTTCTTCAATGTTGGAGTTGACCAAGTTGAGAAGTCTACCATGTCTTTCACTGAAGAGAGAATTCTCAGGAATCTTGGAAGTAAGCTCCTTAAGTTGAGGAGGGATTCTCACAAGGTTTACTTGAATTGTTTTCCTGCGAAAAGACTCCATGACCTACAAAACAAGAACAAAGATGAAGATCCAAACCCTTGAAATGGTTAGTGGATGCATATGATGCTTTATGATGTTCATGATGTTCATGATGTATGCACAAGCATATGTACAAACAAGTCACACAAGATCCTAGTTTCAGGCTTGCATGAGGTTTCATAGGTAAGTACCCTCTTGAAGTTAGTTGGCTCAACCTGTCCTATAAATAGTAACCAGGTTCTAAGGAGCTCAATATCACTGGATTATTTTCTATGTTCATTGTTTCAGTTTGTCCACTTAACTCGCGACCGAAATATTCCAAGAAAATAACCCTCAATGAGTGTAGTATCGAGTATCTACCAACTTTGAACTGCACCAAAGCCGGTCATCTCACTATCCCTAATAAGGCAAAGATGGTCAAGTAAGGTTCTAAGAGTTCATTAGTGCTTCATGACATCACTCAGCGGCCCCGTATTCTCTTTGATTAACTCAAAGGCTACCGGTACTCACAAATATGTCGCACTAATATAGCTATTGCTTCAACCATGTCGGTATACCCCGCACAGTTTCCACAACGTATTGCTATTTACCTAAGAATGTTTCCCAAAAATTCGGGTAGAGGATTTCAAGCCAAATAAGAGAACCAAATGTAAAGAAATCAAAGCAAACAAGATAAGCATGCAAAGGTGATCTAAACCCTAAGGTTACTCCACTTTTAGAATATCTCCCCAGCAGAGTCGCCAGTTCTGTGATACGGTGGAATAACTGACTTGAGGTTTTGCGTTTGTGTTCGCAAATGTTTCAGTTTAGCAAGAGTCGCCACCGACTTTTTATTTTATTCTAAGGAAAGGTCAAAAAGCACGGGAAAGACCTTTGAGATGTTTTCTTGGGTTCGAGGAGTAGATTATGAAAAGGGAAGGTGCAAGCACCCTTTTCATCCATGGTTATCCATGGGCTCTTAGTTACTTGTTTAGATCACTTGCTTTGCTTTTTCAATTGTTTGAAATGGTGCTTTTCAATTGTTTGAAATGGTGCTTTGTGTGTGGTTTTGAAAGATGTTTTGAAAAGAGGCCATCATTGTGGCAACCTTTGTAATGATTCTTGTTTGAATGTATACAAAGGTGTTTTTGTCTTTTGAAAAGATTTCAATGTTTGAAGTTTGATTTGGGAAATGTTTCGAAATTGTGTTGTGAAGTGTGTTTGAAAATAGCAAGGATGTTTTTGCAAGCTTTTGATCAAGTAACTAAGAGCTATCTACCCTATTTTACTCAAAGATCCTTCCTAATGTTTTTAACCCTTTTGATAGTGTTGTTTCACCATTGCATTTGGTGAACAACCTTGTGTTAGGATGTTTAAACGGGACAGGCGCGGGTCATCGTATAGACCATGATAGCAACTGTGTCAAGTATCTTTGGTAATTTTCTTGAGGGACTTGATTATTTTTGTTTAGGCAACTAAGATAGCGTCATCAAGGGACTATGATCTTTTGTTTTGTTTTTGTTTTGCCAAAGTACCCAACATGCATACCATGACCCATTTTTGAAGGCAACAAGTGGATTGTAACCCTAAGGGTGCAAGTGTGTATTGTGTTTGATTTTCATGCATTTTTGTCTTTGATTAGGTCAAACCATTTGTTGATTTTGATTTTGCATACAAACCCTAATTCTCTAATCATGACATAATTGAAAGCGTAAAATGCGAGAATTTAAAGTTCTAAGCTATTACAACATGATTATGGGGATGGAGGTACAATTTTGAATGAGGGGTATTTGACAAGAAATATAAACCCTAATTTACTATTACATCCAAATTGAATTTAATTGCAAGAATAATAAATGAATAATATTTAAATAAACAAAATAAATAAATATCAAATAATATGTATTATGCAAAAAAATGTTTTTGTTTACCTATGTATGTAAAAGTATTTTTGATGTAAAAAGTATAAAGAAATAAAAAAAGATTAATTTCATTTGTTTTAAGGGTAAACCCTAATTTCTTTAAGAAAATAAATACTATATATTATTTATATACAAAAAAATATATTAATATGTGTAAAAATGAAATATACTTAAAAAAGGGTATTTTTTAGTATAAATAATAATAAAAATAAAAATGTAAAATTTTTGCATTTTTATTCTAAGTATTTAATAAAATAAAAGTATATATGTGTGTGTATATATATATATATATATATATATATATATATATATATATATATATATATATATATATATATATATATATATATATATATATATATATATATATATATATATATATATATATATATATATATATATATATATATATATATATATATATATATATATATATATATATATATATATATATATATATATATATATATATATATATATATATATATATATATATATAAAATATGTATAATATAAAATAAAATATGTACAAAAATAAGTTATATTTTAAATAATATTTTCAGTGTGAATAAAAATAAGAAATAAAAAATAAAAGTATAATTTACATATTATTTTCAAGTTTAAGTAAGTAATACAAAAGTATTTAAAATGTTTTCTATATTAGAAAAATTAAAATAAAATGCTAAATAAATGTAAAAAATTATGAAAATATTTTTTAGGCATTTTTTATATTTGGAAATAAATAAACAGAGTTAGAAAATAAAACAAAAATGCAAAAATGTAAAAATATAAGAAATTGGGCCAGGGGGTGCAAAAATGAAAGTGGGAGGTGTTAGAAGCAAGCCAGGCCAAGCCCAGCCCAAGCCAACTTCATCTTCTTCCTCCAGACTGAAACGCGCGCGTGCCCTAGTTCAAATGCTAGATCCTGTATACGTGATCTTTTGCCAAAACTCACAACATCAAACTTGTAGAGAATTTCAAGACGATTCCAACCATATAAAAACTAATCCTAACTCTCAAAGACCAGAGAGAATTTCTCTGGCCCTAAAATTTGACCTAGTTTTTTCAGCATATTCATGGATGAAATTCTCCTAGCACACTTAATATAAATGAAAACTGAACATATGTATGGCTTCCTAGCAATGAACACTACATTTTTTATTCACAAACCTAAGGCTAAATGTTCCTAATTAGAGAGATAGAAAGTGAGGAAAAACCTGTTTCAGTTGGATTCGTGTAGGGTAATCCAGTGCTTCTCAACAAGTTTTGAGGTGTCTGGTAGCTTGCCTGGACTTTACTTGATCTTTTCCAATAGCTAGCTTGCCTTGAAAGTCCTTGAAACAACCTATAGAACTCAACCTGCACAAGCTTGAAATGAAAATGGTGAACACTATAAATGGAGTTACAGTTGTCAATGGAGGTTTGGGATAGCTTGAGTGAGTTGAATGGAAGGTGTTTGAAGCAAAAAGGGGCAAAACGCACGAGCCAAATGAGCTATGGCACTCAAGTTGCAGCACCTTCCCTATTTTGCCAAAGAAGTGTGATTTCTGGCTATGAGGTGCTTAGGGGATCAAACACTCGTGTATCTTGCTCAAAGGGTTGTGTGAAAGTTGTTTGAAATCTTTGTGTAAGTTCACAATGGCTAGTTTTCAAGTTGTGAGGATTTTGACAAGATGCTTGTTTTTGAAGTAAGAATGGGAAGTTGTGTTTACAGGCCTGCACAAGCCATCAAATATGCTGCATACAATCCTCTTGGTCCCTGCAATTTGTGGATTTGATTTGGCTTCTGAGATCTTGGCTCTATGCTCAAAGATCATGGTTTGACATAAAACATACTTTTTCAAAAATGGAAATGTGCCTTTTACCATTTAGGGATTAGTTTTGTGTACAATGTCCAAATGACCAAGATAATGTATTAGCCTAATGGATTTGCATTAAATTAAGGAGTGTGAAGTGGTTTAGAGGCCTGCAAACTAGTACAAGGCATGCTGGTTTGAAAATGCCACTTAAGTGAACATGAATTTGCCATGGATACAAAGTGAGTTTTTGCCAACTTCAAGCATTCGATTCTCCCTAACCACAAATGTGTTTGAGGAGTTCTTGGATAATTTGGAAATCTTGAAACATTCTCTATAATCCATATTTGAAATTCAACTTGAGAATCCAAGTGGAACTATGTGAAAAATGGCCAAGAAGATAGGTCAAAATCCTGCCTAAACTAGGGCAAAATTTCACTAAGTTAAAAGTTTTAGGCACCCTTGTTCCAAAAATCATAACTTGAGATCCTAGCTTCTTTTGAGAATACTTTGTGAATAAAAGTTGTAGAATTTGAGTAGGACTACAACTTTCAAGTTGTAAGTTTTGTTTGAATCCATTTGCATCATGGTGAAAATGTGGGACAAAGTTAGAAAAATTAAGAAAATTTCATAACTTAGAAAAATTCTAAGTTATGAAAATTTTCAATTTCAAACCCTAATTTGCAATTTTGGGTTTCTTGATGAACAAGTTTCATAATTTGACATGTCTTGATGAAAAATGACCCTTGGCACTTGATTTTGACCAAAAAGTCAAAGTTTGACTTTTTAGTGTACAGTCAAATTTTGATCAGTTGACTGAATAATTCATTTGTCAATCCCATGCATTTGAGATCTTTTGAACTTGTTGAATAGGTCAAGATTAGGCCATTGAGTCCTTGAGTCCTTGGTTGAGCTTGAATTGCCATTGGCTAGGTCAAAAGGTCAGAAATTGCCTTTGTACAGGCAAAACCCTAAAAATGACCATTTTACCCTTTTGGTGATCTGATCAAATTTCTTGTGGAATTATGGTCCAAACTTGATCAAATGGTTCATATGAGTTCATAATATTGACTTGGGTCAAAATTAATGAGGTTTGACTATAAATTGGCCACAGTTGACTTTTTCCCAAATACAGATGATTTCTAGGTCAACTGTCCAATTGACTGGGCAAAAATTTGATTCAAGGCTTGAAACTTGGTATGGACAAACTTATGAGTCCAAAATGAAGTATGAAAGTCACCTTGGGCATTGTAAGTCAAAAAATCCCTGTGCAAACTCAAACCCTAATTTAGGTCATCAATGCAAGGAGATGTCTTGAGCAGAGCAGACCCTAGCTTGATCTTGAGTTCCAAGAGCCTTGTGATGAGAAATGTTGATAAAATGAGAGGGAAAGTTTTGGGGTACAACACCTACCATGTATTTCTATGAATGGAGAGCATTCAGGAACCCTTGATGCCAAATCCTTAAGCTGAAGAGGTACTTTTACCAGACTGATTTGGATAGTGAATCTGCGGGCGAGAGCCATGTCCTACAAAACAAGACAAAAATAAACTCTAAGGATCCTTGAAATGGGTAGTATGACATGATATGTTATGATGTCATGATTATGCTCAGATGTAGCAGATATAGCAAGCACAAACAAGTCACACAAAGACCTTAGGTTTAAGGCTTGTATGGATTTTAAGGTGATACCCTCTTGAAGTTGGGTTGGTTCAACCTGTCCTAAATTTAGTAACCGGGTTCTAAGGGATCTCAATATCACCGGTATTTCCCCTAAATCTCGTTCCGATAGACAATTGACTTGCCACTAAACAAAAGTCAAGGGTCAAACCTCAATGAGTGTAGCATCGAGTATCAACCGACTTTGGGTTTACACCAAAGACGGCTATCTCACCATGTCCTAAAAGCCAAGTTGGTAAATTAAGGTGCTAAGGTCAGTTGATTCTTTATGATACCACGCAGTGGCCCCGTATTCTCCTTGATTACTCAAGGGCTACCGGTACACACCAAAGTATCGCATCAACGTAGCTACTGTTTCAACCGTGTCAGTATACCCCACACAATTCCCTCATAGTTTATTGCTACTTACCTAAAAAGGTTCCCCAAATCCGGGTGAAGGATCAAAGTAAACCCAAACAAGAAACCATAATGTAAAGCATGCAAGTCAAACAACCCCACTTTTAAGTATTTCCCCAACAGAGTCGCCAGTTCCGTAACACGGTGGGACAACTGACTTGGTTGTTTTATGTTTGATCGCAATTGTGCAGATAGCAAGAGTCGCCACTGACTTTTATTTTATCCAAAAGAAAAGGCTGAAAAGAACAGGAAAGACCTTTGAGATGTTTTCTTGAGTTCGGGGGGTAGATTATGAAAAGGGAAGGTATTGGAACCCTTTTCATCCATGGTTTTCCATGGGCTCTTAGTTTCTTGCTAGATCACTTGCTTTTGTTTGAAAATGTGCTTTGTGTGGTTTTTGAAAGTATTTTGAAAATGTCTTTGTAATGGTTCTCGTTTCTATAAGAACGCGTACAAGGTGTTTATTTCGAAAATAGTTCAAAGATGTGTTTGTGGAGTGTGATTTTTTGAAAGTATTTGGAAATATGTTTTTGTAATGGTTTTCGTCTCTATAAGAACGTATACAAAAAACATTTGTCTTTTGAAAAAAAGGTTTTAATATGAAAGTGTTGCTGTAAAATGTTTGGTTGTGAGCAAGCGAGCAAATAGGAGCGAATCTACCTACTCAAAAGGTCTTTAAATGTTTCTTTTCCTCCTCCTTTAGATGTTTCTATCTCACCATTGATTTGGTAAGAAGCCCCATCGTTGGATATTAAGGGACAAGCGCGGGTCGTTTTGTACAATCATAGAAGGCAACTTGTGAGACTCTTTAGCAATTTTTCGCAAGGGACTAGATCGTTTTACCGAAGACAACATCGAGGGACATCGAGGGACTACAATCTTTTTTATCGAATGGTTTTTGCTAAAGTGTCCCATATTCGAGGGACATGACTGTTTTTCCGAGGCAACGAGCGAGGTTACCCTAGGGGTGTGTGTATGAAAAGTGTGTTTGCTTCAAGTTATTTTGTCTTTGAAATTAGGTTATCTAGCGATTGATTTTGAATCTTTCCATGCACGCCTAATTACTATACAGTATAAGGAAAACAGTAAATTGCGGAAATTAAAATTCTACGCTATTACAGAGCTTTCGGGAATGGGGGTACAAATTTACAAATGGGAATGGATTATTATAATTAAATGTCCAAATAGGAAAACAATACAACCAAATCGAATCGAGAAATTAATCGAAATTATAACAGTTTATGAAATAAAATTGATTGACAAAGTATAGAAATTTTTGGTATTTTTGTTTGTGACAAAATTCAAAAATAAAATAAAAACCTATTCTATTATTAATTTTTTTTGGAATTTTCATCATGCAGAAACTAAACAATTTAAAAGAAAACTTATTAAACAATAAAATATTAAGTAACAAAATTATTCACAAAGTCCTAAACAAAACTAATTAAGAAAATTAACTAGTTTAGAAACTATATTTTTATTTAATTGAATTTTAAAATCTAAACTAAAGATTAAGAAAATTATTAAGACAAGATAAAATAGGGGTTTTAAGTAGAATTAAGGGAGATGGGGTGAGTAATTCGCTGATGGGCTTGGGGTCTGATGCCCAATAGCCAAGTTTTTATTCGTTGTCCAACAAAAATACAAAAAAGTAAAAGAGGGTTAGAAAAGAAAAAAAAACGTCCTCAGGGGGGCTTGAACCCGAGTCTTTACGCTTGGACACCAACACCACAACAACTGCATCATCTGATCATTCATTTATTTTGGCGCTTCTGCTGATATATAAATTGAACTTTGAAAATTGGGTTAGGCCAAATAAAACAGGCACAAACCCGGTTTTGTGAAGAGAATTGGAAGAGATTTCTTGTAACCTAATTGGGAAAAAGGCGCCGAATGTTGATGGGAAGGGTGAAAATTATAATTAAGTTTTTTTAGTTATTCTAACACAAGCAGATTCAATTTTCCAGAAAAAAACAAACAATATTGATTAGCATAATAACTAAAACCTAATCCCTCTCTCCTCTATATCGCGATATCTCTCTTTCAATTCTCACTACAACCATTCTAATCTCTTGCAGCCTCTCTCCGTAAATCAACAACAATAATGAAAAATCACCTATATTCATCTCCCTCTACTTCAGTTCTTATCTCACACGCCATGGAAACAAACACACTTGGTCTCTCTCGACCTCACACTCTTAACAACGACCATCACTTTCTCTTGAACGACTCATCATCAAACCAAACCTAGAAACCTGATGCAAACCCTTACCCCCAAGTTTCGTATTCATATTACAGATAAATCACAGATAAAAGATGAAGATGAAATGAGGGAACAAAAATAATGAAAAGACAAAAGGTATGAATCTGACCTGTTCTTCAGTTATTCTGCTATTCACATTTTGAATCTCTATTCTTCTTATTTTTCTTCTTCGTGTGGTTGTTGTCGTTGTGTTGTTAATTGAAACTAATGATGCATGTAGCGTGAGGTTCGGTTGTAGACGAGCAGATTTGAAGAACAATGATGATGTCTGCCTGGTTTGGAGACGACAAAATCTGGTGGTGGGGTTTCGGAAGTTGAAGAGTTGCTTTATGGTTTCAACAGAGACGCGAGGCTGTTGCAGAAGTTAAAGGATGAGGTTTGTTCATAACAGGTTGATGCCGATGAATTTGCGAAGCACTTGGGTGAGTTAACAATGTTGAATGGAGGTACGGTTTGTATGTTGTTTCTGTATTCCGCTGAGTTTCTTGTGTGTGTTTCTGTATATTGTTTTTTTAAACTGATTTGTGAAGCTCTGTAAAATAGAGAGGATGAATGAAATTTGGTGGGAGTTTAGAGGTTGAAATAACAAAGGGATTGTAGTGTTTTTCAGATGGGTGTGAAGAGGTTGAAACTTTGTGATTTTAGTGTAAGAGCAGAAATTAGAGGTTGTCTTCGTGTCCCCTCTTCCTCTGTGATTGTTGTTTCTTTATAAGTGAATAAGAATGGAATTTTTTGGGGGGGGGGGGGGGGGGGGAAGGATATGGATTTTTAAACAGAATTGTTATGCTGACCTTGGGCCTTTTAGATGCAGGCTTCAAATTTGGTATTTGTGTGCAATTTATTGGACATGTTTGGTTCAGATTTTTGGACTGTATTGACAGGGTTATTATGCAGGCTAGGTGATATATCTTTCATCTTTCTTTTTTCATCTTTCAATGAAATAAATCATTTTGCTTTTTATACAATTTTCTGAAGGATTTGCACTCTTTTTTGGAAAATGATGACAGGGTTTTGATAGCTTGCATTGCTACATTTGATATTTTTGACCATTTGGCCTGTTGCTTGTTGTTTTGTGTGTTTTGCAGCTTGGCCGCAAGTTTTCTTTTGTTAGCTGCTGTCTGAAAGCCTAGCTGCTGCACTAGTCTGCTGTTTTGTTGTTTATTTTATGTTGCAGGTTTGCCCTGCTGTTCTATTTGTTGCAGATTTTTGCTTGGCAGCCTAGCTGCTGCTCCTTGTTTTGTTTGCTGTTATTTGCTTGTTTTTGTTCCAAATTTCTTTTCCCTTTTGTGAACCAAAAAGGTCAAACATTTTGTGATTTGCAAAAGTAGGAGGAGGTATCTTATGATTGAAAATAAAACCTTTGAAAAATCTGATTCCAAAGTGCCAATCCTAATGATGAAATTTCTCTTTTAACAAATAATTATTGTTTAGAATCTTTTCTCATGTTGATCATTGCTAACTCCTTCTTTTTCTTTTGTTACATGTACGAGCAATTGAATGGCGAGCGAGGCAAGGTGAAGAGAAAGCCACGACTAGCAATGAGGAGTTTCTTGAAGATGAAGCAAACTTTAAAAACAAACATTTATTTCTTTCTTTGTAAACAACAAATGTAGCTTGTGATTCAATTTATTTTTTTGCATGTAAACCCTTTCGCAAATTGTCCAAGAATGTAACCCGAACACAACATTTGAATGAAATGTATGAATGATGAATTTGTTGTAAGTCTTGAATTCTTGGAAACTTGGAATAATCCTCTAGAAATTAGGGTGTATTTTCCTCAAAATTCTAAACTAATAAATCTTCTTGAATTGATATTGCAGTTTAATTGACGAACTTGGATATTTGATTTTGAACCCTTGAAATGCACTCCAAGTAGAAACACATAAACCTTTTTATCATGAACCAAATCTTGATGCATAAACAAAGAAACTTAAGAAACCTGATCTATATCCAATTTCAATTCAGTAATTACTAATGCTTCGAACACAAGCAACTTGTATTATAAACAATATATAATCAATGAAACTTCAAACTTAACATCTTGCCTTTACCCTTGACTTAGTGGAGAACAAACTCAACATGAAATCAATTCTAAGTCCCAAAATGTTCCAACGAATTTCATGGCCTTCTAATCGCATTTGGCTATTGATCCTTGAAGCAATCTTACAGACGACATTATTTGCAATATGTTGCAAAAAGAACCATCCCGATATGATGAAAATCGGAAGAGTTGCGATCCTTGAAAGTCTAGTAACAGTTACTTGAGATTAAGCCAAAGTCCACAAAGCGGCCTCTAAAGTATCCAAACTTTTGATGATCTTATGCAAATTATTGGCTCTTGACTTGTAAAGATGAGTTAATGAGGGCGTAACAAGGAAACAAATACTCAAAGAATCACTCATAAATATTGAATATCAAAGAAGTTATGATCTTATGAACTTGATCTTGAAAGGGTCGACTTTTATAGTTGATTTTTAGTCATTTGAGCCATTGACTGGGCACACTCGCGATGCGGGGCTTGAAACTTGGCACGAATATCCTTGAGGACACATGAAGACTAAGAAGACCAATTGAAACTTCAGAAACTCAATTTTCTCTGAGAGATACCAAACCCTAATTGTTGATTTACTGCGTAGAGAGAGAATCTGCCTGACCAACTTCTGAGCCAAGTTGAGTATTCAAAACACCCTAGAATATGAAAAATGGGAGGGCAAATTTTGGGGTACGACACAAGTCCTTAAGTGTGTTTGGAGATTCAGCCTTAGTCATCAGTCGGATTAAAGGAGAATGGGACACTAAACACCCTAACCTCATCCCCTACAAAGAACATGTGTTGACACTAATCCCACATTTTGAGGAAATTACCTTTGAGCATTTTCCACGAGCGGAAAATCAACTAGCAGACGCGCTAGCCACAACGTCATCCATGTTTAAACTCAAATGGGATAACGAGGCTCCCCATATCACCATTGAACGGATGGATGAACCAGCTTACTGTCACGAGATCGATACTGAAGAAGTAATGAACCAACCTTGGTTACATGAAGTCAAGAGGTATCTCGAGGCTCAAGAGTATCCAGAAGGAGCTTCAGTCAATGATAAGAAGTTATTAAGGATATTTTCTGCTAAGTTCTTCATCAGCAATGGCATTCTCTACAAACGCAACCACGACTCTGTTTTGCTTCATTGCATAGACAAGGTTGAGGCAGAAAAGATCATGGATGATCTACAAGAGGGCACTTTTGGCACCCACTCCCGTGGGCATACGATGGCTAAAAAGATCCTAAGGGCAAGGTATTAATGGTCTACCATGAAAGCAGATTGCTATCAGCATTCACGAACTTGCCACAAGTGTCAGATCTACACTAATAAAGTGCATGTGCCTCCAGTCCCTCTAAATGTCCTAACTGCTCCCTGGCCATTCGCGATGTGGGGCATCGATATGATTGGAGAAATCAAACCTACAGCTTCTAATGGACACCGCTTCATCTTAGTGGCCATTGACTATTTCACGAAGTGGGTTGAGGCAGCTTCTTTAGCTTCCATTACCAAGAATGTCGTGGCCCGTTTCATCAAACAGAATCTCATCTGTCGGTACGGCATCCCAGAGAGAATCATCACAGACAATGGTACGAATCTCAACAATACTATGATCACTATACGCGTAATTCAAGATCCAGCACCATAATTCATCTCCTTACCGGCCGAAGATGAATGGTGCTGTCGAAGCCACAAATAAGAACATTAAGAAGATCATACAAAAAATGACAGTAACCTATAAGGACTGGCATGAGATGCTACCATTCACTCTCCACGATTATCGTACCACGACGCGCACATCAACAGGGGCAACTCCCTTCTCCTTGGTATACGGCATGGAAGTTGTTCTACCAATTAAAGTACAATTACCTTCTCTAAGAATCATAAAGGATGCAGGGTTAAATGAAGACGATTGGATCCAAACTCAACTTGACCAGTTGAACCTAATTGATGAGAAAAGGCTCACAGCTGTCTGTCATGGCCAAATGTACCAAAAACGCATGATCAAAGCCTTTAACAAAAAGGTCTGATGCCAGGTATATCAGGTTGGTGACTTGGTAATCAAGCGTATCATATCACCACAAGGTGATCCCAGGGGAAAATGGACTCCTAAGTATGAAGGACCATTTGTGATCAAAAGCATATTCTCTGGTGGAGCAATGATCTTAACCACTATGGATGGTGACGACCTGCCGCACCCTGTGAACTCGGACATAGTCAAAATATACTACGCATAAGATACCCGCTAGGTTGACACACCTAGGAAAAACAAGGGCATCCCGACGAACCACAAAGGTTCAGGCAAAAATTAGGGATAAAATAAAAAAATTTGTACACCCGACAAGTTGAAAACCCGAAAGGGCGACTTGGGAAAAAAGGGGTATCCCGGTGGACTGAAAACCCAAAAGGGCGGTCCAGGAAAAAGTTAGGGAATTAAAGCGTATGACTATGTCCCGTTGGATCACCTTACAGACAATCTTTAGCTTCGACTGACAAACTCAGCGATTCTGATCAATCCAATCAACTTCGGACAAGGCAGCAAGTGGACAAGATGCTCAAAGACACGAAGGCTATAGCAAAATGGGAACCCCATGAGATTATTGCACATGGCTATCTTTTCTTTGTATCAAATTTTCATTTTTCTATGACGACATTCTTTTACTAGGATGCTCGTCTCATAGTACAAAAATACTTATTCAAGTTAATACAAAGATATCTCTTTGAAAGTGAAAAACTATTTGTTTTTCTTTTTCCGTGCTTTGTTTGCGAAAACGTCCACTGATTTATTTTTCAACATATGCATTTGAACGTAACTACTGTTTACAAATGAACAAAAAAAAAGGAACAGAAAATAGAAAGACAATCACTAATGGATTTAAGAAATAGGAAATATCTTTAGACTATTCCATAAAATCCCCCACAATGTGCAGCTTAATGATATCAAGCTCTCTCACATCCCTGGCGGGACAAAACTTCCAGCTATCACTCCCCAGTAAAAGTCGCCCAATTTCTAAGGATTCCCCAACAGGATTTCGCAAGCAATACACGACGTTTCCTTTACACAACAAAATTTATTTCTCTAACAAATGAAAGCTCATCAACTCATCAGTAACTTCAAAACATGAAGACATACATCCTTTTTACCCAGCGGTACTCGAGGATTTATCTTCCCCAGCAACACTCCGGCATAACTGTTAACATGTCCATACATTGCACCCATACGTCATAACATTGACATCACAAATGCATACGAAATAATCTCATTTATTTTGAGAACATCGTTACACCATGCATTTCATACATCATGACATTTCATACAACTAACCTTCCATCTTTTTCAGGAAAGATCAATCAACATAAAATTATCGTCAACAAGTCAATTACAGATCAATTCCCAAGAAAGGATTGGTCAACCATCTACACAATAGATGTTTCTTTCAGACTCCTGCTGGTTCAGTTTAAATATATCAACAATTTATTCTGATTCTTATCCCGTATTTGTCTTCTCTGGTTCAGATAAATCTCTCAATGATTTGTTCTAATTCTTCTCCAGATCCCTTTCGGGTTCAGATAAATCTCTCAACAATTTATTCTGATTCTTTCCCACAGACGCTTTCTCTGGTTCAGATAAATTGCACAAAGATTTACTCTGATTCTTTCCAGTTAAATAACTTTCAAGGACTCTTTTGGTTGAATTTAAACCCCTCAACGGTTTATCCTAATACTTTCCAAAGGAACCTTTCGGGTTCAAATAAGACTCTCAATGATTTATTCTGATTCTTTTCCGCATGCACTTTCTCTGGTTCAGATAAATCACTCAAAGATTTACTCCGATTCTTTCCAGTTAAAGAACATTCAAATTTTAGTTTAAACCCCTCAATGGTTTATCCTGATACTTTCCAAAAAGAACACTTCTAGTTCAGATAAATCTCTCAATGATTTATTCTAATTCTTCCCATGTCAAACAACATACAAGACTTCTTCTGGTTCAGATAAGTCGCTCCAAAGATTTATTTTGATTCTTTTCCAGTTGAAATCAGGTACAAACTTAGTACAGTCTCTGTCAACAGTCACCTTTGAATGGCATCTACAAGCCTATCTCCAGCAAATCTCCATCATTCCTCAAATGGCATCTATAAGCCCATTCACAATCCATCTTCGAGTGCAAATTTCTGGGCACTCTAGTGTCCAATCATCTTCCACTTTCAAGTCACGAATGGCGGATCCGCCAATCTAACTCTTAGGGTTTAAGAATATTGAACAGGGGAAGCTATTGTACCCAAAAAATTTCCCTCTCATTTATCAAATATTTTCTCACAAGATCTCCTTTGGTTCAAGACTGCACTGGGGTTGATCAGCTCAAGACACCTCCTCAAGCATTGATAACTGAAAATTAGGGTTTGAGATTTCACAAGGACATTTGGACTTTTAATGCCTCATATGACTCTCATGTATCATTATGGACCCCCAAGATTACTCATGTCAAGTTTCAAGCCTTGGATCACATTTTTACTCAGTCAATTGAGTAGTTGACCTAAAAATCAACTATATTGGGGAAAAAGTCAACTGTGGCCAATTTATAGTCAAACTTCATAATTTTTGATCCATATCAAAATTATACACTCATATGTATCATTTGATCAATTTTGGACCATAATTCCTCAAGAAATTTGATCAAATCATCAAAAGGGCAAAATGGTCAAAATTAGGGTTTTGATTGAGAAAGGGCAATCTCTGATTTTTGACCTAGCAAATGGTTAATTAGTTTGAGGCATGATATCAATAGTTCAATTGCATCATTATTACCTAATGGCATGACTCAAAATATTGCTCAAGATCAATTAGATTGATAGTTGATTTTCAGTCAACTGAGCAAAAGTCAACTGTATACTGAAAAGTCAAACTTTGACTTTTTGGTCAAAATCAAGTGCCAAAGATCACAATTCATCAAAACATGTCAAAATATGAAACTTGTTCATCAAGAAATCAAAAAGTCAAGATTTCATTTTGAAAAGTCAAAGTTTGCAAACTTAGAAATTTTTCTAAGTGTTGAAAACTTCATGTTTTTTCACAACTTTGAGCCAATTTTTCACCATGATGCAAGGTGATTCAAAAGAAACTTTCAACATGAAAGTTGTAGATCTCATGAGATCTACAACATTTCATTACACAACTTCTCCTATAAATGCTTGGATCTCAAGTTATTAATCCATGAAGTCATGATCTTGAAACTAAACACTTAGTGAAAATTTTGCCCCAGTTTAGGCAGGATTTGGACCTAACTTCATGGAAAATTTTCATATAGTTCCAAGGAGAAATTTTAAAAGTGGTTCAAAGAGGGGTTGTAGAGAACATTACAAGCTTTCCAAAATGTCTAAGAACTCCTTGAGATCATTCTTGAGCAAGGAGAATCGAAGAGAGGAAGTTGGGGTTTCAAGTTGTTTTACAAGGCAAATTTTGTGATGAACAAAATTCAAATCTCAAACCTATGCTGCATAATATTTGCTTTGCAGGCCTCAAACTTGTTAGGAACTCCATAATTAAATGCTTTCACATCTGTTAGAGGCTTCAACTCAAGCATTCAATGCAATGCCCATGCTTTATGTCCATTTTAGGAAGAAAGTGCACAATGCCATTTTGAAAAAGTAGCTTTATGCACAAAAGTTGTTCTTGAGCTTTGAAATTATTTTCTTCTGATCATACACGACCTATAACTTAAAAGAAGTTTGTCTCAAGCCTCACAATCAATCAACCCATGCTTGTACTTCATCTTGGAACTTCACTTTCACTTTTCTTCAAAATCAAGTAACATAGCAATCAACCTATATCTTGTACTTCTGACCCTCTCAAGCAATCAAGCCTTCTCCTTAATTATGCACAAGTTATTTGCATCAAAACACACGCATACAGAAGCCCAAAAACTCACAGTAACTCAGAGCTATAACACATACTTCCATTCTTGCATAACTTGACCAAAAACTTGAAACTCACATCTCCCTCGTACGTTTTCAAGCCTTTTGGTTCCTAAAGCTTCTAAACATCATTTAGAAATCATCCCACACCCTGTTACAAGACTGTAACACCATTATCACCATCTTCCATTTTCAAAAACAGAGTTTTGCACTTGGACTTCTCCAGTACGATTCAACCATCTCCAGTATAAACTAAACATTGCATTAGCTTCCTGGGACCTTAGTGGAGCTATTTTGATCATCACAACACCTTGAGGAGTGCTCAAACTCAGAATAATCTTTCCAGTTTTGAAGTAAGTTTCCTTAACTTAGAACTCTTCATACAAGCATCATTAATGGTTTATTTGTGAATAAGAAATGTAGATATCATTGTCCCGAAGCTAACCATGTCCTTAGATTTCATTATTATTGCTTGAGTAGTTAGAATTTTGGAACTGAACCTCTGAAAATAATTAGGTCAGGATTTGGAACTTTCAAAAATTCTCATTCATCTTTGATTTATAGTTTATGATATTTATATTGTTGGATTCATATGAAAAAATGGAACAACTTTCATGTTTGCATTTTCCATTTTTGTTGAGAAATGGTGAAGTTACAGGTGGTCTGGCTGGAGGTTAAAGATGAAGTGTGTTCAGGACTTGTTTTGCCTTATATATTTATCATTTCAGTTATATTAACGGATGTACAACCACCTCAGTGGTAAGGTAGCGCGCTGGTAACCAAGAGGTCATAGGTTCAAACCTCAACGCGCTGCCTTTTACATTTTTTCACATTTTCTCACTTTTTTTACTCTTGCAGCGCCTGGGCCTCCATTTGTTTGGGCTTAACCTTTTTTTTTCTTTTTTTTCCCCTGCCTTGTTGTTAACACCCCTGGCCCATTTATATTTCTTTGTTATTTTTATTTCGTTTCTTTTTTATTTCATTTTCATTCTATATTTTCTTTATTATTACTATTATTATTAATATCATTATTATTATTATTATTTTCATTAATAAAAAATGCAAAAAAATATTTATATTTTATTATTTATACTTATTTAGTTTATTTTTCATAAAAATAAAAGAACTAAAACATTTTCTTTAATAAATTAATTTCCTCTTTTTAAAAATACTTAGATAATAAATTTTAATTATTATTATGTTATTTTGTAAATTAAAATCAATTTAGAATTTAGGATTTTTATTTAATTATTTTTATTTACTAATTTAATTAAGTTCACAAAAACCCTAAGAACTTGTTTTTCTTTAATAAATTTATTTATTTTATTTAAACTTAATCTTAATTTTTTTCTTTTTAGTTAATTATTTTTATTTTAGTTAATTAAGTCAAAAACCCTTTTCATGAAAAACCAAACAAAAAAAATCACATTTCTTCTTACATTTTATATTCTTGTATTTTATCTTTATTTTGTACATTTATTCAAAATTCAATATGGTTGTAATAATTATTTAGATTTAATTTCTTGCAATTCCCCATTTGTAATTTGTACACTCCCTTCCCTAAATGATGTAATAGCATAGTAATTTTGATTTCCGCAATTTAAACGCTTTATATACAAATGCTAGTAATTAGGGTTTTGTATGGCAAGAATAAAACCAACAAATAGAAAACCCTAATCAAAGACAAATCAAGCATGAAAATCAATACACTTGCACACATACACCCTTAGGGTAAACCCACTTTGTTGCCATACAAAAATGGCCATATTATGCATGTGAGGTATCTTAGCAAATACAAGCAAAAAATACAAGATCATAGTCCCTCAATGACACTATCCATGTTGCCTTTCAAAATGGTCTTAGTCCCTAAAAAAATGCTAAGATGTCTTACAATATTGCTAATCATGGTTATACGATGACCCACGTCCGTCCCTTTTACATACAAAGATAGGGTTACTTACCAAACCAATGGTAAGATAACAATGTCAAAGGAAAAAGGAAATGAACATGAAATACTTTTGAGTAGATAGAATGTTCCTAGTTGCTTGCTCAAAACATCTTTGCTATTTTCAAAACAAACACCAACACTTTCAAAAACATCCTTCAAACTTGAAAACATTTTCAAAAGATCAAACACTTTATATATATTCTTACGAACGAGAATCATTACAAAGTTTGCCTAAACAAATGCCTCTTTAAAAATACTTTCAAAAACCACACAAAGCACATTTTCAAACAAAATCAAGTGATCTAGCAAGTAACTAAGAGTCCATGGAAAACCATGGATAAAAAGGATGCTAATACCTTCCCGTTTTATAATTTACCCCCCGAACTCAAGAAAACATCTCAAAGGTCTTTCCTGTTCTTTTCAGCCTTTCCTTTTGGATAAAAGAAAAGTCGGTGGCGACTCTTGCTAACCGCAACATTTGCGATTAAACACAAAACAACCAAGTCAGTTCTCCCACCGCTTTACATCAGGGATATGGATTTGGACTCCATTGGGATGAGGGCAAGGTCGCGTTTGGGACCTTATTCTTGCAGCGTGAACAGTCCCATCGCGAGCTGGGTGTTCTGCCTCTTTGGTACAACGACGACAGAGCTCGGTCAAGGTGTCCCCATCAGGCTATGGTTCTGCTCATCCTATGAGCGAGAACACACCCTTCATTGGTCGTTGGAAGAAATGATTGTACCTTAACATGCTTCTATGGTCGAGCAAGACCTGTCTATGTCAGAGAGGTCTGGTCGACTGCAGAGCCCTAGATTTCATCTGGGACTTAATTGTAATATTGTTTCAGCTTATCAGTGTTCCAAGGTCGAGGTAGATGTCTCACATCTAGGTGTTCTTGGTAGTATAATCCAGTTTCTCGTCTTATCATAGACGTGGTAGGGGTCCTCCCAATTGGTGGCTAACTTTCCTTCACGAGAATCTTTCTGATTTCTCCGTAGGACCAAATTACTGACCCAAAACTCGCGCTTTATCACTTTGGCATCATGTCGCAGAGTTATCTGTTGCTTTAACTTAGCCTTTTGAAGGGATTCCCTTGATCGGATATCTTTGACTAGGTCGAGTTCCTCCCTCAAGGCTTCATTGTTTAGCTCCTTGTTGAGAGGGGTTTCAGTTCGCCTAGTTGGCTCCCTGATTTATAAGGGGATGACCGTCTTAGTTCAGTATGTTAGTTAGAAAGGTGTCTCCTTGATAGTAGTCCGGGGTGTCGTTTTGTAAGCCCAGAGCACACTGTAGATCTCCTCGACCCACCCTTCTTTACTTCTCCTAGCCGGCGCTTGAGTCCCTACAAGATGACTCTCTTTGCGGATTTCGCTTGCCTGTTTATTTGAGGGTGCTCGATGAACATAAAATGTTGTTTGGTGCCGAGCTTAGCGATGAAATCTTAGAATTTTCTGTCGATAAATTGTGTCCTGTTGTCAGTGACAAGTGTTTGCAGTATATCGAATCAGGCGTGTACGTTTCTTTTATAGAAACGAAGAATATTGTGCGGCGTGATTTTGGAGAGGGCTTCAGCCTCTATCCATTTGGTGAAGTAGTCCACGATGACAATCAAGAATTTGTTTTGGTATGACCCTTGGGGGAAAGGGAGAGGATGTCCATCCCCTACCAGGCGAACGACCACGGGAGGATAATGATTTGAGCTTGTGTGAAGGTTCCAGGTGCATATCTGCATAGCCTCGACATCTGTCGCACTTTTTGACGTTCTCTTTGGCGTCGCGCTGCATCATGGGCCAGTAATATCCCACTCGTAGGCCTTCTGTGCTAAGGATCTTCCGACTAGGTGCTGGGCATTAATTCCTTCATGGATCTCCCGTAAGATGTCAGGGAATTTAGTTTCTTCGACGCATTTTAGGAGTGGGATGGATAATCCCTATCTATATAGTTTTTTCTCGACCAAAACGTAAGAGAAAGCTCGACGTTTGGTCGCGCTGGCTTCTTTTTGGTTGGACGATAGCTCTCCATCGGTAAGGTAGTTGTACACCGGGGTCATCTAGCAGGTATCGCTCCCGATGGAATTTATGTCGAGCAACACAGTGGGTTTCTCGATGCTCGGGTAAGAAAGTGATACCTGGATGATATATTTGTTTCCACCCTTCTTCCTTGTGCTTACGAGATTTGAGAGAATGTTAGCTCGAGTCTTCTGTTCACGGGGAACATGTTTGATTTCTGCATGGTCAAAGTTTTTTGTTTTCTCTCTAATAAGGTTAAGGTATTCGATGTGGTTGTCATTCTTGGCCTGGTACTCTCCCCGTACTTGGGACGCAACAAGTTGGGAGTCGGTGAAGATTTGTACTTTTATGGCGCCTAAGTCTTGGGCTAGTCTTAACCTTGCGAGTAGTGCCTCATATTCGCCTTGGTTGTTCAAGGTTGGGAATAACAAAATGAGCCAGTGCTCGATCACGACACCCTCTTCATTCTCGAGGAGGATGCCCGTTCCACTCCCTGCCGAATTGGATGTTCCATCGACAAAGATGGTCTTGTAGAGTCATGCTTCAACAAGTTTATATTTTGATGATTACAAACATCATGATCAAGGAAAAAGGGATTATAAAAAATAAGAAGAAAAAGCATCTACTCAAAATGGACTTTTGGCTTGCATGCTAAGTTACTCCTAAAAAAGACTTTGTTACTTGATCTTCATTATGGTACACGACTCCAATTCAATATAATATGTTACTATAGTGCTCAAAATATGTCTAACATTATGCATACATGTTTCATGGCTTTTAATATCATGAATATTGCATTTCCAAGTCATTAAAAATGTTATTTCACTTTTTCATACAGTAGTAACCAGTTACAGTTTTCTGGTAACCGGTTACAAGCTTCAGCATTTCAAATATTTTAATGTTACATGCACTTGGTAATTGATTACTGCATTCTGGTAACCGATTACCGCTGAAACGAATTTGAAAAATAAGACTGTTTTGAATGTTGTTTGTTTGTTGCATTTATCCATGAACCATTGCACTTCTACATTCATTTAGAACCTTTTGAAAGGGTGCAATACATGTATATAATTCAAATGGTTATGAAGTAGAAACACACATACAAAATAATAACAATCACAACATACAATTCAACATTTTGTTTCTCATTTTCAAACAAGTGCGTTGATTAATATTTTGATATTGCATGAAACTTTTACTCTTACATTTTCAAATACATCATTAGAAAAGTTTCATCATATGCATTGAGCACTTGTGTAATATATTCATTGAATTGTTGTTTTGAAAGAGAAGAGATCAATACTTTGAATTGACATTGATTATCAACTTTCATATTTTTGTACCCCAAAATTTTACCTCCCATATTTCTCATGACATTTCAAGAAAATCTCCAAGATTGCTCAAGGTTGCTCAAGAGTTGGACCAACAAACTATCTCCTAAGGCAGTCTACCCCAAATTAGGGTTTTGGGTTGCATTAAGATCTTTGAGTACAAATGACTTAAAGTGCTCCCCAATGTCCTAATATGTTCTCAATATCATCCATGTCAAGTTTAAAGCCTTGCAGAGGAAGTTTGCTCAGTCAATTGCTCAAAGGGTCCAAAGATCGACTATGCTAGGGCAAAAGTCAACTGTGACCCAAATACAGTCAAACTTCAAGATTGTTTTTGTCAAAATTATCATTTTGGAGGATATTTCATCATTTGATCAAGGGTTGATCATGATTCATCAAGGATTGCTCAAAATTCATCAAGACTCAAAAGTTGCTAAATTAGGGTTTTGCAGGAAAAGTCAACTCAACTTTGACCAAGCATAACTTTCTCATACTTTATGATAAATGACCCATCCAAAGCTCATTTTGAATAAGTTGCAATTTACTACAATCCATATGCATACCCCAAGATCAAAAAATGCACTCATAAGAAGTTATAAATTTGGACATTATAGGTCATTTATGGAAGTCAACAAAAACACCTTTTTTGCCAAAGCTTATAACTTGAGCATGGAATATCAAAATGAGATGATACAAAAAGGGTTGGTTATAGGACATCCCAAGCTTTCTAAAAAGTCAAAGAACACCTCCAAAGGATCAAAATTGAAGAAGTTATGCATTGTTGAAGTTGGACATTTTTGCAAAATTCCCAAAGGTCAAATATCCCCAAAACTTCAAATTTTGTCAAATAGGCCCATTCTTTTCCACTTGATTTGAGCTTGCATCATTGCCCACGTGTCCTAGCTTCAGCCATGAGCCCATATTTTATTTTTATTATTTAATTTGATTTTTTATTGAATTTATTCATTTTTAATCAAATAAAATCATATAAAATCCAATGCTTTGATAACACAAGATTTTTTTTGGATATTTCAGGCTTTAATTGCAATCTTTAACATCCTCAAATTCGAATCACACCAAATCATGGGCAAAAAGATTGAAATTTGGCAAATTTGAAAGGTTTTAAAGAGGAGATCAAATCAAATATGTATGCATTGATATGAGAGGATTTGATTCACAATTCTTACCCTAATACACTATACACTACATAAGCAAGCCAAAGCAATCGAAATAAGGGTTGGCAATTGCAGAAAGAGGCAGAACAAAGTTGGAAAATTCATAAAAAAAGCTTGAGATCAAAATCATAGCTAGAGGCACTTTCAGAAGCCAAGACCTGTCCCAATCACTTCCTGGGTGTTCACTCAAGCCAAACCAATCCAAAGCAAGCTTGTTCAGACTCCATAACACGCTGTAAGTCCCACGCTACATAGCTCTGTTCTTGGATTCGATTTGGTCTATTCTGGCATCATTTGAATGAAATAATTGCATATTCATAACCCTCATGTTATTTGTAAACCATTGGCAATAATCAATTTGATTTATAGGCGCTGTAACCCCGAAACACCATAGCTAGGGTTGTGTTTTTGTTTTTAGGGATTCTTATTTCAGGTAAAATTGGTCCATGTAATGGGCATGGTTACATCCGGGAGGATGAGACGAACACAACCATGCCCTTGAAAGTCATTCTTATTGCCTGGAAACGATTTTTGGAATGAGCTGCGTTTTTAGCTGCGGATTCAAATCCACAGGTAAAATTACAGTAGTGGAAGGACAGGGACGAAGAGCTGGCACTCACTCATTGGGCCATTCAAAAATGGCGTGCGTTTTATTCTTTTCTGACCAATTAATTTTGTTTTGTTATATTATCATTATTATGTAATATACTTACAAATAGATCAAGGCAGCGTAGTGGCAAGGCAAGCGAGCAATTTCCTTCAGGACCTGGGTTCGAGTCCCAGGTCCCCCCATTTCCTTAATAATTTTGCTTTTCAGATGATCACATGCATACCCAAGCGTGCAGCCCACTATGGTCATTCATCCTCCAAACTCCAGATGGCCAAAGGCCAAATCTGAAGGTCCAAAACTGAAGGTCCATCATAGGCAAAGTCTAAGCATGCACACCAGATCCAAAAAGTCAACCAAGGGCCAGCGTGTTTGGGCTTCAATTTGCTTCTCAAACTCCCATAATCAGGCCCATACTCCCCTATTCTCATTTATTTTTATTTGTTATTTAATTGTTTTATTATTTTTATTTCATTTACTAACCAATCAAAAATTCTTTTCTTTATTTAAAAAAAATCACAAAATATTTTTATTCAATCAAATTTTTTATTTTTATTAATAAACACTAATTAATTAATTTATATTTTAATTAGAGTAACTTTAACCTATTTTTTGTAGATAATTAAAATTAAATTAGACTTAATCAGATTTTAATTACTAACTTAATTATTTTATTTTTCTTTCTTAAAATAATAAAAACCCAAAAATAATTTATTTTTTTAATTAATTAATTTATTAATTCAATTTAGTAATTAATTTAGATTAATTTATTTCTTAAAATAAAAACCAAAAAAAGATATTTTCTTTCAAAAAGGGCCAAAACCCTAATTATACGTCCGATTAAACTTTGCGCCGCGATTTATTTTCTTTTATCCAATAATGTACTTGCTTCCGGATTGTAATAGTAAATAGGACTTTTATTTATTTTTATCGCTTTATTTATTTTTAAAGGGTTTGTCTTTGGCGATGTAAATACCCGACGCCTTGTAATTTTAAATTCCGCATTTTATTTCCGCAAATTATAATTGTTAGATGTTTGATAATAGGATGGCATGACAAGATTGAATGTTTTAACCTAAAATCAACTTAGATCACCCTTAACATGTACAAAGATAAAAATAACTGAAAACGACACACTCACACATGCGCACTCTTAGGGTACACCTCACTTGGTTGCCTTCGTACACGGTCATTGAGTATAGGTTGTTTTAGAGGTCGCCCTCTTGTCTAAAAGATCATAAGTTGCCTCGGAATGGTTGCCTCGGATATTGTTGCCTCGGATAAATGATCTAAGACATTAGGGTTACCACTAAGGCGTCCTAACATTGCTTTAGTGACCGTATGTCCCTCATTCGAATTGACCCTCAAACTCCAACGACGGTGCTACCTACTCACTCATAGTGGGATAAAATTGTCTAAAAGAAATTAGCATAGAACGATTCCTTTTTCGAGTAGGTAGATAGTTCTTAGATACTTGCTCTTTCAAAAAACAAAAACTTTTCACACTTACACTTTCCGAACAAAGTTTTCAAAAAAAAAACACTTCATACGCTCTTGAGGACAAAAGCAAGAGTTAAATCAAAGTTTTCAAAACAAAAACTTTTTCAAACCCACAAGCACAAAGAAAGAAATTTTGAAAACAAAATGAGCAAGTACCTAAGAGCCCGTGGATAACCACAGATAGAAAGGGTGCTAACACATTCCCTTTCTATAATCTACCCCCCGAACCCGAGAAACATCTCAAAAAAGGAATTTTTCTGTGCTTTTTTCCTTTCCTTGTTGGATAAAATAAAAGTCGGTGGCGACTATTGCTTACCGTGACATTTTGCGAAAACAAACGCAAAACGTAAACCAGCATTCCAAAAAATAGTCAGTTCTTCCCACCGTATCACAGAACTGGCGAATCTACTGGGGATATTTTTATAAGTGGGGTTACCTTAGGAATAGTTCATAATGTTTTCAATTGTTTGACTTGTATGCTTTATTTTTGTGGGTTGAATCGAAGTTACTATAGATCCTAACCCGGATATGAGGGATACCCTTTAGGTAAGTAGCAATAAACTGTGAGGGAACTGTACGGCGTAGACTGATACAGTTGAAGCAGTAGCTACGTTGGTGTGGCACTTTAGTATGTACCGATATCCCTTGTGGCGCAACGAGGAGAATATGGGTCTGCTAAGGGGTCATTAAGCACCAACTGACCTTAGCACCTTTAATTGACCAACTTGGCCATAGAACAGTAGCAGCATGCTACACTCATTGAGACTAAACTCTCGCGATGATTCCGGCCGCAAGAAAAGGTTGCTAAACTGGAATTATGACCGATCGAGGGTAGTCAGTGATATTGAGATCTTCTAGAACCCGGTTACTATTTTAGGACAGGTTTTGAACCAACTAAACTGAAAGAGGGTAATACCTAAACTCTTTGCCAGCCTGAAATCTAAGGGCTATCTGTGTGACTTGTGTGCCCTTACCATGTTTGCTATTTGTGAATACTTGTGGTGTGTTTCTATCATGACATCATGCATCATGACATTGCATGCATATTGCACTGGACTAACCTATTTCAAAGACAGAGGGGATTTATCTTTGTTCTGTTTTGTAGGTCATGGCACCTATGCGTAGAAACACCATTCGGATCAACTTTGTCCAGGTTCCCACTCTGCTTAAAGAATTGGTTGCAAAGATGCCAGATACTACCTCCTTCATCAGAAGACATGGGCACCTCCTGGGTTTGGTCACCTCCAAGATGGATGAGCAGATGTTGAGTGTCTTAGTCCAGTTCTTTGATCCACTGTACCATTGCTTTACTTTTCCGGACTACTAGTTGGTCCCTACCTTGGAAGAGTTCTCTGATCTACTGGGTATCTCTATTCTGGAGCAAACCCCGTTTATAGGTTGGGATAAGATCCTTAGGCCAGAAGAGATTGCTTCAGCCCTCCATCTGACAAAGGCTGAGGTAATGTCAAATTGGGAAACTCGTAGTGGAACAAAGGGCTTCTTGACTAAATTCTTGGTTGGTAAGGCTAATCAATTCTGGGACAGTCTAGACTTCTAGGCATTTGAAGACATTCTGGCTCTTCTCATATATGGTTTGGTATTGTTTCCTAACTCCGATTCCTTTGTTGACGTGAATGCGGTAAAAATCTTCATGTCCGGTAATCCAGTACCCACTCTCTTGAGTGACATTCTCCATTCTCTTTATGCTCGTACTGCTCGGAGGCGGCGAACCCTTATGTGCTGTGCTCCATTGTTGGCGAGGTGGTTTATTTCTCACCTCCCCAAATCAGTTTTAATGAACAAGGAAGGCATGGGCTGAGCCTATAGGATTATGTCTCTCTCTCATAATGACATCATTTGGACTATTAAGGGCATGGAAGATGTGGCTATTATTGATTGCTGTGGGGAATAGCCCAACGTTCCACTGATAGGAACCAATGGAGGGATCACTTATAATCCATGCTTGGCCTTACGTCAGTTTGGGTGAGTTAGAAGGGAAGGACCTCATGAGTTTCTAATGCCTAGTATTGTCTTTGATTTCTAGGGGGATAGTGACGAGCAACGCCGCATATTCATAAGAGCTTGGGATAGGGAACACAGGTCTGATCCATACGAGCTGGGTGCGAAGACTTCTCTACCAATGGAACCATATCTCCGATGGGTTCACATACGTGCCCAAAAGCTGGGAATGCCCTACGAAGCTGTCTTGCCTATAATTGTTGAAGTTGCTGATGAAGAAGGGGTTCCTCCTACCATCCTCCACCCTTACATGCCTACTGACATTGGGGCATTGAAGAGGTCCTAGATGCAACTGAGGGAGGAACGAGATACTTATAGATAAAAGTATCACGAGCAAGAGCAGAAGATTCAGAAATTGACAAGGCAGCTGGAGAACGAGCGGATCCTCAATGACTATGTCCGCACCGACAAGAAACGACCATGGGAGCACTGATTGTCTTTTTGATTATTTCTAGTTTTGATTTACTTTTCAGTTTTTCTTTCTTGTAACTCCTTAAAGGCATCGGTTGAACAATTGAATTTCAAGTTTATCTAATAAAAGTGTGTTTCATTTTTTGTTTACAAATTTGAATCTCTCGACGTCTTTGAAATCATATCATACACATTTCATTCCATACACCTCATCACAGGTACCCATTACAGGTTTTTATCATCTTCTTTGTTGTTTATTTCAGCATTATGTCTTCTGAAACACCAACTGAACAAGCCATCAAGGCTCTGCAAGCTCAAAACGCCCAATTCCAGGAGTTGTTCATGAATCTGGCTAAGGGTCAGCAAGATCTGAAGGCCCTTATCTTGAAAGATAAGAAGAAGAAGAAGAAGAAGAAGAAGAAGAAGAAGAAGAAGACTATCCTATTTAATATGGGTCGCAGATTCGGAAACGATTTGCGAGAAGAGGTTGATTTGACCCAATCATCTGGAGGGGGAGATAATCAGGAAGAAAGGAGGGCTCCTAGCCCTGTGGTTTCAGACAACGAGACCGACTTTGACGAAGACCAGTATCCTCCTGCTGAGGATAGATATAAACAAATTGAAGACCAGTTAAGTGCGATGGAGATTCAGAAGGTCCCTGGGTTGGACTTTGGTGATCTGGGTTTGTCGTCTGGGGTGGTGATTCCCCACAAGTTCAAAGCACCAACCTTTGCTAAGTACGACGGGGTTTCTTGCCCAAAACTGCACCTCCGTTCGTATGTTAGGAAGATTCAACCATACACCGCTGACAAGAATCTCTGGATCCACTTCTTTCAAGACAATCTCTCAGGGACTCAGCTTGAATGGTTTTACCAGTTGGAAGGAGCTAGTATCCGTAACTGAGAGGATTTGGCTGCTGCTTTCTACAAGCAGTACCAATACAATGCCGACCTCGCTCCCACGCGTACCCAACTCCAGGGTATGTCTATGGGTGCGGGTGAAGGTTTCAAAGACTACGCTCAGAAGTGGAGGGACCCTGCTGGAAGAGTTCAACCACCCCTGGATGATAGGAAGCTAGTGAATATGTTTTTGGGGACCTTGTCTGGTCTGTATTTCAACCATCTGATTGGAAGTTCATCGTCAGGGTTTACAAAGCTGATCATGACCGGGGAAAGAATTGAGGCCGACATCAAATCTGGTAAAATACAGAAGGGTGCTTCGTCTAGTGCCGAGAAGAAGCCTTTTAAGAAGGAGTCCAGTGCTGTTTACAGTACAAAAAGCCATAATAGACCTGAACGCTGCCAAGCTGTTAATGCGGTTGTTATTTTAAGACCTGTTGTTGCTCCTCAGCGCAACAATCAGCCAAGGGCCGAGAGGCCGTGAAGACAATTCACTCAGCTCAACATGACTTTATCCCAAATTTTGCCGCAGCTATTAAAGACCAATCTGGTGATTCTGAAAGAGGCCCCAAAGAGTCCTAATACAACATCACCGATGTACGATCCGAATGCCCGCTGTGCTTTTCACTCTAATAGCCCGGGGCATGACACAGATAACTGCTGGGTCTTGAAGAACAAAGTACATGACTTGATTGATGCGAAGGAGATTGAATTCGAGGCACCTGAAAGACCTAATGTTGTGACTGCTCCTATTCCCAAGCACGGAGTGAATGCTATAGATGAAGACTCCTTTGTGGTTTCTGTGAAAGATACTATTACTCCGTTAATGACTGTGAAGAAGAACCTTCTGCTAGCCGATTTATTTCCGGGATGTGACAAAGGTTGTCGTATGTGTTCCGTCCTACCTACCAGTTGCCCTCTTTTGAAGTCAGGTATCCAACACCTGATGGATAATAAAGAAATTCTGTTTGAGAAGACTCTTGTTCCTTTGGTTCCTACTGAAGAAGTTATTATAATCACCATTTTCGACAATTCTTCCAAGGCTTCCTCGAGAAAGCCTGTTAGAATTACATTTGTTCCAAGAATCGTACCATTGATCATTACTGTTCCTGGGCCTATCCCCTATACATCAGATAAGGCCGTCCCGTGGCATTACGGGGATGATGTTTATTATCACGGAGTTAAACAAGATTTGAATGCTGAAGAGGCTGATACTGCCGTCAACAATATTATTGGACCTGCCAAAGTCACCCGCAGCGGAAGGCTTTTCTCCCCTGAGATCTCTCCACCAACTATTTGGAAACCTGTTGTTATTACACCTGCCAGTGTACCTGCTACTATTCCTATTCAAGTTCCCATTCTTACCCCTGTTGCCGAGTCATCTGACACTCGGGGCAAAGGGACCACTGATGAGCCTGCCCGGATGGAGGCGCCAAAGACAATTACAGTTGAAACCTCTAGACAAGAGATGGAGGAAATTTTAAAGATCATCAAAAAGAGCGACTACAATGTAGTCGAGCAGCTGGGGCAAACCCCATCCAAAATCTCTATGTTGTCTCTGTTACTTTGCTCAGAAGCCCATGCCAAGGCTCTGATTGCTTTCCTAAAGACTGCACACGTACCATAAGAAACGTCAGCTGATCAATTTAAAGATTGCGTGGCTAGTCTGACTGCTGATAATGGGCTAGGTTTCTCTGACGCCGACCTGCCTGCTAAGGGGAGGAATCACAATGATGCCCTGCATGTCTCCATTGAATGCAAGGGCACTACTCTTGCTCATGTATTGGTGGATACTGGTTCCTCATTGAACGTTTTTCCTAAGAAAGCTCTAGACCAGTTGGACTGTGAGGGTTTAGAGTTGAAGTCAAGTAACATTGTTGTCAGGGCCTTTGATGGGTCGAAGAGAATGGTACACAGAGAAGTGGATATTCCAGTGAAGGTTAGTTCTCAGGTCTTTGCGTCTACTTTTTATGTGATGGACATTCGGCCATCCTATTCTTGTTTGCTGGGTCGCCCATGGATCCACAAAACTGGGGCAGTCACCTCCACGCTCCACCAGATGCTGAAGTACCCAGTCAAGGGGAAAATTGTTACGGTACGAGGGGAGGAGGAGTACATGGTGAGCCACCTCAACTCCTTCTGACATGTAGAGATGAATGGGGAGTTCATTGAGACCCCGTTTCAACATTTTGAAGAGGTTCCTCAGACACTGGCATCAGCTGAAACTATCAATGAAGATCCTCATATAAAGATGGCTTCCTTCAAGGATGCCCGGGCTGTTGTTGAGAAAGGTGGGTGTGCAAAGTGGGGCCAACTCCCTGATTTCGCACATAAGACTAACAAGTTTGGTTTGGGTTTCACTGCAGAAGCTTAAAGGGCTGTTCGGAGTGCACGGATCGGAAGAACTCCCCTGTTTATCAGCAATTCAGGAGTGAATTCCATTGAAGACGATGTTGAAGAATCTGAATTCGACAGTTGGATCTATCCTACTACTGATGGTGGACTAAGCAACTGGACAGCAAAGGACTTCATCCCAATTTCTTTCATTACCCAGTAATGAAACTTTTGTTTTGTATTTGTAACAGACAATTTTTAAACTTTACGGCCCGGTGTCTTACCCGGGGCACCGTGGCTTTATTTGTGAGGGCTTTATGTGTGTCATCTATATATATCATTAATAAAAGCATTGGACGTTTTTTGCATTTCAAATTTTGCGCTCCTTGTTTTTCTTTCATTGTATTGCAAAACAACTATTTTACACACACTCACATATACAGGTCTACATCCACTATGGCTCTCACTGGTAACGACTCTGCTACTGCCAGTTATGACTTTGAAATTCCGATCAACTTAGCCAAAGACGAAGGTGAATATGATTTCGAAGTGCCTGGTGAGCTTGCTAGACTCTTACTTCAGGAAGAGAGGGCCATACAGCCGCATGAAGAGCCAGGGGAAACAGTGAATCTGGGTACAGAGGTAGACAAGAAAGAGGTCAAGATCGGTGCAAATCTGGAGTTTAGTGTTAAACAACGGCTGATTCAGATGCTGCGAGACTATGTTGAGATCTTTGCCTGGTCTTACAAAGATATGCCTGGGTTGGATACCGATATTGTGGTTCACTGATTGCCTACCAAGGAAGACTATCCTCCAGTAAAACAGAAAGTCCGCCGAATGTGCCCGGAGATGTCTGAGAAAATCAAGGCTGAAGTGATGAAGTAGTTTGACGCTGGTTTTCTAGAAGTTACTTCTTACCCATAGTGGGTGGCCAATGTGGTTCCTGTGCCAAAGAAGGATGGTAAGGTTCGAATGTGTGTTGACTATAGGGATCTGAACAGGGCGAGCCTCAAGGATGATTTCCCTCTACCTCATATCGACGTTCTGGTTGACAACACCGCACAACATAACGTCTTCTCCTTTATGGATGGTTTCTCCGGTTATAATCAGATTAAAATGGCTCCCGAAGACATGGAGAAGACAACCTTTGTTACTCAATGTGGTACCTTTTTCTACAAGGTCATGCCTTTTGGATTGAAGAATGCTGGGGCAACGTATCAGCGTGCCATGGTCGCTTTGTTCCATGACATGATTCATCATGAGATTGAGGTATACGTCGACGACATGATTGCAAGATCCCAGACTAAGGAAGAACATCTGGACCACCTTCAGAAGTTATTTGACAGGTTGAAGTTGTACAAGCTGAGGTTAAACCCGAACAAGTGCACCTTCGGGGTGAGATCTGGTAAGCTGATGGGTTTCGTCGTAAGTGATAAAGGTATTCAAGTGGATCCTACAAAGGTGAAGGCTATACAGGAAATGCCAGTTCCCCAAACAGAGAAAGAAGTCAGAGGCTTTCTGGGACGTTTGAACTATATTTCCCGATTCATCTCACACCTGACTGCTACTTGTGAGCCAATCTTCAAGCTACTGAAGAAAAATCAAGTGGTAAGATGGAATGATGAATGTCAGGCCGCTTTCAAAAGGATCAAGGAATATCTCCAAGAGCCACCCATTCTGATGCCTCCAGTTGAAGGGAGACCTTTGATCTTATACTTGACAGTACTCGACAATTCAATGGGGTGCGTGTTGGGGCAGCATACCGAGTCTGGCCGAAAAGAGCATGCTATTTATTACCTTAGCAAAAAGTTTACCGACTGCGAGACCCGATACTCGTTGCTCGAGAAAACTTGCTGCGCTTTGGCATGGGCTGCTCGCCGGCTGAGACAGTATATGCTGACTCACACTACTCTATTGATATCAAAGATAGATCCAATCAAGTATATCTTCGAGAAGCCTGCCTTATCCAGAAGAATAGCAAGATGGCAGATGATCTTGACTGAGTATGACATCTAATACATGACCCAAAAGGAAATAAAAGGAAGTGTATTGGCGGATCATTTGGCACATCAAGCGGTGGAGGATTACCAGTCTATGAACTTTGAATTCCCGTATGAGAGTATCATGTTGGTAACTGATTGTGAGACACCTGGATCGGATAAAGGACCTGAGGAGGGATCCCGATGGTCTATGTACTTTGATGGAGCTTCAAACGCTTTGGGTAATGGCATCGGCGCCGTGATCATATCTCCTAAAGGCTCTCATACTCCGTTTACCGCCCGACTATGTTTCAACTGCACCAACAATATGGCGGAGTATGAAGCGTGCATCATGGGTCTTCGAGCAGCTATTGACCTAAGGATTAAGTTCTTAAGTGTTTTCGGAGATTCCGCTCTCGTGATCAGTCAGATCAAGGGCGAGTGGGATACGAAACACCCTAATCTTATTCCTTACAAGGAGTATGTATTGACGTTGCTTCCCCATTTCGAGGAGATAACCTTTGAACACTTCCCTAGAAAGGAGAACCAGTTGGCGGACGCACTAGCTACGATGTCTTATATGTTCAAAGTCAATTGGGACAACGAGGCTCCCCAGATTACCATTGAGAGGTTGGACGAACCTGCACATTGCTGTGACATTGAGACTGAAGAGGCAACGGATAAACCCTGGTTTCATGAAGTGAAAAGGTATCTTGAGGCTCAAGAATACCATGAGGGTGCATCTGTTAATGATAAGAAGTTTCTAAGGAGGTTCGCGGAGAAATTCTTCATCAGTAATGGAATTCTTTACAAGCGTAACCATGATTCGACCTTACTGCGTTGTGTGGATAAGAACGAAGCAGAAAGGATCATGATAGAGTTACACGAAGGTACTTTCGGGACTCATTCCAGTGGACACACCATGGCAAAGAAAATCCTCCGGGAAGGATATTATTGGTCCACAATGGAAGCCGACTGTTATCAGCATTCTCGGACCTGTCACAAGTGCCAAGTCTATGCTGATAAGGTGCACATACCTCTAGTACCTCTGAACATCTTGACAACTCCTTGGCCTTTTGCAATGTGGGGCATCGACATGATCGGCGAGATCAGACCTACAGCGTCCAACGGGCATCATTTCATCCTGGTAGCAATTGATTACTTTACAAAGTGGGTTGAAGCAACTTCCTTTGCTACATTAACCAAGAACGTCGTGGCACAGTTCATTCGGCATAATTTGATCTGTCGATATGGTGTACCAGAGAGGATCATTATGGACAATGGTACCAATCTCAACAATAAGATGATCGCCGAGCTCTACAAGCAGTTCAAGATACATCATCACAACTCTTCTCCCTACCGGCCGAAGATGAATGGGGCTGTAGAAGCGGCTAATAAGAATATCAAGAAGATTGTGCAGAAAATGACGGTAATATACAAAGACTGGCACGAGATGTTACCATTTGCTCTTCATGGTTACCGTACCTCAGCACGGACGTCAACAGGGGCAACACCCTATTCCTTGGTATATGGTATAGAGGCATTCTTGCCCATTGAAGTTCAGATACCCTCTCTTCGGATTATGAAGGATGCAGGTTTGAGCGAAGATGACTGGATCCAGACCCGTCTTGATCAGCTGAACTTAATTGACGAAAAGAGACTTACTGCTATTTGTCATGGTCAGACATATCAAAAGCGGATGATCAAGGCATTTAACAAGAAAGTTAGGCGACAAGAGTATCAAGTTGGGGATCTGGTAATCAAGCACATTATCTTACCTCAAGGTGATCCCAGGGGAAAATGGACCCCTACTTACGAAGGGCCATTTGTGGTTAAGAACATTTTCTCAGGAGGAGCTATGATTCTAACCACCATGGATGGTGACGACCTTCCTCACCCCGTTAATGCAGACATAGTAAAAAGATACTACGCATAGTCAAAGACCCGTTAGGTTGACTGGCCTAGGCAAAAATAAGGGCTTCTCGGCGAACCAAAAGGGTTCGGGCAAAAATAAGGGATGAAAATGAAAAAAACTGTACACCCGGCAAGTCGAAAACTTGAAAAGGCGGCTTGGGAAAAAAAGGGCATCCCGGTGGACTGAAAACCCGAAAGGGAGGTCCAGGCAAAATTAGGGATCAAAGCGTAACACGATGTCTCATTGGATCACCTTGCAACCAAACTTCAGTATCAACTGTCAAGCTCGGACGACACTAATCAATCTGATCTACCTTCAACCAAGTAGCAAAGGGATGAGATGCTCGAGGACATAAGGGCAATAGCAGAGTTGGAACCCAGTGGGATTATTCACATAGCTGTTTTGTTTAGTTTTTCACAAATTGTGTAAATTCTATTATTCGGCGGTGTTCCCTTACTAGGACGCCAGCCTCTTGTACAAAAACGCCTATTTACAGGCCAAACTTCAAAATCAATACAAATTCACTTTCAGAGAAATTTCAAACTTATTTTTCCTTTTCCTGTTTTGTTTTGCAAAGAACATCCAATGTTCATTTTTGATATATGCATTCGACATTAATTGCTGCTCATAAATATTTACATGCGAAACAAAAGACCATTACTCGTAATATCAGAAACAGGGGCAAATAAGAATTGTCCAAACTGTACAGTTGCTCTGTCCCCCAGGTACAAGGTAGATTCAACTGAAGAATATAGCCAAGGTACTTTCACTCTCCGCAGAGTAAGAAGGACAATAATGTTAACTCTCCCCAGCTGAGACTTGCAACTGTGAATGAATCGGTAATATTCTCCCCAAGCAGAGTTTATCTACCATCAGCATCAAAAGGTCTTAATATTTCCCAGCGGAGTATAAGGACATTCCCTGGCAGAGTAGAAGGTATCCCCAGTGGAGTCAGAAATTTTTCCAGCGCAGTCGGAAAAGCTTCCCCAGTAGAGCTTGGAGGATCATCCCCAGTAGAGCTTGGAGGATCATCCTCAGTAAACTTTGGAAGATTGTCCCCAGCAAGTTCAAAGGATTATCCCCATAAGAGTCTAAAGGGTTATCCCCAGTGAAGTTGCAACTGAAAGATCATCCCCAGCAGAGTTCTTTCCTTTCACAAACAAGAAATTCAATCCCCAACAGGATTCAGTATCACCAACAATAGTAACTCATCCCCAGCGGAATCTATCAATGGAATCCTCTATAGAACATCTCTTACCCATAGAGTAATCTCCTCATCAGTTTATTCCCAAACAGAGTTATCCTCTCCTGTAGGTTTATTCTCACAATCATCTCCGCTCGCCATCCCCAGCGGAAGCGAGGAATTCAACTCTTTTCTCCAGCAGCTATACTGGATTTATTTTCCCCAGCTAAAAAACATTACATTCCCATACATCATGACACATGCATATACGCATCATACAACACAATCTCATTTATTTTGAGAACATCATTGCTTGATATATATATCATGCATTGCATACGACTGACCTTTACCTTTCAGGAAGGATGCAGTTAAGTTCTCAGCTATGTCGAAATACTGACCGGTTCTTAAATCTCAACTGAATTAGTCTCGGTTGAATTACAGATAAGGTTCTAAATCTTGGCAATTTTCCTCCGTCGAAGTGTGGACGAGTTCTTAAATCTCAACAAAATTATCCTCCATTGAATTACAGGAAGTCCTAGATCTCGATGAAGATGTTTCCCTCAGTCGAAGTACTGACCGGTTCTTAAATCTCAACTGAGTTAGTCTCGATTGAATTACAGATAAGGTTCTAAATCTCGACAATTTTCCTCCGTCGAAGTGTGGACAAGTTCTTAAATCTCAACAGAATTATCCTCGGTTGAATTACAGACAAGTCCTAGATCTCGATGAATATGTTTCCCTCAGTCGAAGTACTGACCGGTTCTTAAATCTCAACTGAATTAGTCTCGGCTGAATTACAGATAAGGTTCTAAATCTCGGCAATCCTCCTCATTTGAAATACTGACCGGTTCTTAAATCTCAACTGAATTAGTCTCGGTTGAATTACAGATAAGGTTCTAAATCTCGGCAATCTTCCTCAGTCAAAATACTGACCGGTTCTTAAATCTCAACTGAATTAGTCTCGGTTGAATTACAGATAAGGTTCTAAATCTTGACAATTTTCCTCCGTCGAAGTGTGGACGAGTTCTTAAATCTCAACCGAATTATCCTCGGTTGAATTACAAACAGTTCCTAGATCTTGATGAATATGTTTCCCTCAGTCGAAGTACTGACCGGTTCTTAAATCTCAACTGAATTAGTCTCGGTTGAATTACAGATAAGGTTCTAAATCTCGGCAATCCTCCTCAGTCGAAGTACTGAACGGTTCTTAAATCTCAACTGAATTATCCTCGGTTAAATTACAGATAAAGTTCTAAATCTCGACAGGTTTCCCCCAGTTGAATTACAGACAAGTTCTTAAAACTCAGCAGAGATGTTCTCTCGGTTGAAGTACAGGCAAGTTCCTAAATCTCAACAAAGATCAGGCTCCCCAGCGGAATCTTCTACAACAACAGGTATGCAAGCTCTCGCTATGGAATCTCTTATGCAATCGACACTCCTGCAGATGGCATCTTTAAGCCCATCCTCCAGCCAGCAATCTCCAAATGGCACCTGTAAGCCCATTCCTGACATCACCAGACTGATACCATTTCATGCGAGTGCAAATTTCTGGGCACTCTAGTGTTCAATCATCTTCCACCTTCGGATCACGAAAGGCACGAAAGCCAATCTACATCCTCAAGTTTAAGAAGATTGAACAGGGGCAGCTGTTGTACCCCAAAATTTTCCCTCCTATATTTCTCATGACATTGCAAGAAAATCTCCAAGATTGCTCAAGGTTGCTCAAGAGTTGGACCAACAAACTATCTCCTAAGGCAGTCTACCCCAAATTAGGGTTTTGAGTTGCATCAAGATCTTTGAGTCCAAATGACTTCAAGTGCTCCCCAATGTCCTAATATGTTCTCAAGATCATCCATGTCAAGTTTCAAGCCTTGTATAGGAAGTTTGCTCAGTCAATTGCTCAGAGGGTCCAAAAATCGACTGTGCTAGGGCAAAAGTCAACTGTGACCCAAATACAGTCAAACTTCAAGATTTTTTTGTCAATATTCTCATTTTGGAGGATATTTCATCATTTGATCAAGGGTTGATCATGATTCATCAAGGATTTCTCAAAATTCATCAAGACTCAAAAGTTGCTAAATTAGGGTTTTGTAGGAAAAGTCAACTCAACTTTGACCAAGCATAACTTTCTCATACTTTATGAGAAATGACCCATCCAAAGCTCATTTTGAATAATATGCAATTTCCTACAATCCATATTCATACCCCAAGATCAAAAAGTTCACTAACAAGAAGTTATAAATTTGGACATTATAGGTCATTTTTGGAAGTCAACAAAAACACCTTTTTTGCCAAAGCTTATAACTTGAGAATGGAATATCAAAATGAGATGAGACCAAAAGGGTTGGTTAGAGGACATCTCAAGCTTTCGAAAAAGTCAAAGAAAACCTCCAAAGGTTCAAAATTTAAGAAGTTATGCATTGTTGAAGTTGGACATTTTTACAAAATTGCCAAAAGTCAACTATCCCCAAAACTTCAAATTTTATCAAATAGGCCCATTCTTTTCCACTTGATTTGAGCTTTCATCATTGCTCACGTGTCCTAGCTTCAGCCATGAGCCCATATTTTATTTTTATTATTTAATTTGATTTTTTATTGAATTTATTCATTTTTAATCAAATAAAATCATATAAAATCCAATGCTTTGATAACACAAGATTTTTTTTTGGATATTTAAGGCTTTGATTGCAATATTTAACATCATCAAATTCGAATCACACCAAATCATGGGCAAAAAGATTGAAATTTGGCAAATTTGGAAGGTTTTAAAGAGGAGATCAAATCAAATATGTATGCATTGATATGAGAGGATTTGATTCATAATTCTTACCCTAATACACTACGCACTACATAAGCAAGCTAAAGCAATCGAAATAAGGGTTGGCAATTGCAGACAGAGGCAGAACAAAGTTGGAAAATTCACAAAAAAAGCTTGAGATCAAAATCATAGCTAGAGGCACTTTCAGAAGCCAAGACCTGTCCCAATCGCTTTCTGGGTGTTCACTCAAGTCAAACCAATCCAAAGTAAGCTTGTTCAGACTCCATAACGCGTTATAAGTCCCACGCTACATAACTCTGTTCTTGGATTCAATTTGGTCTATTCTGGCATCATTTGAATGAAATAATTGCATATTCATAACCCTCATGTTATTTGCAAACCATTGGCAATAATCAATTTGATTTATAGGCGCTATAACCCCGAAATACCATAGCTAGGGTTGTGTTTTTGTTTTTAGGGATTCTTATTTCAGGTAAAATTGGTCCATGTAATGGGCATGGTTACATCCGGGAGGATGAGACGAACACAACCATGCCCTTGAAAGTCATTCTTATTGCCTGGAAACAATTTTTGGAATGAGCTGCATTTTTAGCTGCAGATTCAAATCCACAGGTAAAATTACAGTAGTGTAAGGACAAGGACGAAGAGCTGGCACTCACTCATTGTGCCATTCAAAAATGGCGCGCGTTTTATTCTTTTCTGACAAATTAATTTTGTTTTGTTATGTTATCATTATTATGTAATATACTTACAAATAGATCAAGGCAGCGTAGTGGCAAGGCAAGCGAGCAATTTCCTTCAGGACCTGGGTTCGAGTCCCAGGTCCCCCCATTTCCTTAATAATTTTTTTTTCCAGATGATAACATGCATACCCAAGCGTGCAGCCCACCATGGTCATTCATCCTCCAAACGCCAAATGGCCAAAGGCCAAATCTGAAGCTCCAAAACTGAAGGTCCATCATAGGCAAAGTCCAAGCGTGCACACCAGATCCAAGAAGTCAACCAAGGGCCAGCGTGTTTGGGCTTCAATTTGCTTCTCAAACTCCCATAATCAGGCCCATACTCCCCTATTCTCATTTATTTTTATTTGTTATTTAATTGTTTTATTATTTTTATTTCATTTACTAACCAATCAAAAATTCTTTTCTTTATCAAATAAAAAATCACAAAATATTTTTATTCAATCAAAATTTTTATTTTTATTAATAAACACTAATTAATTAATTTAGATTTTAATTAGAGTAACTTTAACCTATTTTTTGTAGATAATTAAAATTAAATTAGACTTAATCAGGTTTTAATTACTAACTTAATTATTTTATTTTTATTTCTTAAAATAATAAAGATCCAAAAATAATTTATTTTTTTAATTAATTTATTTATTAATTCAATTTAGTAATTAATTTAGATTAATTTATTTCTTAAAATAAAAACCAAAGGTAAAAATAACTGAAAACGACACACTCGCACATGCGCACTCTTAGGGTACACCTCACTTGGTTGCCTTCGTACACGGTCATTGAGTATAGGTTATTTTAGAGGTCGCCCTCTTGTCTAAAAGATCATAAGTTGCCTCGGAATGGTTGCCTCAGATATTGTTGCCTCGGATAAATGATCTAAGACATTAGGGTTACCACTAAGGCGTCCTAACATTGCTTTAGTGACCGTATGTCCTTTATTCGAATTGACCCTCAAACTCCAACGACGGTGCTACCTACTCACTCATAGTGGGATAGCATTGTCTAAAGGAAATTAGCATATAACGATTCCTTTTTCGAGTAGGTAGATAGTTCTTAGATACTTGCTCTTTCAAAAAACAAAAACGTTTCACACTTACACTTTCCGAACAAAGTTTTAAAAAAAACACTTCATACGCTCTTGAGGATAGAAGCAAGAGTTAAATCGAAGTTTTCAAAACAAAAACTTTTTCAAACCCACAAGCACAAAGAAAGAAATTTTGAAAACAATATGAGCAAGTACCTAAGAGCCCGTGGATAACCATGGATAGAAAGGGTGCTAACACCTTCCCTTTCTATAATCTACCCCCCGAACCCGAGAAACATCTCAAAGAAGGAATTTTTCTGTGCTTTTTCCTTTCCTTGTTGGATAAAATAAAAGTCGGTGGCAACTCTTGCTTACAGCGACATTTTGCAAAAACAAACGCAAAACGCAAACCAGCATTCCAAAAAACAGTCAGTTCTTCCCACCGTATCACAGAACTGGCGACTCTGCTGGGGATATTTTTATAAGTGGGGTTACCTTAGGAATAGTTCACAATGTTTTCAATTATTTGACTTGTATGCTTTATTTTATGGGTTGAATCGAAGTTACTATAGATCCTAACCCGAATCTGGGGGATACCCTTTAGGTAAGTAGCAATAAACTGTGAGGGAACTGTACAGCGTAAACCGATACGGTTGAAGCAGTAGCTACGTTGGTGTGGCACTTTAGTATGTACCGATATCCCTTGTGGCGCAACGAGGAGAATATGGGTCTGCTAAGGGGTCATTAAGCACCAACTAACCTTAGCACCTTTAATTGACCAACTTGGCCATAGAACAGTAGTAGCATGCTACACTCATTGAGACTAAACTCTCGCGATGATTCCGGCCGCAAGAAAAGGTTGCTAAACTGGAATTATGACCGATCGAGGGTAGTCAGTGATATTGAGATCCTCTAGAACCCGGTTACTATTTTAGGACAGGTTTTGAACCAACTAAACTGAAAGAGGGTAATTCCTAAACTCTTTTCCAGCCTAATTTAATGTTTACACAAACTTTTGATCTATGGTCCATTTGATTTAAGCATTGTCCAAAGCATAATTCCATTAATGGCACAAAGTTAACACTTCCATCTTTGAAAAACATGCTTTTGCAAAATGTAAATGCATTGAGCTTTGTAATGGTTATATTTGATTACAAGCAAGCTCAAAATCATGGAGAAAACCCTCTACATCCAACAACTTCAAAACATGCTTGTACTTGAAACATTGAAACTATGAAAATTCATCCAACTTGGTTTTTCACTTTCAAGCAAACCATAAAATGCTATCTAGAAAATTTGATTACTTCAACCTCCCAAACCTCTTGCCTCTAAATAGAGAGATAATTTGCAAGAAAAAGGAGATGAACAAGCCTCAAAACCCCTTGATTCTCAAAAAACCAGAATTGTCCACAAAACCTCCATTTTTGAGCCTTGAAGTCTAAATCTTTGAATCTCTCAAACCTTGCAAGTTTTGTCCAAACAAATCATCCAAATACTTCACATACATCATATAGAAGTTGTCCAAACACAAGAGTAACTTCTATAACATCATTATCACTATCTTCCAAACTCAATAAAACAATATCTTGCAACTTGACTTGGTTAAGGTGATTCTGCAACTTTCAGCATAAAATAAGGATTGACATAGCTTTAAGAAGGTCCAAGGGAGCTTAATCAATTATAATATTTCACCTGGAACAGATAAAAGAAATTTCAGACTTTTCTCTAAAAGAGGTAAGTTTTCTCAAACTATGATATCCTTATCCATACATCATTTGCTTTCATTTTTTTTCAAAAGAATAAAACAGGAATGATCGGGGAAGTGCAAATATTCAAAATGCCAGAAAAATGTTTTATGAGCCCTGACACCGGTGGCCATGTCACCTGACACGAGCTGTGTCAGGGAGAAGAGATGGAAAAAGGGCAGGGCAGATGCTGACACGGGTGCCCGTGTCACACGACACAGGCCGTGTCAACACAACTGGGGACTGAAAACGTGCAAAAGGGTAAGGCAGGAGCTGACATGGGTGCCTGTGTCACACGACATAGCCCGTGTAAATTCAGCTGGGACAGAAAAACATGCAGAAGGCAATTGGCAGATTCTGACACGGGTGACAATTAGTTAATTAGGTTAACTACCAAACCTTTTTCTATCAAAAAACCATAAAAACAAATTTCCTTTTTCTCTTAAAATTTTTTACATTCTATTTTTATTCATGTTCAATGGTTTGTAATAGTAATTAGGGATTTATTGCTTTCCTCCCCTCATTTACAAACTTGTACCCCCCATTCCCAAAATGTTGTAATAGCGTAGAACATTTAAATTCCGCAATTTATCGCTTTCCTTATTATTGCTAGTAATTAGTGTTTGTATGGCAAGACTAAAATCAAACATTAGACCACCCTAATTCAAGATAAAATACATGAAATAAAAACACTTTGCACCTCTAAGGTAACCCGTGCTTGTTGCCTCAGATATAAACAGTCATGTCCCTCGAACGTGAGATGTTTTAGCAAAGACCCTCGATTAAAAGATCGTAGTGTCTCGATGACCCTTCGACATTGCCTTTGGTAAATGATCCTAGTCCCTTACGACAATTGCTAAAACATCTTACAAGTTACCTTCTATGACTATACGATGATCCACGCCCGTCCCTCACATCAAATGATATGGCTCCTTACCAACCAATGGTAAAATAGCACTATCTAAAGGAGGAGGAAAAGAACAAAGATTTTTTGAGTAGGTAGATTGTGAAGAATGGAAAAACACAAGAAAGGGGGGGGGGGGGTGAATTGAGATCTTAAAACTTAATGAAAAGAACAAGTTGATTTTTATCCTGATTCATTTGAACTCAAACTACTCCAGTCCACCCGCCAAAGTGATTTCGCCTCTCTCCAATGAGGTCTTAATCCACTAATCAATATTAATTACAAATCTACTTGGACAACTTCCAAAGTCTTCTTGAGTATAACCACAAACCGGTTTTTCTCAAGGAATATCTCTAAACGATGTATGAATAAAAGTGTACAATAGTGTTTCTAATAAAACAGTATCACAAGGATATTTTACACAAGTTAAGATTACTAGGTAAAACTGGATAAATGATTTTCTTTTTTGTGCAAAAATGTTTGTCACTTGAATTCTTCTTTTATTCTTCTTTATATATGCCATGCAACAGTGACATAAGAAGATGCTTTTGGAATGTTCATAACACTAATTGATGATCTTTCCAAACCAGGAGATTCTTGTCTCTTTATAGCCGTTAATTTTGATATGCATTAATAAACTGTAATGCTTCAGAACTTCACACATCAGAGGATAAATTTTACTGTTGAGAGTACCTTACTGCTTGTATCAGAACTTTACAGATCAGAGTATCAGAGGTCCTGTTTCACAGCATTGGTGCATTCAGAAGTTGTAACAAAACTTCTTCATATAAGCGTGTCACACAAATTTTCTTCTAAGAAGGATGCATTTGATTATATCATCATACTCTCATCTTCTATGCTTGCATAAGCAGATCTTCTATGCTCCTTACATCAGAACATCTTTTTCATATCAGAACTTCCCTGCATATTATTGCAACTGGTTTTTAGATAGAGTCGCCACCCTTAATTTTTATCCTAAAGGAAGGGGGTATAAAGGAATAGCCCTAAAAGAAATTCAGAGATTCTAAGTTTGACTCGGTTCTAGACGAGGGGAAGGTGTTAGGCACCCCTTATCTACCTTGTTCGCAAGGATACTAGGTTTAGAAGTGCGATGTTTAGGAAATAGGGTTTTAATTATTAAATGAGGAAAAGGGTTTGAATTTTAGTTAGCGGGACTCGCAACGATTTTTGATCGTATGCCTACGTATCCTCCTTAGGAGGAATCAGAGTCTCATTTTCGTAGTTCGCGGTTGGTTTGTGATTTTTATAGATTATGTAGATATTTTAATTTCCCTTTGTACTTAGCCCGGGTGTGTGAATTGCAGAGATATTGGACCAAGCACGCAGTTAGTAAAATATGTTTCGTATTCCTTTTCGAAAATTAATTATTTTAGTTATTTTAATATGAAAAATAAATTGGTGTTTGGTTGAATATTTTTTAAGCATAGAGCGAAGGAGTCTGATATAGCCTCCTCGTCACGTGGCCAGATATTGGCCCCATGTTACTCGTCATGAAGGATGTAGAGAGAGTTTTGAGTGAGTTACGTGAGTCTTAATATTTGATTATGAATAATTGACTGATAGACGATGAGTCGACCAACCTCTTATCCGAGGACATGGTGGATGAAAAATATACCAATCCCATTATAAAAATGTTGAGTTAATTAAAAAATAATCTAATGGATATAAACTAAAATCTAATCCATTTTAAATGCAATTATCCTACATGACTAAATAAACTAACAAGAGGTGTAGAAAGCAACCAATAATAGTGCAAATAGCAATTAATGGCCTAAGGTCCAAAGGAGTTAGAAAATACTAACTAGTAGAAATGTTAGCAAAAAAATGTTAATTAGTTAATATGTAAGAAAAAAACTAATCTATTAATTAATAAAATAAAATGAAATGTTATACACTCAGGGGGAATCATTTTCCCACTATCAACCCATGTTATCCTCTTTTATTTAAAGTTATTTTTGTATTTTTTTCAAGAAACAAATAAATGCTACAAGAAACAACAGGACACTCACTATGTCACCAATAACTCACTTTTGACCTTTCAACCACAAATTGAATCAATATAATGCGACAAGTGTCCATGCTATTTATAAATTAAAAAGAGCAAAGCAATGCATAGTAAAATAAATAAAAACAAAATACAAACAAAAATATACATAAGTTTTTATTTGTATACATTTCCTCTTCTACCTCATTCATCATTTTCTTTTCCATTTTCAGAATAAAACAACTTCATCATATCTCTTCCTCTTCCACCGATTCAACAAATCATTAAACAAAAACAACAAAAAAGTGGAATAACGTATGATGGTGATGCGGTGCGCATATATGTTTGAAGGATGTTGATGATTGCGGCAGCCAGTTGGGGTTTTGGCAGTGGATGTGCGGTGGGTCTGCTGGCTACGACGGGTTACAACGGTATAGAGATGAGTTTCTTCTGTTATGTCCTTGTCCCCCCCTCTCTATCCCCTTGTGTATTGTTACCCCTTTTTTATAGTAGATTTTAAGAATTTTAAAAAAAGAAACAAAGTTATTAGATATTATTAGGGATTAATTTGTTTGTCTCTAATTTTTTAAGAAAATATTGAATTTTTCTGAAAATTAGTGTACTTAATTCAAAATATTTCTTTAAATGTTAATATGTTTTGATTACGATTTGATGATGTCTAATTGTGTTGATTGATTGCTTACGATTTGGATTTTGTTTCTGTATGTAAACACCAATAAAGAAGGATCTGAATAATACCAGTTAAAGGCGTGCGCTAATCTCTCCCCAATGCATAGAATATATGTTTGTTTGGTATGGGTCATACAAAATTATTTGTTTTGGATTGATTGGATTTGGGTTGAGTTTGGGTTGGACGAAATGGGCCTGAATGATTCATTTTTAAATGTTTTTTCTCTTAAATAAAAAAAAATATTTAACTAGTAGAAACTGAAATGGGCGTAAGATTTTTTTGTTTGAACTGGGCTTATATGCTTAACTGGATTTGCACTACCTCTTTTTTTTTTTTTATAAAAATGTTTTCCTTATTAAATCACCAAACAAAACAAAAAACTATAATGTAATATCTTAATAAAACCAATATTTAGTATAATCATTAATAATTATTATAGTAAAATAATAGTAATAATAATAATAATAATGTTATAACAAAATATTTTTCAAAACTAACTTCAATGACTGAAATGGACTACTGTTTCTAAATATTGGGCCTGATAATTTTTGGCCTCTTAGGCAAATGTTTTTTTTTTCAAATTAACAATATAAATAAAAATAATAATAATGTTAATAGTAATGAAATAATATTAATAATAAATAATTAATAAAGTTTAAGTAATAATAAAAAGTCAGATATTGACTTTCAATTATTTTGATAAGAAAATTGGGCTATGTGTTCTTCATTGCACAATTGAGCTTGCGTGTATCTTAACAATAGCATTTATTCCTTTGTCTTAAATTAACAAAATAAGACTAATTTTAAAAATAAAAATGTTACTTATAATAATATTAATAATAAATAATAATAATAATAATAATAATAATAATAATTACTGATGATAATAACATCAATAGTATTAATAATAATTATAGACATAAAGTCAGATATTGACTTTAGTTTAATTAATACAATAAAAATAATTTTAACAACATAATTTAATTATATAGCTACAAAAATATTAATATAAACTATAATACTGATTTATTGTACAACAAATAATGATAATAGCAACAAATATTTTTAAAAAAATGGGCTTCAAACCCTCTTATTGGGCCATAGAATTAATTCAGATTTTGTAAAGCCCGCGCACCCGTTCTTCTTATAATACGCCCTCTCTTAAACTTGAAACAAATTTTAAGACTTAATGGACCATCAGATATTGATGGTCTATTTTACATCAACACACCCCTTTGACTTTAAATACCCCTATAAAGGTGAAAACTAAATAATAAATTTTATTTGAAGAAAACCCTAGATTAGGGTAGGGCAAATTTGGGGTATGACAGCTGCCCCTATTTAATCATCTTTCGATTGAATATTGCGAGAATACGCAGGCCTCGCGCGTTTAATCGGAAGTTTATTAAATATTGGAAAACCCCAAGATTTGTCCGAGATAATATAAGAATACGTTGTACAACATTCTTATGAGTGTGAATAATAAGCATAGATGATGATGTATCATCTTACCAGCGTTTGGACCAAAATGGGTTAGAATTAAGACTCGACAACGCAGACAACTCGTCGGTATCTGAGAGATTGTAAGATTTTTCTTATTTACCATAACCTAGGAGGTAAATGGTACGAGTTTAAAAAGCTGATTTACTAATGCTGGGAGACTAATATAGTAAATTTGTGACGTAAATTTCGTATATTCATCGCAACCTAGGGGATGAATAACATAAAGCTTGATAACACATTGCTGCATGGAGACTGATGCAATGGATTTACACCAATTTAGTTATGTTTACTACAACCTAGGGAGTAAACAGTACGAGGATGAACCTGTGCATTTATCACAACCTAGGGGATAAAAGACAATAGGGGTGGGCTTACGTTATCCATCGCAACCCAGGGGATGAATAACATAAAGCTTGATAACACATTGCTGTATGGAGACTGATGCAATGGATTTACACAAATTTAGTTATGTTTACTACAACCTAGGGAGTAAACAGTACGAGGATGAACCTGTGCATTTATCACAACATAGGGGATAAAAGACAACAGGGATGGGCTTACGTTATCCACCGCAACCTAGGGGGTGAATAATATAACCTTGAAGATTTGCGTATCTATCACAAACTAGGGGATAGATAATTGAAAAAGTTTAAAACCAGATATTTGGAACTTGGAATGACGATGTTAATTGTGTCAGCCCTCAACCAAGATTCGATAACCAAATGCAATATGCTAGATTTGAAGCGATGGAACCCAAAGTTCACTATTGAGGTTAGTTGTGTCGTCTCAACCATGATCATCAACGTAAAGAAAATAAACCCAAAATTCATGATGATATTAGTCGTGTCGTCTCAACCATTATCAACATGAAGGAAATGAACCCCAAATTCATGATGATATTGGTCGTGTCGTCTCAACCATTATAAACATGAAGAAAATGAACCCCAAATTCATGATGATATTGGTCGTGTCGTCTCGACCATTATCAACATGAAGAAAATGAACCCCAAATTCATGATGATATTGGTCGTGTCGTCTCAACCATTATCAACATGAAGAAAATGAACCCTAAATTCATGATGATATTGGTCGTGTCGTCTCAACCATTATCAACATGAAGAAAATGAACCCCAAATTCATGATGATATTGGTCGTGTCGTCTCAACCATTATCAACATGAAGAAAATGAACCCCAAATTCATGATGATATTGATCGTGTCGTCTCAACCATTATCAACATGAAGAAAATGAACCCCAAATTCATGATGATATTGGTCGTGTCGTCTCAACCATTATCAACATGAAGAAAATGAACCCCAAATTCATGATGATATTGGTTGTGTCGTCTCAACCATTATCAACATGAAGAAAATGAACCCCAAATTCATGATTATATTGGTCGTGTCATCTCAACCATTATCAACATGAAGAAAATGAACCCCAAATTCATGATGATATTGGTCGTGTCGTCTCAACCATTATCAACATGAAGAAAATGAACCCAAAAAGAATTTGCCATCTTAACCAGAGTAGCTTTACAAGATTCCACATATGCATAATGTCCTATACTGATACGTTATTCGAGTGTGATGTATACCCCAAATGTTTGTATGTGTATGCTTTTGATCGATATATTTTTTTTGGTAAACCAATTGGCTTCTCGTAGTCACCAACTCCTTGACAGTGTTGTCTGCCCTTATTGTATCTCCAAGTGGATTTGAATTTGGTGAGAGATGTTTGCGAGATCTTAATGTCTGTATCGTAGACGCATGCGTAGGTATGGACGTGGACATTGGTGTAGTCGTGGACGTAGGCATGTGCGTAGAAATTGTCGTGGACATGGGTGTAGGCATTGATTTTCCTTCGCTGTTCTTCTAACCAGAATAAACTTTGATGATTTATCAAATACTCTTTGGTGTTTCTATATGTTAGATGCACCAAATGTTGCAAATGATCTTGAGATTTTGCGTACATCATGCTTGATGTGAGGCTCTTAGTGGGAAATCTGCTGCCAAGATTTCCAAGGAATCTACTGCCGATATTCTGTCGAAAGATTACCTCCTGCCGAGGTTTTCTTGAAAATCACCTTCCGTGATCAACCGGGGGAATCTACTTCCGAGATTCTGTTAAAAGATTACCTCCTGCCTAGGTTTTCCAAAAAATCACCTGTCGTGATCAACAGGAGGAATCTACTGCCGAAATTCTATGTAGAATTGGTAGCTTGATTGCCAATGATGATTGCCTTCACATAAAATGAGGTTTCATGCTATGCGTGCAAATTTGATTGGTGCATGGAATGTAATGATTGATTGACGCATGTAATGATTGATTTATGTATGTAATGATTGATTGACGTATGAATTGATTGATGTATGTAATGATTGATTGACGCATGAAATATGACAAATGACTTGGATATATGTAAATGGATGTTGGACTTTGAAATGCGAATGCGTAGTTAGGCTTTTTGAGATACGCTCGACCCATGCTGTTGGAATGCGTAGATGAATGAGATATAGTATGACTTAGTTTTGGATCTAGGAGCCCTAATGCATGATTTATGCAGCCTTATGCTTTATGATTATGAATTGGATATTTTTTGAATGGTGCCCCTGTGATGGGTTGTGGATGATTAAAGCATGGAGGTTTGTTTATGCAACAAGGTTACTTGTCACATTATGGTTGAGTGTTGTGCTTGCATGATTCCCTGATACTTGTTTCGAACTCGAAGATTGCTGACGTAGAAGAGAGGTCCACCGGAGGTTTGTGAAAGTATGAAGAGAGCTTGCTTTTGTATGGACTGTTTTTCCTAATTTGTTGGTAGGGTCCTGGAGGAGATTATCTTTAATATGAGCTTGGAAAAAGTTTGATCATAATGTGAATGGCCCCAATATTTTGCATTATGCCCCTGATTAAAAGATTCCTGAAAAATGCTTGGCTTTGATGGACCCTTTTGTATCAACTTCTTTTTTGATCAAGCCTCGCAGTGGTTTTCCCCAACATTCGAATTTTGAAAGACATGCCCATCAATCTCCAAGATCCGGAGGAAGTATCCTTAGAAAGAACTCAGACTTTACCATGAAATTGACATAGATTTCCCCAATTATTCGAAGCTTGAAAAGTTTATACTTGAAGTTGCTTGAAGATTTTGGACCCTACGTGCAGTAGGATGAACTTGGTACGCACTACCCCAACATTTGAATCTCGGAAAGTTGCCCCTGCTTCCAGGCCTTGAGAGGTTTATTAAAACGAGGAAACTGAGTCATATCCTGTTGTGGCATGAATGGTTCTTCGAAAGATATGCACCTTGTTGAACAGTGCTTTAAAATTTGATCCAAGTTGATTGAACCTCTTAATGATTGCCCCTTGTCAATATTATCTTCATGTGATATACCCCTATGATCATTAGTCTATGCCCTTGTTTATAGGGATCCCCTTAGATGCTTTTGCCCCAGTTATGAGCTTCTTGGAAAGGATGGCCTTTGATCAGACCTTCTTGAAATCTCTTTGATGCTAAGTATTGATTCGTAGATAAAATTGTACATTTCGAAAAAGTAATTCTGTTTGATGCACATGCACGTTCTTGAAATGGATTATTTGAAAAGAAATGGAAGATTAGAAGATGAATATTCGAAGAAGCGAAGTAGTTAGAAATGATTTTAACAAACATAGGAGTCAATTTAACATAAATCTTGCTGAATATGCTTTCATAGTGAACCTAGCCTCAATTAGGACTTTTAAAGGTTGTAACGTGGCCATGGTTCGTGGTTTAAGAAACAAAAGATATAAGGCTCAAAATTAATTTAGCCCACCCCATTCTCCTTGATGTTCTCCAATCCTAAGTTCAATTAATCCAACGGATGTGTTTAATCCCCAAGAGAAGTTTTGTAGTCGCACAGATGATGAGAAGCGTAGGCAAAGATCTAAGTGTTGATGAAAATTATTGATAAGATCTGAGCGTTGATAAGATTCAAGCGAGGATAAGATCCAAGTGTTGATGAGAAGCCTTGATGATTCTTGAGGTGGCAGTCACAAGATTTATTTCCAATTTATTAATTTTAATCCCTTATTTTTGCATGGACCGATTTTTTTGAATTATTGTTTTGAATTTGATCCATCGGGACGCCCTAACTTTTTCCCAGGTCAATTTTTTTTCTTTGACTTAGCGGGCTTTCGCCTTTTTTTTTCTTCTTTTTTTCCGCTTTTGGTTTTGAAAATTTGTGACTGCCATGTTGATTGTTGCAAGCTTTATCTTCATCGTTTCTTCGATCTTGATTGATGTGTTGAGGAAGAAATATGTCGTGGACTTTTATTTTTATTGATTCCTCAATCTTGGGTGATGAACGCGGGGAAAATGATGTGCTCGAATATCTGCTTAGGTTGTTTTCTCAATGATGTATCGAGGAAAGAGATATGCTTGAACCTTTTCTTAGACCGTTATCTCGATGATGTATCGAGGAAAGATATATGCTTGAACCTTTTCTTAGATTGTTTTGATTCTCCTGGGATATGAATTCATCTTCGAATTAATTAAAATCTACCCTGCCCCTGGTTAAGATTAAGGGTTTTTTAGAGAATAGAAAGAACTCTAACTTATGGCTCGAGGGGGTTGACTACAGATTATCTCCTTATATCTCCACTGTCTAGGGATTGAAATAATGCCTTACATAGTCAGCTAAGCCTTACTATTAAAAAGCATACGTTAGCAAAATTCGATTATTTTGTATTTTCATCATTCTCCATCGAAGTTTGTTAAAAAATGGAAAAGAAGAGTGAAATGGAAAGTCGTTGATTATTCGTGGAATGAATCGATTTCAAAAACATGCATGCTTATTTTATTAAAATTACTTGACCAAAGAGTACAAAGTTTATAACAAATAACACTTAGCAAAAAGGAAATTACAATTTGAAATGATAAAGCCTAATTATCATGGAGATAAGCTTATGTAATGATCCACCAATCAGGGTGAGAGATTTCCATCATATACGGACCATCTTCTTCAAAAGTTAATTGATTATTATCAATCAGCTCTTGCACCGCTTCTTTGAATGAATTGCATTCTTCAATTGAATGCCCCGCTAAACCATCACGAAACTCACATTGAACATCTGAGTTGCACCAAGGAGGAAATGAAGACTCGATGGATCTAGTTTGTCTAGGGGTCATTGCTGAATTTTGGACCAGATATGACCATAATTGACTGTATGTCATGGGGATCGGGTCAAACCGGCGATTTTCCCCTTTTTGGCTGTTTGGATACCTATGCTAATTTGGGCGTTGATGATGATTGTTTCAATTCTGAGCCTGTCGATTCTGACATCGATGTTGAGGTGAAATCTTAATCTGCTGGTTATGTGGTATAGGTCATGGATGATGGTGTTGAAGACCAGAGGATGGTTGTTGGCACTGAGCATCTACTGCATATGAATATTGATGATAAGGCACAGGAGACGGGGTTTCGGGATATTGATAACTTTCCCATATCGCACTTGTTTCATTTTCTTCTCCCACTTGAAAATATCTAAGGGATTCACTAGTCGAGTCACTCGAGATGCTCTGGATTTTTCCAGTCTTGATGCCATTCTCGATGTGCTCCCTAACTATTACTAGGTCAGAAAAGCGTGATGATATACTGCCCAACATTTTTTCATAATACTGACCTTGTAGAGTACACATGAACATGTCTATTAACTCCTTATCCAATAAAGGCGGTTGTACTTGAGCAACCAGCTCCCTCCATCTCTATGCGTATTCTTTGAAGGATCCGTTGCTACTCTGAGATAAATCTTGCAGTTGTGTGCAACTTGGATCCATGTCAGTGTTGTATTGATAATGCCTCTGAAATTCCATAGCCAAGTCATTCCACGTGGGAACGTGGTTTCTTTCCAATTGTGTATACCATTCTAATGATACTCCACTAAGGCTGTCTTGAAAATAATTGATAAGCAATTTGTTGTCGCGTGGGTACGCTGCCATCCTCCTAACATACATCTTCAAATGGGTCTTAGGGCAACTAGACCCTTTGTACTTTTCGAAATCTGGAATCTTAAATTTATGAGGAAATACCACGTCTTCAACCAAACATAAGGCAGAAACATCAAAGTCATGAGTGTCCTGTCCTTCCATGGCGCTAAGCCTCTCTTCTAGTATGCGATATCTTTTGGCGTCCTCAAGATTTTGGAATTCTTTAGTATTCATGGTCAAGTTTTACCCTTGAGGTTTTGGCGTAGGGAATGCAAATTGATGATACTCAATTGATTCATGGGATGGAGTATATCCGTCTCGGAAAATGGCGTGTGCTTGCACATCAAGGTTCTCCATGGCAGCTTGTACATGATGAGGTCGAGCTTGAGTGTCTCCTTGAGGTGTAATGACGTCCTCAGTTGTGGCTTATTGCCTTCTTCCATTGTTGTATCTAATTTTACACTTGCTTCGTAAGTTATCTTGAGTTCGTTCTGAGTATCCGGGAATCACCTTGTCGGGTTATGGTTGAAATTTCTCAGATGGAAGAGATGTGAGTTTTATGCAGATGGATGAAGAATGAAAACGTGTGAAAATGCTTGGGTATGAAAAATTCATGAATATGCAATGCGATGTAGATATAGTATGATGGTAGATGTAGGGGTACCCTGTACAGGTTTTATGATGATATCCTACTCTGTCTCAGAAATTGAAGCACGTAGGGACTCCTTACGGACGAAGATGATAATAGACATAGATTTGATGATGTCCTACATTATCTCAGAGATTGAGATAGGCAGGAATTTTTTTAGGATTATGGCCTAATGAAAGACAACGAGGAGTCCCTACAGGACATGGATGATGATAAAGACGGAAGCCCTGCGGGCTAGAGATAGTAGTGAATAAAGGGAAAACCCTTGCAGATTGTAGTAGGATTTGTGAAAGGTATCCTTATAAGGTAGGTTCTTAGTATTGGCCTACATATATTCTATCCTCCCCATAAGGTGGCTTCCTTAAGGGTATCATGAATGACACTAGAGGGAAACGCACAAGGGCCTCCCTTAAGCGGAGTCTCTTTACAGACCGAAATTTTCGTCTCTAGGTCATGAAAGGTCTTTATCATGAGTTTCTGGTTTAAAGGTTGTACAAAGAGTCATAGGTATCATTCCAAAGTCCTACTTCCCAAGAGGGTGTCTCTCGAGAGGTATTCCTTTTGTGGAGTTCCACTGACTCTAGGCGAAGTCGTCACATAAACTCATAGGGTTGATGTAACCCCTTGGCTAATAGACTAACCTTCTTTCTAAGGTTTTTGAGAATAATTTTTTTGCAAAATTATAAATCCCACCACAGATATATAAGTATAATGAATAATAAAAAATAAGCAAGAAAATAAATAATTAAACAAGAAAGAATAAAACCCAAAAATAAAGAAAAACCCTAAAACCTAAAGTTGAGGCGTCTAAACCTAGGGTTGGGTCCCCAGCAGAGTCGCCAGCTGTTGCAACTGGTTTTTAGATAGAGTCGCCACCCTTAATTTTTATCCTAAAGGAAGGGGGTATAAAGGAATAACCCTAAAAGAAATTCAGAGATTCTAAGTTTGACTCGGTTCTAGACGAGGGGAAGGTGTTAGGCACCCCTTATTTACCTTGTTCGCAAGGATACTAGGTTTAGAAGTGCGATGTTTAGGAAATAGGGTTTTAATTATTAATTGAGGAAAAGGGTTTGAATTTTAGTTAGTGGGACTCGCAACGATTTTTGATCATATGCCTACGTATCCTCCTTAGGAGGAATCAGAGTCTCATTTTCGTAGTTCGCGGTTGGTTTGTGTTTTTTATGGATTACGCAGATATTTTAATTTCCCTTTGTACTTAGCCCGGGGGTGTGTGAATTGCGGAGATATTGGACCAAGCACGCAGTTAGTAAAATATGTTTTGTATTCCTTTTCGAAAATTAATTATTTTAATATGAAAAATAAAATCGTGTTTGGTTGAATATTTTTTAAGCGTAGAGCAAAGGAGTCTGATATAGCCTCCTCATCACGTGACCAGATATTGGCCCCATGTTACTCGTCATGAAGGATGTAGAGGGAGTTTTGGGTGAGTTACGTGAGTCTTAATATTTGATTATGAATAATTGACTGATAGATGATGAGTCGATCAACCTCTTATCCGAGGACATGGTGGATGAAAATCTACCAATCCCATTATAAAAATGTTGAGTTAATTAAAAAATAATCTAATGGATATAAACTAAAATATAATCCATTTTAAATGCAATTATCCTACATGACTAAATAAACTAACAAGAGGTGTAGAAAGCAACCAATAATAGTGCAAATAGCAATTAACGGCCTAAGGCCCAAAGGAGTTAGAAAATACTAACTAGTAGAAATGTTAGCAAAAAAATGTTAATTAGTTAATATGTAAGAAAAAAACTAATCTATTAATTAATAAAATAAAATAAAATGTTATACACTTAGGGGGAATCATTTTCCCACTATCAACCCACGTTATCCTCTTTTATTTAAAGTTATTTTTGTATTTTTTTCAAGAAACAAATAAATGCTACAAGAAACAACAGGACACTCACTATGTCACCAATAACCCACTTTTGACCTTTCAACCACAAATTGAATCAATGTAATGCAACAAGTGTCCATGCTATTTGTAAATTAAAAAGAGCAAAGCAATGCATAGTAAAATAAATAAAAACAAAACACAAACAAAAAGATACATAAGTTTTTATTTGTATACCTTTCCTCTTCTACCTCATTCATCATTTCCTTTTCCATTTTGATAACAAAACAACTTCATCATATCTCTTCCTCTTCCACCGATTCAACAAATCATTAAACAAAAACAACAAAAAAGTGGAATACCGTATGATGGTGATGCGGTGCGCATATATGTTTGAAGGATGTTGATGATTGCGGCAGCCAGTTGGAGTTTTGGCAGTGGATGTGCGGTGGGTCTGCTGGCTACGACGGGTTACAACGGTATAGAGATGAGTTTCTTCTGTTATGTCCTTGTCCCCCCCTCTCTATCCCCTTGTGTACTGTCACCCCTTTTTTATAGTAGATTTTAAGAATTTTAAAAAAAGAAACAAAGTTGTTAGATATTATTAGGGATTAATTTGTTTGTCTCTAATTTTTTAGGAAAATATTGAATTTGTCTGAAAATTAGTGTACTTAATTCAAAATATTTCTGTAAATGTTAATATGCTTTGATTACGATTTGATGATGTCTAATTGTGTTGGTTGATTGCTTACGATTTGGATTTTGTTTCTGTATGTAAACACCAATAAAGAAGGATCTGATAAATACCAGTTAAAGGCGTGCGCTAATCTCTCTCCAATGCATAGAATATCTGTTTGTTTGGTATGGGTCATACAAAATTATTTGTTTTGGATTGATTGGATTTGGGTTGAGTTTGGGCTGGGCGAAATGGGCCTGAATGGTTCATTTTTAAATGTTTTTTCTCTTAAATAAAAAAAAAAATTTAACTAGTAGAAACTGAAATGGGCCTAAGGTTTTTTTGTTTGAACTGGGCTTATATGCTTAACTGGATTTGCACTTCCTCTTTTTTTTTTTTTTTATAAAAATGTTTTCCTTATTAAATCACCAAACAAAACAAAAAAACTATAATGTGATATCTTAATAAAACCAATATTTAGTAAAATCATTAATAATTATTATAGTAAAATAATAGTAATAATAATAATAATAATGTTATAACAAAATATTTTCCAAAACAAACTTCAATGACTGAAATGGGCTACTGTTTCTAAATATTGGGCCTGATAATTTTTGGCCTCTTAGGCAAATGTTTTTTTTCTTTCAAATTAACAATATAAATAAAAATAAAAATAATGTTAATAGTAATGAAATAATATTAATAATAAATAATTAATAAAGTTTAAGTAATAATAAAAAGTCAGATATTGACTTTCAATTAAAGTTGGGCTATTTGTTCTTCGTTGCACAATTGAGCTTGCGTGTTTCTTAACAATAACATTTATTCCTTTGTCTTAAATTAACAAAATAAGACTAATTTTAAAAATAAAAATGTTACTTATAATAATATTAATAATAAATAATAATAATAATAATAATTACTGATGATAATAACATCAATATTATTAATAATAATTATAGACTTAAAGTCAAATATTGACTTTAGTTTAATTAATACAATAAAAATAATTTTAATAACATAATTTAATTATATAGCTACAAAAATATTAATATGAACTATAATACTGATTTATTGTACAACAAATAATTCTAATAGCAACAAGTATTTAAAAAAAAGGGCTTCAAACCCTCTTATTGGGCCATAGAATTAATTCAGATTTTGTAAAGCCCGCACACCCATTCTTCTTATAATACACCCCTCTCTTAAACTTGAAACAAATTTTAAGACTTAATGGACCATCATATATTGATGGTCTATTTTACATCAACACACCCCTTTGACTTTAAATACCCCTATAAAGGTGAAAACTAAATTATAAAATTTATTTGAAGAAAACCCTAGATTAGGGTAGGGCAAATTTGGGGTATGACAGCTGCCACTATTTAATCATCTTTCGATTGAATATTGCGAGAATACGCAGGTCTCACGCGTTTAATCGGAAGTTTATTAAATATTGGAAAACCCCAAGATTTGTCCGAGCTAATATAAGAATACGTTGTACAACATTCTTATGAGTGCGAATAATATGCATAGATGATGATGTATTATCTTACCAGAGTTTGGACCAAAGTGGGTTAGAATCAAGACTCGACAACACAGACAACTCGTCGGTATCTGAGAGATTGTAAGATTTTTCTTATTTACCATAATCTAGGAGGTAAATGGTACGAGTTTAAAAAGCTGATTTACTAATGCTGGGAGACTAATATAGTAAATTTATGACGTAAATTTCGTATATTCATCGCAACCTAGGGGATGAATAACATAAAGCTTGATAACACATTGCTGCATGGAGACTGATGCAATGGATTTACACAAATTTAGTTATGTTTACGACAACCTAGGGAGTAAACAGTACGAGGATGAACCTATGCATTTATCACAACCTAGGGGATAAAAGACAACAGGGATGGGCTTACGTTATCCACCGCAACCTAGGGGGTGAATAATATAACCTTGAAGATTTGCATATCTATCACAAACTAGGGGATAGATAATTAAAAAAGTTGAAAACCAGATATTTGGAACTTGGAATGACGATGTTAATTATGTCAGCCCTCAACCAAGATTCGATAACCAAATGCAATATGCTAGATTTGAAGTGATGGAACCCAAAGTTCATTGATGAGGTTAGTTGTGTCATCTCAACCATGATCGTCAATGTAAGGAAAATAAACCCCAAATTCATGATGATATTGGTCGTGTCGTCTCAACCATTATCAACATGAAGGAAATGAACCCCAAATTCATGATGATAGGTCGTGTCGTCTCAACCATTATCAACATGAAGAAAATGAACCCCAAATTCATGATGATATTGGTTGTGTCGTCTCGACCATTATCAACATAAAGAAAATGAACCCCAAATTCATGATGATATTGGTCGTGTCGTCTCAACCATTATCAACATGAAGAAAATGAACCCCAAATTCATGATGATATTGGTCGTGTCATCTCAACCATTATCAACATGAAGAAAATGAACCCCAAATTCATGATGATATTGGTCGTGTCGTCTCAACAATTATCAACATGAAGAAAATGAACCCCAAATTCATGATGATATTGGTCGTGTCGTCTCAACCATTATCAACATGAAGAAAATGAACCCCAAATTCATGATGATATTGGTCGTGTCGTCTCAACCATTATCAACATGAAGAAAATGAACCCCAAATTCATGATGATATTGGTCGTGTCGTCTCAACCATTATCAACATGAAGAAAATGAACCCCAAATTCATGATGATATTGGTTGTGTCGTCTCAACCATTATCAACATGAAGAAAATGAACCCCAAATTCATGATGATATTGGTCGTGTCGTCTCAACCATTATCAACATGAAGAAAATGAACCCCAAATTCATGATGATATTGGTCGTGTCGTCTCAACCATTATCAACATGAAGAAAATGAACCCTAAAAGAATTTTCCATCTTAACCAGAGTAGCTTTGCAAGATCCCACGTATGCATAATATCCTATACTGATACGTTATTCGAGTGTGATGTATACCCCAAATGTTTGTATGTGTATGCTTTTGATCGATATATTTTTTTGGTAAACCAATTGGGTTCTCGTAGTCACCAACTCCTCGACAGTGTTGTCTGCCCTTATTGTATCTCCAAGTCAATTTGGATTTGGTGAGAGATGTTTGCGAGATCTTAATGTCTGTATCGTAGACGCATGCGTAGGTATGGACGTGGACGTTGGTGTAGTCGTGGACGTAGGCATGTGCGTAGAAATTGGCGTGGACATGGGTGTAGGCATGGATTTTCCTTCGCTGTTCTTCTAACCAGAATAAACTTTGATGATTTATCAAATGCTCTTTGGTGTTTATATATGTTAGATGCACCAAATGTTGCAAATGATCTTGAGATTTTGCGTACATCATGCTTGATGTGAGGCTCTTAGTGGGAAATCTGCTGCCAAGATTTCTAAGGAATCTACTGCCGAGATTCTGTCAAAAGATTACCTCCTGCCGAGGTTTTCTTGAAAATCACCTTCCGTGATCAACCAGGGGAATCTACTTCCGAGATTCTGTTAAAAGATTACCTCCTACCTAGGTTTTCCAAAAAATCACCTGTCGTGATCAACAGGAGGAATCTACTGCCAAGATTCTATGTAGAATTGGTAGCTTGATTGCCGATGATGATTGCCTTCACATAAAATGAGGTTTCATGCTATGCGTGCAAATTTGATTGGTGCATGGAATGTAATTATTGATTGACGCATGTAATGATTGATTGATGTATGTAATGATTGATTGACGTATGAATTGATTGATGTATGTAATGATTGATTGACGCATGAAATATGACAAATGACTTGGATATATGTAAATAGATGTTGGAATTTGAAATGCAAATGCGTAGTTAGGCTTTTTGACGCTCGACCCATGCTGTTGGAATGCGTAGATGAATGAGATGATAGTATGACTTGGTTTTGGATCTAGGAGCCCTAATGCATGATTTATGCAACCTTATGCTTTATGATTATGAATTGGATATTTTTTGAATGGTGCCCCTGTGATGGGTTGTGGATGATTAAAGCATGGAGGTTTGTTTATGCAACAAGGTTACTTGTCACATTATGGTTGAGTGTTGTGCTTGCATGATTCCCTGATACTTGTTTCGAACTCGAAGATTGCCGACGTAGAAGAGAGGTCCACCGGAGGTTTGTGAAAGTATGAAGAGAGCTTGCTTTTGTATGGACTGTTTTTCCTAATTTGTTGGTAGGGTCCTGGAGGAGATTATCTTTAATATGAGCTTGGAAAAAGTTTGATCATAATGTGAATGGCCCCAATATTTTGCATTATGCCCCTGATTAAAAGATTCCTGAAAAATGCTTGGCTTTGATGGACCCTTTTGTATCAACTTCTTTTTTGATCGAGCCTCGCAGTGGTTTTCCCCAACATTCGAATTTTGAAAGACATGCCCCTCTATCTCCAAGATCCGGAGGAAGTATCCTTAGAAAGAACTCAGACTTTACCATGAAATTGACATAGATTTCCCCAATTATTCGAAGCTTGAAAAGTTTATACTTGAAGTTGCTTGAAGAATTTGGACCCTACGTGCAGTAGGATGAACTTGGTACGCACTGCCCCAACATTTGAATCTCGGAAATTTGCCCCTGCTTCCAGGCCTTGAGAGGTTTATTAAAACGAGAAAACTAAGTCATATCCTATCGTGGCATGAATGGTTCTTCGAAAGATATGCACCTTGTTGAACAGTGCATTAAAATTTGATCCAAGTTGATTGAACCTCTGAATGATCTCCCCTTGTCAATATTATCTTCATGTGATATACCCCTATAATCATTAGTCTATGCCCTTGTTTATAGGGATCCCCTTAGATGCTTTTACCCCAGTTAGGAGCTTCTTGGAAAGGATGGCCTTTGATCAGACCTTCTTGAAATCTCTTTGATGCTAAGTATTGATTCGTAGATAAAATTGTACATTTCAAAAAAGTAATTCTGTTTGATGCACATGCACGTTCTTGAAATGGATTATTTGAAAAGAAATGGAAGATTAGAAGATGAATATTCAAAGAAGCGAAGTAGTTAGAAATGATTTTAACAAACATAGGAGTCAATTTAACATAAATCTTGCTGAATATGCTTTCATAGTGAACCTAGCCTCAATTAGGACTTTTAAAGGTTGTAACGTGGCCATGGTTCGTGATTTAAGAAACAAAAGATATGAGGCTCAAAATTAATTTAGCCCACCCCATTCTCTATGATGTTCTCCAATCCTAAGTTCAATTAATCCAACGGATGTGTTTAATCCCCAAGAGAAGTTTTGTAGTCGCGCAGATGATGAGAAGCGTAGGCAAAGATCTAAGTGTTGATGGAAATTATTGATAAGATCTGAGCATTGATAAGATTCAAGCGAGGATAAGATCCAAGAATTGATGAGAAGCCTTGATGATTCTTGAGGTGGCAGTCACAAGATTGTTTTCCAATTTATTATTTTTAATCCCTTATTTTTGCATGGACCGATTTTTTTGAATTATTGTTTTGAATTTGATCCATCAGGACGCCCTAACTTTTGCCCAGGTCAATTTTTTTTCTTTGACTTAGCGGGCTTTCACCTTTTTTTCTTCTTCTTTTTTTTTCGCTTTTGGTTTTGAAAATTTGTGACTGCCATGTTGATTGTTACAAGCTTTGTCTTCATCGTTTCTTCGATCTTGATTGATGTGTTGAGGAAGAAATATGTCGTGGACTTTTATTTTCATTGATTCCTCAATCTTGGGTGATGAACGCGGGGAAAATAATGTGCTCGAATATCTACTTAGGTTGTTTTCTCAATGATGTATCTAGGAAAGAGATATGCTTGAACCTTTTCTTAGACCGTTATCTCGTTGATGTATCGAGGAAAGATATATGCTTGAACCATACAGGCGAAGATGATAATAGACATAGATTTGATGATATCCTACATTATCTCAGAGATTGAGATAGGCAGGAATTTTTTTAGGATTATGGCCTAATGAAAGACAACGAGGAGTCCCTACAGGACATAGATGATGATAAAGACGGAAGCCCTGCGGGATAGAGATAGTAGTGAATAAAGGGATAACCCTTGCAGATTATAGTGGAATTTGTGAAAGGTATCCTTATAAGGTAGGTTCTTATTATTGGCCTACATATATTCTATCCTCCCCATAAGGTGGCTTCCTTAAGGGTATCATGAATGACACTAGAGGGAAAGGCACAAGGGCCTCCCTTAAGCGGAGTCTCTTTACAGACCGAAACTTTCGTCTCTAGGTCATGAAAGGTCTTTATCATGAGTTTCTGGTTTAAAGGTTGTACAAAGAGTCATAGGTATCATTCCAAAGTCCTACTTCCCAAGAGGATATCTCTCGAGAGGTATTCCTTTTGTGGAGTTCCACCGACTCTAGGCGAAGTCGTCACATAAACTTATAGGGTTGATGTAACCCCTTGGCTAATAGATGAACCTTCTTTCTAAGGTTTTTGAGAATAATTTTTTTGCAAAATTATAAATCCCACCACAGATATATAAGTATAATGAATAATAAAAAATAAGCAAGAAAATAAATAATTAAACAGGAAAGAATAAAACCCAAAAATAAAGAAAAACCCTAAAACCTAAAGTTGAGGCTTCTAAACCTAGGGTTGGGTCCCCAACAGAGTCGCCAGCTGTTGCAACTGGTTTTTAGATAGAGCCGCCACCCTTAATTTTTATCCTAAAGGAAAGGGGTATAAAGGAATAACCCTAAAAGAAATTTAGAGATTCTAAGTTTGACTCGGTTCTAGACGAGGGGAAGGTGTTAGGCACCCCTTATCTACCTTATTCGCAAGGATACTAGGTTTAGAAGTGCGATGTTTAGGAAATAGGGTTTTAATTATTAATTGAGGAAAAGGGTTTGAATTTTAGTTAGCGGGACTCGCAAAGATATTTGATCGTATGCCTACGTATCCTCCTTAGGAGGATCAAAGTCTCATTTTCGTAGTTCGCGGTTGATTTGTGTTTTTTATGGATTACGCAATATTTTAATTTCCCTTTGTACTTAGCCCGGGTGTGTGAATTGCGGAGATATTGGACCAAGCACGCAGTTAGTAAAATATGTTTTGTATTCCTTTTCGAAAATTAATTATTTTAATTATTTTAATATGAAAAATAAATTGGTGTTTGGTTGAATATTTTTTAAGCATAGAGCAAAGGAGTCTGATATAGCCTCCTCGTCACGTGGCCAAATATTGGCCCCGTGTTACTCGTCATGAAGCATGTAGAGGGAGTTTTGAGTGAGTTACGTGAGTCTTAATATTTGATTATGAATAATTGACTTATAGACGATGAGTCGACCAACCTCTTATCCGAGGACATGGTGGATGAAAAATCTACCAATCCCATTATAAAAATGTTGAGTTAATTAAAAAATAATCTGATGGATATAAAATAAAATCTAATCCATTTTAAATGCAATTATCCTACATGACTAAATAAACTAACAAGAGGTGTAGAAAGCAACCAATAATAGTGCAAATAGCAATTAATGGCCTAAGGCCCAAAGGAGTTAGAAAATACTAACTAGTAGAAATGTTAGCAAAAAAATGTTAATTAGTTAATATAAAAGAAAAAAACTAATCTATTAATTAATAAAATAAAATAAAATGTTATACACTCAGGGGGAATCATTTTCCCACTATCAACCCACGTTATCCTCTTTTATTTAAAGTTATTTTTTTATTTTTTTCAAGAAACAAATAAATGCTACAAGAAACAACAGGACACTCACTATGTCACCAATAACCCACTTTTGACCTTTCAACCACAAATTGAATCAATGTAATGCGACAAGTGTCCATGCTATTTGTAAATTAAAAAGAGCAAAGCAATGTATAGTAAAATAAATAAAAACAAAACACAAACAAAAAGATACATACGTTTTTATTTGTATATCTTTCCTCTTATACCTCATTCATCATTTTCTTTTCCATTTTCAGAACAAAACAACTACATCATATCTCTTCCTCTTCCACCGATTCAATAAATCATTAAACAAAAACAACAAAAAAGTGGAATACTGTATGATGGTGATGCGGTGCGCATATATGTTTGAAGGATGTTGATGATTGCGGCAACCAGTTGGGGTTTTGGCAGTGGATGTGCGGTGGGTCTGCTGGCTACGACGGGTTACAGCGGCATAGAGATGAGTTTCTTCTGTTATGTCCTTGTCCCCCCCTCTCTATCCCCTTGTGTACTGTCACCACTTTTTTATAGTAGATTTTAAGAATTTTAAAAAAAGAAACAAAGTTATTAGATATTATTAGGGATTAATTTATTTGTCTCGAATTTTTTAGGAAAATATTTAATTTGTCTGAAAATTAGTGTACTTAATTCAAAATATTTCTGTAAATCTTAATATGCTTTGGTTACGATTTGATGATGTCTAATTGTGTTGATTGATTGCTTACGATTTGGATTTGGTTTCTGTATGTAAACACCAATAAAGAAGGATCTGAATAATACCAGTTAAAGGTGTGCGCTAATCTCTCTCCAATGCATAGAATATCTGTTTGTTTGGTATGGGTCATACAAAATTATTTGTTTTGGATTGATTGGATTTGGGTTGAGTTTGGGCTGGGCGAAATGGGCCTGAATGGTTCATTTTTAAATGTTATTTCTCTTAAATAAAAAAAATATTTAACTAGTAGAAACTGAAATGGGCCTAAGGTTTTTTTGTTTGAACTGGGCTTATATGCTTAACTGGATTTGCACTTCCTCTTTTTTTTTTTTATAAAAATGTTTTCCTTATTAAATCACCAAACAAAACAAAAAACTATAATGTAATATCTTAATAAAACCAATATTTAGTATAATCATTATTAATTATTATAGTAAAATAATAGTAATAATAATAATAATAATAATGTTATAACAAAATATTTTCCAAAACAAACTTCAATGACTGAAATGGGCCACTGTTTCTAAATATTGGGCCTGATAATTTTTGGCCTCTTAGGCAAATGTTTTTTTTCTTCAAATTAACAATATAAATAAAAATAATAATAATGTTAATAGTAATGAAATAATATTAATAATAAATAATTAATAAAGTTTAAGTAATAATAAAAGTCAGATATTGACTTTCAATTATTTTGATAAGAAAGTTGGGCTATGTGTTCTTCATTGCACAATTGAGCTTGCGTGTTTCTTAACAATAACATTTATTCCTTTGTCTTAAATTAACAAAATAAGACTAATTTTAAAAATAAAAATGTTACTTATATTAATATTAATAATAAATAATTATAATAATAATAATTATTATTACTGATGATAATAACATCAATAGTATTAATAATAATTATAGACTTAAAGTCAGATATTGACTTTAGTTTAATTAATACAATAAAAATAATTTTAACAACATAATTTAATTATATAGCTACAAAAATATTAATATGAACTATAATACTGATTTATTGTACAACAAATAATGATAATAGCAACAAATATTTTTAAAAAAATGGGCTTCAAACCCTCTTATTGGGCCATAGAATTAATTCAAATTTTGTAAAGCCCGCACACCCATTCTTCTTATAATACACCCCTCTCTTAAACTTGAAACAAATTTTAAGACTTAATGGACCATCATATATTGATGGTCTATTTTACATCAACACACCCCTTTGACTTTAAATACCCCTATAAAGGTGAAAACTAAATAATAAAATTTATTTGAAGAAAACCCTAGATTAGGGTAGGGCAAATTTGGGGTATGACACATATAAAGATACTTTTATTAGCGAGCATATTTGTTTTTTATATATATCATGTTTTTGTTATCATCAAAACTCTTACAGGGATGTAGAACCAAATTTTGTTCTAACAATCTCTCCCTTTTTGATGATGACAAAAACTTGTATATTTCGATGGAATATAAATAACAAAGAAATAAAAACCCCCCCTGAGTAGAATACTCAGATAACGAGAAAATAAAATACTTCCCTGAAGATCTTATGATATTGCTTTTGATAGGAGTCAAAATATCTTTTATTCTCCCCCTTTTTGTCAATAATCAAAAAGTAGAAAAAACTCTATTTGTCTTGCTTTGATAGAAGTTGCTTGAGAAGGTGTGACATCCTCTTCTGGATTCAATTGAGATTCTTTAGAGAGCTTCTGATGCTATATTCTCATTACCGTTCCCAATAGTTCCAGAGCCAATAACTTTTTCTTTCTGATTGCCTCTGAAACCTGCGAATCCTCCATATTTAAATTCAAGGATTTGGAACATATGCTTTCTTCCCGTCATGTGTAGAGAGCATCTAGAATCCAGGTGTTAAGACTGGTGTTTCAACCTTGTCGTTAAAAATATCTGCAACATAGATGATTTATCCTTTGGTACCCATGTCTTTTTGGGTCCATGATTGTTAGAGTTTCCAAAATTCTGTTTGGATTTTGGTTTAGCATAAAATGCCTTACTAGTATATTTTATATCATGTGTTTGCCCAGAAGTGAAGTGAGAATAAAGAGGAGTGCGTTTAATAAAAAAATCCTTAACTTTCTTAGGTTGGGATACTTTACCTTTGTATCCTATTCCTTTTCTACCATTTCTGCTAACTCCATAGATCATTAAAGCCATCTCACTTCTATCTATGTTTTTAGCGAGGAATTTCTGAAAGCTATGATCATATTCCTTTATGATCTTGTCAGGGTTACTAGGAACTTATGAGATGGTTTCCTTCTGAGTACTTTGTAATTCATTTTTAAGTTTTGAAATTTTTTCTTTCAACTCAGAGTTTTCTAATCTTAGAGTCTTAGTTTCTCCAGAGTCAGAAACTAGATCCTTTTTCAGGTTCTTGTTTATGACTTGAAGTTTCTGATACCTTTCTAGAATTTCTGACAGACCCTCTACTAATTGAGATCTAGAAAGTTTATAAAATACCTCTTCTGACTCTGAGTCTAATTTTGATTTTGATTCTGATTCAGAGGATTCAGAGACATCTGATAAGTTATCCGTTTGAGATATATTGGCTCGTTCATCTTCTGATTATGTTCCATCTTCAGAAGATTCAGAGTCATCCCACGTTGCTATAAAACTTTTCTTCTTTTCCTTAGAGAGCTTCTTTTTAGGTTTATATATTTGAAAATTTGGACAGTTGCTCCTGTAGTGACCTTGTTCATTGCATTCATAACAGGTAATGTTTATGTTACTGGATTTTATGTATCCAGAAGATTGTTCAGAGTCATTCACTGTTCTTCTGGAATTTCTGAATTTCCTCTGCCCGTGCTTCTACAGCTGATTGATTCTTCTGGATAGAAGGAACAATTCGTCTTCTTCTAACGAGGATTCACCAGAGTTCCCTGCTTCTGCCTGCAAAAATTTGGTTTCATATTTATTATATTTTAGAGCGAGAGACTTACCTTGCTTCTGGGGCTCATCATCTTCTAACTCTATCTCATGACTTCTGAGAGAGCTGACAAGTTATTCTAGAGAGATTTTGTTCATATATTTTTATAGTTTGAGAGCAGTGACCATGGGTCTCCATTTCTTTGGTAAACTCATAATTATCTTTTTTACATGTTCAGCAGTTGGTTACCCTTTATCCAGAACTTTTAGCCCAACAACCAGAATTTGAAATCTTGAGAACATTGTTTCAATGGTTTCATCTTCTTCCATTTTGAAGGCTTCATACTTCTGAATAAGTGTAAGGGCTTTGGTTTCTTTTACCTGCGTGTTGCCTTCGTGCATCATTCTCAAGGAATCAAACATGTGCTTTGCTGACTCTCTGTTTGTGATCTTCTCACACTCTGTATGAGATAGCACTCAAGAGAATGGTTCCGACCTTGTGATGATTTCTGAAATCCATCTTTTAATGATCTGTCATTCTTTTTCTGTCAATCTTCTGACCGCTTTCATCAACAGGATGTATGTACCCATCTGATACCATATTCCAAAGATCAGCGTCACAAGCTAGAAAGAAACTTCTGATTATGTCTTTCCAGTAATCAAACTTTTCACTGTCAAATATTGGGGGGCTGCTTCTGATTCTGTCTTTCTCATCATGGTAATCACTACTGATGTTCTGACTTGGTCTCACCATAATGTTTTTCTTAGCTTGGATCTTTTACTGACACGGTTAAGTGCTTGTACTCAGAACCAGGCACTATGATGCCAATTGAAAAATTGAAAAACACAAGAAAGGGGGGGGGGGGGGGGGGTTGAATTGAGATCTTAAAACTTAATGAATAAAACACATTGATTTTTATCCTGGTTCGTTTAAACTCAAACTACTCCAGTCCACCCGCCAAGGTAATTTCGCCTCTCTCCAACAAGGTCTTAATCCAATAATCAATCTTGATTACAAATCTACTTTGACAACTTCCAAAGTCTTCTTGAGTATAACCACAAACCGGTTTTTCTCAAGGAATATCTCTAAACAATGTATGAATAAAAGTGTACAATAGTGTTTCTAATAAAACAATATCACAAGGATGTTTTACACAAGTTAAGCTTACTAGGTAGAACTGGATAAAGGATTTTCTTTTTTGTGCGCAAATGTTCGTCACTTGAATTCTTCTTTTCTTGTTCTTTATATAGGCCATGCAATAGTGACATAAGAATATGCTTTTGGAATGTTCATAACACGAATTAATGATCTTTCCAAACCAGGAGATTCTTGTCTCTTTATAGCTGTTACTTTTGATATGCATTGATAAACTGTAACGCTTCAAAACTTCTCACATCAGAGGATGAATCTTACCGTTGAGAATCCCTTACTACTTTTATCAGAACTTTACAGATCAGAGTATCAAAGGTCCTGTTTCACAATGTTGGTGTATTCAGAAGTTGTAACAGAACTTCTTCATATAAGCATGTCACACAGATTTGCTTTTAAGAAGGATGCGTCTGATTATATCATCATACTCTCATCTTCTATGCTTGCATAAGCGGATATTTTATGCTCCTTACATCAGAACATCTTTTTCATATCAGAACTTCCCTGCATATAAAGATACTTTTATTAGCGAGCATATTTGTTCTTTATATATATATATATATATATATATATATATATATATATATATATATATATATATATATATATATATATATATATATATATATATATATATATATATATATATATATCATGTATTTGTTATCATCAAAATCTTACAGGGATGTATAACTAAATTATGTTCTAACAAATTGCTCGTAATTGCTTGCTCACAAACAAAATTATTTCCATACTTCACACTTTCAAAACACTTTTCAAACAAACATTTTGTATACATTCTCAATGATACAAGAATCATTACAAAATAGCCTTACATTGGCATTTTCAAACCTCTTTCTAAACACTCCTTTTCAAACAATATTTTCAAAACCAACACTTTGTATACATTCTCAATGATATGAGAATCGTTGCAAAGTTTTCCAAACTTAGGCGTTTTCAAAATATTTTCAAACTTACACAAACATAAAGCATTTTTAAAGTGAGCTAGCAATTAAGAGTCCGTAGATAACTACAGATGAAAAGGGTTCTAACACCTTCCCTTTTCATAACCTACCCCCCAAACTCAAGAAAATTCTCAAAAGGCATTTCCTGTTCTTTTCACCCTTTCCTTTATTGGATAAAAGAAAATTCGGTGGCGACTCTTGCTATCTGCAACATTTGTGATAAAACACAAAACACCCAAGTCAGTTCTCCCATGTATCACAGAACTGGAGACTCTGCTGGGGAAGATTTAAAAAGTGGGGTTACCTTAAGAGACAGATCACCTTTTTTGCTTTACTTGCTTGATTTTTTTGCTTTATATTTGTGGGTAATGCTTGGGTTTATTACTTGTAAAGATCCTATACCCGGATCTGGGGCATATTAGGTAAGTAGCAATAGACCTTGGGGACTATGCGGCGTATACCGACATGGTTGAAGTGATGGCTATGTTAGTGTGACACATTTGTTGGTACCGGTGTCCCTTGTGTTGAATCAAGGAGAATATGGGGCCGCTGTGTGGTGTCATGAAGCACTAACTGACCGTAGAACCTTAGTTGAACAACTTGGCCATTAGAAGGTAGTGTGATAGTCGACTTTGGTGCAAGACTGAAGTTGGTTGATACTCGATACTACACTCATTGAGATCAGACTTTCAGGATATTTTGGCCGCAATAAAAAATTGATTATGATGAAACAATGCCCAATGAAGAAAGATAAGTGATATTGAGATTCCTTAGAACCCGATTACTTTTGTTAGGATAGGTTGAACCAACTAAACTTCAAGAGGATACTTACCTATAAACTCCATACAAGCCTGAACCTAAGGCTACTTGTGTGACTTGTTTGCATTACATAACTCCTTACAAAGTTTGTATTCATTATCTAACGACGTGAATTCCTTGTAGGATTTGTTTGTAGTCATTATCTAATAACCTGGACTTCTTGCAAAAACTTACTTGTTTTCACTACCTTACATTTTGCTTGGTGCAAAGCATACACATCATAACATCATAGCATATTATTCTCACTGACCAGTTCAAGGATCTTATGGGCCATTGATGCAGGTTGTCATGAACCAGGCGCCTAGCAAGGGGGCAGGAGGATTTATTTTCCTCTAACCAAATGTCGTTAAAGTATCATGAACCAGATGCCTAGCCAGGGGCAAGGGGATTTATTTTCCTCTAACCAATGATGTCAAAGACCAAAGCAAGTTATCTTGAGTCAAAGGCTATGACCCACTCGACATGGTAAGCTTGATTCTCGTAGAAGAACATTCAATGATACGAAGTTCTTCAATCAAAACTGTAGTCATATTTGAATTCTAACATTTTCTTCTGTTTACCCTGCGGGATCCTTGAAAACATTGCATCCGCATAGCATGCATCATATCATAAGCATGTTTTTCAATACAGGTTTCCTCATCTTTTTACTGTTTATTTCAGTATAAGATGGCTCTAGAGCAAAACTTCAAATATCTTCAGACTCAACACGCACAGTTCCAAGAGACTCTCCTCAACTTATCTAAAGGACATCAAGAAACGATGGCACTCCTTGCCACAAAAAAGAAGACCAAGAAATAGGCTGTTATTCTCAACATGGGAAGAAGATTCAAGGGGCCTGCCCGACTGGTTCAAATAGAAGAGGCTTCTTCTGAGGAAGAAGATAATCAAGATGAGGATGTCAGAAGCACCAGGGTTGGGGGTGGAAATAACCAAATTTTTGAGGATGAAGACTACTCTAATGAGAAGTATCCACTGGCGGATGAGAAATACAAACAGCTAGAAGACCGACTTAAGGCTATAGAGATCCAAATAGTGTCTGGTTTGGACTTTGGAGATTTGGGTCTGATCCCTGGGGTGGTCATTCCCCACAAATTCAAAGTCCCTGTCTTCGCCAAGTATGATGGGGTCTCCTGTCCCAAGTTACATCTGAGGTCTTACGTCCGCAAGATTCAACCACACGTCTCCGATAGGAAGTTACAGGTTCATTTCTTCCAAGAAAGCTTGTCTAGGACACAATTGGAATGGTTCTATCAACTATAGAAGACTAATATCCATACATGGGAGGATCTAGCTGCTGCCTTCTACAAACAATACCAATACAACACTGATCTTGCACCAACTCACGTGCAGTTGCAGAATATGACTATGGGTTCAAATGAAGGCTTTAAGGAGTATGCTAAAAAATGGAGGGACCTGGCTGGAAGGGTGCAACTCCCTTTGACCGACAGAGAATTAGTGGACATGTTCATGGGCACCTTGACTGGTCCATTCTTTAATTTGCTGATTGGGAGTACTTCATCAGGGTTTACTGAGTTGATTTTAACTGGCGAGTAAGTTGAAAGTGGAATCAAAAGTGGAAATATCCCCATGGCCTCAACCTCCAATACTATAAAGAAACCATTTGATGGTAAGAAAGAAACTAATGCTGTTTACAGACAAAGGAGCCACATCAAGAGTGATGGTCATCAATCAGTAGGAGTTGTATTGATTTCAAACCCAACCCCATTTCAATGACCACAACAATCAAACGATCAACAAAGGCCTGATGCCCCGAAGAGACAGTTTACCAAAATAAACATGCCACTGTCTCAAGCATTGCAACACATGTTGAGGATAAATCTGGTTACGTTGGTAGAACCTCATCCAAACCCTAAAACTTCTTCTCCTAACTAAAATCCCGATGCAAGATGTGCCTATTGTTGTACCCCAAAATTTGCCCTCTCAATTTCTCAAAGATTCTCTCACAAGATCTCCATTGATTCAAGACTGCACCAAAATTGATCAGCTCAAGATACCTCCCTAAACACTGATGACTCAAAATTAGGGTTTGAGTTTGTATAAGGAAAAATGGACCTTTGACGCTTCATATGATTTTCATGGATCATATTGGGCTCTCAAGCATCAGGTCAAAGATGGAACTTCTTAATCCTTGGAAGGAGGAAGAGGAAACTGTCGAAAGGGCAAAGCAGATAAAAAAAGGTATGCAGTTACAGATAACCATGTCAAATTCAAAATCTGGTGCAGGCTGTTTGAACCACATGACTGATTGAAAGGAGTGTTTGGAAGATTTTTGACAAGTCGAAGAAGAGCAAGTTAGCTTCGATCCCCAAGCTTCGACTGGGCAATGGCTTATTTGAGCAACCTACTTCGATCCACCTCTAGACCCTTTGACACACATAGTTTCGACACTGAATTACAATTTAACACACCACCTAATTAATTATGTCTAAACAATCTATATTCATCATGGTTCTTAGTCTTTTGAATACTTCGACCTGCACTCCCTTTGTCGTGATGTATGCAATCTGATTCTCAGTTTTGCAGTGTTCCAAAATCATCTTCTCATCTGCTACATGCTCTCGAAGATAATGGAACCTCATTTCGATGTGCTTGCTTCGACCATGTGCTATTGGGTTCTTCGCCATATTGATAGCTAACATGTTGTCTATCTTCATGCTTGATTCGATCCACAAGCTTCGACTGGGCAATAGCTTCCTTCGAGCAACCTGCTTTGATCCACCTCTAAACCCTTCAATACACATAGTTTCGACACTATGAATTACAATTTAACAAAAAAACTTGCTGATAATAGTTCATTGCAAGAAGAAGGTATTGGCGACATAGTCTTTCAAATGAGTAATGGAGGAAAAGTTATGATTAAAGATGTGCTCTATATACCTGGAATAAAGTGCAACTTTCTAAGTGTTGGACAACTAGTCGAAAAGAGTTTCTTAGTTGTCATGAAAGATGGAGTTTTGAGATTGTTCGACACCAAGAACAATTTAGTCTTAAAATCTCCGTTGTCGAAAAACAGGACATTTAAGACAATGATCAATTCGACAGAAGTTCAATGTTTGAAAACTGTTCGACCACAAGGATAATTGGTTGTGGCATTTTAAGTTTGGACATTTGAACTTTCGACCACTTAATAAACTGATTACTCAAGATATGGTTATTGGTATTCCAAGTCTTGAGATGCCTGAAAAACTTTGTGAAGTTTGTTTAGTAGGAAAGCAATCCAGAAATTATTTCGTTTCGACTATGCCAATGAGATCATCTTGTATACTCAAGGTGGTACATTCAGATGAATGTAGTCCATTCTAAGAACATACAATTGGTGGAAACAAATTATGTTTTGTCTGTTGATGAGTTTGGTCAAAAGTTGTGGATCTACATGATCAAAACGAAAGGACAGAGTATTCAACATCTTTAAGAGATTCAAAATGCTTGTCGAAAACCAGAGTAAGAAAAAGATCAAAGTTCTACAGAGGTTCAAGATCTTTGTAGAAGGAATCAAGTTGAAGACATAATTTTGAAGAACACTGATCAAATCCATAGGCCGTGCTACATGATCTTGCTTTGTAGGCCTCAACGCTTGTGTTTCACTCCATAATTAATTGTTTACACAATTAATTAAGCTCTTACCCAAGTATTTAAAGTATTGTCCAAGCCAATTTTCCCTTAATGGCACAAAGTTATCATTGCCATTTTAGAAAAGCAAGCTTTATGCAAATTGTCAATGCATTGAGCCTTGTGACCTTTATCTCTGATTGCAAGCAATATCAAAAGCATGAATCAAGTCTCCTGCACCCAACAAACATCATGCCATGCTTGTACTTAAACTTTGGAACCATGAAAATCCATTCAACTTGATTTTTTCATTTTCAACTAAACCATAACATGTTATCTCAAGATTCTGGTTACTACAAGATGCCAAACCTCTTCCCTATAAATAGAGACATAATTTGCAACATAAAAGAGGAGATTACCAGCCTTAGAACACTCCCAAAACTCTCAAAAACTCAGAACCTGCACACAAGCAAAAAACTTGGCACATTCTAACTTTACACACAAAATCTCAAATCCCTTCGTGATTTTTTGTCCCTTTGATTAACTAAGCTTCCATATACCACATAGAAACTATCCCAACCCTTAAACCACTTCTGTAACTCCTCCTTCTTCATCCACCATTTTCAAAATCCACCATTGCAGCTTGACTTGTCCAAAGCAGTTGGGTAAACTACAAGACATTCTAACAATTGGAATAGCTTCAGGGAGGTCCAGGAAAGCTAAATCCATCATCAAACCATTTTTGGAAGTCGTGTAGAAGTCATTCGAGTTTCACTCAAGAGGTAAGTTTTTCAAACTTGGAACTCTTCATTCAAGCATCATTTGTATATATATTGTGAAGAAAAGATGTACATATCATGACTAGGAAGTTGGCCATGTCCAAAATTTTGATTATCTTTGCTTATACATTGAGAATTTCATCTCTGATCAGTTAGGTTTTAGTTTTGGTACTAAACAAAATTCATACTAACCTTTTATCTATAACTTTTGAAAATTATGTGGTTAGATTCGTTTTCAAATTTTAGGTAGGTTTGATGTTTACATTTTTATGATTTAGATGAGAAATGAAGCTTTAAGAAGCTTGACAATGGAGTTATCATGGCCTACGCACGCAAGGAAGAAGAAGCTGGGCATTTCAAACATTTAAAAATGAGTTTGTTGTACCCCAAAATTTGCCCTCTCATTTCTCAAGTCATTCCCTTACAAGAATTTTCAAAAGTTCACATTTGCACAAGTACAATTGGGCTTTCAAGAATAAAAACAAAGAAGAGCATGTATGACTCAATTTCACATCCTTCGATCGGGTTTTTGTCCTCTTTTGACGCAAGCTTGGCTTACATCCTTCGATTGAGCATTGGCCCCTGACATGCTTGCTTTGATTCACAAAGCAATGGCTATCCGCATGCAGCCTTCAATTGAGCAATTACCTATTTCCTGCATGCTTCGATTCACAAAGCAAGGGGCTTCCACCATGCTAGCGTACACAAGGAAAAAGCTCCCCTATGGCTAGCATTAATGTTAACACCCATAGGGAATTGGCTATCTTCATGCTAGCTCTGACTGGGCAAAGTCTCCCTTTGAAACAACTTGCTTTCGATTCACAAGGGAAACACCTATCTTTATACAAGCCTCGCTTGGGCATTTAGGCCTCCTACATGCAAGCTTAAATTGCACCAATGACCCCTTACAAGCTGGCTTTTGGCGTACATGGAAATGGCCTCCTGCAACTTTCCTTTGATTCAGAAGGCGTTGGCTTCCTACTGGCGCCCTTCTATTCAGAAGACAAGTGCCTTCTTGTAGTCGTAGAAATGTTCAAGACTGAGCCATTGGATTAACTAGACTTTATACGAATCAAAATAAAAACCGCCACCGCGCTTTATTGTTTCCAAAGGAATGGGAAAAGAGCGAATAACCCAAAAAGAGGGGGGAAGATTCAAGGTAAGGGTGTTGGTTATACAAAGGGAAGGTATTAGCACCCTAAACATCTACAGTACTCCGCAGGAGCCTCTTTGTAAAATCTGTATATTTTGGCTATAAAAAAATGTTGTATATATAAAAAAAAATGGATGGTGGAGGTGAGATAAGAAATATATTTATTTTATAATTTTTGCACCCGCCGCGGTTGCGAACCTTTAGTGCCTACGTACCACCTTTTCGTGAAATAGGGGATCAGGGTACACATAGTTCCTCTTTCAAGAATTTAAAACCCAAATGTGTTGGTTAATTTTATAAGATAAAACATCATCGCCATTGTCCTTGTAGAAAGCACACCTACTACCCACGATCATGAGAAAGGAGAATTTGCATAATCTCAAAGTGGAGGATATGGCTTGGATTTCAAAATCAACAATGCCTCACTCAACACCCAAATGAAAAAATATCTCTCTTCACTACATATTGTAGAAGTATAGTTGTTTGCATCACTACAAGGATTGACAAGAGTTTAATCTTTTAAGAAAAGTTTTAAAGATGAAAAGCCAAAGTGGAAAAATGGTTTGAAATGAGATTGATTGACTTTTAGTCTTTTCACAAAAAATGTCAAGGTATTATTAAGTTGATTGGAGTTTATTTATGAAAATGTTTTGAAAATGCGTGGACATAAGTCCAAGTTTATTATGAAAATGGTTTGAGTTCAAAAACAAGAAGAGTTCTCAAAAAGGGAAAGAAGATTTTTGAAATTAAAGAAAATGGGAGGAGAAGAAGGGACTATCCTAAAGCACAAGGTAAAAGTTAGGGATAAGAACCATCTAACCAACAAGAAGCCAATACTTGACATTATGAGCCAAGATAGAATTCTCATTCCTTGGTGTGAGACCAATCAAGCAAAAAAATACTAGACCTCTTGAGAGAACCAAACTTTAAGTGTATTAAGTCTTCACAAAAATTGGGCAGAGTAACAACTGTATACGGGTGAATTCCAAATTACAACAAAGGGTGTAATCACATAAAACCTGCACACAAAAACAAACAAACAACCCAATGTCTTGAGGTAAACCTCAATAACTCCAGACAAAATAATCAGATAAGATCACAAGGTCTTCAAGATAGGCCAAGGTTTCTAATCCTAAGTCCAAGAAAAGTCCCATGCTCCATAATGCCAAGGATAGTAACCAAATAGTCCAAGTACCATTAAATATTTTTAGGGTTTATGTTGATTATTAAGTATCTTAAAAAGGAAAAGAAAAGATCAAATGTGAAAAGTAAAAATGACAAGAAAGTAAAGGCTCAAGTGAGCAAAGATGAAAATGGAATGAAATGTAAATGCTAACAGTAAATGGTACATAAAGCATAAAAAAATAAATAAAAGCATAAAGTAAAACAAGTCAATAATTAGTGGTTAGTTGGATGATCATCTTGAAGCTTACATTTGGAACTTATTAGAGGATTGGTAGAACCAAAGCCTCCACACAACAACTTGCATTTTCTTTTTGTCAAGTATATCATCCATTTGGAATTCTCACAAGTACCATTTAATGATCAACAATGTTTAAGTGATCCATGTTGACCAAAGGTAGATCCATTAGAGGATTGGTAGAACCAAAGCCTCCACACAATGAATCTCAAGGTTATTGGATCAAAGAGATCAAATTAACATACTTGGGCTTGCAATCATAAATTTGGGCCGCGAATGATCATTTATTCGAATCGGGACAAAATTTAGCACTATGTTAAGCAATCGTAAGTGGACTTATATAGAAGTCGCACCTATTTTGAGGACGACCAATAGCAATCTATTCACCATTTGTTTTGAGACATGATATAGAGATCATGCTCCAACAACATCTAGTGCAATAAGAAGGGGATGAGATGAAGAGGGATAGGAAAAAAATGTACAAATCACATTTGGATTAAATTTTAATTAAACTATTATTAAAATCATTCATCCATTTTTGTGGAGTCAAACTCAACACCATGGATCCAATGATGTTAATAAAGTTCATGATCCAAAATCTAACCCAAGATCAGCCAGAAAATAGTCACAAAATAATATCACCTTTTAATATACATAAAAGGGTTTTAAAATAATGTTTAAAAAATAGAAAATAAAGATAAAAATATCAACTATGTTCAAATTAATCAAGAAATAAAAAGTAAGACCATAGAAAAATCAGAAAAAAGGCTCAAATAATTTACAAATTTTTTAGTAATTTTTTAAAGTCAGAAACTATTTTTAAAATTAAAATAAATGGGTAAAATGAAAAAAAATGGTAAAAAATAGTAAAGTCAAACAAAAATAAAATAAGGTAATATTTGTCACAATATCATTGGATCATTCCATAATTTTTTCAGAATTTTAAAATGTATAAAAGTATTTTTAAACATTTAAAACAAATCAAATAAGTGTAAAATTTATAAAAAAATAACAAAACACAAAACTAAATTTTGAAAAAATAAAAATCAGAAAGAGAATAATCAAAAATATTTTTCATAATTTTTTCAGATTTTTTGAACTAAAATGAATTTTCTATGATTTTTTGAAATTTAAAACAATTAAAATATAAAAATCAGAAAAGGAAAATAAAAATAAAATATGTGGACCATTGGATGAGAGTCAAAACGCGTTAGTAATCAAATCCAAGGGATCTGGCGCACTGTGCATATCATGGTCATTATTGAATATTGACAGAATCATTAATTAAATAAGGATTTGAAAAATACAGATGACGCGTCTTCATTGGTTAGAAGATGACATGTTGGTCATCTTCAACCTCCAGCCATCACGAATTGCAGGTCTCTCAAACTGTAAAATCAGAAGCTCAGACCTATGCTATTCGCTTCGTCTCTTCAAGACGAAGACAACCACACCCTCACGCCAAATTTATATAAACTGTAGCTCAAGCAATTTGGAAGGAAAGTTTTGAAAAGGGATTTGAAATTTCATGGTCAAAACGTGTTTCCAGTGAAATGTAAATGTTGCGACTAGAACCAGGGCAATGAGAGCAACACAATGATATCAGAGTTTTGAAGAATTGATGAAGGAATCTACCTATTGAAGTTGAGTTGCAGAGCTCTGAAACTGGACTTCTATGGAACATTATAGGGCACGATTCTTGAATGTAATTATATGGTTAGCTTCAGGGAAGATCAAGGAAGGTGAATTGTGGGAAAAATTGGATTGAAAAAGGGTCGAGAATGGATTTTGAAGTTGCTGAATTTTGAGTTGTGAAATAAGTTTGGCAGGGTGATTCTGGCTATCTAAGCTTGGGAAAATGAATGGGATTGCTCATGTATTTATAGGAGAAGCAAATGGGATCAAAAGTAAGAGTGAATGATGCGTTTTGGAGGGAAATCATGCACACCTGGTGCACGAGTGAAGTGTGATACAAACTTTATCAAAACTCATCCAATTCTTGCGTTTTGATGTGCTAAACAAATCTGGAACTTTACTAAACATGTTTAGAGGAAAAAACGCGTGGAAAACTTGTGATTAGAGGCCACATTATGGATTTCAAAATTCTGACTTGGTGAGAAATTCAATTTCAAAGTGCCAACTTCTGGCTAATTGCATTTTCAACTTAAGGGGTCTTAGGGCATGATTCTTGATGCTTTAGAAAGATGAGATTACAAGCTTTGTAATGGAAAAAGAATGGAATCAAATGGATGCTTGAGCTGAAAGTTGCATTGAGTCAAAGTTGAAGAAATAGGGTTGACTTTCCATACTTAGAAATATTTCAAATTCTTCTTCAAAAAATGACCTATAATATCTTGCATCCAAACATGGCCTTCCACTTGGAATTTTCTCTTGACCAAAAAAGATGGAATGAAGTAGATCTCTTGAATGACATTTTGGGACTTGAACCATTCAAAATATCCAAAAATTGTGAGAGTTATGAATTGTTGAAGTTGGCAAAAATTCATGAAATGACCTATAATCTTTTGCATCTTTAAGGAAACTTCCATCCATTTTCCCACTTTTCACATAAAAGAAGGAATAAAGTTCACCTCTTCAAGATCATTATGGAAAAATATTGGACTCAAGGTGATAAAAATTGACCAAGTTATGATCATTTGAAGTCACTTATGTAAAATTGTGGATTCATCTGGATGACTTATAATCTTTCTTATTCATCAAGGCTCTTCCACATGTAAACTCCTTAGAACTTTTGAAGTGATTTGTTGATAACCCTTTGAATTGAATGATGTATTTGGAATCACTCAAAAATACCAAAAGGTGAGGAAGATATACTCCTTTGAAGTTCAAAACCCTAGCTTCTAGATCAAGAAAAATTCCTTGAGGAACTTTGACAAGTTTGAACAAACTTCTTGTATCAATATTCTTGCTTTGTGAATAGAAGTTGTTGAGAATGATAATGAGGACTCATAGCCACCAAAACCACTTCCATATCTTGAAATTTAAGAGAAATATGCTCTTGTGACCAATAGGAACAAGGCCTTGTCCAAACATAACAACTTCTCCAATCAACCCCTTGTACTTTTGAGTCACATCTAATAACCTTGAAATGTGATGAATCAAAACAACCTTGCCATGCCAATTCTTCCAAAACCACTCCAATGGTGAGGTTTGAACTCCTCAAGCTTTTATTGGCTAGGGCATGGAAATAAACTCATGAACCCATGGGGTAGCTTGTTCAATCTCATTTCCTTCACCTACATGGATAACAAGCAAGACAAACCAAAATTGCATTTTATTAGTTAAACAAAACAATATTCATGATCACAAAAGGAACATAAGTCAAGGTGCTTGGTAATCCCTCATAAAGGCAAAATTAAATGTAGGGAGGGGAACCAAGAATCCTAGTGTGATCTTGTTGTGAATGAATCAACATGGTATGATGAAGGGATCTTAGGGGCAAAAATTGGGGTACAACAACTGCCCTTATTTAAGTTTCTTCTATCCGGAGGTACGAAGGTTAAAAATCTTCGTGTCGACACGATCGAAGATACTTAAATATATAACAAACCCTATTTTTGGCCCTAAGATGCCATGCAAATGCTTATGATCATGAATGCATATGAGTCGGGACCAAAGAGACGCATAACATCACTGGGGATGTAACAACAATAAAAGGAACAAGGAGCACCCCCATCAGGAAAATAAATCACTGGTGGACCCAGAGAACCTAATCGGAGATGATGGTAGAATGGTCAAAGGACACACCAACTTCTACCGAAGGCAAAGCTACCGACATTTACTGACGACCGAGAGAAAGATAACGAACATCAACGTTCACTGCCGATGGTCTACCAACTTGCGCTGATGGTAGAAGGAGAATATATCATATCACCTCCGTTCACTGACGATGAACTATCAATGTTCACTGAAGATAGCAAAAAGATAAGAGACATCGATGTTCACTGCTGATGGTCTACCAACTCTCACTGAAGGTAGAAAGAGAATATATCATATCACTGTCGTTCACTGATGATGAACTATATACGTTCACCGAAGATAGCAAAAAGATAACAAACATCGATGTTCACTGCCGATGGTCTACCAACTTTCACTGAAGGTAGAAAGAGAATATATCATATCACCGCTGTTCACTGACGATGAACTATCAACGTTCACTGAAGATAGAAAAGAGATAACAAGTTTCCCCAATATTTTGGTGTTTTGCCTAAAATGGGTCTCAACTTCTTCCTTAACCAAGGCACTCCGTTTGGAAAGGATAATACATAAGCTGTCTCAAATAAAGAGACTTGCTATTTGTGGGCACGGAGGATTGTAAAAGGAAATGACTTTTTTTGGGCAAGAGGTATGACTTCCTGGGGAGATGCCATGATATTCTTGCTAAGGGGATAAAGCCTTCTTGTTCAAAATAAATGCACCAAACAAAGCTTGGAGTTTTTCAGGATTCCTACGTGAATAATATTGCCGGGGGACCACAGATCCAAACCAGAAATAAACTGGGATGAAACAGTCAACCAGAATACATGCTTTGAGAAATAAACTCAAGAGGGAAAACAAGATCCATCCAAACAAGGAACTGTACCAGAAGGCTAAAGCAAAAAATCTTCTACGAGGGACAACTCAGTAGGGAATTTGAAAGAATGTAAATTTTCTGCTTAAGACCAATGCTCTAATGAAAAGAGGGTAACGTAACTCTGCAAAACAGGGTAATATGTCAACAAAAATATTAACAAATGTCAATGAACAATGATTTGTCAATTTCAGCTATGCATGTATGAATGTATGAGTGTTATCGTGTGCATGTTGACAAAACAGATACACAACATTGGGAACAACCAATCAAAAACCTCACCGGGCACTACAACGCTCGACTAAACTTCAACCAAGATGATCATTCCAAGAAAGGTAAAGGCCAACTGCGGAATCAAAACCTACTGTCTGCTTTTAACTTTACAGAGGAGAAACATAATCCGGAGGTAGACAAATCAAACAGATACCGGGGTAGAACATCCTTCTTTAGGCTTCATCAGAGAAACCAGTGTTTCTCAAAAGTAACATGCCTACTGGAGATTGCAAGACAAGTCTCAAATAAAGCAGACTGACACCGAAACATCCAAACATTCACTGGGGAATTTAGACTCACTTCACTGGAGAAAATGCAGATTGAAACTTCTCAACATGAAAACTCAAAAAAAGGGAGAAATGAATCCAAACTTGACCGAGAATACCGGAATTATAAACCTCATGCGGCGAAAATATCCCGAGTAGATATTCTCGAGGGGAACAAAAGCTTCTCAAAACAACTGGAGTTTGTCCATTCCTGGGTTCACCATTTTTGTTGTCATTATTTCATCACAAATCTCAAAGTACAAGTAAATTGTAAATTTTTTTTTTTTGAAAAAAATTAATTTTGTTATTTAATCTCTTTGCTTTGAAAGTTATTATCAGTAATAAATGGAGTCTTTGCGAGCTAAATAACATAAGGAATACAAAGAATTGGGTAAAAGTTCGAATTTCATTAATAGAATGGTATTCTGCGAATGGCGAGACTCCATAGATCATTACAAAGTTTGGGAAATGGAAATACATAATGGAAAAGATACATTGAGATACAATGACCACTATCCCCCCTAACAACTTTTGAAATACTGAGCAGCAACTTCTGTTGAAGTATGGTGAGGATCAGAGAAGATTGTTGCTTCAACGATCAAGTCTTGTCTAACGTAGTTACTTGCCAAGAAAATCCCTAACTTTTGCCTAAGCTGCTCTTGCGGGTTTTCAACTTAGCGGGAAATTTATTCTGTTTAGGTCTCTAATTTTTTCCTAGACCGTCCTTTCGGGTTTTCGGCCTACCGAGACGCTCCTTTTTTGCCTAAGTCACCCTTTCGAGTTTTCAACTTAGCGAGCTATTCTTTTATTTCTTTAGGCAAAGTATTTCTTGACTGCGTTAGTATTCATGGTACGTGGGAACTCCTCGCCATCCATAGTTTCAAGAATTAATGCACCGCCAGAGAAGTCTTTCTTGACAACATATGGGACTTCAAAACTGGGAGTCCACTTGCCCCTAGAATAAGTGTTGAAAGACACGATCTTCCTGAGCACGAGATCACCTTCTCTAAATTCACGAGGTTTGACCTTTTTATAAAAAGCTTTCTTCATTCTTCTCTGATATAACTGAGCATGACACAAAGTTATCATCCTCTTCTCCTCAATCAAATTCAATTGGTCAAACCTGTTCTGGACCCATTCTGCCTCTGTCAGCTTGGTTTCCATTATCACACGCAACGAGGGAATATCTACCTCGACTGGGAGTACATCTTCCATTCCCTACACTAGGGAGAATGAGGTTGCTCCTGTTGAAGTGCATACAAATGTTCGATATCCATGCAGAGCAAAGGGAAACATTTCATGCCAATCCTTATAAGTAACAACCATTTTCTAGATAATTCTCTTGATATTCTTATTAGCAGCTTCAACAACCCCATTCAACTTTGGCCTGTATGGAGATGAATTGTGATGGACAATCTTGAATTCTTCACACAGTTCTGTCATCATCTTGTTGTTCAAATTCGAGCCATTGTCAGTGATGATTCTGCTCAGCACACCATACCGACATATAAGGTTATTCTTAATGAAGCGCACAACCACCTGTTTAGTAACATTGGCATATGAAGCATCCTCCACCCACTTGGTGAAGTAATCAATTGCTACCAAGATAAAACGGTGTCCATTCAAAGCTTTGGGTTCTATCATCCCAATCATGTCAATACCCCACATTGAGAAAGGCCATGGGGAGGAAATCACATTGAGGAGCGTCGTAGGCACATGGACCTTATCTGCATAAATCTGGCATTTATGGAACTTCTTTGCAAATTTGTAACAGTCAGATTCCATGGTCAGCCAATAATAACCTGCCCTTAGCATTTTTTTAGCCATCGAATGTCCATTGGCATGAGTGCCAAATGAACCTTCATGAATCTCATGCATCAACATGTCTGCATCGTGTCTATCCATGCATCTGAGAAAGACCATGTCATAATTTCTCTTGTACAACACATTTTCACTGAGGAAGAAACTTCCTGCCAATCTTCTCAATGTCTTTCTATCTTTCCTCGACGCACCCATCGGGTATTCCTGAGTCTGAAGAAAATGCTTGATATCATAATACCGGGGTTTTTCATCTGCTACCTCCTCTGCTTTAAACACATAAGCGGGCCTATCCAGCCGTCGAACCGTAATTCGGGGTATATCATTCCAAGTATTCACTTGGTACATAGAAGCCAGAGTTTCCAGAACATCCGCCATTTGATTTTCATCTTTAGGGATGTGATGGAATTCAACTTTATTGAAGAAGGGTAAAAATCTTCTAGCATAATCTTCGTAAGGGATCAAGCCAGGGTGACGAGTGTCTCATTCTCCTTTAATATGATTTATTACCAATGCTGAATCACCATACACATCTAGATTTTTGATTCTGAGATCAATAGCTTCCTCGAGACCCATGATGCAAGCCTCATATTCTGCCATATTATTAGTGCAATCAAATGTTAACCTTGCAGTAAAAGGAATGTGCGATCCATGAGGAGTGACAATCATAGCACCAATTCATTTACCTTAAGCATTCACAGCTCCATCAAATATCATACTCCAACGAGATTCAGGGTCAAGACCTTCCTTAGGCAATGGTTCATCACAATCCTTCACTTTCAGAAACATCACATCCTCATCGGGGAATTCATATTCTGCAGACTGGTGATCTTCCACTGGTTGGTGAGCAAGATAATCTGCCAACACACTACTTTTAATAGCTTTTTAAGTGTGGTTTTCAATATCATATTCAGATAACAACATCTGCCAGCGGGCAATTCTCCCAATAAGAGCAGGATTTTCGAGAATGTACTTGATTGGATCCATTTTGGAGATCAACCAAGTAGTGTGATTCAACATATACTGCCGCAAACGCTTTGCCTCCCAGGCCAGAGCACAACATGTTTTTACCAGCATGGAATACCGCGACTCACAATCAGTGAATTTTTTACTGAGATAATAAATGGTGAACTCCTTCTTCCCTGTCTTATCCTGTTGTCCCAGAATACAACCCATGGATTTATCTAACACTGTCAAATAAATAATCAACGGTCTTCCTTATACGAGAGGGAGAAAGATAGGAGGTTCAAGCAGATATTCTTTAGTACTCTCAAATTCGCTTTGGCAGTCACCCATCCACACACAATATTGATCTTTCTTTTACAACTTAAAGATCGGTTCACATGTTGCAGTTATGTGGGAAATGAATCTGGAAATATAATTCAAACGCCCGAGGAAACCTATGACCTGCTTTTCAGTTCTGGGTGCTGGCATCTCTTGAATTGCTTTGACTTTATCAGGGTCAACTTCAATTCCTTTCTGGATAACAATGAAACCCAACAACTTCCTCGATCAAACACCGAAGGTGCATTTTTTTGGATTCAAGCGGAGACGATACTTCCTCAAACGTTGAAACAACTTCAACAAATCTTCTATATGCCCTTCTTCAGTCTGGGATTTGGAAATCATGTCATCAACATATACTTCAATCTCCTTGGGCATCAGATCATGGAATAGGTTTGTCATAGCCCTCTGGCACGTTGCACCAGCGTTCTTCAACCCGAAGGGCATCACTTTGTAACAGAATGTTCCTCAGGATGTGATAAACATTGTTTTTTCCATGTCCACTGGAGCCATTCTTATTTGATTATACCCAGAAAATCCGTCCATGAACGAGAATACTTTGAATTTTGCTGTGTTATCCACTAACATGTCGATGTGAGGCAATGGAAAATCATCTTTTGGACTAGCTTTATTTAGATCTCTGTAATCTACGCACATGCGGACTTTTCCGTCTTTTTAGGTACTGGGACAATATTGGAAATCCATTGAGGATACACTGACGTCACAAGAAAACCAGCACTAATCTGCTTTAGAACCTCCTCTTTTATCTTTACTGCCATATCTGGGTGATTTCTTCTCAACTTTTGTTTAATTGGCGGACACTCTAGCTTCAACGACAAACGGTGCTCGACAATATTTGTATCTAGACCAGGCATATCTTGGTAAGACCAAGCAAAAATATCCACATACTCTTCCAACAACTCAATCAACCCTCTCTTCACATCGGGATGCAATAATGCTCCAATCTTGACTTCCTTCGGATCTTCTTTTGAACCCAAATTGATCACTTCCAAAGGCTCTTTATATGGCTGAATGGTATTTTCCTTGTGCTCAAGCAACCATGAGACCTCTTCTGGAATCTCATCATAATCTTCTTCTTCAGCCCCATACACAGGACATTCAAAGTTGGGAGAGGGTGCAGGGTCATTGTATTCAACGAGTTTTTTAATTAATCTGTACATATGATTTATGATTGCTTTTAGAAACTGACACATATAACAAGTGATCGTGCATATTGAATTTCAGTTATTATTTATTTTGAAAGGTTTTTTTTATTTATTACCATTTTCCAAGAAAAATCAGAAAATAAAGACATAATTCGGGAAGCAAAGACAACTTTTATTAATGATCTTAAAAGTCACAGCCAACAGATAAGCCCTACAACATTAATACTTCCACCTTGGGTAGAGTGAAAGCCTTTTAAAAAAAAGATTAATCAAATCAAATTACTTTGAAATATGTATGCAAGAGGGAACATCAATGGTGACCCAGTTATGAACCCTGACTCCATGCGTCACATAATTCGGCATTTCCTACTTTGCTTCATCCTCCTCAACAGCATTAATTCCAGAATCGGTTAGATGGATGTAACCTCCGTTGCGGAAAACATCATGATAGATTCCCATAGTAGATTTTGACTTCAAACCTTCACCTCTGCCATTCTTCGAAGAGAAACCCAAACCAGTTCTGTTCTTGTTCACGAGTGGATCCATAATTCGTCCCCAAACTGCATTATGACCATTGTGCACAACCTGTTGCGCGTCCTTCAGCGAAACCATGGAATTCTTATTTCTCCTTATGTTGTCAACGGATAGGGCTTGGAACTGGGTTCCAACAGCAGCCTCATCCGCTTCTACAATACTGAAAGAGGATAAATGAGATATCAACAATGCCTGCTCCCCATTTATGATCACTACCTTCCCTTCATGCACAAACTTTAGCTTCTGATGTAAAGTTGAAGTGATAGCCCCTGCTTCAAGTATCCATGGACGTCCTAGCAAACAACTATAAGCGGGAATAATGTCCATGACCTGGAAGGTTATCTGGAAAAAATATGGTCCTATATGGATAGGTAAGTCCACTTCACCGATGACATATTTCCTCGACCCATCAAATTCTTTCATAATGATGCCACTCGGGCGCATAGGTGTTCCTTGATATTTCAACTTCATGAGAGTACTCCACGATATAACATTCAACACATATCCATTATCAATTAGCACATTGGACAGCGAATCATTCTTGCAGTTCATAGATATGTGGAGGGCCAGGTTATGATTCCTCCCTTCATCTGGTAATTCATCATCGCATAAACTCAAGTTATTACACGACGTAATTTTTCCTATTACGCTGCTGAATTGATCTATTGGCATGTCACTCTCCACAAAAGCTTGGTCCAGTACCCTCATCAAGGAGTCTCTATGAGCAAAGGAATTCATTAATAAAGCTAAGATAGATATCTTTGAAGAAGTCTGGAGTAGCTGATCTACAATTATGTAGTCGCTCATCTTAATTATCTTCAAAATATCATCCACTTATTTCTCTAACGTAGCTCCGCTAGTCTCTCTGTAGCCTTCTTAGGTTCATCATTCTCAACAACTTTCTTTCCAGTATCAACATCTCTCCGAACAACCGGCGTAAACACACGACCGCTACGGGTCACCCTGCTATTTTCAGCTATATTTCCAACATCGGGAATTGGCTGGATGGGAACTTCCACCCCATTTTCTAAGATTGTAGCGTTATATTTGTAAGGCGCAACTTTATCTGATTTGTAGGGGATAAGACCTGGTAAACTAATTACCAATGGGGTAACATCTGGCTTGCTATGATATTCCACTTCAAAAGAGAGGGTGCACCAAAACAAGGCACAATGATATTTACCCCTTCTTCAACATAATCAGTCATCAAAAAGTCATTTTTGGAAAACAAATCTTTGTCTGAAGAGAAATACTCATCCGCGGAGGCATACTCTTCCTCTGACGCTTCTTCCGTTAAACAAACTTCAACCATATCAACCTCATGATAATCATCCCTCTGACCTGTGATCTTGATAGTTCCATTGTCTAACAGCAACTGAACACCCTTCTTCACGATTGAACATCCTCGAGGATCTCGAAAGCAAACTAGGCAAGATCCATATTGATGTTCCACCTGACCAGCCGTATGGCAGAAGGTAGCATGCAACTGCACGAGATCCTCATTCATATACTCCACATCAAAAATTATGAATTCACCAGGACATCCAGAAACCATGTTCACTTCCTTTTCATGCTCTGCCCTAGGCCTGATTATGTGGATGAGGCCCTCATCCATCATCTCCTGTAAACTAGCCTTTATCTTATCGCAACCCTATATATTCGTACTGCAAGTAGCACAACCGGTATGGTCATCCGTATAGTAGCTAAATTCACAGAGGTCTGCGTGCATTTTTACCAAATCCCCTCTAACCAGATTAATGTTAAAAATCTGGAAGTCCCCTGCACAACCGGCCACCATATTTACAACATTTACTCCCCCGTGCTAGGGTAGAGGGTTATCTTTCACATTAGGTCCCATGTCCTTGAAAGATATAACACAAGACTTTACTAATTTCTGCACCTCATTCTTCAAAGGATAACAATTCTCAACACTATGCCCTGGTGCTCCTTGATGAAAAGCACACGTTTGGTCTGCCTTGTAATACCAAGGCAATGGTGATGGTACGGCTGGAGGTGGTCGTGTATGGACCAACTTTTTCTGAATCAATGCTGGTAGTAGCTCTGTATAGCTCATGGGAATAGGGTCATAACTCTCTCTTCTCTGATTATACCCTTGATTCCCCTGCTGGGACGGTCTCTGATAAGCAACGGTAGTTAAAGCATGACTCACAACAGGAGTAACCGAGGCAACTTGCTGATGACGCTGATAATTCCTTCTAGGAGTGTTAACCCTCCTCTCTTGCATAACAGCATTTGCATCCCCCTCTTTCTTCTTGGTAAACCCATAAGATGGTTTCTTCACACCTCCATAACTTTCACTCTTCGTTAAACGACCCTCTCTTACAACCTCCTCTAAGCGGATATCCGTTCCTACCATTTCCGTAAAGTCACTTGGTACACTTGCTACCATCCTCTCGTAGTAGAAAGCACCCAACGTTTTCAAGAAAATCTTAGTCATCTCCTTCTCTTCCATGGGAGGAATCACTTGGGTGGCTACCTCACGCCATCTCTGTGCATACTCTTTGAACGATTCCCTATCTTTCTGAACCATGGCCCTAAGTTGGTCACGGTCAGGCGCCATGTCCATGTTGTACTTGTATTGTTTGATGAATGCTTCTCCCAAATCATAAAAGTATGGATATTAGCGCTGTCCAAACTCATATACCACTTCAACACAGTACCAGTCAAACTATCCTGAAAAAAGTGAATCAACATACGCTGATCATCAGTATGGGTAGACATTCTCCTCACGTACATCATCAGGTGAGCACGAGGGTAAGTGTTGCCCTTATACTTCTCAAATTCCGGGACCTTGAACTTAGCAGGTATAACATTTGGGACCAAGCATAGCTCATTCACATTCTGCCCAAATAGCTCTTTCCCCCTGAGGGCCTTCATCTCTCTTTGCATCTTGTCAAACTGCTCTTAAAAATCATCCATTCTGTCATAAAGACCCAAGTCTTCACTCGGTGGAGGGAAAGGACGACACACATCATCATTAACAAACGGAATCATATTTACCGAAGGAGGTGCAACAGGAACAACATGCACCATAGGAGGTGCTGGAGTAACAATAGTCTGAACCACTGGAGTATCTTGAGGACCAAGATTGAAACCTTCAGGTGCAAAATTCTCTGGCATTCCCCATGGATAACCTTGAGGCATGCGATTCTGAATAATAGCAGGAGTGGCAGATACAAGAACAGTCGGAACTTCAGTAGTTGCCCTTGTTGGTTGAGGTTGAACACTCGGTGGCTGATTCTGAGCAGCCACCAGAGCATGCATCAGAGTAGTCAGATTGGCCATGCTGGCCTTCAAAGCAGAAACTTCCTCGCGTAGCTCGCGATTCTCCTGTTCTAAGTTGTCCATCTTATTTTTGAGATTATCCCGAGTGTTGTAGTGATGAGTCACATTGCTGGAAGAAGTAAAGAATCTTGGTAAGACACCTGGGTATGCATAACAAATGTAAGAAATATGTGCAATATGATGCATGACATGTAATGCACATGATTATTTTTACTTTAATATTTCAAGGGATTTATCGTTTATAGAAATATTGCAAACATCAAAGTAATAACGCTTTTGAAATACTGAATTTTTTTTATTATAATAACTCCAAAATGGATTACAAGTTTTAATGATCTCAAGTACAAGATGAAAATACAATCTAAAACCCTGAGAAAAAGAACTGATGGAGATCACTCTATACGCTGGCGCTTCCCCGTGAGTCTGGCAATCTGAGTTTTCAACCTCTGGTTTTCCTCCACATATCTGGTGGCAACCTCCTTCCAATCATATGAATCGAGAAGTGAGTGATCAATACCTGATTGAGGCTTAGAAGAAAATAAATCCCCTTGCCTCTCCATAGACTCTACCGCTCGACTCTCAAGAATCTCAATCAAGTTGTCTTTCTCCTTCAGATCTGCTTTGTAGGAACTTTCTAAAGTTTGGAACTTGTTCTTCCAAGTATCCCTTTCCTGTTGCATCCTAACCAAAGCAAGCTGCAGCTCTTCTAGGTCATCTAATAAGGGATGGGTGGTCTTCACAAATAGATCAGGCATGGGTGTCTCCTTGGTATATGGCATCTTTAACTGAATGGATCTCGATCGGACCCATTGAAGATATGGATCCAAAGAAACAGCACCCCTAGGTCCCAAATCCTTCCTACTCTTCTTATGAATATGACGCCAAGCCTTCGCAATCTGCTCCCTAGCTTCCCTATGGCCTTCCCCTTCCTTCAGAAAGAAACTACTCAAATGAATACTATTCGGTTTATCTCTCATTGGATAACCAAGTTGTCGCCGTGCAAGAACAGGGTTATATTTAATTCCTCCCTTTGTACCAAGAAGAGGTACATTGGGGAAACTACCACAATTGTCAACAATCTCTATATCCTGGTAAGCTCGATGATAACAATCAATATCTGAGTGAGTAAGTGCCATGATATTAGGAGCCCAACGGGGTTCCTTCTTGACATCCCAAAAAGCATCAGACTGAGGCTTATGAGGAATAAACCACCGTATAACAGAGGCGTGCAACAGATAATCATCCCCCCATGATAAGAATTTCAAAGATGAATAGAGTAATAAGCATCACCCAACAATGTAGAAACTTGGTTTCCACTCATAAAGATCCTGATAGTGTTAATGTCGACAAACTTGTCCACATTAGGAAATAAGAACAACCCGTAAGCAAGTAGAGCAAAGGTGGCCTCAAAAGAAACTGTACTCTTCATTCTGGCAAAGTAACGAGCTTTCTCCAATAAGAAATGAGCTGGTAATCCTCTAATTCCTCCTTTAGTAGTCATATGGGCTTCCACCTCAGACTTCCCCAAATGAATCAGGGCAGCTACTCATGTGATTTTGGCTCACCCTCCAAACCAGTAAAAGGAACACGATCGGTAATAGGTAAATCCAATAGATAAGAATACTCCTCCAGTGCAGGCATCAATTGATAGTCGGGAAAATTAAAGCAATGATACATCGGTTCATAGAACTGGACGAAAGTCAAGAGAATACCCTCCTTCATCTTCAGCTTCATGAGAGGAATAATGGATCCATACTTCTTCCGAAAGTCTGCAAAACACTCGATCTCGGGAATTTGACTGATCAACTCATCTATCTTGGGATCCTTGAAACTGTATTTCCCGGTCTTTCTTTTTCCAGAATCCATGGTTAAAAGTACCTGAGATATTCACAAATAGTCAACCTTTAAATCCTTTGAAATATGGTTTCTTCAAAATATGTTTATGAGTGCTTGGATGCATGATGCAATAATCACACACAAGATCACACATATAGGGATCATAGGTTCAACGTCACGAGCATGAGGTCGAAGGTACTACCCATAAGGTGTTGGTCTAAAAAGTTATCACCTATCGAACACGGTTCTAGAGGTTCCCAGAGTCTACATCCTTCCTTCGGATATTACCAACTTCCCGATTAACTCGATAATTAGTAATATTCTCAAGAAAGACTTGTCCGAGCGTAGTATAGCATGACAACTATTTCTGGATTACTCCGTCATAGCTTCCGCACTACACCTAAAAGGCCAAGATGGGTTTGGTATTCTACGGTCCTCAGTTTCAGCAGGCTTCCAGGTCGAAAGTTGTACGTCTTCCCGGTTACTCGGTAAATGACACTACAATCAAAGGGGCCTCCTCTGAGTGGGGGATCTCATGCCTCCTTTTTTGAGATTACTCCCTCAAAGTTAACATGACTATACTGCCCTTCCTATCTTAAAGTTTGCCCAAGTCCGGGTATAGGACTTAAGATTAATCACCAACCACCCTGAAAACCAGGAAAATCCAGACAAACATCTATACAACATATAACACAGAAAACAATAATAACATATATACAGATATAAACAAAGATAGGCTTAACCCACTTAGGGATGGACCAACAAGAGGTCAATCTTTCCCCAGTGAAGTCGCCATTTTTCTGTAGCAGTAGAAATGTTCAAGACTGAGCCATTGGATTGACTAGACTTTATACAAATCAAAATAAAAATCGCCACCGCGCTTTATTGTTTCCAAAGGAATGGGAAAAGAGCGAATAACCCAAAAAGAGGGGGAAAGATTCAAGGTAAGGGGGTTGGTTATGCAAAGGGAAGGTATTACCACCCTAAACATCTACGGTACTCCGCAGGAGCCTCTTTGTAAAATCTGTATATTTTGGCTATAAAAAAATGGATGGTGTAGGTGAGATAAGAAATATATTTATTTTATAATTTTTGCACCCTCCGTGGTTGCGAACCTTTAGTGCCTACGTACCACCTTTTCATGCAATAGGGGATCAGGGTACACGTAGTTCCTCTTTCAAGAATTTAAAAACCAAATGTGTTGGTTAAATTTATAAGATAAAACATCATCGTCATTGTCCGTGTAGAAAACACACCTACTACCCACGATCATGAGAAAGGAGAATTTGCATCATCTCAAAGTGGAGGATATGGCTTGGATTTCAAAATCAACAATGCCTCACTCAACACCCAAGTGGAAAATATCTATCTTCACTACATATTGTAGAAGTATAGTTGTTTGCATCACTATAAGGATTGACAAGAGTTTAATCTTTTAAGAAAAGTTTTAAAGATTAAAAGCCAAAGTGGCAAAATAGTTTGAAATGATTTTGATTGACTTTTAGTCTTCTCACAAAAAATGTCAAGGTATTATTAAGTTGATTGGAGTTTATTTATGAAAATGTTTTGAAACTGCGTGGACATAAGTCCAAGTTTATTATACAAATGGTTCAAGTTCAAAAACAAGAAGAGTTTTCAAAAAGGGAAAGAAGATTTTTGAACTTAAAGAAGATGGGAGGAGAAGAAGTGACTATCCTAAAGCACAAGGTAAAAGCTAGGGATAAGAACCATCTAACCAACAAGAAGCCAATACTTGACATTATGAGCCAAGATAGAATTCCCATTCATTGGTTTGAAACCAATCAAGCAAAAAAATACTAGACCTCTTGAGAGAACCAAACTTCAAGTGTATTAAGTCTTCACAAGAATTGGGCAGAGTAACAACTGTATACGGGTGAATTCCAGATTACAACAAAGGGTGTAATCATAAAAAACATGCACACAAAAACAAACAAACAATCCAATGTCTTGAGGTAAACCTCAAGAACTCCAGACAAAATAATCAGATAAGATCACAAGGTCTCCAAGATAGGCCAAGGTTTCTAATCCTAAGTCCAAGAAAAGTCCCATGCTCCATAATGCCAAGGATAGTAACCAAATAGTCCAAGTACCATTAAAGATTTTTAGGGTTTATGTTGATTATTAAGTATCTTAAAAAGGAAAAGAAAAGCTCAAATGAGCAAAGTAAAAATGACAAGAAAGTAAATGCTCAAATGAGCAAAGATGAAAATGGCATGAAATGTAAATGCTAAAAGTAAATGGTACATAAAGCATAAAAAAAATAAAAGCATAAAGTAAAACAAGTCAATAAATAGTGGTTAGTTGGATGATCATCTTGAAGCTTGCATTTGGAACTTATTAGAGGATTGGTAGAACCAAAGCCTCCACACAACAAGTTCATTTGCTATTTGTCAAGTATATCATCCATTTGGAATTCTCATAAGTACCATTTAATGATCAATGATGTTTAAGTAATCCGCGTTGACCAAAGGTGTTGTAGATCCATTAGAGGATTGGTATAACCAAAGCCTCCACACAATGAATCTCAAGGTTATTGGATCAAAGAGATCAAATTAACATACTTGGGCTTGCAATCATAAGTTTGGGCCACAAATGATCTTTTATTCGAATCAGGACAAAATTTAGGGCTATGTTAAGCAATCGTAAGTGGACTTATATAGAAGTCACACCTATTTTGAGGTCGGTCAATAGCAATCTATGCACCATTTGTTTTGAGACATGATATAGAGATCATGCTCCAACAACATCTAGTGCAATAAGAAGGGGATGCGATGAAGAGGGATGGGAAAAAATGTACAAACCACATTTGAATTAAATTTTAATCAAACTATTATTAAAATCATTCATCCATTTTTGTGGAGTCAAACTCAACACCATAGATCCAATGATGTTAATAAAGTTCATGATCCAAAATCTAACCCAAGATCAGCCAGAAAATAGTCACAAAATAATATCACATTTTAATATACATAAAAGGGTTTAAAAATAATGTTTAAAAAATAGAAAATAAATAGAAAAATATCAACTATGTTCAAATTAATCAAGAAATAAAAAGTAAGACCATAGAAAAATCAGAAAAAAGGCTCAAATAATTTACAAATTTTTTGGTAAATTTTTAAAGTCAGAAACTATTTTTAAAATTAAAATAAATGGGTAAAATTAAAAAAATGGTAAAAAATAGTAAAGTCAGAAACAAAAATAAAATAAGGTCACCAATATTTGTCACAATATCATTGGATCATTCCATAATTTTTTTCAGAATTTTAAAATGTATAAAAGTATTTTTAAACATTTAAAACAAATCAAATAAGTGTAAACTTTATAAAAAAATACCAAAACACAAAATTAAATTGTGAAAAAATAAAAATCAGAAAGAGAATAATCAAAAATATTTTTCATGATTTTTTCAGATTTTTTGGACTAAAAATGATTTTTCTATGATTTTTTGAAATTTAAAACAATTAAAATATAAAAATCAGAAAAAGAAAATAAAAATAAAATATGTGGACCATTGGATAAGAGTCAAAACGCGTTAGTAATCAAATCCAAGGGATCTGGCGCACTGTGGATATCATGGTCATTAGTGAATATTGTACAGAATCATTAATTAAATCAGGATTTGAAAAATACAGATGGCGCGCCTTCATTGGTTAGAAGATGACACGTTGATCATCTTCAACCTCCAGCCATCACGAATTGCAGGTCTCTCAAAATGTAAAATCAGAAGCTCAGACCTATGTCATTCGCTTCGTCTCTTCAAGACGAAGACAACCACACCCTCACGTCAAATTTATATAAATTGTAGCTCAAGCAATTTGGAAGGAAAGTTTTGAAAAGGGATTTGAAATTTCATGGTCAAAACGTGTTTCCAGTGAAATGTAAATGTTGCGACTAGAACCAGGGCAATGAGAGCAACACAATGATATCAGAGTTTTGGAGAATTGACGAAGGAATCTACCTATTGAAGTTGAGTTGCAGAGCTCTGAAACTGGACTTCTATGGAACAATATAGGGCACGATTCTTGAATGTAATTATATGGTTAGCTTCAACGAAGATCAAGGAAGGTGAATTGAGGGAAAAATTGGATTGAAAAAGGGTCGAGAATGGATTTTGAAGTTGTTGAATTCTGAGTTGTGAAATAAGTTTGGCAGGGTGACTCTGGCTATCCAAGCTTGGGAAAATGAATGAGATTACTCATGTATTTATAAGATAAGAAAATGGGATCAAAAGGAAGAGTGAATGATGCGTTTTCGAGGGAAATCATGCACACCTGATGCACGAGTGAAGTGTGATACAAACTTCATCAAAACTCATCCAATTCTTGCGTTTTGATGTGCTAAACAAATATGGAACTTCACTAAACATGTTTAGAAGCAAAAACGCGTGGAAAACTTATGACTAGAGGCCACATTATGGATTTCAAAATTCGGACTTGGTGAGAAATTCAATTTCAAAGTGCCAACTTCTGACCAATGGCATTTTCAACTCAAGGGGTCTTAGGGCATGGTTCTTGATGCTTTAGAAAGATGAGATTTCAAGCTTTGTAATGGAAAAAGAATGGAATCAAATGGATGCTTAAGCTGAAAGTTGCATTGAGTCAAAGTTGAAGAAAAAGGGTTGACTTTCCATACTTAGAAATATTTCAAATTCTTCTTCAAAAAATGACCTATAATGTCTTGCATCCAAACATGGCCTTCCACTTGAAATTTTCTCTTGACCAAAAAAGATGGCATGAAGTAGATCTCTTGAATGACATTTAGGGACATGAACCATTCAAAATCTCCAAAAATTGAGAGAGTTATGAATTGTTGAAGTTGGCAAAAAATTATGAAATGACCTATAATCTTTTTCATCTTTAAGGAAACTTCCATCCATTTTACCACTTTGGACATAAAAGAAGGAATAAAGATCACCTCTTCAAGATCATTATGGAAAAATTATGGACTCAAGGTGATAAAAATTGACCAAGTTATGATCATTTGAAGTCACTTATGTAAAATTATGGACCCATCTGGATGACTTGTAATCTTTCTTCTTCATCAAGGCTCTTCCACATGTAAACTCCTTGGAACTATTGAAGTGATTTGTTGATAACCCTTTGAAGAGAGTTATATATTTGGAATCACTCAAAAATACCAAAAGGTGAGCAACATATACTCCTTTGAAGTTCAAAACCCTAGCTTCTAGATCAAGAAAATGCCTTGAGGAACTTTGACAAGTTTGAACAAACTTCTTGTACCAATATTATTGCCACAAAAACCACTTCCATATCTTGAAATTTAAGAGAAATATGCTCTTGTGACCAATAGGAACAAGGCCCTGTACAAACATAACAACTTCTCCAATCAACCCCTTGTACTTTTGAGTCACATCTAATAACCTTGAAATGTGATGAATCAAAACAAACTTGCCATGCCAATTCTTCCAAAACCACTCCAATGGTGAGGTTTGAACTCCTCAAGCTTTTATTGGCTAGGGCATGGAAATAAACTCATGAACCCATGGGGTAGCTTGTTAAATCTCATTGCCTTCACCTACATGGATAACAAGCAAGACAAACCAAAATTGCATTTTATTAGTTAAACAAAACAATATTCATGATCACAAAAGGAACATAAGTCAAGGTGCTTGGTAATCCCTCAAAAAGGCAAAATTAAATGTAGGGAGGGGAACCAAGAATCTTAGTGTGGTCTTGTTGTGAATGAATCAACATGGTATGATAAAGGGATCTTAGGGGCAAAAATTGGGGTACAACACTTCTCTACCCTTGCCTTCAATTCACAAGGCAGGAACTTCCTTCATGCCAGCAGGCACAAGGCAATGGCCTCCTGCAGATTTCCTTCGATTTAGAAGCCAATGGCCTTCTGAAATATTTCCTTTAATTCACAAGGCAGGGACCTCCTGAATGTAAGCTTTGATTCCACCCTTGAAAACATTCAACACACATAGTTTCTGCATTGACATACATGGGTTCCCCTTTCAAAAGATACACAACTAGCGCATTCGAAGAACATGCACATGGTCCATTCGAAGGACATATATTTTCCCCATTCGAAGGACATGTGTTACTGGATTTAAAGGGGCATACGTGGGTGTTCCATTCAAAGGATATACCTTGTTGGCCCATTCGAAGAAATTGCAAGTGATGCACACAAGTGATGCACGGGGTCCCTTCAAAAGAACACACAAATTGGTTCAAAACGAAGGATACACAAAGGACCCATTCGAAGGACACTTTGATTGGAAACAAATATTGTTGTCCAAAGAGGAGTCTGGTCGAAGGATGGATCTAGTTGGTCAAAACAAAAGAATTTTATTCAAGATGCTTGCTAGCCAGAGTCCTATGTGATGCCAAGTCCAAGCTTGCTGCACTGGCCATAACGCTTCAAAAATGCTGCACAATAGTCCTGCTACGCTGCTCCTATATTTGCACCAATTTGGTATACAAATACTGCACCTCGAAAGCTACAAAAATAGTATACTCAATTTGTTAAAATTCTTTTGTTTTCCCTCTCAAATATCAGCCAAACTTCATCTATAAATAAAATGTTCCACAACACATCTAAGGGGGCTGGACAAAATATCTAGAGGGCTTTTGGTAGCTGGAGAAACTTTGGTTGTGTGAAAAATCACCAAACACTTAACACACTCTCAAACCCAGAATCAAAAAACCACACTTCGTTCTTTCTTTTGAATCCAGCAAAAGAAACACAATACTTATTTCTTTTCCTCCGAATCCAGAAACAACAAACACAACCCCACTCTTCTTGACCTTCGAGTCCAGTCAAAGAAACACCACACTTATTTCTTTCCTTCGAATCCTGGACCCAGAGAAATACCAACCCATCACTTTTCTCTTTCTTTCGAATCCAACACTAGAAACACCACCCTTGTTTCTTCCCTTTGAATCCCAGAGCATCCAGTCCAATCACTCAAGGTCCAAAAGCACCAACTTCAAATCCAAGTTAAGTCACCATGACCTTAACCCTTTCGTTTCAAGCATGTAAATGACATTTGTTTACTTTTTTCGTTTCAAATCTTTTCGTTTGTTTTTCTTGTCCAAATATATGGTAGAACTAACCTCTACAGACTCAAACAAAAAAAGAAAACAAAATAAAGTTTATTAAATCGAAGCCTTAGGCTTCACCCCTGGCTGCTTCACAGTTACAAATAGAATAAAGAGTGTGGTGTGAATTGAAGCCTTAGGCTTCGCCACGCTGATTTCCAGGCCCAACCGAAAGAAGCAGGAAGAAAGGTGAATTGAAGAGTGCATGTTAACACTGACTTCCAGCCCCAATCGAAAGATGGAAAAATGTGTGAAATCGAAAGGCACTTCCTTCGATCCAGGATGCCTTTTCTTTCTCTCAATTTAAACTATTTTTTTTCCTTTATATTTTCTATATATTTACATTAAATATGGTTGTAATAATTAGGAATTTTATTTTTTGCAACCCCCACTTGTACACTTGTATACCCCATCCCTCAAAAAACATGTAATAGCGTAGGAACTTTATTTTTTTCATTTTTATTGCTTTCATAAATGTTAGTAATTAGGGTGTATGGAAAGATAAAACCAACAAGTAGACCACCCTAATCAAAGACTAAATGCATGCAATCAAACACACTATTCACACATGCACCTCCAGGGTATCTCACTTGTTGCCTCGGAAAATAGTCATGTCCCTCAAATACGGGCGTTTTAGCAAAGACCCTCAATAAAAAGATCTTAGTCCCTTGATTACCCTTGATGTTGCCTTCGGTAAACGATCTAGTCCCTATATGAAATTGCTAAAATGTCTCATAGGTTGCCTTCTATGACTATACAAACGAACCAAGCCCGTCCCTTCACATCTAACAATGGGGCTTCTTATCAATCAATGGTAAGATAGCAACATCCAAAGGAGGAAGAAAAGAACATTAGAACTTTCGAGTAGGTAGGACGCTCGTAGTTGCTTGCTTGCTCACAAAAAAAAACCATTTTCACACCAACACTTTCAATTGAAACATTTTCAAAAAGTCAAAAGACTTTGTACGCATTCTTATAGAGACGAGAATCATTACAAAGACACTTTTCAAAATCACTTTAAAAAAAACATCTTCCGTAAACACTTCTTTGAACTATTTTCAAAAACCAACACTTTGTACGCATTCTTATAGAGACGAGAATCATTACAAATACGTTTTCAAAATATTTTCAAACCCACACCACAAAGCACATTTTCAAACAAAGCAAGTGATCTAGAAAGCAACTAAGAGCCCGTAGATAACTACGGATGAAAAGGGTGCTAACACCTTCCCTTTTCATATGGCTGTAATAGATAAATTAGGATTTAATTTCTTGCAATCCCCATTTGTAAATCTATAACCCCCATCCCCAAATGATGTAATAGCGTAGTAAATTTACTTTCTGCAATTTACCGCTTTAATATAAATGTTAGTAATTAGGGTGTGTATGGCAAGACTAAAACTAATGCTTAGAAAACCCTAATTCAAGACAAAAATGCATGCAATCAAATACACTATTCATACACATGCATCTCTAGGGTTAACTCCACTTGTTGCCTTGAGAAAATGGTCATAATATACATGTGAGACATCTTAGCAAAAACAATTAAAAGATCATAGTCCCTCAATGACGCTTCAAATGTTGCCTTACAAATGATCTTAGTCCCTCAAGAGAAATGCTAAGATATCTCACAACATTACTATTCATAACTATACGATGACCCACACCGGTCCCTTACATCCAAAGATAAGGCTTCTTACCAATAATTGGTAAGATAGCAATATCAAAGGAAGGAAGAAATGAACAAAAAGACTTTTGAGTAGGTAGAACATTCTTAGTTGCTTGCTTGAAAATCAAAACCCTTTCCACACTCATACTTTCAAAAACATTTTCAAAAATAAACATCCCTTTGAACTATTTTTAAAACCAACATTTTTTATGCATTCTTATAGAGACGAGAATCATTACAAATTTAGTCGCAACGAAGGCATTTTGCAAAATATTTTCAAACTTACACCCATCACAAAGCAAATTTTCAAACAAAGCATTTTTTAGTGATCTAGCAAGCAACTAAGAGCTCATAGATAACTATGGATAAAAAGGGTGCTAATACCTTCCCTTTTCATAATCTACCCCCGAACTCAAGAAAATAATCTCAAAGGTCTTTCTTGTTCTTTTCACCCTTTCCTTATTGGATAAAAGAAAAGTCGGTGGCGACTCTTTCTATCCACAAAAATTGCGATCAAATGCAAAACAACCAAGTCAGTTCTCCCACCGTATTACAGAACTGGCGACTATGCTGGGGAGATACTTAAAAGTGGGGTTACCTTAGAGTTAGATCACATTTACTTGCTTTCTTTGTTTGAATTATTTGCTTTACATTTATGGTTCCTTGCTTGGGTTTTTGATCCTACACCCAGATTTGGGGCACCTTTAGGTAAGTAGAAATAGATTGTGGAAACTGTACGGCTTAAACCAATACGGTTGAAGCAATGGCTATGTTAGTGTGACACATTTGTTGGTTTCGGTATCCCTTGTGTTGAATCGAGGAGAATACGGGGCCACTGAGCAGTGTCATGAAGCACTAATTGATCTTAGAACCTTAATTGAACAACTTGGCCATTAGGAAGTCGTGAGATATCCGACTTTGGTGTAAAGCTGAAGATTGGCTGATACTCGATACTACACTCATTGAGATAAGACTTTTGGGATATTTCGGCCGTAAGAAAAGATTGATTATGCTGAGACAATGCCTAAAAGAAAGGTCAGTGATATTGAGATCCCCTAGAACCCAGTTACTTTCTAGGACAGGTTGAACCAACTAAACTTCAAGAGGGTACTTACCTATGAAACCCATGCAAGCCTAAACCTAAGGTTTTTGTGTTCTTTGTTTGTGATTATTATTCATGTCATCATAAACATCATAACATCATAAAGCATTCTCGCTAACCATTTCAAGGATTTAGGAATTTATCTTCGTTCTATTTTATAGGTTATGACTTATATTCGTAGGAATAGCATCTGAGTCAGCTTCGTGAAAGCGAATCCTCAACTTCAAGAGATAGCATAAAGAGTGCCTGGAGATTCTCCCTTCACCAAGAAATATGGCCGACTTCTCAACTTGGCTACTTCAAACTTCCAAGAAGAAATGACGTGTGTGCTCTTCCAATTCTTTGATCCCATGCATCATTGCTTCATATTTCCTGACTACCAATTGGTGCCTACATAATAAGAATTCTCTCAACTGTTAGGAGCGCCTGTGCTTGATCAAATACCGTTCACCATTTTAGAGGAGACTCCAGAGCCTGAAATCATTGCCGAAGCCTTGCATTTGAAGAGATTCTACATTATAACGAATTAGGAGACAAGAAGTGGAGTTAAGGGTTTCTTAGCGAAGTTTATGTTGGAGAAGGCTCGTTCATTCTGGGAGGATATGGATTTTCAAGCTTTTGAAGATGTCTTGGCCCTTTTAATCTATGTTTTGGTTCTATTTCCCAATCCGGATTAACTGATAGATGTGAATGCTATCAAGGTTTTTCTCTCTCGTAATCCTGTACCTACTTTGCTTGGAGATATTCTACATTGTTTCCATACTCGCACCATGAAGAAAAGATGTACTCTCTTGTGTTGAATTCCCTTACTCTCTAGGTGGTTTATTTCGCACTTACCTCGATCAACATTGAAGAATGAGAAAGTCTTGACATGGTCTCAAAGGATGATTTCACTCACACATTTTGATATTCATTGGTGTTCTCGATCCTTGGAGGACATTACTATCATCGACCGTTATAGGGAATTCCCTAATGTCCCTCTGCTTGGCATTAGGGGAGGTATTACCTATAACCCTTGTTTGGCTTTACGACAATTTGGGTATGTGCAAAGAGATGGTCCCCATGATGCACTCATCTAAGGGTTGGTATTCATTACGAGGGCAACGGCCAAGGCTATCGTCAAAGGTTTATACGAGCTTAGAGAATGGTAAACAAGGTAGATAGCAAGACGTTGGGGCATAAGAACTCCATTCCTTTGGAGCCTTATCTTAAGTGGGTACAAACTCGTGCTCAAAGGCTCGTTATGCCATACCCCGCCATCTTACCTATCATCATGGAGCCTGTTGTAGAAGGAGATGTTCCGTATACTGTTCAAGGTATGACAACGGGTACTAACAAAGGGTTCAAGGAGTACGCACAAAAATGGAAGGATCTTGCTGGTAGGGTCCAACCACCACTAACTAACAGAGAACTAATTGACATGTTCATGGGTACATTGACCGACCCATTTTTCAATCTATTGATTGGCAGTTCTTCGTCTGGTTTCATCGAGTTGATACTAACTGGTGAAAGAGTAGAAAATGGCATTAAAAGCGGAAAAATCCCAATGACATATGCTTCCACATCCAGCGCTGTAAAGAAGCCTTTCAATGGAAATAAGGAAGCAAATTCTGTATATGGGGAAAGGGCCCATGCCAAGAAGAATCATCAACCCTCTGTTAATGTTGTGTTAATCTCCAACCCTCCGTCTGCTCAAAGGCAATCATCCAACAATCAACGACTCGAAGGTTCTCGAAGACAGTTTACAAGGATTAGCATGTCACTGTCTCAAGCCTTGCAACATCTGTTGAAGGCCAACTTAGTGACACTGGGTGATCCACCATCCAATCCAAACACTTCGTCACCAAAATACAATCCTAATGCCAAGTGTGCATATCATTCAAACAGTCCAGGGCATGCGACCGATCATTGCTGGGCGCTGAAGACCAAGATTCAAGATCTGATAGATAATAAGACAATTGAATTTGATCCACCTGCTACTCAAAATGTGATAACCGCGCCAATTCTGAATTATGGCAAAGGTGTTAGCGCAATTGATAATACTAATTTTGTTTCCTCCATTGAAAATTTGACAACTCCATTAACTATTGTGCAGGTTAACTTGCTGAGAGTCGGGGTGTTCCCTGGTTGTTCTAAAGATTGTGTCTGCTATGATCAACAAGTAAATGGGTGCAAGCGGTTGAAGAAAGGTGTGCAACGCCTGATAAATTTCTGTGAGATTCTGTTCAAAAAGATTCCTGCCATCAAGAGTTTGACCAATAAGACTGAATACCTGTCCATAATAACAATTTCCAATAATCCTTTTAGGATCCCCTTAAAGGGTCCTATTAGAATTTCAAATGAACCGACCATCGCTCCTTTAATAATCACTGCCGCTGGGCCTATCCCCTACTCCTCTGATAAAGCAGTTCCATGGAACTATGGTGCTGAGGTTTATTATCACGGGATAAAACAAGATTCTTGGATCAACAAAGATGAATTTGATGTCATTAATATTGCAGGTTATAGTAATGTGACAAGAACAGGGAGGATCTTTTCCCCTGTTATTTCACCACCCAATACTACAACTACTCCCGTCCACATTACCAATGACAAGTCTAGTGCCAACACCAGAGGCAAAGAGAAAGAAGGTGAGCCTATTGGGGTAGAGGTACCTACCAAAAATGCTGACACTGAAGAACCTTCCAATCAAGAGATGGAGGAAATCCTGAAAATCATAAAGAAGAGTGACTTTAAAATAGTGGAGCAGTTGGGGCAAACCCCCTCCAAAATTTCCATGTTGTCATTATTACTCTGTTCGGACGTTCATGCCAAGGCTCTGATCAAGTTCTTGAAGAAGGCTCACATGCCTCAAGAAACCACGGTCTATCAGTTCGAGAGCTGTGTAGCAAGTTTAACGGATGACAATGGATTAGGGTTCTCCGACACCGATTTGAATACTTTGGGAAGGAACCACAACAAAGCCTTGCATATCTCCGTTGAGTGCAAGGGGACAACCCTAGCCCATGTCCTAGTTGATACTGGCTCATCTTTAAATGTGTTACCAAAATGGTTTTTGGACCGGCTAGATTGTGAAGGACTGGTGCTAAAGCCAAGCGATATTGTCGTGAGTGCTTTCGATGGGTCTAAGAGAATGGTTCATGGAGAGGTGGATCTCCCAATTCAAGTGGGCTTACAGATCTTCAATTCTACCTTTTACATAATGGACATACATCCCGCCTATTCTTTTCTGCTTGGACGCCCTTGGATCCATGGGGCAGGGGCAGTAACATCCACCCTTCATCAAAAATTAAAGTATCCAGTCAAAGGGAAGATCGTTATTGTTAGCTGCGAAGAAGAATTTATGGTGAGCCATCTTAATTCCTTCAAGTATGTGGAAATGGATGGAGAATTCATAGAGACTTTGTGTCAGGCCTTCGAAATTATTCCTCCTATGGTTTCTGCAACCAAAATCTCCTTCAACACATCAAAAGTTGCACCAAAAATGGTTTCTCTTAAGGATGCTCGTGCCGTGGTCGAAGACGGAAACTGTACCATCTGGGGCCAACTTCCCGACATTCTGTTTAAAGCAGAAAAATTTGAATTGGGTTTCACCATCAAAGCTCAAAAATAAGTTAGGCGCGCTCGCGTGGGAAAGATACCTCTCCGCATTGGAAATCATGAAGTGAATGCTGTAGAAGACTCTGATGATGAATGCACTTTTGAAGAATGGATCTACCTTACGGTCGAAGGAAAGCTCAGTAACTGGAAAGAAAAGGATTTCACTACCATATCCTTCATTGAGAAGTAAATACTGTTTACTATTTTATGTCAATTCAAGAACTTCTGTCTGTAATCTTAATTTCCAAAACAATGACTTTTAAGCTATTTTCCTTGCTCGGGGCACTATGGTCCACTTGTTAAGGGTTTTGTTCATGTTCATTTATCATATGATCATTTAATATTAACCATTGGACCTTTTGGCATTAAAATTTGTGTGTTCATTGTCTTTCTTTTCCTTTATTACATTTTTTCTCAATAGCCATGCATCTTACATGCACACATACACACACTTGCAGATCTTCATCCACTCCGGATCTCATTTCCAACGACTCTACTATTGCCAGTTATGACTTTGAACATCCAATTTACCAAGCTGAAGACGAAGGCGAGGAAGATTACGAAATACTAGGGGAACTAGCCAAACTTCTGATGCAAGAGGAGAAAGCTATTCAACATCATGAAGAGTCAATTGAAGATATCAACTTAGGTACTGAGACAGATAAAAGAGAGGTCAAAATCGGCGCCGATCTAAAATATGGTATCAAGAGCAGATTGGTTCAGATGTTACATGACTATGCTGCAGTCTTTGCTTGGTCATACGAAGATATGCTCGGGCTGGATATTGATATTGTGGTTCATCGTCTGCCAACAAAGGAAGATTGTCCTCCGGTTAAACAAAAGGTTCGTCGCATGCGGCCTGACATGTCTGAAAAGATAAAATCCGAGGTAATGAAGCAGTTTGATGCACGTTTTCTGGCTGTCACATCTTATCCTAAATGGGTTGCAAACGTGGTACCCGTGCCAAAGAAAGATGGAAAGGTTCGCATGTGTGTGGATTTTAGAGATCTGAATAGGGCAAGCCCCAAGGATGATTTCCCTCTACCACATATTGTCGTTTTGGTTGACAACACCACTCAACACAAAGTCTTCTCCTTCATGGATGTATTTTCTGGCTACAACCAAATCAAGATGGCCCCCGAAAGACATGGAAAAGACCACCTTTGTTACATAATGGGGCACCTTTTTCTACAAAGTTATGCTATTCAGATTAAAAAATGCAGGGGAAACATATCAAAGAGCTATGGTAGCTTTATTTCATGATATGATTCATAATAAAATAGAAGTCTATGTGGATGATATGATTGTAAGGTCACAAATCGAAGAAGAGCATCTCGATCACCTACAAAAGCTGTTTGAGAGGTTGAAGAAATACAAGTTGAGGTTGAAACCTAATAAGTGCACGTTCGGAGTAAGGTCTGGAAATCTTCTAGGTTTTGTCGTCAGTGGTAAAGGCATTGAAGTTGATCCTGCAAAGGTAAAATCCATTCAAGAAATTCCAGTCCCCCGTTCTTAAAAGGAGGTCAGAGGATTCTTGGGTCGTCTTAATTACATTGCTCGCTTCATCTCTCACTTAACTGCTACTTGTGAGCCAATCTTTAAACTCTTGAAGAAAGATCAAGTAGCCAAATGGAATGACGACTGTCAAGCTGCCTTCGACAAGATCAAGGAATATTTGCAAGAGCCTCATATACTTATGCCTCCAGTTGAAGGAAGAACTTTGATCATGTACTTGTATGTGCTAGAGAATTCTATGGGGTGTGTTTTGGGCTAACATGAAGAGTCTAGCCGAAAAGAGCACGCAATATACTACCTGAGCAAAAAGTTTACCGACTGTGAAACCAGATATTCACTGCTCGAGAAAACTTGTTGTGCTCTGGCATGGGCTGCTCTCCAGCTAAGAAAGTATATGTTGAATTACACCACTCTATTGATTTCTAAGATGGACCCTATGAAGTACGTCTTCGAGAAGTCCGCTCTCTCCAGACTAATAGCTAGATGGAAAATGATTCTGACTGAATACGATATTCAATATACAACACAAAAGCCATCAAAGGAAGTATATTAGCAGATCATTTGGCTCATCAAGATGTTTATGACTATCAATCTATGAACTTTGACTTCCCGGATGAGAATATCATGCTAGTGACCGACTGTGCAAAACCTGGACCATATGATGGACCTGAACAAGGATCCCGATGGACTATGGTTTTTGACGGAGCTTCCAACGCTTTGGGAAATGGAATTGGGGATGTGATTATTTCTCCTGAGGGTTGCCACACTCCTTTCACTTCTAGATTATGCTTTGATTGTACGAACAACATGGTTGAATATGAAGCATGCATCTTGGGTCTGAAGGCTGCCATTGACTTGAGGACCAAACATTTGGATGTATTTGGAGACTCTGCTCTAGTGATTAGTTAAGTGAAGGGGGAATGTGACACTAAACATCCTAACCTAATTCCATACAAGGAACTTGTGTTAACTCTGATTCCATGCATCGAGGAGATCACCTTTGAGAATTTCCCTAGGGAGGAAAATCAATTAGCCGACGCTTTGGCCATAATGTCTTCCATGTTCAAGGTTAAATGGGACAACGAAGCTCCTATGATTACAATTGAGAGATTCGACGAATCCGCGCACTGCTATGAGCTTGACACTAACAAAGAGAAACCATAGTACCATGAAGTAAGGAGATATCTTGAGGCACAAGAATATCCTGAAGGAGCTTCCATCAATGATAAGAAATTCTTGCGAAGATTTTCATCCAAATTCTTTCTAAGTAATAGAATCCTATACAAGGGAAACCATGATTCTACTCTACTCCGATGTGTGGGCAAGAATGAGGCAGAGAAAATTATGGAAGACATGCATGATGGCCTCTTTAGGACCCACTCTAGTGGACACACTATGGCCAAGAAAATCCTGATGGCTGGTTACTATTGGTCCATAATGGAAACTGATTGTCATCGTCACTCAAGGACTTGCCACAAGTGTTAAATCTATGCTGACAAGGTCCATGTACCTCCTATTCCTCTAAATGTCATGACTGCTCCGTAGTCGTTTGCAATGTGGGGCATTGATATGATTGGAGAGATCAAACCTACTGCCTTAAATGGTCACCGTTTCATCCTTGTTTCCATCGATTACTTTACCAAGTGGGTCGAAGCTGCCTCATATGCCTCGGTTACCAAGAACATTGTAGCCAGATTCATCAAGTATAATCTCATCTACCGTTATGGTATCCCCGGAAGGATTATCACCGAAAATTGGACTACCTCAACAACACTGTGATTACAGAACTCTGCACTCAGTTCATAATCAAGCATCACAATTCTTCTCCGTACAGATCCAAGATGAATGGCACAATGGAAGCTGCCAATAAAAATATCAAGAAGATTATGCAAAAGACGGTGATAACATATAAAGACTGGCATGAGATGTTACCTTTTTCTCTCCATGGCTATCGTACTTCGGATCACACATCAACTGGGGCAACTCCTTTCTCCTTGGTCTATGGCATGGAAGTCGTCTTGCGTGTAGAAGTTCAAATTCCCTCTCTAAGGATAATGAAAGAAGCAGGTCTAGGCGAAGATGAATGGATTCATACTAGGTTGGATCAACTGAACTTGATTGACGAGAAGCGACTGGCTGCTGTTTGCCATGGTCAGATGTATCAAAAGCGTATGATCAAGTCGTTCAACAAAAAGATCAAGCCTCGAGTGTATCAAGCTGGAGACTTGGTAATAAAGTGCACCATCCTTCCACTAAGCGACCCCAAGGGCAAATGGACTCCCACTTACGAAGGACCATTTATTGTAAAGAACGTTTTCTCTGGTGGTGCTATGATGCTGACTATTATAGATGGCAAAGATTTTCCACATCCCATAAATGCGGACATAGTAAAAAATACTATGTATAAAATGACCCGTTAGGTTGACACACCTAGTAAAAAATATGGGCATCCCGGTGAACCAAAGAGGTTCGGGAAAAAGTTAGGGATATATGCAAAAGATTGTACACCCGACAAGTCGAAAACCTGAAAAGGTAACTTGGGCAAAAATGGGTATCCTGGTGGGCTGAAAACCCGAAAGGGCGGTCCAGGCAAAAATTAAGGCTTAAAGCGTATGAATATGTCCCGTGGGATCTCTATAACCAGCTTTATTACGAAAATCCGAAGTTTAAATGGTCCAAAATTAATCCAATCAACTTCGTTCAATGGCAAAGGTTTGCTCGAAGACATAAAGGCAATAGCAGAGTGGGGACAATGAGATCACTTTCACATGACTATTATTTTTGTTTTCATTCTGTACACCTTTCATTTCTTTTGGCGATTTCCTCTTACTAGGATCTCTATCTCTCTGTAGAAAAAAAGCCTATTCATGGGCAAAAACATCAATACAAATAAATTTTGAAGTGCAAACTTTTTGTCTTTTTTGTTTTGAGTGCAAAAGTGTCCAATGACTAAAATTTAATGAACATATGCATATGAACATGAGTAAAATTTTAGCAAATATATGCTTCAAAACAATGACAAGCATCTCCTTAATTGCATTTGAGATATCCCCACAGAGTTATTTCATTAGCATTATCCTCACAAGTTTGGATTCATAAACTCCCCAGCCAGAGTTTCAATCTCCGAAAGGTCCTCCCCCAACTGAGTTGGCCTTAAAAGAGACCCTTGAGAAATTCTTCTTAAGGAATATCCTCCCCAGCAGTTCATCCAATATCCTTTTCAATAGGATTTATTTCCCCGACAAATGGCAAAATTCCCCAGTTTGAGTTTATCTTTCGAACTATTACAAATCAAGGGACCATAACCCCTCTTCCCCAGTAGAATTTTCTACAATCCCCAATAAGTTACTGTAAAGCCTAGAACCCGACCAGATAACTATTAGCTTCATTATCCCCAGCAAGATTGGTGTGAAACCTGGAACCCGACCAGATAACAACTAACCTTCAAGAGATGATTCCCCACTAGAGCAACAGACGACTAGAAATCCTGAGTTTCATTTCCCTAAGCAGAAACCAACACTCTCCACAGAGTCTTCTCAAACAAGCCAATATTCCCCAGTGGAGTTTCTCCTCAAGCAACGGAAACACTCTAAACAAAGTTGAAGGTACACACACTCTTCATATCCAGCAGCAGTCCAGGATTCAGTTTCCCAAAACTCCCCAACATTTGTCAAGGATTTATTTTCCCAGACAAGGATACACTTCAATCACATTTCACATTCATACATCATATTACATACATGATAAATGCATACAACATAATCTCATTTATTTTGAGAACATCATCAAGCCATGCATACATCTGCATGCAACTAACCCTCTTCCTTGCAGGAAAAGCCAATCAAATCAAGTCCTCTTCTAGATGGATTCACTTCTTCCAGTTAATAACATGAGAATCAAAGACCTCTTCTGGTGAGATTTATTTCTTCCAGATAATGATAGGTGAATCAAAGACCTCTTCTGGTTAGATTTATTTCTTCCAGTTAATGAAAAGCGATCAATCAAGTCCTCTTCTGGATGGATTCCAGTTAATAATAGTTGATCAATCAAGTCCTCTTCTGGATGGATTCCAGTTAATAATAGGCGATCAATCAAGTCCTCTTCTGGATGGATTCCAGTTAATAATAGGCGATCAATAAAATAGCTCTCCTGGTTATATTTATTTCTTCCAGTTAAAGACAGGCGAACAAAGATCTCTTCTGGTTAGATTTAGTTCTTCTAGTTAAAAATAGGCGAATCAAAGACATCTTCTGGTTAGATTTAGTTCATCCAGTTAAAGAAAGGCGAATCAAATACCTCTTCTGGTTAGATTTATTTCTTCCAGTTAAAAACAAGCAAAGGACATCTGATTTTTCAGTATAAATCGACCAAAAGATTTATCCTTATACTTCTCCCAGTTACAGTCAAGCTTAGACTTGGTCTAATTTCTATTAACAATCACCCTTGGATGGCATCTATAAGCCCGTCTCCGACAACTCTCCATCATCCTTCCAAATGTCATCTTTAAGCCTATTCCCTCCATAATCAACTAACACATCATCGAGTGCAAATTTCCGGGAACTCTAGTATTCAATCATTTTCCACCTTCAAGTCACGAATGGCGGACTCTCCAATCTAACTCTTCAGGTTTAAGAAGATTGAACAGGGGCAGCTGTTGTACCCCAAAATTTTCCCTCTCATTTCTCATGAATTTTCTCACAATATTTCTATTTGGTCAAGACTGTACAAAGTCTGATCAACTCAAGATACTTCCTCAACACTGATGACTCAAAAATAGAGTTTGAATTTTCACAAGTACAATTGGATTTTTAGTGTTCCATGTAATTTCCATGGATCATATTGGGCTCTCAAGCATCAAATCAAAGAAGAGAAAGTTTTCCTTGATTCATAAGCTTCAATTGAGCATTTGGGCCTCCTTCGATGCAAGCTTGGTTGAGAAGCTTCGATTGGGCATGTGGCCTCCTTCGACCAACTTTAAACCATAAGCTTCGATTGGGCATTTTGGGCCTCCTTCGATGTAAGCTTTGGTTCAGAGGCTTCGCTTAAACACTTGGCTTCTTCTGAGCAAGCTTGATTCCTATGCTTCGACTAGGTAACGTATCCCTTTGGAACTGGTTTGCTTCGATTCAAGGTAGTGGCCTCCTACTGGCTTGCTTTGATTCACAAAGCAGTGGCCTCATGCATGCAATTTTTGAATGGACAAGGGCTACATTCACACAAGGCTTCAATTGAGGAAATGCTTCTTACATGCTTGCTTTGATTCACAAAATAGTGGCCTCCTGCATGCAAGTTTTGATTGGACAAGGGCTACGTTCACACAAGGCTTCGATTGAGCAAAGGCTTCTTACATGCTTGCTTTGATTAACAAAGCACTGCCCCCATGCATGCAAGCTTCGATTCAGAAGGCAATGGCCTCGTGCAGTTTTGCTTTGATTCACAAAGCATTGGCCTCCTGTATGCAAGCTTCATTTGGACAATGGCTATATTCATACAAGCTTCGATTGGGCATTTGGTTTCTTTGTGCAAGTTTGGTTCCTATGCTTCGATTGGGCATCTGGCTTATTTGAATATGTTTGGTGTCTATGCTTCATTTGGACATTTGGCTTCTTCTGTGAAGTAGGAAAGCAGCCCAGAAATTCTTTCGTTTTAACCATACCAATAGGATCATCTTGCCTATTCAAAGTGGTATATTCATCTGAAGATGGCCCATTGAAAAGACATGCCATTGGTGGGAACATTTAGTTTTGTATGCCCTTGAGCTTGATCGAAGGTTGGACCTACATGATCAAAACAAAATAATTCAAAGTGGTATATTCAGCTGAATATGACCCATTCGAAAAGCATGCATTGGTGGGAACAATTAGTCTTGTTCACCCTTGAGTTTGGTCGAAGGTGGGATCTATGTGACCAAAATGAAAGACAGAGTATTTGATCCAAGACATCAAGTTGGAGACAAAATCCATAGGCCAGGCTACATGATCTTGCTTTTCAGGCCTCAAACTTGTGCCTCACTCTATAACTAATTGTTTACACAATTAAATTAAACTCTTACCCAATTGTTTTCCAAGCCAACTTTCCTTTAATGATATAAAGTTATCATTGCCATTTTTAGAAAAGTTTCTTAAGCCTTACGCCTGTCCCTTCTGCACACATGTCCCCCTATAAACTAGAACCAATAGGTCTAAAGCCTCCAACAACTTCAGACCATGCTTGTAAAACACCTTGAAACTTGTTTTCCACTTTTCTTCAAAGAAAAGCAAGCCACTTAGTCAAAACTCTACAACATAGAAATCTCTCACGTAAAACACCTCTAACCTTTTCTCTATAAATATAGAGACCATTTGCAAATCAAAGGACCCTAGTTTTTATTGTATGAAAAATCCTCAAACACTCTCAAACTCTAAAAAAAACTTAGAATTTCCATCCAAGGCCACATTTCTTATCATTTCTTGCTTTTGAAGAACCAACGCCAGAACCCTTTGAGTGTCTCCCATTTCTTCCATTCGAACACCATCCATACACCACATAAAGAGAGAGATTACTAGCCTAAAATATAAAATACCTCCTTGTGTTCTTTTAGCCTTTCGATTCACCAAACCTTCCATATACCAGCTCTTCGATTCAAATTAATTTTCAAAGCAAAGTAGCAACTGGAATAGCTTCAAGGAGTTTGAAGCAGGCTTGATCCATCATCAAACTTTTCTTGGAGGCTCTGTCGAAGTACCTCAAGTTTCGCTCCAAGAGGTAAATTTTCTTAAACTTAGGACTTTTCATTCAAACATCATTTGTATATACATTAAAAAGAAAAAAAATGTAGATATCATGTCTAGGAAGTTGACCATGCTCTTAGCTTCGATTATCACTGCCTATACTTTGAGAACTTCAACTTTGACTAGTTAGGATTTGATTTTGGTGCCAAACAAGTTTGTGCTAATCTCTGATTTGTAGCTTTCTAAAGTTACATAGTTAGATTTGTATTCACATTTTAGATAGGCTTGATATTTATACTGTTTGATTTGGTTGAGAATCGAAGCTTTTGAAAAGCTTAATATGGTGATACATATCCTTGCACTCGAAGGAGGAAGAAACTAGGCATTTCAAACGTTCAGAAACGAGTTCATCTTGTATCCAATCGAAGTCATCCTATGAACGGATGAAACAGACCACAGTGGTACAAACAGCACGTGCAAAATACACTTATATATCAGGTCCTGGGTTCAAACTTTGGCAGGACCAGAATAGTTTTTATCACTTGTTTGTTTCCTTTTCTTTAGTAAACTTCAAACATTTTTCCAACCAATCAAAACAACTCCTTTTGAGTTGATTTTTTGCATACTATTTATTTATAATGTTTATTTTATAAATATATAAAAATATCACAAAAAATATTTTATTTTCTTAATTATTAACCAAAACCTTTTCTTTAACAAAATCAGAACAACTTCATTTTCTTTTATTCATATCTTGTACATTATTTCCCTTTTAATTATTGTACATTATTCAAATTCAATATGGTTGTAATAGATAATTAGGATTTAATTTCTTGCAATCCCCGTTTGTAAATCTATAACCCCCATCCCCAAATGATGTAATAGCGTAGTAAATTAACTTTCCGTAATTTACCGCTTTCATATAAATGTTAGTAATTATGGTGTGTATGGCAAGACTAAAACTAATTCTTAGAAAACCCTAATTCAAGACAAAAATGCATGCAATCAAACACACTATTCACACACATGCACCTCTAGGGTTAACTCCACTTGTTGCCTTGAGAAAATTGTCATAATATGCATGTGAGACATCTTAGCAAAAACAATCAAAAGATCATAGTCCCTCGATGACGCTTCGAATGTTGCCTTACAAATGATATTAGTCCCTCAAGAGAAACGCTAAGATATCTCACAACATTTCTATTCATGACTATACGATGACCCACACCCGTCCCTTTTACATCTAAAGATAAGGATTCCTAACAATCAATGGTAAGATTGCAATATCAAAGGAAGGAAGAAATGAACAAAAAGACTTTTGAGTAGGTAGAACGTTCTTAGTTTCTTGCTTGCAAATCAAAACCATTTCCACACTCACACTTTCAAAAACATCTTCAAAAACAAACATCTCTTTGAACTATTTTCAAAACCAACACTTTGTATGCATTCTTATAGAGACGAGAATCATTACAAAGTTAGCCGCAACGAAGGCATTTTGCAAAATATTTTCAAACTTACACCCATCACAAAACAACTTTTCAAACAAAGCATTTTTTAGTGATATAGCAACCAACTAAGAGCCCATAGATAACTATGGATGAAAAGGGTGCTAATACATTCCCTTTTCATAATCTACCCCCCGATCTCAAGAAAATAATCTCAAAGGTCTTTCCTATTTTTTTCACCATTTCCTTATTGGATAAAAGAAAAGTCGATGGTGACTCTTGATATCCGCAACAATTGAGATCAAACGCAAAACAACCAAGTCAATTCTCCCACCGTATTACACACTTTGTTGTATCCTAAAATTTGCCCTCTCATTTTTCAAGGCATTTCTCACAAGGATTCTCAAGGTTCAAGCTTGCACAAGTACATTGGTATTTTCCAGTACCAAGATTAAAAGGAAACTGTCAAAAAAAGGGAAAACGGATAAAATTAATGTGTTGACAAATTTGGAGAAAAACAAGTGTTCTTCGATTCAGCTCCTTTGATTGGCCTTTTGGCCTCTTTCGATGAAAGCTTGTCTTGCATCCTTCGACTGAGCATGGATCTCTGGCATGCTGGCTTGAAAAGGCATAAATCCTCTTGTAGCCTCCTTCAATTCCAAGGCCAAAAGACTCCCTTTTGGCATCCTTCGATCTGCATTTTTTGCCTCCTATATGCCTCTTTCGAATCTAGACATTTTGGCCTCCTGCATGCACCTTTCGTTTGGGAATGTGGTTCCTTCAGTACAAGCTACTGGTCACACCCTTTGTTTAGGCACATGAATCCTTCATCACAAGGTTTTGGTTAAGCCTTTCTCTTAGGCATTTGACTCCCTTCATGCTTGCTTCGTTTAGGCACATGAATGCTTCAGTACAAGCTACTGGTCACACCTTTTGTTTGGGCATGTTGGTTCCCTTCATGCAAGCTTCGTTTAAACATAGATCTTTTACATGTTGGCATGAAGTCACAAGGAAAGGACCCCATATGTAAACTCCTTCGTTTGGCCACTTGGACCTTTGGGCAAGCAAGCCTTTGACTGGATAGAACCACCTTCAAAAGGTTTCCTTACATCCTGTTACCCTTCAAAACAGCATCTTTCGAATCTAATTATGGGAATCCCATTAGAAGGATATGCTTGATAGTCCATTCGAAGTACTTACAAGCCCACTTTAAGGCAGGTTGTTGGTGACCCATCCAAGGATCACACTTTTGGCTCCTTCGAAGGATGCACAAAAGTGACTCATTCGAAAGGCACTTGCTGGAGAAAAATAAAATAATATTGTTAGGAGAAGATTTTGGTTGAAGAAGGGTCAAAACGAAAGGATAATATTCAAAGATGTTTGCTGCCAAGTTCAGACCTGGTACACTGGCCAAAACTGTTGCACAACAGTCCTGAAACACTGCCCCATTCTTGCACCAAAATAGTATACAAGGCACTGTCTCTCGAAAGCTACAAGGAACAGGTTACTCAATTTGTTCAAACCTTTTGTTTTCCCTCCAAAAACTTCAGGAAGCCTTGCCTATAAATAAGAGGCCTCACAACATGTTTAAAGGAGGAATTTTTGGCTAGAAGAAGGAATCTTCAAATTTCTCAAACACCATAAGTTCTCAAACACTTAAACATTTGTGAAAAAACATAAACCCAGAATCCCAAACACTTGTCCCTTTCGAATCTGAAGCATACTTACATCTTGTTACCCTTCAAATCCAGCAAGAAAAAAATTTCATTTGTTTTTCCCTTCGAATCAAACAGTAGAAACGCTGCCTCTGGTCCCTTCCTTCAAATCCAGTAGCATTTAAGGTAACCACTTCAAGGTCCAACACACCCTCCAGCCTCCAACAAGGTAAGTTGTTCCAATCCTTGAACTTTTCGTTTCTTGTATAAAATGTAAATAAGATTTTTTTTCGTTTCAAGCATGTACATACCATTTTTCTTTTCGTTTCCACCCTTTTAATATGTTTTCAGAGCTATCCCTTTTGTTTTGCTTCTTGTTTACCTAAACATGCATTAAGTATTAAACTGATTGTAAGGTAATACTAGCATGGCCTTAGGCCATGTTTCTATTCAAGAGTTCAAACGAAAGAAACAGGAAACGTGAAGTAGGAAACGAAGCTTCTGGCTTCTACACAATCTCCTGGTCAAACGAAAGAGGCATCCAGAAGGCACTCCTGCACTAAGTCCAGGCTCAGACGAAAGGCACTCCCTCACTGCTTTTAGTCCCCAGTTGAAGGAGGCAGAAAGGTACGCCTGCATTAAGTCCAGGCCCAGACGAAAGGCAATCCCTCACTGCTTTTAACCCCCGGTCGAAGGAGGAAGAAAGGCAGATTACATCTTGCATTGGTTCCAAGCCCAATCAAAAGGTACAACATGTTGACCCCCAGGCCTCATTCAAAAGTCATGCCTTCACCCCTTTCAGGCCAAATCGAAGAGAGCCAGAAAGTGCAGAATCGAAGGGTTTTCTGCCTTAATCGAAAGACCCTCATTTTTCTTGCTTTTATTTTATTTTTGCCTTTATATTTTCATGCAATACAATATGGTTGTAATAGTGTTGGATTTTATCTTTCTGCATTTTATTACTTTTGTATGATTGCTAGTAAAATAGGGCATGTATGGCAAGATAAAAACAACAAGTAGACAACCCCTAATCAAAGACTAAATGCATGCAAATCAAACACACTATTCACACATGCACCCCTAGGGTAATTCCACTTGTCGCCTCAGAAAAATAGTCATGTCCCTTGAATATGGGCGTTTTAGCATAGACCCTCGATAAAAGATCATAGTCCCTCGATGACCCTCAATGTTGCCTTCGATAAACGATCTCGTCCCTAAACAACATTGCTAAAACGTCCCATAGGTTGCCTTCTATGACTATACAAACGTCCCACGCCCGTCCCTTCACATCCAACGATGGGGCTTCTTACCAAAACAATGGTAAGATAGAAACATCTAAAGGAGGAGGAAAAGAACATTTAAGACCTTTTGAGTAGGTAGGTTTCTCCTAGTTGCTCACTTGCTCACAACAAAAACATTTTATACACCAACACTTTCATTTTGAAACATTTTCAAAAGGAAAACACTTTGTACGCATTCTTATAGAAACGAGAACCATTACAAAGACACCTTTTCAAAATCGCTTTCAAAATCACATTCCACAAACACTTCTTTGAACTATTTTCCAAACAACACTTTGTACGCGTTCTTATAGAAATGAGAACCATTACAAATATGTTTTCAAAATACTTTCAAAACCCACACCACAAGCACATTTTCAAACAAAAGCAAGTGATCTAGAAAGCAACTAAGAGCCCGTAGATAACTACGGATGAAAAGGGTTCTAATACCTTCCCTTTTCATAACCTACCCCCCGAACTCAAGAAAACATCTCAAAGGTCTTTCCTGTTCTTTTCAACATTTCCTTATTGGTTAAAAGAAAAGTCAGCGGCGGCTCTTGCTATCCGCAACAATTGCGATAAAACACAAAACACCCAAGTCAGTTCTCCCACCGTGTTACACACTCCATACGAACAAGTCGGCGTTCTCCCCTAGACATGCTTTGAGCAGCTTCCTCGCTAAATTGGAGAGTCCAACTCCAATCTTCACACCTTTGTTTGGGTCCTTGTCGAGGAGGATGATTTAAAAAACTCCATCAGGAATAGGACGAAGAGGATCCTTCTCGCCATTTGGGACTTTGACTTCATCTTTGGTGACGTGGGTCTCGAGGTCGATGGAGTTGACACCTGGAAGAGCCTCCTGTTCTTTGATCTGAGCAGGCTTGGACGAGGAGGGGGTTGTTCCGCTGATAGTCTTTGGCTTTATGTCAACCATGTTATGCCTCTTCACGGGTGCATTGAAACATCTCTTCACGGCTTGGATGTCTCCATGAATGATGGCGGTGTGACCCCTCTTCGTGTAAAACTTCATCTTGAGGTGGACCGCAGAGGGTACATCAATCAATTTAGCCAGTATTGGTCATCCCATGATGTAGTTGTAAACACGGGCAATCGACCACTAGGAATCAGACTTTGATCTATCTGGAAACTGCTTTTATCCTGAATGTGACCATAAGCTCGACATAACCCCATTGTTTGGAAGTAAAGGCATTGAAGCCATGCAGGTCGGACCCCACATAAGGTGATAAGTGGGATCTGTCGAGCTGTAGGGTCTGGTAAAACTGAGTGTACATGACATCGGTGGAACTTGCCTCATCGACCAAGATGCGGTGTACGTCAAAGTTGACCATCTTTTCCCGCACGAGCAAAGGAATGTGGGAGTTGGGAACTCCCCTGGCAGTTCCTCGAGGTAGAAGATGATGAGCTCAGATTTCCCCCGGAATCTGTGACGGGTGACAGTCTGGACTGGGGTTGCATCTATCAGCTCCTCGAACTTCCTTTTCACTGAATTCATAGAGAAAGTGTCAAATCCCCCACCAGAAATGACCATGGCTGCGGGGAATCTCTCCCATACACTATGGTTAAGAAAAAGATCCTTTTCCTTGATGTCGTCAGGGATAGAGAAATCCTCGAGTCACAAAACAATCATGGCAACTTGCTGGGGTCCAGCTTCATCAGAGGGTCGGTCCTCCTCCTTGATCTCTATCACCTTGTGAGTGTTATGGCGGGGGCGTCATTCTTCTTATACTGTCTGAGTCTCCCTGCCTTGATGAGAGTATCGATGGCATCCTTCAAATAAACGCAGTCTTCAGTGACATGGAGGTGACTTCAGTGATACTGATAGTACTTGGTTTCGTCGACCATGGGCTTGGAAAGTGTAGGTTTAGGTCGATGGACTCCACCTTCCATGAATTTAGCATTAACTTACTCTACAAGGATGCGCTTGCAGGGAGCGGTCAGAGCAGTGTACTCGGTAAAACGCCTTCCTGGTCCTCTATGCTCGCGAGGGTCGTGTGGCTTTTCATCCCTTCTCTTCTCATCGGGATGTCGGGATGGTCCTGTGTCATTATTCCTTGGGGCACTAGGTGTTCTGATATTCCTGGATTAGCGAACATTATTGGCATCCTCCTTCTCTTTGTATGTGATGTAAGCTCGAGATTTATGGAGGAGGTGATCAAATGACCTCGGGGGTTTGATGCCGACTGCTCTATGAAATTTGTTTCCCAGGAGAAGGCCTTTATTGAGCAAATACCTCTTCATACAGTCAGTGGTGGGGACCTGAATGGCCTCCCGGTTTAACCGATCAATGTAGTCTCAGAGAGGTTCGTCCCTCCCCGGTAAATTGCCTCAAGGGACGCCTCAATCTTGGGGGTGTGGTCGAGAAGCTGTAAAGCTGCTAGAAAACTGGTTCTTTAAGTTTCTCCAGGAGGTGATGGAATCGGGGGCGAGGCCCTTGTAGCAGTCCATAACAATTTTCCTCAAGGTCGTAGAGAACAACCTACATTTGATTGTGCCCTCGATGTTGTGGAATTGGATTATGGCTTCGAAGGTGTCGACGTGGTCGTCAGGTTCTGTAGAGTCATTGTAGTTGTTTAGAGGTGGGGGGTTCTCTATTCCTCTAGGGATAGGAGCCTCTATAATGGCTTAGGATAGTGGAACACAGAGGTCATCTTCCTATTCTTCTTCACTTTGTGTTGCGGCGGTATAACGGCAAGCAAAAGTAATTATTTTTATACCAGGTGATATAGGTTATATCGTATCGTGTCCATAGAGATTGGTGTATTTAAATTCCATTCGGTAATTCTCTCGTTAATGAGTTTGGTTTGAATTGGTAAAACATAAAAACATAAAATTAAATATGAACAGGAAAGAATTCATTCTGTAGAGAGAAGAAGCTTATCAAGCATGCATATAATTTACTTCTCACAAACTTAAAATTATCGACCAGTTACAATTAACCTACAATACTCCTCAGAGTCATCTAGTATCACTCACTCTCTAAGTTATTTATAACCAAAAGTAGAGATAACTACTATATCATCTCGGAGATGATCTCTCAGCTAACCTCAACAACACAACAGACATCCATATTACTCGTATCGACGATCTCTCAACAGTCACAACCAACACGGAAGCATTAAGCTTCGACACCCATAAATATTGTTATCTCTAAATCTATCTCTAGAATCCAGAAATTAACAGATAATCATCCTAGATAAAGATTTGAGCAGTATATATCTATTACAACTCAAACCCCGAGCACATAACAAAAATCTTAGATAATAATCAACACAAATTTGTAAAGCAAATTAAATATAACACCATGGGAGAAAAATATACATAAGTTCAAAGTAAAATCATATATAAAATCCAACCAAAGAGAAATACACAAAGGTGAAGAGAAATGAACCAAAAATCTTCCGGTTTGTCAGCATCAATTGATGATCAGTTCACCCCGGATCATCCGTATGCAAGCTCTGGAGTTGTTTTCTAAGCTCTCTCTACCAAAAAATGAAGGTTTGATGGATTGGGACCAAAAATACCCAAAACATAACCTAAAAATTTATTTTCCCCCCTTTTGACGTGATTTTGTCTAGGGGATCACGCTAAACGGAAAATCCCGCTAAGCATGCTCTACTGTCATGAGAAAAAAATTAGCATTTTGTTTTCTCTATAACTTGAGAACTGTAACTCTGATTTACGTCCGGTTCAAAGTGTTAGAAATATTATTAAATTATGTATATAATAACACCTAAATATCAACCAAATTGATGATTTCTTATTCTTTGATTTTGATCCTTATTCGTTGACGAGTTACTCAAAATCACGCGTTTGAAGCCGTGTCTTCGACACTTTATTGCTCATGCTCTAAATACGCATCAATACCTATAAAATGAATAGAAAAACATCAAACGGTAAACTATGTATACAAAAACATAAATAAACACAAACTAAACGTATTTATATAAAACTAGGGTTTATTCAACATTATTAACAACAAAAAGTCTATAAGTGCAACAAAAAGTATATACAAAATAGCTACAATTTGCACTTATCAAACTCTCTCAAACTTGAACTTATCTGTCCTCTGTAATATGGTGGGATAACTGACTTGGGTGTTTTGTGTTTTATCGCAATTATTGCGGATAGCAAGAGTGGCCACCTACTTTTCTTTTATCCAATAAAGGAAAGGGTGAAAAGAAGAGGAAAGACCTTTTGAGAATTTTATTGAGTTCGGGGGGTAGGTTATGAAAAGGGAAGGTGTTAGCACCCTTTTCATCTGTAGTTATCTATGGGATCTTAGTTGCTAACTAAATTTTGAAATGCTTTGTAAATGTTTTTGTGTTTTGTGTAAGTTTGTAAATATTTTGAAAATGGCTTTGTTTTGGCAAACTTTGTAATGATTCTCGTCTCTATAAGAAAGCATACAAAGTGTTGGTTTTGAAAATAGTTCAAAGAGATGTTTGTTTTTGGAAATATGTTTTTGAAAGTATGAGTGCGAAGAAGGTTTTGTTTGAGAGCAAGAAACTAAGAGTGTTCTACCTACTCAAAAAGTCTTTGTTCTTTTCCCCCTCCTTTAGATATTGCTATCTTACCATTGATTGGTAAGAAGCCCTATCATTGGATGTGAAGGGACATGCGTGGGTCATCGTACAATCATAGAAAGCAACATTGTAGGATAACTTAGTAATTTATTGTAAGGGTCTAAGATCGTTTATCGAAGGCAACATTGAAGGGTCATTGAGGGACTACGATCTTGTATTCGAGAGTTTTTTGCTAAAGTATCCCACGTTCGAGGGACATGGCTATTTTTATCTAAGGCAACAAATGTGGGTTAACCCTAGAGGTGCAAGTGTGCAAAAGTGTTTTGTTTTCATACATTTATCTTGAATTAGGGTTATCTACTTGTTGATTTTAAGTCTTGCCATTCAAACCCTAATTACTAGCAATAATATTGAAAGCGATAAATTGCGGAAATTTAAAGTTCTACGCTATTACAATACTTTAGGGGATGGGAAGTACAAATTTGTGAAATGAGGGGAGGAAAGAAAATAAAGCCCTAATTACTATTACAAACCATTGAATATGAATAATAGTGCAAAATAATAAAATGCGCAAATAATATAAAGTAGAGGAAAGAAAGAGAAAATTGTTTTTGTGGTTTTTGATGGAAAAGGTTTTATGGTTAACCTAATTAATCTAATTATTTTACAAGAGAAGTTAATTAATTATTAAATAAAACCTAAAGTATAAGTTAATTTTAAAAAGAATATTAAATAAACCTAAGTCTAATTTAATTTTAATTCTTAAAGAAATTAATTAGTTAAGAAAATATTTTGGGGTTTTTAATTATAAAAATAAATAAAGTGAAAATAAAATAAAATTGGAAAATTTTCTAGTCTAGTTATTTAATAAAAATACATTTTGTTTTTTTGGTTAAATAAAATAAATAAATAAATGGAAAGAAAAGAAAATAAAAATAAGAATAAAAATTCTGGGCCTAAGTGTTAAAAGTAGAAAAGGGTGTGAAAAACAATTTTTGTTAGGCCCAAGAAAGTTTTTTTGTTTAGTCAGGAAATAAAATAAAAAAAAAGAAGGATGGGCCTGCACTGAAAAGTAAAATGAGGGGTGTTATGAAGTAAAAATCATCCAGGACCAAAACAAAGGTCAAGCGCCTGTTTGGATCCAGTGTGGCTGACTTTTGATGATGTATCATGGTCTGGCACATATAGAGCGCTAGTTTTGATCATGTAATAATCAAGTGGTGATGATGAGAGGACTACCATGCACGCCTTGGACCTGTATGTACTGAATCTGAAACAAATAAATGTGAAACAAATAAAAGGGGCTCGAACCCAGGTCCCTATACACAAATGCCTTATACGCGTGCGCTCTGCCATTGGGGTGGCTATACATCCGGTATTTAAAACACAAATCCATAAATATATTATAAACCTTGTCCTCAACATGTCATCTTCTTCTTCCTCGCGCCAGAATGTTCTTCACCATTTTTGAAATCTGTAACTTCCTCATTTCTCAACCAAAATGGATAATTTAAACATGAAAGTTGCTTGAAATTTAACCATGATTTCAAATATGTAAATAACTTAAACTATGGATCAAAGATAAGCACGCATTTTGCTTGGTACCTAATTTTTACCTAATTTTTCAAAAAGTTCAAACTCAAAATTCGCATCACTCAGGAAATATAAATGAAATCTAAGAGCATAGTTAGCTTTAGGGCTATGATGTCTACATTTTTTATTCACAAAGTAACCATTAATGATGCTTGTAGAGAGAGTTCAAAGTTTCAAAAATTTACCTCAAAACTAGACATCGTGTTTGATGATTGAGAACTCCTTGAGATGTTGTGATAATCTAGATAGCTTCACTGAATCTCCAGGAAGCTAATGTAATGCTTACTTTGGATTGAGAGTGGCTGTATTATTATGGAGAAGTCAATATGCAGAGCTCTGTCTTTGGTTATGGAAGATGAGGAAGATGATGTTACAATTGGGAAACAGGTGGGGGATGAGTTGTTTATGATGCATAGATGCTTTGTGATTGATTTGGAGAGGAAATACATGAGTGGATTGTGAGATGAAGGTTTAAGGTTAGAAATGCCATAAAAATGGAGTTTTGGTGCAAGTTCTGATTTGAGGGAGTTTGGGAGAGTTTCAGGGCTTGTGAATTCGTGTCCCAGGTTGCAAATACATGCCTCTATTTATAGGGAAAGGTTTGAGGACTTGAAGTGATCAGAAAACAAAGATCACGTGTTATGGTTTTTTTGACTTATTTTTGAAGCAATATTGACAAACATTGTCCCAATGTGAAGTACAAGGCTTCTAGGGTGGTGGAAAGGCTCTAGACACGTTGCTTTTGGCTTTGAGATTGTGTATGTGCAGAAGGAACAAGTGCAAAGCTCAAGGAGAGTGGACTTTGTGACTAAAGCCACTTTTTCAAAATGGCAATGTTACCTTTGTGCCAAAAATGGATTAATCACTTGGATAATGGCTCAAATGCTTGGACAATGGCTTAATCAGTTGTGTAAGCATTTAATTCTTGAGTGATTTGCAAATTTGAAGCCTGCAAAGGTCGATTTAAACAGAACCAACAGAGGTCTTGACTAAACTTTAAATGGATAACTAATCAGAATAAATCTTAGGAGCGATTTAGCTGAACCAGAGAAAGTGTCTACCAGAACAGAATCGGGATAAATCATTGGTTGATTTAAACTGAACCAGTAGATGAAATGTTTGCTGCTGATGGTATTCATCTGGTGACTGATCTTTCCTGAAAAGGTAAAGAATTAGTTATATGCAATTCCATGATGTATGAAATGCATTTATTAATGATGTTCTCAAAATAAATGAAATTATGCTATATGTTTTGTATGCATATGTCATGATGCATGTATATGAAATGTAATTGAAGTGTATCTTTGTCTGAGAAAATAAATCCCCAACTATTGCTGGGGAATTACAGGATTACTGCTTGAGACGAAGAGTATGTCTATCTTCAAACTTGTTTAGAGTGCTTCTGCTGGGAATTCCTGTTCGTTGTTTGAAGAAATTCTGCAAGGAACATTGGCTTCTACTTGGGGAGTAGAATTCAGGAGCTTTAGTTGACCATTACTCTTCTGGGGGAATTTGATTCTTATATACCCTGATTAGGGATAAAAGAGATGATTAAACTTACAATTTTTCTAGGGAGGATAAAGTTAACTGATATCTGGCCAAATTCCAGGCTTCACATCAAGTTTCTGAGGATAGTATCAACTCCGCTGGGGAAAAGGGATTTTGTCCATTAACTTGTAGTAATCTGAGAAGTAAACTTAAGCTGGGGATATTGTAGTCCATTGGGGAAATAAGCCCTGTCAAGGAAGGTATTCTGAAGACCTTACTGGGGAAATGAATTCTTTCGGGGAATAACTCTTGCAAGGTTTCTTTTCTGGTTTTGGAAAACTCGGCTGGGAAAGAGAATTTCAGGAAATATGTTGATTGGAACTATGGATGGAAAACTGTGGAGAATGTATGAATTCACTCTGTGGGGATAATCTTATTGAAGTGATTCTGTAGGGATATTCCAAATGCTTATTACCGTTCTTATGCATATGTTTGTTTACAGTTAATCATGTTCATATGTATATGTTCATTCAATTTTAGTCATTGGACGTTTTTGCACTCAAAATAGAAAAAAAACAAAAAGTTTGAACTTCAAAGTATATTTGTATTGATGATTTGCCTAAAAACATGAGTTTTTGTACAGGGAGACAGAAGTCCTAGTAAGAGGAAGTTGTCGAAAAAAATGAAAATAATACAAAGTGGAAACAAAAATTGTATAGCCATGTGGAAGTGATCTAATTGTATTCTGACTCTACTATTGCCCATATATCTTCGAACATCATCCCTTGTCGTCGAAAGAAGTTGATTGAATTGATCTTGTACCTTTTGAACTTTGACCTTGGTAATAAAGTTGGCTGTAGTGATTCAACGGGACATAGTCATACGCTTTAATCCATAACTTTTGCCTGGACCTCCCTTTCAGGTTTTCAGTCCACCAGGATACCCTTTTTTGCCCAAGCCTCCCTTTCAGGTTTTCGACTTGCCGGGTGTACAATCTTTCGTTTATATCCCTAATTTTTCCCCAAACCTTTATAGTTTGCCGGGATGCCCTTATTTTAGCCTAGGTATGTCAACCTAGCGGGTCACTCTTATGCATAGTATTTTTTGACTATGTCCGCGTTTACAGGATGTGGGAAATCTTCACCGTCCATAGTGGTTAACATCATAGCACCACCAGAGAATACTTTCTTGACAACAAATGGCCCTTCATAAGTGGGAGTTCATTTTCCCCGGGGATCACTTTGTGGTAAAATGACGCGCTTTATTACCAAGTCGCCAGCCTGGTATACTCAAGGTTTGATCTTCTTATTGAATGCCTTGATCATACGCTTTTGATACATTTGACCATGACAAACAACAACCAGTCTCTTCTCGTCAATCAAATTCAACTGATCCAATCTTGTTTGAATCCATTCATCTTCACCTAAGTCTTCTTCTTTCATAATCCTTAAGGAAGGAATTTGAACTTCAACAGGCAGGACAACTTCCATGCCATAGACTAAAGAGAATGGGGTTGCCCCAGTTGATGTTTGTGCCGAGGTACGATAGCCATGAAGAGAAAATGGTAGCATCTCATGCCAGTCTTTATAGGTCACCACCATCTTTTGCACGATCTCTTTATGTTCTTATTAGCAGCTTCCACCGCACCATTCATCTTAGGTCTGTATGGGGAAGAGTTGTGATGCTTGATTTTGAACTGCGTGCAGAGTTCAATAATCATGGCATTGTTGAGCTTGGTTCCGTTATTAGTGATGATCCTTTCAAAGATGACGTATCGGAAGATGAGGTTGTGCTTAGTAAACCGGGCTAGAACGTTCTTGGTAAGTGAGGCAAATGAAGCATCTTCGACCCATTTGGTGAAGTAGTCAATGGCAACAAGGATGAAACGATGTCCATTGGAGGAAATGGGCTTGATTTCTCCAATCATATCAATGCCCCACATTGCAAATAGCCACGGAGCAGTCATGACGTTCAAGGGTATTGAAAACACATGAACCTTGTCGGCATAGATCTTACACTTATGGCAAGTCCTTGAGTGGTGGTGACAATCAGTTTCCATAGTCGACCAATAGTATCCAACTCTTAGAATCTTCTTGGCCATAGTGTGTCCACTAGCGTGACTTCAAAATATAACCTTATGCATGTCTTCTTTGATCTTTTCTGCCTCTTTCTTTTCCATGCAGCGGAGCATAGTTGAATCATGGTTGCCTTTTGTTGTACCCCAAAATTTTCCCTCCCATATTTCCTAAGATATGTCAAGAAGAATCTCCAAGAAGCTCAAGATTGCTCAAGAGTTGGACAGTCAAGTCATCTCCTAAGGCAGTCAATCTCAAATTAGGGTTTTGTGTTGCATCAAGGTCCTTACATCCAAATGACCCCAAGTGCTCTCCAATGTCCTAATATGTTCTCAAGTTCATCCATGTCAAATTTCAAGCCTTGCAGAGGAAGTTTGCTCAGTCAATTGCTCAAGAGGCCCAAAAATCGACTGTGCTAGGGCAAAAGTCAACTGTGACCTATAGAAAGTCAAACCTCAAGATTTTTTGTCAACATTCTCATTTTGAAGGATAATTCATCATTTGATCAAGGGTTGATCATGATTCATCAAGAATTGCTCAAAATTCATCAAGACTCAAAAGTTACTAAATTAGGGTTTTGCATGCATAACTTTCTCATACTTTATGAGAAATGACCCATCCAAAGCTCATTTTTAAGAGGATGAAATTTCCTACAATCCATATTCATACCCCAAGATCAAGAAATACACTCACAAAAAGTTACAAAATTGGATATTATAGGTCATTTTTGAAAGTCAACAAAAACACATTTTTTTCCAAAGCTTATAACTTGAGCATGAAACATCAAAATGAGATGAGACCAAAATGGTTGGCTAGAGGACATCTCAAGGTTTCTAAAAAGTCCAAGAACACCTCTAAAAGTTCAAAATTGATGAAGTTATGCATGGTTGAAGTTGGGCATTTTTCAAAAATTGCCAAAAGTCAACTATCCCCCAAACTCCAATTTTTGATAAAAGGGCCCACTTTTTTCCACTTGATTTGATCTTGTCACACCACAAACGTGCCATATATTCAGTCTTGTGCCAATTTATTAATTTTTCTATTTTATTTGATTTTTATTGATTTAATTCATTGTTAATCAATTTAAATCCAAATAAAATCTAAATATTAACAACTTGTGATCTTTTTGATTGATATAGGTTTCAATTATCATCATGGACCAAATCAAATCCGAATCATGCCATGTTATGAACAAAATATTGGTTTTTGACACTTTTGGAAGCTTTGTCAATGGAGAATAAAATCAAATCTTCAATCATCAATTCACATGGATTCAAAGCCCAAAATTAAACCTAATTGCTTATATTATACTCACACAATGCAAAGGCACAAAAAACACGACCTGGAGGCTGCACAAACGGCAATACCAAAACTTGAAAAAAGCTTAAAAAGTTTGAAAATCGAAATCAGCCTTAGAGTTCAATTCAAGGCAAAATCTCAACATAGACCTCTTGCTGGAGATCCACTAAAGCTAAAGCAACCATTCACAAGCCCTGAAACATCCCCAATCGCACTGTAAGTTTCTTGAAACACCTCCATGTACATGAAATCATAACCTTGGATTCTTGCATCTTTTTTATAAATCATGGACATATTCTTGATCCTTGCATAATTTCCAAGCTATCTGTAATATTTGATTTCGTTTTTATGGCCTGTAATGTAATACCCGAACCTAGGGTTTCCGTTTCTTGTTTTTAGGCGTTTGCTTTGCATGTAAAATTAGGACCAATAATGGATATAGATGAACTCAGGGAGGAGAGACGAGCATGGTGATGGTCTCTGTTTGCATTTACATGGCCTATAGTTCATTTTAGAAGCAAGCCACGGATCTTGCTGCGGATAAAAATCTGCAGGTAAGAAAACCAGTTTTACACGAAGAAGACGAAGGCGTGTCTTCTTCCTATTGGCTAATTCAAATTGCGCGCATTTTTATTTTTTTAATTCTGGCAATTTTGTTTGTTTCCCATATAATAATTGACATGTATTCCACTAACAATTGAAAAGCCTTGGTCCAGTGGTAGAGGCGCTAGTGGAAAGTCTCATGGGACCTGGGTTCGAATCCCAGGTCCCCCAAAATGCTTGTTATTATTTTTCAATAGGTACTCCCATGCAGCGTCCAAAGCGTGGTCTACCATGTGCCTCCAAATCTCCAGGCGCCAGATGGCCTCCAGGCCAAATCCAAAGGTCAAAGTTGAATGTCCATCATGGTCACAAGTCAAAGGCGTGCAGAGAATCTGGAAGGTCAACCAGGCTTGAACGTGAATGGGCCAAACAATTGCTATCTCACCTCCTGATTTGGGCCTGAACCCCCTTTGGTTTATTTCTTTTTTCTTTTTATATTTCTTTTATCTACTTGTTTTATTAATTATTATTATGTTTAAACTAACCAATTAACATTTTTCTTAATAAAATCAAAACCAAAAAAATGTATTTTATTTATTAAAATTAAAATCATCACTTTATTTTTGTAAATAAATTAATTCAATTGATTTAGTTTAATTAGGTTTAAATTTTAATATCTTTTGCAAAATAATTAAAACTAATGTAGAATTAGGTTTTTACTAACTTTTAATCAATTTATTTTATTTCTTTAAATATTCAAAAATCCAAAAATATTTTCATTAATTAATTAATTTAATTATTAGCTTAGATTTAATTCCATTTAATTCAAAAATAACAAAAAAAATCTCTTTCTTTCAAAAAAGGGTCAAAACCCTAAAAAATGCGCCGATTTAATTTTCTCGCATGCGATCAATTTTGTCTTATTATTGTAATTTCTTCTGGAATATAATAGCTTTTAATTAGGACTTTAATTATTTATCGCTTTATTTTACTTTCCGCAATTTAAATTAAAGGGTTGCTTTTGGCGATGTAAATACCCGACCCCTTGTAATAGTTTAGATTTAATTTCCGCAATTTAAATTCCGCAAATTATTAACTGTTAGATGTTTGATAATAGGGAATGCATGACAAGATCAAATGTATGAACTTAAAATCAACATAGCTCACCCATGACATGTACAAAGATAAAATAAATCTAAATAACACACTCGCACATGCGCACTCTTAGGGTACACCTCACTTGGTTGCCTTCGAACGTGGTCATTGAGTGTAGAAAGTTTTAGAGGTCGTCCTCTTGTCCAAAGATCATAAGTTGCCTCGAAACGGTTGCCTTGGATAAAATGATCTAAGACATTAGGGTTACCGCTAAGGCGTCCTAACATTGCTTTAGTGACCACACGTCCCTTAATCGAATTGACCCTAAAACTCCAACGACGATGCTACCTACTCATCAATAGTGGGATAGAATTGTATAAAGGACATTAGCACAGTTTAATTCCCTTTTCGAGTAGGTAGATAGTTCTTAAGTACTTGCTCCTTTCAAATCAAAACAAAACTTTTCGCACCTACACTCCTTTCAAAAAAAAACTCTTTCAACCCCACAAACACAAAGAAAAGCAACTTTTGAAAACACTTTGAGCAAGTACCTAAGAGCCCGTGGATAACCACAGATAGAAAGGGTGCTAACATCTTCCCTTTCTATAATCTACCTCCCGAACCCGAGAAATATCTCGAAAAAGGAATTTTCCTATGCTTTTTTCCTTTCCTTGTTGGATAAAATAAAAGTCGGTGGCGACTCTTGCTTACCGCGACATTTTGCGAAAACAAATGCAAAACGTAAACCAGCATTCCAAAACAGTCAGTTCTATCCCACTGATCACACCATTGTACAAAATCCCATTGCTTAGGAATAACATGGCTGAGAACCTCCGCAGAAATTTCTTGTCGTTGATTGAGGCCCCCTCAGGATACTCTTGTGCTTTAAGGTACCTTTTCACCTCCTGGTACCAAGGCTTCTCCTTATCAGTGTCGATCTCATAACAATGCGCAAGTTCGTCAAATCTTTCGATGGTAATTATGGGAGCTTCGTTGTCCCAATTGACCTTGAACATAGACGACATAGTTGCTAAAGCATTTGCCAACTGATTTTCTTCCCTCGGGATATGTTCAAAGGTGACCTCCTCAAATTAGGGGATCAAGGTTAGCACAATCTCTTTGTAAGGGATACAGTTTGGATGCTTGGTATCCCACTCTCCTTTTACTTGACTTACCACCAAGGCTGAATCTCCATATACACTCAATAATTTGATTCTTAGGTCAATGGTAACCTTTAGACCCAAGATGCATGCTTCATACTCGACGATGTGGTTTGTACAGTCGGAGCAAAGTCTGGAAGTGAAAGGTGTATGGAAACCTTCAGGAGAAATGATCACAACACCAATTCCATTACCTAATGCATTGGAAGCTCCAAGAATCGCCCCGCTAATAATCACTGTTCCTGGTCCTGTCCCGTATGCCTCGAACAAGCTGTCCCATGGCATTATGGTGCCGATGTGTACTATCCTGGCATCAAACAAGATATGAAAAATGAAGATGCTGATCCTGATATTGATAACATTGTCGGGACCAGCAAGGTTACCCGAAGTGGAAGGGTCTTCTCTCCCGAGATTTCCCCTAAGACTGTCAAGAGGCCTATTGTTATTCCGTCTGCTACTCTTGATGGTACATCAAATACTACTCCTGTGTTTACTCCAATTATCACTCCCGCCGACGAGTCATCTGGGACCCGAGGCAAAGAAATCATAGGAGAGCCTGCCTGGACGGAGGCGCCTAGAAAAATTGTTGTGGAAGTCTCTAAGCAAGAGATAGAGGAAATATTGAAAATAATTAAATAGAGCGACTACAATGTGGTCGAGCAGCTAGGGCATACCCCCTCAAAGATATCCATGTTATCCCTGTTGTTGTGCTCCGAGGCCCATGTGAAGGCTTTGATTGCATTCCTCAAAACTGCGCATGTGCCGCAAGAGACTTCAGCTGATCAATTTAAAGAGTGCGTGGCTAGCCTGACTGCGGACAATGGGCTGGGTTTTTCAGATGCAGACTTGACACCGAAGGGAGGGAAGCATAATGATTCTATGCATGTCTCGATTGGATGCAGGGGCACCACTATGGCTCATGTGTTGGTGGATACGTGGTTTTTGCTGAATGTTATGTCCAAGAAAGCGTTGGACCGGTTGGATTGCGAGGTTTGACTTTAAAGCCTAGTAACGTTGTGGTAAGGGATTTTGATGGGTCTAAAAGAATGGTGCACGGGGAGGTGTACATCCCTGTTAAAGTGGGTTCTCAGACCTTTGGGTCCACCTTCTATGTGATGGACATCAGGCCGTCGTATTCTTGTTTGTTGGGTCGTCCTTGGATCCACGAGGCTGGGGCAATTACTTCCACACTACACAAAATGCTGAAGTATCCGGTAAAAGGGAAGATTGTCACTATGCAGGGTGAAGAGGAGTATATGGTGAGCCACCTCAATTCCTTCCGGTACATAGAGATGGACGGGGAATTCATAGAAACTCCTTGTCAGAACTTCAAAGAGGTCCCTTTGATCTTGGCATCGACTGAAACTACTACCAAAATCAAACTTCCTCTGAAGATTTCTTCTCTCAAGGACGCCAGGGACGTAGTTGAAGAAGGTGGGTGTACCAATTGGGGCCAGCTCCCTGATTTCACTCACAAAACTGACAAATTTGGTTTGGGATTTACTACAGAGGCTCAAAGGGATGTTCGACGCGCTCGGGATGGAGGACCTCCCCTACGCATCAGCAATCGTAGGGTTAACGCCATTGAAGACAGCAAGGAAGACTGTGACATTGACAGTTGGATCTACCCGACTACCAATGGTGGACCTAGTAATTGGACGGCCAAAGATTTTATACCTGTTTCTTTCATTCCGCAGTAATTGTCTTATTTGTTTTCTGAGCTTGTAATAAACAATTTAAACTTTATGGCCTTGTGTCTTGCCTGGGACATAACAGTTCTATTTGTGAGGGCTATTATATGTCATCTTTACATGTCATCAATAAAGCATTGGACGTTCTTGCATACAAATTTTGCGCTCTCTATTTTTTTCTTTCCTGCTTTTTAAAATACAGCTATGCTCTTACACACACTCACATATCAAACTGCAGATCCATATCCACTATGGATCCCATTGATAACAGTTATGCTACTGCTTATTATGACTTCGAAAATCCGATCAACCAAGCCGAGGACGAAGGTGAGGAAGATTGTGAGGTGCCTGGGGAGCTTTCTAGATTACTACAGAAGGAAGAGAGGGCCATATAGCCTCACGAAGAGCTAGTTGAGACAGTGAACATGGGAACTAAGGAAGACAGAAAAGAGGTTAAAATAGGTGCAAATCTGGAGGTTAGCGCCAAACAGAGGTTGATACAAATGTTTCACGACTATGTTGATATCTTCGTCTGATCCTATGAAGACATGCCTGGTTTGTACACTGATATTGTGGTACATCGCCTACCGACTAAAGAAGATTGCCCTCCGGTAAAGCAGAAGGTCCGCCGTATGCGTCTCAAAATGTCAGAGAAGATCAAAGCGGAAGTTATGAAGCAGTTCAAAGCTGGGTTCCTAGATGTCACTTCCTACCCATAATGGGTTGCTAACATCGTCCTAGTACCTAAGAAGGATGGTAAGGTACGGATGTGTGTGGACTACATAGATCTGAACAGGGCAAGTCCTAAGGATGACTTCCCACTGCGGCACATTGAAGCTCTGGGTGATAACACCGTGCAACACAAGATCTTCTCCTTCATGAATGGTTTCTCTAGCTACAACCAGATCAGGATGGCTCCTAAAGACATGGAGAAGACAACCTTTGTTACACAGTGGGGCACTTTCTGTTACAAGGTGATGCCTTTCAAGTTGAAGAATTCTGGGGAAACTTATTAGCGCGCCATGGTCGCTTTGTTCCACGACATGATTCACCATGAGATAGAGGTTTATGTGGATGACATGATCTCCAGGTCTCAAATCGAAGAAGAGAACCTTGATCATCTACAAAAATTGTTTGACAGGTTGAAGATATACAAGTTGAGGTTGAATCCAAACAAGTGCACCTTCGGGGTGAGGTCCGGTAAGCTTCTGGGGTTTATCGTTAGTGACAAGGGTATTCAGGTAGACCCTGCGAAGGTAAAAGCCATACAAGAGATGTCGGTTCCCCGTACAGAAAAGGAGGTTAGAGGTTTCTTGGGATGCATGAATTATATCTCCAGGTTCATTTCACATCTGACTGCTACTTGTGAGCCAATCTTCAAGCTTCTGCAGAAAGATCAAGTGGCAAAGTGGAATGATGAATGCCAGACCGCTTTCTAAAGAATCAAGGAATACCTTCAAGAACCACCAATTTTGATGCCTCCAGTTGAAGGAAGACCTTTGATTTTGTACCTAACATTGCTAGGTAATTCAATGGAGTGTGTGCTGGGGCAACATGACGAGTCTGGTCGAAAAGAGCACGCAATATACTACCTTAGCAAAAAGTTTACCGACTGTGAGACAAGATACTCATTACTCGAGAAAAATTTCTGCGCTTTGGCATGGGCTGCTCGCCGACTAAGATAGTATATGTTGACCCACACTACCTTGTTGATATTGAAGATGGATCGATCAAGTTCATTTTCGAGAAGCCCGCTCTCTCCAGAAGAATAGCAAGATGGAAAATGATCTTAACCGAGTACGATATACAATATACAACCCAGAAAGCAATCAAGGGGAGTGTATTGGCTGATCATTTGGCTCATCAGGCCGTGGATGACTACCAGTCCATGAATTTTGAGTTCCCGGATGAGAATATCATGTTGGTAACCGACTGTGAAGAACCTGGACCGGATAAAGGACCTGAGAAAGGATACTGATGGTCTATGTATTTTGATGGAGCTTCAAATGCACTTGATAATGGCGTCGGCACCGTAATCATATCTCCAGAAGGCTGTCATACTCCTTTCACCGCCCAACTATGTTTCAACTACACTAACAACATGGCAAAGTATGAAGCCTACATCATGGGTCTCAAAGTCGCTATCGACCTAAGGATCAAGTTCTTGAGTGTATTCGGGGATTCCGCTTTGGTGATAAGTCAGATCAAAGGCGAGTGGGATACGAAGCACCTAAACCTTATTCCTTACAAAGAGTATGTACTGACACTGCTGCCGCATTTTGAAGAGATCACCTTTGAACATTTCCCACGAGAAGAGAATCAGTTAACGGATGCGTTAGCTAGCATGTCTTCTATGTTCAAAGTCAGGTGGGACAACGAAGTACCCCGAATCACCATTGAGAAGTTGGATGAACTAGCATACTACTGTGAGATTCAGACTGAAGAGGTAGCAGATAAACCCTGGTTTCATGAAGTAAAGAGGTATCTCGAGGTTCAGGAGTATCCCAAGGGAGCATCTGTCAATGACAAGAAGTTTTTGAGAAGGTTCGCTGCGAAGTTCTTCCTCCGTAATGGAATTCTTTACAAGTGCAACCATGACTCTACCTTACCGCGGTGTGTAGACAAGGGCGAAGCAGAGAGAATCTTGGCGGATTTACATGAAGGTACCTTTGGAACCCATTCAAGTGGACATACCATGGCTAAGAAGATCCTACGGGCGAGATACTTTTGGTCCACTATGGAAGCGGATTATTATCAGCACTCTCGGACCTGTCATGAGTGCCAAATCTATGCTGATAAGGTGCATGTGCCTCTGGTTCCTCTGAATGTCTTGAAGGCTCCTTGGCCCTTTGCAATGTGGGGCATTGACATGATCGAAGAAATCAGACCTACCGCCTCCAACGGGCATCGCTTCATTCTAGTGGCCATTGATTACTTCACGAAGTGGGTTGAGGCGACCTCTTTTGCTACCGTGACAAAGAACGTTGTTGTGCGGTTTATCAGGCATAACTTGATCTGTCGGTATGGCGTGCCAGAGAGAATTATTGCGAACAATGGTACAAATCTCAATAACACGGTGATCACTGAGCTCTGCAAGTAGTTCAAGATACATCACCATAACTCTTCTCCCTACCGACCGAAGATGAATGGCGCTGTTGAAGCAGCTAACAAGAACATCAAGAAAATTATACAGAAGATGACGGTGAGATATAAAGACTGGCATGAGATGTTACCATTTTCTCTTCATGGATACCGTACCTCAGCGCGGACGTCGACAGAGGAAACACCTTATTCTCTAGTATATGGCATGGAGACAGTCCTACCCATCGAAGTCCAGATACATTCTCTCAGGATTATGAAGGATGCAGGTTTGAACGAAGACGGTTGGATCCGAACTCGACTTGATCAGTTAAATCTAATATATGAAAAGAGACTTACTGCTATCTGCCATGGTCAGACGTATCAAAAGCGAATGATCAAGGCTTTTAACAAAAAAGTCAGGCGTCAAGAATATCAAGTTGGGGATCTAGTGATGAAGCGCATCATACTGCCGCAAGGTGATCCCAGGGGAAAATGGACCCCCACATACGAAGGGCCATTTGTGGTTAAGAATATTTTCTCAGGTGGAGCTATGATTCTAACCACCATGGATGGTGACGACCTTCCTCACCCTGTCAATGTAGACATAGTGAAAAGATGCTACGCCTAATTAAAAGACCCGCTAGGTTGACTGGCCTAGTAAAAAATAAGGGCTTCCCGACGAACCAAAAGGGTTCAGGCAAAAATAAGGGATGAAAATGAAAAATATTTGTACACCCGGCAAGTCGAAAACCTGAAAAGGCGGCTTGTGCAAAAAAGGGTATCCCGGTAGACTGAAAACCCGAAAGGGCGGTCCAAGCAAAAGTTAGGGATATAAAGCGTATCACTATGTCTCATTGGTTCATCTTGCGACCAGACTTTGGTATCAATTATCAAGCTCGGACGACACCAATTAATTTAATTAACCTTCAGCCAAGTAGCAAAGTGATGAGACGCTCAAAGACATAGGGGTAATGGCAGAGTTGGAACTCAATGGGATCGTTTCACATAGCTGTTTTACTTTCACACAATTCTGTATAGCTTCTATTTTTACGGCAGCGTTCTCTTACTAGAACGTCAGCCTCCTTATACAAAAACGCCTGTTATAGGCCAACTTCAAAATTAATACAAGTCATTCTTACACACAAAAATGTTTGTTTTCCCTTTTTCTATTTTATTTTGCGAGAACGTCCAATGAGTTATTCTTGACATGTGCATTTGAATATAATTGATGTTCATAAATATTTGCATAGGAAACAGAAAGACAATTGCTCGTAACTTAAGAAATACGAGTAAAAAAAACTAAAATAATGTCAAACCCGATAGTTACTCTGTCCACCAGGTACCGAGGCAGAGACGACTTTGGAACACAGTCATCAATACATGCGATCTCGTTATATCAGTATTCCCCACAAAGTAAAAGCTTTCAAACGCATTGACGCCAGCCTTTTCCAAAACAGGAAGTAACCTCCCCAGCCAGGGTCATTCAAAAACCTGACGTATGCTCCCTAGCCGAATTTCATAGTCGTGAGTGAATCAGTAAATTTTTATCTCCCAAGCAGAGTTTATTTCTCTAGACACTGAAACTCAATCCCCAACATAGCTTATTTCTTCAGTTACGGAAGTTCATCCTCCAACAGAGTTATTTCCCCGCAGAGTTATTCTTAAGCAGAGTCTCTCCTCGACAGAATATTCACAAACAAGGAGTGAATCTACAACATAGTCGTCTCCGTTCACCATCCCCGACGGAAGTAGAAGGATCACAATCCTCAACCACAGTCAGGAATGTTATATTCTCTAGCAGCAGTCAGGGATTTATTTTCCCAGACTCGGATATGTCACAATAGCATTTCATGTTCATACATCATGACATGCGCATACATATTGCATACATAATAATCTCATTTATTTTGAGAACATCATCACACAATGCATCTCATGCATCGCATATAATTAATCTTGTACCTTTTCAGGAAAGATGGTTATCATCAACAATTCCAACAGTTCAAGATTAAATCCGTGAAGCTATACATGTCATATATGCAGACAACTAATGGAAAATCAGTTCTCGAAACCAAACGGGTCAACTAATCTAAACAATCAAATGAGACAGCCATACTACCCAGGCTTTTATTTCGAAGCAGCCCTACTATCTAGGCTCTCATTTCGATGTAACCCTACAACCCAGGTTCCTTTTCATAGCCCTACTATCCAGGCTCCCATTTCGAAGTAACCCTACGACCCAGGTTCCTTCTCAAAGCCCTACTATCTAGGCTTTCATTTCGAAGTAACCCTACTATCCAGGTTCCTTCTCAAAGCCATACTATCCAGGCTTTCATTTCGAAGTAACCCTACGACTCAGGTTCCTTCTCATAGCTCTACTATCCAGGCTCTCATTTTGAAGTAACCCTACGACCCAGGTTCCTTTTCATAGCCCTACTATCCAGGATATCATTTCGAAGTAACCCTACTATCCAGGTTCCTTCTTATAGCCCTACTATCCAGGTTCCTTCTTATAGCCCTACTATCCAGGCTTTCATTTGGAAGTAACCCTACTATCCAGGTTCCTTCTTATAGCCCTACTATCCAGGCTTTCATTTTGAAGTAACCTTACTATCCAGGTTCCTTCTCATAGACCTACTATCCAGGCTTTCATTTCGAAGTAACCCTACTATCCAGGTTCCTTCTCATAGCCCTACTATCCAGGCTTTTATTTCGAAGTAACCCTACTATCCAGGTTCCTTCTCATAGCCCTACTATCCAGGCTTTCATTTCGAAGTAACCCTACTATCCAGGTTCCTTCTTATAGCCCTACTATCCAGGCTTTCATTTCGAAGTAACCCTACGACCCAGGTTCCTTCTCATAGCCCTACTATCCAAGCTTTCCTTTTGAAGTAACCCTACTATCCAGGTTCTTTCTCATAGCTCTACTATCCAGACTTTCATTTCGAAGTAACCCTACTATCTAAGTTCCTTCTCATAGCCCTCCTATCCAGGATTTCTTCTTGAAGCAACCCTACTGTCCATGTTCCTTCTCTCTTATCTCCAGACAACAGTTCACAATGCTATAAGACTTGGACCCGATCAGATACGATCGATTTCACACTTCCCTAGTAAGTCGCTGTGCAACCTGGACCCTGACCAGATATACAGCTTACTTCCACCTCATCAATCAGGAGTTAACTCCCCAATAGAGTAATGGAAAACCGAAGCTCCTATACTCTACTTCCCCAGACATAAGTCAACATGCCCCGACGAAGTCCTCCTCAACAGTTAATACGGGAATTCTCACAAAAGAATCTCCTATGCAACCAATATTTTCTCTGGATGGATCTATAAGCCCATCACCGACAACTCTCTATCGCTTTCCAAATGGAATCTGTAATCCCATTCCTGATACCACCAATTGACACTCACTTCATACAAGTGCAAATTTCTAGGCACTCTAGTGTTCAATCATCTTCCACCTTCAGATCATGAAAGACAGACAAGCCAATCTACATCCTCAGGTTTAAGAAGATTGAACAGGGTCAGATGTTGTACCCCAAAATTTTCCCTCTCATTTTACTCAGCACATGCCCATTGAGATCCTCAATTTGCTCAAGGTTCCCCAAGAGTTGACCAGACAAACTCTCTCCTAAGGCAATGTGTCTCGAATTAGGGTTTCCATTTTCATCTGGGTGGGTGTACTCCAAAGGCCTCAAATTCTTTCCATGGTCCTAATATGCTCTCAAGATCATCCATGTCAAGTTTCATGCCTTGCACGAGAAGTTTGCCCAGTCAACTGCTCAGATGCCTGGAAATCAACTATACTAGGTCAAAAGTCAATTGTGGCCCACATACAGTCAAACTTCAAGATTTTTGGTCAACATTAACATTTTGAAGTGAATTTCATCATTTGATCAAGGGTTAATCATGATACCTCAAGGAATGCTCCTAATTTATCAATACTCAAAAGTTGCTAAATTAGGGTTTCTTTGGAAAAGTCAACCAAACTTTGACCAAGCATAACTTCCTCATACTTTATCAGAAATTTTCCATCCAAGGCTTATTTTGAAGAGGATGCAATTCCCTACAATTCATCTTCATCCCTCAAGTTCAAAATATGCACTCATCAAAAGATATGAATTTCTACACTATAGGTCCTTTTGAAAAGTCAACAAAAACACCTTTTGGGTCAAAGTTTCTTGCATGAACATTGGAAGATCGAATTTAAATGAGACCAAAAGGGTTGTTTAGGGGACATCCTAAGCTTTCTAAAAAGTCCAAGAACACCTCTATAGGGTTAAAATTGGAAGAGATATGCCTTGTCAAAGTTGACCTTTTTTGCAAAATTGCCAAAAGTCAAATGTGCTCAAAAATGCATTTTTGCCAAAATGGGCCTAACCTTTTATGCTTACACCTCACTCATAACATGGTCCACGACCCAAATATCCACCCACATGTTATATGCTTCATTTTTTATTTTATTTTGATTTTTTATTATTAAAAATTCAAATTAAATCAAATAATTAACAAATAATAGCAAGGATTTGTTTTGATATGATTTTTGGACAGAATCACAAGCTAATTATGTTGGCCAAATCAGATCAAAACGAATCAAGATGATTTAAGGCAAAAATAGCATGATTTGGATGGTTATAGAAAGATATCATATGGATAAAAAATCATATCCAATCTTCCAAAACTTCTAAGATACCAGCTATTTTTATAACCCTAATTCACTTAGGGATATATAATAAACAAAAACAACGCAAGAGGAGGAGGTGAGCAGTCGTCGAAAGCACAACACAAAACTCAAAATTTTGGCAAAAAGGGGTGATCTGATCTCTACCCTAGAGGATGATTCAAAGCATTCCAACACTCCCAATCGTATCCTGGAGCATCTCTGAAGCTAACAGGATCAGTAGCAAGCACTCTCGCGCCCAGAATCACTCCCTAGACCTCATACGGTTTGCCCTCTTTTTCAAAATCAATTACAGTAAGTCTTGCATCATTAGCACATTTGAATGATATATTTGTGATTATTGATATGTTTGCAACATGACTGAATGGTTTAATTGAAGTTTGGATGCTTATATATGCATTTGCCATTGCTAGGGTTTTCGTGTTTGTTTTAGGGTTTTTATCCACAGGTAAAATTAGACCAAGAACAGGGCACCATGATGATCGTGGCATCAAGACCAGTTGAATCTTGGTCTTCAATTTCATTTATCATGTGTTTTATGAGTTTTTGAAGTTTGCAGGGCTATGGCTACAAATGTTTGTTTGTAGGTAAAAGGCAGGAACCTAAGGCGACGAATGAGGAGGAAGACGACAACGTGTCTAGCCACCACTGGCTATTTTGAATTTTGCGCGTGTTTCCAGCTAACCACTTTATTTCCTATATTACATTTTATTCTTATTGTATTAACAAATAAACAAGATAGCCCAGATGGCTAGGCGCGTTGGTGTTGAACGTGAGGACCTGGGTTCGATCCCAGGTCCCAGCAACTTTCTTTATTTTAATTCCTCCTTGCAGATCTTGTGCTTCTCTTGTCCAAACGCCTACCATGCACCATCAATATCCAACCAGCGGATTCATGATCAACCAGATCCAATGCTTATCACTGAAGGATCATGGTGTACTCTCAGGTCAGCACCACATGGGATCAAGCGTTGACTGGGCTGACTGGTTTCATGGGCCTGGATATTTTTAACAATACACCCCCCGAACTGCTCAACAACACATACCCAATTTAATGCATTATTTATTTTTACAAATTAATCAGTTTTTTTAATTAATCATAAAAACCAATAAATCACAAAAAAAATACCAAAAACCATTTTTTCATAAAATGTTTATTTCCTTGAATTAATTAATTTAATTAAATTAGGATAATTTAACTCTCTTTTTTTTGTAATTAAAATCAATTAGAAATTAGGGTTTAATTTTGTATATAATTAATTTTTCTTCAAAAAATAACTTAAATATTTTCTCAAATTAGATTTTTTTAGGTTTTCTAATCGTCCTCGCATTTAATTCGTCACGCGCATTTTAATTACCTTTTATTATTATTGTAATTGCTCCGAGGTTGTAATAGACTTAATTAGGTTTTAATCCCGCCTTTTATTTTACAGTCAAAAATAATTTTGTATCTGCGAAAGCCATGTAATAGCTAGAACTTTAAACTTTCGGCACTTTTAATTCCCGCAAATTATAAATTGTTAGATGTATGCTAATAGGATTGTACGGAAAGAATATTTAAAAATTAATACAGTAGATAACCCTAATTGTGCAAAGACTAAATTAACTGAAACATAAACACATGCACATGTTCAATCACTCCTAAGGTTTGCCTCACTTCGGTTGCCTTCGGTAAATAGTCACTAAGCATAGGGAACTTTTGTGGTTGCCCTCCAGTCTAAAAGATAAAAAATGACTCATTCGAATGTTGCCTCAGAAATATCTTTAGGACTTTAGGGTAATTACTAAGGTTTCCTAGTCATTGCTTTAGTGACTGTATTTGCCCCTTTCGAACGTCCCTTAAAAACTCCAATGACGGTGCTACCTATTCCTTAATAATGGGATAGCGTTGTCTAAAGGAAAACAAACAGTCTTTTTCGAGTAGGTAGAAATCTTAAGTACTTGCTCAAAACAAAATTTTTCACACAAACACTTTTCAAAACAATTTTCAAGAACAACTTCGTCACATCCTTGAGGACTGATACAAGGGTTATCACGAAGTAAAACTTTTTTTCAAAAACAAGTACACACACAAGCAATTTTAAAATGAGCAAGAACCTAAGAGCCCGTGGAAAACCACTGATAGAAAGGGTGCTAACACCTTCCCTTTCTATAATCTACCCCCCGTACTCAGAAATATCCTCGAAAAAAAGTTTTTTCTGTTCTTTTTCCTTTTCCTTTGTTGGATAAAATAAAAGTCGGTGGTGACTCTTGCTTACCGCGACATTTGTGAATACAAAATACAAACCAGTATAACAGTCGGTTCTGCCACCGTATCATAATACGAATGAATAAATTTAAAACAGACATATGCAATGCATTGATAAAATATCAAAGTTTGACATGAAACAAATGTTCGAACAATCAAAAGAAATTACAAATTAAAAATTCTAGATGAACAAAAAGCCTCTTTGTTTTGGCTTGTCACTTCAGATGGTGTGCCTTTGAGGAATGGCAGAAGAATTCTAGTTGACCATCTTGTGCGAATTCCAGTGCTCCTTCATCAATCAGGTCTTGAATTTTGTATTTCAACGTCCAACAACTATCAGTATCATGCCCCAGACTGTTAAAGTGATATGCACACATTGCATCAGGATTGTAAGTAGGAGCGGAAGTATTAGGATTCCAAGGAGGATCCTTCAATGTGACCAATTTCAACTTTAGCATGTGTTGCAAGACTTGCAACATTGGTATATTTAGTTTGGTATATTGCCTAGTGAATGAATCCCGCTTGTGCCGATTGCCTTAGTGTTATTGGCGAGGTTGTGGTTGGGCTTGCGACGTAGCAATAATTTAGAAAGCTCCACTCTCCAAACCAACCTTTTGTCCCATGACTTGATCCCTAGCCTCGACTGTTTGCCTCATACGGTTACATCCGTCTTGATGAAGCTTTCTGACAAGGCTCTCAGCTCTTCTTGTCCTCGGGCTAGGCTTTGGATAAGAGCCATCTGCCCCAGCATCTGTATTCTCAATATTTCCATCTCAGCTTTCAGTTGTTCAACCCGGTCATCCTTGTTGTTGTCAAAACGTTTCTTGGTCAGATTCCCAGTGAGGAGTGCTTTCAATTCTTCCTGCCCCTTGGATAGGTTTAGGTACATTTCCATGAAATGAGCCTCTTAAGTTTGGAGATCTCTGTTGTCTTGTTTGAGAGCCATTTTCTTTGCTGAAAATAACAGCGATAACATGAGAAACATGTACTGGAAGACCTGTTATGATATGACATGCATGCAATGTTCTCAAGGATCTCGCGGGGTAAACAAGAAAATGTCAGAAGTTGAATTTTTGCAGATCTGATTAAAGAACTTCGTATCGTTGAATGTCCTTCTACAAGAGTCGAGCTCTCCATATCAAGTGGGTCATAGCCCCTGACTCAAGTTATTGTGTTTTAGTCTTTTGAAGGCATTGGATAGAGGAAAATAAATCCTCTTGCCCCTTTTAGACGTCTGGTTCATCATAACCTGCATCACAGACCATTGAGATCCTTGAAATGGTTAAGGAAATGCTATGGTATGATGTTTATGATGTGTATGCTATGCGTCAAGAAATAATACAGGGTGATGAAGACCGATATGTCTTTCAATGAAACCAGTTTGTTGGATAATGACTGTAAGCAAATCCTGCAAGGAAATCATGTTGTTAGATAATAAAACCCTGCAAGTAGTTCAAGAAAACAAGTCACACAAGTAACCTTAGGTTTAGGCTTGCATGGGGTTAAAAGGTAAGTACCCTCTTGAAGTTTAGTTGGCTTAACCTGTCCTATCAATGGTAACCGGGTTCTAAGGAGTCTCAATATCACTGATCTTTATTTATCGAGCGTTATTTCAGCTTAGCAATCTTTTCTTGCGGCTGAAACATCTCGAAAGTCCGATCTCAATGAGTGTAGCATCGAGTATCAACCAATCCCAAGATTTACATTGAGGCTGCCTATCTCACTACTTTCTATTGGTCAGTTTTGTTCAACTAAAGTTCTAAGGTCCATTAGTGCTTCACGACACCATGCGGCGGACCCGTATTCTCCTCGAATCAACACAAAGGATACCGATACCAACCAAAGTGTCACACCAACACAGCTATCGCTTCAACCATATCGGTCTACACCGTACATGTTGTACCCTGATTTTTGCCCCTAAGATACCTTCATCATACCATGTTGGTTTATTCACAACAAGATTACACTAGGATTCTTGGTTCCCCTCCCTACTTTGAGTTTTGCTCCTTTTGAGGGATTACCAAGCACCTTGACTTATGTTCCTTTTGTGATCATGAATATTGTTTTGTTTTCTTCACTTAACTAATAAAATGCAATGTTGGTTTGTCTTGCTTGTTATCCATGTAGGTGAAGGGCAGTGAGATTTAACAAGCTACCCCATGGGTTCATGAGTTTATTTCCATGCCCTAGTCAATATAGCTTGAGAAGTTAAAACCTCACCATTAGATTGGTTTTGGAAGAATTTGGATGGCAAGGTTGCTTTGATTCATCACATTTCAAGGTTATTAGATGTGACTCAAAAGTACAAGGGGTTGATTGGAGAAGTTGTCATGTTTGGACAAGGCTGTGTTCCTATTGGTCACAAGAGCATTTTTTTAATCAAATTTCAAGATGTGGAAGTGGTTTAGGTGGATATGAGTCCTCATTATCATCCTCAACAACTTCTATTCACAAAGCAAGAATATTGGCACAAGAAGTTTGTTCAAACTTGTCAAAGTTCCTCAAGGCATTTTCTTGATCTAGAAGCTAGGGTTTTGAACTTAAAAGGAGTATATCTTGCTCAGCTTTTGATATTTTTGAGTGATTCAAAAGACATCATTCTCTTCAAATGGTTATCAACAAATCAATTCAAAAGTTCCAAGGAGTTTACATGTGGAAGAGCCTTGATGAAGAAGAAAGATTACAAGTCATCCATATGAATCCACAATTTTACATAAGTGACTTCAATTGATCATAACTTGGTCAATTTTCATCACCTTGAGTCCATTATTTTTCAATAATGATCTTGAAGATGTGAACTTTATTCCTTCTGTTATGTTCAAAGTGGGAAAATGGATGGAAGTTTCCTTAAAGATGCAAAAGATTATAGGTCAGTTCATGATTTTTTTTCCAACTTCAACAAGTCATAACTTGCTCAATTTTTGGATATTTTAAGTGGTTCAAGTTTCAAAATGTAATTCAAGAGATCTACTTCATTCCATCTTTTTTGGTCAAGAGCAAATTTCAAGTGGAAGGCCATGTTTGGATGCAAAAGATTATAGGTCATTTTTGAAGAAGAATTTGAAATATTTCTAAGTATGGAAAGTCAACCCTTTTTCTTTAACTTTGAGTCAATGAAACTTTCATCTCAAGCAGCCATTTAAATCCATTATTTTTCCATTGAAAATCTTGTAACCTCATCTTTCTAACGCATCGAGAATCATGCCCTAAGACCCCTTGAGTTGGAAATGCCATGGATTTGAATTTAGTAACTTGAAACTAAATTTTCCATAAAGTCGGAATTTTGAAATCCATAATGTGACTTCTAAACACAATATTTATGCGCAATTTTGATTTAAACTTGATTAGAAAACTTTCCAGAAGTGATTAGCACCCCAAAACGCAAGATTTGGTTGAGTTTTGATGGAAATGAAGTCACACTTCACTCGTGCTCGACCTTCACTCAATTTCCCTCCAAACTTCCTTGTTTCTTCCAATTTTCATTCCCATTCACTTCCCTATAAATAGAGGGTCACCCCCCATTCATTTCTTCAAGCTTTGAGAGCCAAAAACATCCTGCCAAAACTTCACACGAACCCATCTTTTTTGAATTCAGTTTCTGAGATTTAAGCTCCCTTTTCCAAAATTCTTTGCGCATTCATCATCCTTAAGCATGATATAAACTCTCCAGCACTTAAACCAATCAAAACGAGCCATAATTCAAGCTACAGAAGTCCAATTTCAGTGCTTCTTCCTTGAACTTCGAAAAAGTAGAATTCTCTACCATTTGGATCCAAATCAAGCACTAATTTATTCTACTCCTTCTTCTGATTCCAATGCTACTTACAATTTTTAAATCCATTAAGAATTGAGAGAGAAATCTCAAATTGAAGGTGCTCGCTATTTTCTGGGTTTTTGATTCATATCTCTCTCCATACCTTATATAAATTTGGCGCGATGGTGGTGTTAGAATCGTCTTGAAGAGACGAGTTCAATGATACTAGCCTGGGATCCTAATTTTTCCATTTGAAGGATCTCACAAAATCCCCATTGCAGGGTGTCTGGAGGTTGAAGACGATGACATGTCTCGTCTCAGCCAATGATAGCGTGCCAAACGTTTTAATTTCATTGGTTGCCCTTTTTCTGATCCTATGAGTATCTCACTAAGGTCCATATCAAGAACAACGCGTCTGGTCCACTGGATCAGCTTACAAACGCGTTTTGACTATGATCCGATGGTCCACATCTTTTTGGTTTTATTTTATTTTCTGATTTTTATATTTTTATTGATTAAATTTTCAAAAATTCATAACTCTTTTATTTTTTATCCAAAAATTATGAAAAAATTCAGAAAAATACTTTGAATTATTTCTGATCTCATGACTATTTTTTCACATTTTTATTTTGACATTTGATATTTTTTATATTTTTTGAATTATTTGCTTTCTTTTAATTACTTAAAAAATACTTTCTGACATTTTTTAATTCTGAAAAAATTCATAAATATTATTTTGCATATTTGACTTTCTGTAAAATTTTATAGAATTTTATAATGAGGTTTACTATTTTTGACCTATTTTCTGTTTGTTTGAGAAATTTTAAATAGTTTAAAAATAGTTTATGACTTTTAAAAATTACCAAAAATTTTATAAAAATATTTGGATCCATTTCTGATTTTTCTATGGCCTTACTTTTTCTTTCTTGATTAATTTGAACATAGTTGATATTTTTCTCCTCTATTTTGATTTTTAAACTTTTTTTAATTCCTTTTAATGTATATATTAAATATAATATTATTTTGTGATTATTTTATGGCTGTCTTGAGTTGATTTTTTGATCATGACTTTATTAACATCATTAGATCTTGGGTTTTGAGTTCAACTCCACCAAAATGGATGAATGATTTTAATAATAGTTTGATTAAATTTTTTATTCAAAAGTGGTTTATTCATTTTTCCCTGTTCCTCTTCATCTCATCCCTTTCTTATTGCACTAGATGTTGTTGGAGCATGATCTCTATATCATGTCTCAAAACAAATGGTGCATAGATTTCTATTGATCGGCCTCAAAATAGGTGCGACTTTTATATAAGTCCACTTACGATTGCTTCACATAGTGCTAAATTTTGTCCCGATTTGAATAAATGATCATTCATGGCCAAAACTTATGATTGCAAGCCCAAGTATGTTAATTTGATCTCTTTGATCCAATAACCTTGAGATTCATTGTGTGGAGGCTTTGGTTCTACCAATCCTCTAATGGATCTACAACACCTTTGGTCAACGCGAATCACTTAAACATCATTGCTCATTAAATGGTACTTATGAGAATTCCAAATGGATGATATAATTGACAAAAAGAAAATGCAACTTGTTGTGTGGAGGCTTTGGTTCTACCAATCCTCTAATGAGTTCCAAATACAAGTTTCAAGATGGTCATCCAACTAACCACTAATTATTGACTTGTTTTACCTTATGCTTTTATTGTTTTTTAGGCTTTATGTATTATTTACTTTTAGCATTTACATTTCATGCCATTTTCATATTTGCTCATTTGAGCATTTATTTTCTTGCCATTTTTACTTTGCTCACTTGAGCTTTTCTTTTCCTTTCTTAAGATACTTAATAATCAACATAAACCCTAAAAAATCTTTAATGGTACTTGGACTATTTGGTTACTATCCTTAGCATTATGGAGCATGGGACTTTTCTTGGACTTAGGATTAGAAACCTTGACCTATCTTAAAGATCTTATCTGATTATTTTGTCAGGAGTTCTTGAGGTTTACCTAAAGATATTGGGTTGCTTGTTTGTTTTTGTATGCAGGTTTTTGTGATTACACCCTCTGTTCGTAATCTGGAATTCACCCGTATACAGCCGTTACTCTGTCCAATTTTTGTGAAGACTTAATACACTTGAAGTTTGGTTCTCTCAAGAGGTCTAGTATCTTTGCTTGCTTGGTTTCAATCCAAAGAATGGGAATTCTATCTTGGCTCATAATGTCAAGTTTTGGCTTCTTGTTGGTTAGATGGTTCTTATCTCTAGTTTTTACCTTGTGCTTTAGGATAATCCCTTCTTCTCCTTCCATCTTCTTTAATTTCAAAATCTTCTTCCTCCTTTTGAAAACTCTTCTTGTTTTGAAACTTGAACTATTTTCATAATAAACTTGGATTTAGGTCCATGTATTTTTCAAAACATTTTCATAAATAAACCCCCAATCAACTTAATGATACCTTGACATTTTTTATGAGAAGACTAAAAGTCCATCAATCTCATTTCAAACCATCTTGCCATTTTGGCTTTTTATCTTTAAAATTTTCTCAAAAGATTGGACTCTTGTCAATCCTTGTAGTGATGCAAACAACTATACTTCTAAAATATGTAGTGAAGAGAGGTATTTTCCACTTGGGTGTTGAGTGAGGCATTGTTGATTTTGAAATCCAAGCCATATCCTCCACTTTGAGATGATGCAAATTCTCCTTTCTCATGATTGTGGGTAGTAAGTGTGTTTTCCACACGGACAATGAGGATGATATTTTATCTTATAAAATTAACCAACACATTTGTGTTTCAAATTTTTGAAAGAGGAACTACGTGTACCCTGATCCCCTATTTCATGAAAGGTGGTACGTAGGCACTAAAGGTTCGCAACTGCGGCGGGTGCAAAAATTATAAAATAAAATACGCTTCTTTCCTCACCTCCACCATCCACTTTTTATATACAACATTTTTTATAGCCAAAATATACAGATTTTACAAAGAGGTTCTTGTGGAGTACCGTAGATATTCAGGGTGCTAATACCTTCCCTTTGCATAACCAACCCCCTTGCCTTGAATCAATCCCCCTCTTTTTGGATTATTCACTCTTTTCCCATTCCTTTGGAAACAATAAAGCGCGGCGGCGATTTTGATTTTGATTTGTATAAAGTCTAGTCAATCTAATGGCTTAGTCTTGAACATTTCTACCGCTACAGAAAAATGGCGACTTCACTTGGGACAAATTGACCTCTTGCTGGTCCATCCCTAAGTGGGTTAAGCCTATATTTGTTTATATCTATATATGTGTTATTGTTGTTTTTTGTGTTATATGTTATATGTATGTTTGTCTGGATTTTCCTGGTTTTCAGGGTGCTTGGTGATTACTCATAAGTTCTATACCCGGACTTGGACAAACTTTAATATAGAATGGGCGGTATAGTCATGTTAACTTGAGGGAGTAATCCCAAAAAAGGAGGCATGAGATTCCCCACTCAGTGGAGGCCCCTTTGACTGTAGTGTCGTTTACCGAGTAATCGGGAAGATGTACTGCTTTCGACCTGGGAGCCTGCTGAAATTGAGGACCGTAGAATACCAAACCCATCTTGGCCTTTTAGGTGTAGTGCGGAAGCTATGACAGAGTAATCTAGAAATAGTTGTCACGCGATACTACACACGGACGAGTCTTTTTTGATAATATTACTAATTACCGAGTTAATCGAGAAGTTGGTAATATCCGAAGGAAGGATGTAGACTCTGGGAACCTCTAGAACCTTGTTCGGCAGGTGATAACTTTAGACCAACACCTTATGGGTAGTACCTTCGACCTCATGCTCGTGACGTTGAACCTATGAACCCTATATGTGTGATCTTGTGTATGATTGTTGCATCATGCATCCATGCACTCATAAGCATCTTTTGAAGAAACCATATTTCAAGGGATTTAAAGGTTGACTATTTGTGAATATCTCAAGTACTTTTAACCATGGATTCTTGAAAGAGAAAGACCGAGAAGTAGAGTTTCAAGGATCCCGAGATAGATGAGTTGATAAGTCTAATTCCCAAGATCGAGTGTTCTGCAGACTTTCGGAAGAAGTATGGGTCTATTATTCCTCTCATGAAGCTGAAGATGAAGGAGGGTATTCTCTCGACATTGGTCCAGTTCTATGATCCGATGTATCATTGCTTTACTTTTCCCGACTATCAGTTGATGCCTACACTGGAGGAGTATTCTTATCTATTGAATTTACCTGTTATAGATCGTGTTCCTTTTACTGGTTTGGAGGGTGAGCCAAAACCACATGAGATCGCTGCCTTGATTCACCTGGGGAAGTTTGAGGTGGAAGCCCATATGACTACTAAAGAGGGGATTAGAGGATTACCAACTTAGTTCTTATTGGAGAAAGCTCGTTAGTTTGCCAGAATGAAGAGTACAATTGCTTTTGAGGCCATTTTTCCTCTACTTGCTTACAGGTTGTTCTTATTTCCTAATGTGGACAAGTTTGTTGAAATTAACGCTATCAAGATTTTCATGATTGGAAACCCAATTCCTACACTTTTGGGTGATACTTATTACTCTATCCATCTTCAGAATTCTTATCATGGAGGGATGATTATCTGTTGCACGCCTCTGTTGTACCGGTGGTTCATCTCTCATATGCCTCAGTCTGATGCTTTTTGGAATATCAAGAAGGAACCTCGTTGGGATCCTAAGATCATGGCACTTACTCACTCAGATATTGATTGGTATCATCGAGCTTACCAGGATATAGAGATTTTTGACAGTTGTGGTAGTTTCCCCAATGTACCTATTCTTGGTACAAAGGGAGGAATTAACTATAACCCTGTTCTTGCACGGCGACAACTTGGTTATTTGATGAGGGATAAACCGAATAGTATTAATTTGAGTAGTTTCTTTCTAAAGGAAGGAGAAGACAATATGGAAGCGAGGGAGCAGGTTGCGAAGGCCTGGAGTCACATTCATAAGAGTAGGAAGGATTTGGGACCTAGGGGTGTTGTTTCTTTGGAGCCATATCTTCAATGGATCCAATCGAGAGCCATTCAGTTAAAGATTCCGTATACCCGGGAGACACCCATGCCTGATCTATTTGTGAGACCACTCCTCCCTTATTAGATGACCTAGAAGAGCTGCAGCTTGCTTTGGTTAGGATGCAACAGGAAAGGGATGCTTGGAAGAACAAGTTCTAAACTTTAGAAATTTCCTACAGAGCAGACCTGAAGGAGAAAGACGACTTGATTTAGATCCTTGAGAGTCGAGCGGTAGAGTCTATGGAGAGGCAAGGGGATTTATTTTCTCCTAAGACTCAATCAGGTGATGATCACTTACTTCCTGATTCAGATGATTGAAAGGAGATTGCCATCAGACATATGGAAGAAAACCAGAGGTTGAAGGCTCAGATTGCCAGACTCACGGGGAAGCGCCAACGTATAGAGTGATCTTCATCATTTCTTTTTCTCAGGGTTTTAGATTGTATTTTTATCTTGTACTTGAGATCATTGAAGCTTGTAATCCATTTTGGAGTTATTATAATAAAAAATTTCAGTATTTCAAAAGCTTTATTACTTTGATGTTTGCAATATGTCTATAAACCTTAAATCCCTTGAAATATTAAATCATGAAGTAAAAATAATCATATGCATTGCATATCATGCATCATATTGCACATATTTCTTGCATTTGTTATGCATATCCAAGTGTCTTACCAAGCTTCTTTACTTTGTTTAGCAAGCTGGCTCATCACTACAACACTCGGGCTAATTTCAAAAAGAAGATGGACAACTTAGAACAAGAGAATCGCGAGCTGTACGAGGAAGTTTCTGCTTTAAAGGCCGACATGGCCAATCTGACTACTCGGATGGAAGCTCTGGTGGATGCTCAGAATCAGCCACCGAGTGTTCAACCTCAACCAACAAGGGCAACTACTGAAGCTCCGACTGTTCCCGTATCTGCTACTCTGACTGTTGTTCAGAATCGCATGCCTCAAGGTTATCCATGGGGAATGCCAGAGAATTTCACACCCGAAGGTTTCAATCTTGGTCCTCAAGATACTCCAGTGGTTCAAACTATTGTTACTCCGACACCTCTTATGGTGCATGTTGTTCCTGCTGCACCTCCTTCGGTGAATATGGTTTCGTTTGTTAAGGATGATGTATGTCGTCCTTTCCCTCCACCGAGTGAAGACTTGGGTCTTTATGACAAAATGGATAATTTTCAAGAGAAGTTTGACAAGATGCAAAGAGAGATGAAGGCCCTTAGGGGAAAAGAACTATTTGGGTAGAATGTGAATGAGTTATGTTTGGTCTCGAATGTTAAGATACCTACTAAGTTCAAGGTCCCGGAATTTGAGAAGTATAAGGGCAACACTTGCCCTCGTGCTCACCTGGTGATATACGTGAGAAGAATGTCTGCCCATATTGATGATCAGCGTCTGCTAATTCACTTCTTCTAGGATAGTTTGACCAGTGCATCGTTGAAGTGGTATATGAGTTTGGACAACACCAACATCCATACTTTCAATGATTTGGGAGAAGCATTCATCAAACAGTACAAGTACAACATGGACATGGCGCCTGACCATGACCAACTTAGGGCCATGGTTCAGAAAGACAGGGAATCATTCAAAGAGTATGTGCAGAGATGGCGTGAGGTAGCCGCCCAAGTGATTCCTCCCATGGAAGAGAATGAGATGACTAAGATTTTCTTGAAGACGCTGGGTGTTTTCTACTACGAGAGGATGGTAGCAAGTGCACCAAGTGACTTTACTGAGATGGTAGGAATGGGTATCCGCTTAGAAGAGACTGTAAGAGAAGGCCGTTTGACAAAAAGTGAAGTGTCCGGAGGTGTAAAGAAGCCATCTTATGGGTTTACCAAGAAGAAAGAGGGAGATGCAAATGATGTTATGCAAGAGAGGAGGGTAAACGCTCCTAGAAGGAATTATCAGCGTCATCAGCAAGTCACCTCAGTTACTCTTGTTATAAATGCCGCTCCAACTACCGTTGCTTATCAGAGACCATCCCAGCAAGGGAATCAAGGGTATAATCAGAGAAGGGAGAGTTACGACCCTATTCCCATGAGCTATACAGAGCTACTACCACCATTGATTCAGAAAAAGTTGGTCCAGGCACGACCACCTCCCGCCGTACCATCACCATTGCCTTGGTATTACAAGGCAGACCAAACGTGTGCTTTTCATCAAGGAGCACCAGGGTATAATGTTGAGAAATGTTATCCTTTGAAGAATGAGGTGCAGAAATTGGTAAAGTCTGGTGTTCTATCTTTCAAGGACATGGGGCCTAATGTGAAAGATAACCTCTACCCAAGCATGGGGGAGTAAATACTGTAAATATGGTGGTCGGTTGTCCATGCGACTTCTGGATTTTTAACATTAATCTGGTTAGAGGAGATTTGGTGAAAATGCACGCAGACCTCTGTGAATTTAGCTACTATATGCATGACCATGCCAGTTGTGCTACTTGCAATACAAATATACAGGGTTGCGATAAGATAAAGGCTGATTTACAGGAAATGATGGATGATGGCCTAATCCATATAATAAGGCCTATGGAAGAGTATGAAGAGGAAGTGAATATGGTTTATGGATGTCCTGGTGAATTCAAATTTTTTGATGTGGAGTATATGAACGAGGATCTCGTGCAGTTGCATGCTACCTTCTGCCATACGACTGGTCAGGTGGAACACCAATATGGATCTTGCATAGTTTGCTGTCGAGACCCCCGAGGATGTTAAATCGTGAAGAAGGGTGTTCAGTTGCTGTTAGACAATGGAACTATCAAGATCACATGTCAGAGGGATGATTATCATGAGGATGATATGGTTGAAGTTTGTTTAATGGAAGAAGAGTTAGAGGAAGAGTATGCCTCCGCGGATGATTATTTCTCTTCAGACGAAGATTTGTTTTCTAGAAATGAATTTTTGATGACTAATTGCGTTGAAGAAGGGGTAAACGTCATTGTTCCTTGTTTTGGTGCACCCTCTCATTTTGAAGTGGAGTACCATAGCAAGGCAGCTGTTACCCCATTGGTAATTAGTTTTCCAGGTCATATCCCCTACAAATCAGATAAGGTTGTGCCTTACAAATACAACGCTACAATGTTGGAGGACAGTGTGGAAGTTCCCATCCAGCCAATTCCCGATGTTAGAAATATAGTTGAAAATAGCAGGGTGACCCGTAGCGGTTGTGTGTTTGCGTAGGTTGTTCGGAGAGATGTTGCTGCTGGAAAGAAAGTTGCTGAGAATGATGAACCCAAGAAGGTTTTGGGTGAGACTAGAGGAGCTACGTTAGAGAAATAAGTGGATGATATTTTGAAGATTATTAAGATGAGCGACTACAGAATTGTAGATCAGCTACTGCAGACTCCTTCAAAGATATTTATCTTAGCTTTATTAATGAACTCCTCTGCTCATAGAGAATCCTTGATGAGGGTACTGGACCAAGCTTTTGTGGAGAGTGACATGCCAATAGATTAATTCAGCAGCGTGATTGGAAACATTACATCATGTAATAACTTGAGTTTCTGTGATGATGAATTACCAGATGAAGGGAGGAATCACAACCTGGCCCTCCACATCTCTATGAACTGCAAGAATGATTCGCTATCCAATGTGCTAATTAATAATGGATCCGCATTGAATGTTATACCGAGGAGTAATCTCATGAAATTGAAATACCAAGGACCTATGCGCCCGAGTGGCATCATTGTGAAAGCATTTGATGGGTCGACGAAATATGTCATCGGTGAAGTGGACTTACCCATCCATATAGGACCACATTTGTTCCAGATAACCTTCCAGGTCATGGACATTATTCCCACTTATAGTTGTTTGGTAGGACGGCCATGGATACATGAAGCAGGGGCTGTCACTTCAACTTTACACCAGAAGCTAAAATTTGTGCGTGAAGGGAAGGTGGTGATCATAAATGGGGAGTAGGCATTGTTGATATCTCATTTGTCCTCCTTCAGTATTGTAGAAGCAGATGAAGCTGCTGTTGGAACCCAGTTCCAAGCCCTATCCATTGACAACATAAGAGGAAGTGAGAATTCCATGGTCTCACTGAAGGAAGTCCAACAGGTTGCGCGCAATGGTCCTAGTGCAGTTTGGGGACGAATTGTGGATCCACCCGTGAACAAGAACATAACTAGCTTGGGTTTCTCTTCGAAGAATGGTAGAGGCGAAGGTTTGAAGTCAAAGTCTACTATGAGTGGCTATCATGATGTTTTCCGCAGCGGAGGTACCTCCATCCAACTGATTCTGGAATTAATGCAGTTGAGGAGGATGAAGCAGAGTAGGAAATGCCGAATTATGTGACGCACAGAGTCAAGGTTCGGAACTGGGTCACCATTGATGTCCCCTCTTGCATACATGTTTCAAAGTAATTTGATTTGATTAATCTTTTTTCTTGAAAGGCTTTCACTCTGCCCAAGGTGGAAGTATTAATGTTGTAGGGCTTATCTGTTTGCTTGACTTTTAAGATCATTAATAAAAGTTGTCTTTGCTTCCCGAATTATGTTTTTATTTCCTGTTTTTTCTTGCGAAATGGTAATAAAAAAAACCTTTCAAAATAAATAATAACTGAAATTCAATCTGCATGATCACTTGTTATATGTGTCAATTTCTAAAAGCAATCATAAATCATATGTGCAGATTAATTAAAAAGCCCGTTGAATACAATGACTCTGCACCCTCTCCCAACTTTGAATGTCCTGTGTTTGGGGATGAAGAAGAAGATTATGACAAGATTACAGAAGAGGTCTCACGGTTGCTTGAGCACGAGGAAAATACCATTCAGCCATATAAAGAGCCTTTGGAAGTGATCAATTTGGGTTCAGAAAAAGATCCGAAGGAAGTCAAGATTGGAGCATCACTGCATCCCGATGTGAAGAGAAGGTTGATTGAGTTGTTGAAAGAGTATGTGGATATTTTTGCTTGGTCTTACCAAGATATGCCTGGTCTAGATACAGATATTGTTGAGCACCATTTGCCGTTGAAGCCAGAGTGTCCGCCAATTAAACAAAAATTGAGAAGAACTCACCCAGATATGGCAGTAAAGATCAAAGAGGAGGTTCTAAAGTAGATTAATGCTAGTTTTCTTATGACGTTAGTGTATCCTCAATGGATTGCCAATATTTTCCCAGTACCAAAAAAATACGGAAAAGTCTGCATGTGCATAGATTACAGAGATCTAAATAAAGCTAGTCCAAAAAATGATTTTCCATTGCCTCGCATCGACATGTTAGTGGATAGCACAGCAAAATTCAAAGTATTCTCGTTCATGGACGGATTTTCAGGGTATAATCAAATAAGAATGGCTCTAGAGGACATGGAAAAAACAACGTTTATCACACCCTGGGGAACCTTCTGTTATAGAGTGATGCCCTTCGGGTTGAAGAACGCTAGTGCAACTTACCAGAGGGCTATGAAAACCCTATTCCATGATCTGATGCACAAGGAAATTGAAGTATATATTGATGATATGATTTCCAAATCCTAGACTGAAGAAGGGCATATAGAAGATTTGTCAAAGTTGTTTCAGCATTTGAGGAAGTATCGTCTCCGCTTGAATCCAAATAAATGCACCTTCGGTGTTCGACCGGGGAAGTTGTTGGGTTTCATTGTTAGCCAAAAAGGAATTGAAGTTGATCCTGATAAAGTCAAATCAATTCAAGAAATGCCAGCACCAAGAACTGAAAAGCAAGTCAGAGGTTTCCTCGGGCGTTTGAATTTTATTTCCAAATTCATTTCCCACATGACTGCAACATGTGAACCGATCTTTAAGTTGTTAAAGAAAGATCAAGGTTGTGTGTGGACGGATGATTGCCAAAGGGCATTTGAAAGTATTAAAGAATATCTTCTTGAACCTCCTATCTTTCTCCCTCCCGTAGAAGGAAGACCGTTGATTATGTATCTGACAGTGTTAGATAAATCCATGGGTTATATTTTGGGACAACAGGCTGAAATAGGGAAGAAGGAGTACACCATCTATTATCTCAGTAAAAAATTCACTGATTGTGAGTCGCAGTATTTCATGCTGGAAAAAACATGTCGTGCTTTGGCCTGGGCAGAAAAGCGTTTGCGGCAGTATATGTTGAATCACGCCACTTGGTTGATCTCCAAAATGGATTCAATCAAGTACATTTTTGAAAAGCCTGCTCTTACTGGGAGAATTTCCTGCTGGAAGATGTTGTTATCTGAATATTATATCGAATACCGCACTCAAAAGGTTATTTAAAGTAGTGTGTTGGAAGATTATCTTGCTTACAAACCAGTGGAAGATCACCAGTCTGCAGAATATGAATTGCCCAATGAGGATGTGATGTTCCTGAAAGTGAAAGATTGTGATGAACCATTACCGGAGGAAGGTCCTAACCCTGAATCTCGTTGGAGTATGATATTTAATGGAGCTGTGAATGCTTATGGTAAAGTAATTGGTGTTGTGATTGTCACTCCTCATGGATTGCACATTCCTTTTACTGCAAGGTTAACATTTGATTGCACTAATAATATGGCAGAATATGAGGCTTGCATCATGGGTCTCGAGGAAGCTATTGATCTCAGAATCAAAATTCTAGATGTGTATGGTGATTCAGCTTTGGTAATAAATCAGATTAAAGGAGAATGGGATACTCGTCACTCCAGCTTGATCCTTTACAAAGATTATGCTAGAAGATTATTACCATTCTTCAATAAAGTTGAATTCCATCACATCCATAGAGATGAAAACCAAATGTCGGATTCTCTGGAAAGTCTGGCTTCTATGTACCAAGTGAATACTTGGAATGATATACCCCGAATTACGGTTCGACGGTTGGATAGGCCCGCTCATGTGTTTACAACAGAGGAGGTAGCAGATGAAAAACCCTGGTATTATGATATCAAGCATTTTCTTCAGACTCAAGAGTACCCGATCGGTGCATCAAAGAAAGATAGAAAGACATTGAGAAGATTGGTAGGCAGTTTCTTCCTCAGTGAAAATGTGTTATACAAGAGAAATTATGACATGGTCTTGCTCAGATGCGTGGATAGACACGAAGCAGACATGTTGATGCATGAGATTCATGAAGGTTCATTTGGCACTCATTCCAATGGACATTCGATGGCTAAAAATATGCTAAGGGCACGTTATTATTGGCTGACAATGGAGTCTGACTGTTACAAATTTGCAAAGAAGTCCCATAAATGTCAAATTTATGCAGACAAGGTCCATGTGCCTCCGACACTTCTCAATGTGATCTCTTCCCCATGGCCTTTCTCTATGTGGGGTATTGACATAATTGGAATGATAGAACCCAAACCTTCGAATGGACAGTGTTTTATCTTAGTAGCAATTGATTACTTCACCAAGTGGGTGGAGGCTGCTTGATATGCCTATGTTACTAAGCAGGTGGTTGTGCGTTTCATCAAGAATAATCTTATATGCCGGTATAGTGTGCCGAGCAGAATCATCACTAACAATGGATCAAATATGAACAACAAGATGATGACAGAACTGTGTGAAGAATTCAAGATTATCCATCACAATTCATCTCCATACAGGCCTAAGATGAATGGGGTTGTTGAAGCTGCTAATAAGAATATCAAGAGAATTATCCAGAAGATGGTAATTACTTATAAGGATTGGCATGAAATTCTCCCTTTTGCTCTGCATGGATATCGAACATTTGTCCGCACTTCAACAGGAGCAACCATGTTCTCCCTAGTGTATGGAATGGAAGTTGTACTCCCAGTCGAGGTAGAGATTCCCTCTTTGCGTGTGATAATGGAAACCAAGCTGACGGAAGCTGAATGGGTCCATAACAGGTTTGACCAATTGAATTTGATTGAGGAGAAGAGGATGACAGCCTTGTGTCATGGCCAGTTATATTAGAGAAGAATGAAGAAAGCTTTTGATAAAAAGGTCAAACCTCGTGAATTCAGAGAAGGCGATCTCGTGCTCAGGAAGATCATGTCTTTCAACACTGATTCTAGGGGCAAGTGGACTCCCAATTTTGAAGGCATGCATGTTGTCAAGAAAGCCTTCTCTGGTGGTGCATTAATTCTTGAAACTATGTATGGCGAGGAGTTCCCACGTCCCATGAATGCTGACGCAGTCAAGAAATACTTCGCCTAAAGAAAGAAAAGAACAACTCGTTAAGTTGAAAACCCGAAAGGGCGGCTTAGGAAAAAAGGAGCGTCTCGATAGGCCGAAAACTCGAAAGGGCGGTCTAGGAAAAAATTAGAGACATAAACAGAATAAAACTCCCGCTAAGTTGAAAACCCGCAAGGGCAACTTAGGAAAAAGTTAGGGATTTTCTTGGCAAGTAACTACGTCAGACAAGACTTGATCGTTGAAGCAACAATCTTCTCGGATCCTCACCATACTTCAACAAAAGCTGCTGCTCAGGATTTCAAAAGTTGTTAGGGGGGATAGTGGTCATTGTATCTCAATGTATCTTTTCTATTATGTATTACCATTTCCCAAACTTTGTAATCATCTAGGGAGTCTCGCCATTCGTAGACTACCATTCTATTAATGAAATTTGAGCTTTTACCCAATTCTTTGTGTTTCTTATTTTATTTAGCTTGAAAAGACTCCATTTATTACTGATAATAACTTTCAAAGCAAAGAGATTAAATAACAAAATTGATTTTTCAAAAAAAAAAAGATTTTTACAATTTACTTTTACTTTGAGATTTGTGATGAAACAATGACAACAAAAATGGTGATCCCAGGAATGAACAAACTCCGGTTGTTTTGAGATGTTTTATTCCCCTCGGGAAGGTCTACTCGGGTTGTTTTCGTTGTATTGGGTTTATGGTTCCGGTACTCGCGGTCAAGTTTGGATTAATTTCTCCTCTTTTTTTAGTTTTCATGATGTGAAGTTTCAATCCACATTTTTCTCCAGTGAAGTAGGCTTGAATTCCCTAGTGAATATTTGGATGTTTCAGTGTCAGTATGCTTTATTTAAGACTAGTCTTGCAATCTCCAGTAGGCACGTTACTTTTGAGAAACACTGGTTTCCCCGATGAAGCCTGAAGAAGGATGTTATACCCGGTATCTGTTTGATTTGGCTACCTTCGGATTATGTTTCTCCTCAGTAAAGTTAAAAGTAGGCAGTAGGTTTGGTTTCCGCAGATGGCTTTTACCTTTCTTGGAATGATTATCTTGGTTGAAGCTTAGCCGAGTGTTGTTAGTGCCCGAGGCAGTTTTTCCTGGTTGTTCCCCAGGTTGTGTATCAGTTTTATCAGCATGCACACGATAACACTCATACATTCATACATGCATCATGCATAGCTAAAATTCACAAATCATTGTTCATTGACATTTATTAATGTTTTTTTGACATATTACCCTGTTTTGCAGAGATAAGTTACCCTCTTTTCATTAGAGTGCTGGTCTTAAGCAGAAAATGTACATTCTTTCAATTTCCCTACTAAGTCGTCCCTCGTAGAGGATTTTTGCTTTAGCCTTCCTGTACAGTTCCTTGTTTGGATGGATCTTGTTTTCCCTCTTGAGTTTATTTCTCAAAGGATGTATTTTGGTTGACTGTTTTATTCCAGTTTATTTATGGTTTGGATTTGTGGCTCCCCGGCAATATTATTTACTTTGGAATTCTGAAAAAACTCCAAGCTTTGGTTGGTGCATTTATTTTGCACAAGAAGGCTTTATCCCCTTAGCGAGAATATCATGGCATCTCCCCAGGAAGTCATACCTCTTGCCCAAAAATGTCATTTCCTTTTACAATCCTTCGTGACCACAAATAGCAAGTTCTCTTTATTTGAGACAGCTTATGTATTATCCTTTCCAGGCAGAGTGCATTGGTTAAAGAAGAAGTTGAGACCCGTTCTAGGCGAAACACCAGAATCTTAGGGAAACTTGTTATCCTTTTGCTACTCTCAGTGAACGTTGGTAGTTCATCGTCAGTGAACGACAGTGAGATGATATATTCTCTTTCTACCATCAGTGAAAGTTGGTAGACCATCGGTAGTGAACGTCGGTGTTTGTTATCTTTTTGCTACCCTCAGTGAATGTTGGTAGTTTATCGTCAGTGAACGGCGTTGATATGATATATTCTATTTCTACCTTCAGTGAAAGTTGGTAGACCATCGGCAGTAAACGTCAGTGTTTGTTATCTTTTTTCTACCCTCAGTGAATGTTGGTAGTTCATCGTCAGTGAACGGCAGTGATATGATATATTCTCTTTCTACCTTTAGTGAAAGTTGGTAGACCATCAGCAGTGAACGTCGGTGTTTGTTATCTTTTTGCTACCCTCAGTGAACGTTAGTAGTTCATCGTTAGTAAATGGCGGTGATATGATATATTCTCTTTCTACCTTCAGTGAAAGTTGGTAGACCATCGGCAGTGAATGTCGGTGTTTGTTATCTTTTTGCTACCCTCAGTAAATGTTGGTAGTTCATCGTCAGTGAACGGCGGTGATAGTATATATTCTCTTTCTACCTTCAGTAAAAGTTGGTAGGACATCGGCAGTGAACGTCGATGTTTTTTATCTTTCTCTCTGCCGTCAGTAAACATTGGTAGCTTCGCCTTCAGTAGAAGTTCGTGTGTCCTTTAACCATTTTACCGTCCTCTCTGATTCAGTTCCCTGAGTCCACCAGCGATTTATTTTCTGGGTGGGGGTGCTCCTTTGTTCCTTCTATTATTGTTACATCCCCAGTGATGTTTTGCGTCTCTTTGGTCATGTTCATATGCATTCATGATCATAAGCATTTGCATGGTATCTTAGGGGGAAAAATAGGGTTTGTTTTATATTTAAGTATCTTCGATCGCGTCGACACGAAGATTTTTAACCTTCATATCTCCGGATAGAAGAAACTTAAATAAGGGCAGCTGTTCTACCCCAATTTTTGCCCCTAATATCCCTTCATCATATCATGTTGGATTATTCACAACAAGATTACACTAGGATTCTTAGTTCCCCTCCCTACTTTGAGTTTTGCTCCTTTTAAGGGATTACCAAGCACATTGACTTATGTTCCTTTTGTGATCATGAATATTGTTTATTTTTATTCATTTAACTAATAAAATGCAATGTTGGTTTGTCTTGCTTGTTATCCATGTAGGTGAAGGGCAATGAGATTTAACAAGCTACCCCATGGGTTCATGAGTTCATTTTCATGCCCTAGTCAATATAGCTTGAGAATGTCAAACCTCACCATTAGATTGGTTTTGGAAGAATTGGGATGGAAGGGTTGCTTTGATTCATCACATTTCAAGGTTATTATATGTGACTCAAAAGTACAAGGGGTTGATTGGAGAAGTTGTCATGTTTGGACAAGGCTTTGTTCCTATTGGTCACAAGAGCATATTTTTTATCAAATTTAAATATGTGGAAGTGGTTTAGGTGGCTATGAGTCCTCATTATCATCCTCAACAACTTGTATTCACAAAGCAAGAATATTGGTACAAGAAGTTTGTTCAAACTTGTCAAAGTTCCTCAAGGCATTTTCTTGATCTAGAAGCTAGGGTTTTGAACTTAAAAGGAGTATATCTTGCTCACCTTTTGATATTTTTGAGTGATTCCAAAGACATCATTCTCTTCAAAGGGTTATCAACAAATCACTTCAAAAGTTCCAAGGAGTTTAAATGTGGAAGAGCCTGGATGAAGAAGAAAGATTACAAGTCATCCAGATGAATCCATAATTTTACATAAGTGACTTAAATTGATCATAACTTGGTCAATTTTAATCACCTTGAGTCCATTATTTTCCCATAATGATCCTGAAGAGGTGAACTTTATGCCTTCTTTTATGTGCAAAGTGGTAAAATGGATGGAAGTTTCCTTAAAGATGCAAAAGATTATAGGTCATTTCATGATTCTTTGCCAACTTCAACAAGTCATAACTTGCTCAATTTTTGGATATTTTGAGTGGTTCAAGTTTCAAAATGTCATTCAAGAGATCTAATTCATTCCATATTTTTTTGTCAAGAGCAAATTTCAAGTGGAAGGCCATGTTTGGATGCAAAATATTATAGGTCATTTTTGAAGAAGAATTTGAAATATTTCTAAGTATGGAAAGTCAACCCTTTTTCTTCAACTTTGACTCAATGAAACTTTCATCTCAAGTAGCCATTTAACTCCATTCTTTTTCCATTTCAAAGCTTGTAACCTCATCTTTCTAAAGCATCGAGAATCATGCCCTAAGACCCCTTGAGTTGGAAATGCCATGGATTTGAATTTGGTATCTTGAAACTGAATTTTTCACAAAGTTAGAATTTTGAAATCCATAATGTGAATTATAAACACAAGATTTATGCACATTTTTTATTTAAACTTGATTAGCAAACTTGCCAGAAGTGATTAGCACCCCAAAACGCAAGATTTGGTTGAGTTTTGATGGAAATGAAGTCACACTTCACTCGTGCTCGACCTTCACTCAATTTCCCTCCAAACTTCCTTGTTTCTTCCAATTTTCATTCCCATTCACTTACCTATAAATAGAGGGTCATCCCCCATTCATTTCTTCAAGCTTTGAGAGCCAAAAACACCCTGCCAAAACTTCACACGAACCCATCTTTTTTGAATTCAGTTTCAGAGATTTAAGCTCCCTTTTCCAAAATTCTTTGCGCATTCATCATCCTTAAGCATGATATAAACTCTCCAGCACTTAAACCAATCAAAACGAGCCATAATTCAAGCTACAGAAGTCCAGTTTCAGAGCTTCTTCCTTGAACTTCGAAAAGGTAGAATTCTCCACCATTTGGATCCAAATCAAGCACTAATCTATTCTACTCCTTCTCCTGATTCCAATGCTGCTTACAATTTTTAAATCCATTAAGAATTGAGAGAGAAATCTCAAATTGAAGGTGCTCGCTATTTTCTGGGTTTTTGATTCATATCTCTCTCCATACCTTATATAAATTTGGCGCGATGGTGGTGTTAGAATCGTCTTGAAGAGACGAGTTCAATGATACTAGCCTGGGATCCTAATTTTTCCATTTGAAGGATCTCACAAAATTCCCAATGCAGGGTGTCTGGAGGTTAAAGACGATGACATGTCTCGTCTGAGCCAATGATAGTGTGCCAAACGTTTTAATTTCATTGGTTTCCCTTTTTCTAATCCTATGAGTATCTCACTAAGGTCCATATCAAGCACAACGTGTCTGGTCCACTGAATCAGCTTATTAACGTGTTTTTACTATGATCTGATGGTCCACATCTTTTTGGTTTTATTTTATTTTTTTATTTTTATATTTTTATTGATTAAATTTTCAAAAGTTCATAACTCTTTTATTTTTTTATCCAAAAATTATGAAAAAATGCACAAAAATACTTTGAATTATTTCTGATCTCATGACTATTTTTTTCACATTTTTATTTTGACATTTGATATTTTTTATATTTTTTGAATTATTTGCTTTCTTTTAATTACTTAAAAAATACTTTCTGACATTTTTTAATTCTGAAAAATTCATAAATATTATTTTGCATATTTTTGCTTTCTGAAAATTTTATTGAAATTTATATTGAGGTTTACTATTTTTGACCTATTTTCTGTTTGTTTGAGCAATTTTAAATAGTTTAAAAATAGTTTCTGACTTTTAAAAATTACCAAAAAATTTATAAAAATATTTGGATCCATTTCTGATTTTTCTATGGCCTTACTTTTTCTTTCTTGATTAATTTGAACATAGTTGATATTTTGCTCCTCTATTTTGATTTTAAAACTTTTTTTAAAACCCTTCTAATGTATATATTAAATATAATATTATTTTGTGACTATTTTCTAGCTGTCTTGAGTTGTTTTTTAATCATGACTTTATTAACATCATTGGATCTTGGGTGTTGAGTTCAACTCCACCAAAATGGATGAATGATTTTAATAATAGTTTGATTAAATTTTTGATTCAAAAGTGGTTTATTCATTTTTCCCATTCCCATTCCCTCTTCACCTAATCCCTTTCTTATTACACTAGATGTTGTTGGAGCATGATCTCTATATCATGTCTCAAAATAAATGGTGCATAGATTTCTATTGACCGGCCTAAACATAGGTGCGACGTCTATATAAGTCCACTTACGATTGCTTAACATAGCGCTAAATTTTGTCCCGATTCGAATAAATGATCATTCGTGACGCAAACTTATGATTGCAAGCCCAAGTATGTTAATTTGATCTCTTTGATCCAATAACCTTGAGATTCATTGTGTGGAGGCTTTGGTTCTACCAATCCTCTAATGGATCAACAACACCTTTGGTCAACGCGGATCACTTAAACATCGTTGATCGTTAAATGGTACTTATGAGAATTCCAAATGGATGATATACTTGACATAAAGCAAATGTAACTTGTTGTGTGGAGGCTTTGGTTCTACCAATCCTCTAATGAGTTCCAAATGTAAGTTTCAAGATGGTCATCCAACTAACTACTAATTATTGACTTATTTTACCTTATACTTTTATTCTTTTTAATGCTTTATGTACTATTTACTTTTAGCATTTACATTTCATGTCATTTTCATCTTTGCTCACTTGAGCTTTTCTTTTCCTTTCTTAAGATACTTAATAATCAACATAAACCCTAAAAAATATTTAATGGTACTTGGACTATTTGGTTACTATCCTTGGCATTATGGAGCATGGGACTTTTCTTGGACTTAGGATTAGAAACCTTAACCTATCTTGGAGATCTTATCTGATTATTTTATCTGGATTTCTTGAGGTTTACCTAAAGACATTGGGTTACTTGTTTTTTTTTTGTATGCAGGTTTTTGTGATTACACTCTCTGTTCGTAATCTAGAATTCACCCGTATACAACCGTTACTCTGCCCAATTTTTATGAAGACTTAATACACTTGAAGTTTGGTTCTCACAAGAGGTCTAGTATCTTTGCTTGCTTGGTTTCAATCCAAAGAATGGTAATTCTATCTTGGCTCATAATGTCAAGTTTTGGCTTCTTGTTGGTTAGATGGTTCTTATCTCTAGCTTTTACCTTGTGCTTTAGGATAGTCCCTTCTTCTCCTCCCATCTTCTTTAATTTCAAAATCTTCTTCCTCCTTTTGTAAACTCTTCTTGTTTTGAAACTTGAATTATTTTCATAATAAAGTTGGATTTAGGTCCATGTATTTTTCAAAACGTTTTCATAAATAAACCCCCAATCAACTTAATGATACCTTGACATTTTTTGTGAGAAGACTAAAATTCAATCAATCTCATTTCAAACCATCTTGCCATTTTGGATTTTTATCTTTAAAATTTTCTCAAAAGATTGGACTCTTGTCAATCCTTGTAGTGATGCAAACAACTATACTTCTACAATATGTAGTGAAGAGAGGTATTTTACACTTGGGTGTTGAGTGAGGCATTGTTGATTTTGAAATCCAAGCCATATCCTCCACTTTGAGATGATGCAAATTCTCATTTCTCATGATTGTGGGTAGTAAGTGTGTTTTCCACACGGACAATGAAGATGATGTTTTATCTTATAAAATTAACCAACACATTTGTGTTTCAAATTTTTTAAAGAGGAACTACGTGTACCCTAATCCCATATTGCACGAAAGGTGGTACGTAGGCACTAAAGGTTCGCAACCGCAACGGGTGCAAAAATTATAAAATAAAATACGCTTCTTTCCTCACCTCCACCATCCACTTTTTATATACAAATTTTTTTATAGCCAAAATATACAGATTTTACAAAGAGGTTCATGTGGAGTACCGTAGATGTTTAGGGTGCTAATACCTTACCTTTGCATAACCAACCCCCTTACCTTGAATCTTTCCCCCTCTTTTTGGGTTATTCGCTCTTTTCCCATTCCTTTGGAAACAATAAAGCGCGGTGGGGATTTTTATTTTGATTTGTATAAAGTCTAGTCAATCCAATGGCTTAGTCTTGAACATTTCTACCGCTACAGTACAGTCTTCATGATCTATTGATGTTTACCTTAAAAGATGCCCCCAGATCCGGGTGTAGGATCTATAGTAACAACTCAAACAACCCTCTAAGGATAAAGCATACAAAGCAAGCAATTAAAACAGTTTTAAAATGAACTAACTCTTAAGGTAACCCCACTTTATAAGTATTCCCAGCAGAGTAGCTAGTTCTGTGATAGGGTAGGAGAATCGACTGTTATATACTGGTTTTTGCGTTTGTATTCGCAAATGTTGCAGTAAGCAAGAGTCTCCCTACACTTTTCATTTATCCAAATTAAGGAAAGGGTGAAAAGAATAGAAAAAGACCTTTTCGAGATTATTCTGAGTAAGGGGGGCAGATTATGGAAAGGGAAGGTGTTAGAACCCTTTCCATTCGTAGTTATCTACGGGCTCTTAGTTGCTTTCTAGTTCACTTGTTTTGTTTGAAAATGTGCTTGTGGTGTGGGTTTAAAAATATTTTGAAAATGTCTTTGGAACGATTCCCGTCTCTATAAGAATGCATACAAAGTGTTGGTTTTGAAAATAGTTTAAAGAAGTGTTTATGTAAGATTTTTTTGAAAGAGATTTTGAAAAGTTCCTTTATAACGATTCTTGTCTCTATAAGAATGCGTACAAAGGGTTTTGACTTTTGAAAATGTTTCAATTGAAATTATAGGTGTAAAAATGATTTTTTTTTCATTGTGAGCAGGCGAGAAACTATAAGCATCCTACCTACTCAAAAAAGGCCTAACGTTATTTTCCTCCTCCTTTAGATGTTGCTATCTTACCATTGATTTGGTAAGAAGCCCCATCGTTTGGATGTATGAGAGACACCCTAAGGGACATACAGTCATAAAGGCAACAATGTAGATACGCTTTAGCAATTTCTGTTTAGGGACTAGATCATTTACCGGAAGGCAACAATAGGGTCATCGAGGGACTATGATCTTTTAATTAATGGGTCTTTGCTAAAGCGTCCCTGTCTCGAGGGATATGACTATTTTATTTCCAAAGGAAACCAAAGCGGGGGTACCCTAGAGGTGTATATGTGCAAGTGTGTTATGTTCAGTTATTTTTGTCTTTTTGTTAAGTTTGCTATTGTTTGATTATTAGTCTTATCATACAATTCTATTAGTCTAGCAATTGATATATACAGGAATTTAAAGTACAGAAATGTAAAGAGCGGGAATATAAATCCCACTCTATTACATGGCTTTGTGAGAGATACATTATAGAAATGCGAAAAGTAAAGTCCTAGTTACTATTATAAACTGGGAAGCAGTTACAATAAAATGAAACAAAAATGCGAAAATAAAAAAATGCGCAAACAAATTACAATGGAAGTTTAAATCCTAAGGAAAATAAATCTTTTTGTTTTGTTTTTGTTTTAAGAAAATATAGCCTAAGTCTATTTAGTTTTAATTTCAAGAAAGAGGTTAAAATAATTAATTTATTTATTTACAAATTAATTTGTTTAATAAAAGTTATCCTAATATTTTTTTTGTGATTTTTGGTTTAAATTTAATTCAAATGATAAAATAATAAAATAACAAAAAAGAGAACAAAAATATAAAAGGGGTATCCTTCGATCCAGGGAGAGTCATTTCCTTTCGATTCAGGGAAGAATGGTTTGTTTCGATGGAAGGAAATGCTTCCTTTCGATCTAGGAGAGGTTAGTTATCCTCCAATCCAGTGAAAGCAGCTGCCTTTCGATCTAAAGAAAGGTGTTACCCTTCGATCCAGCGAGGGATATGGCTTTCGACCCAGAGGACATTGTCAAAACTGCCTGATGGATCACTTGTCAGGGCACTGTATCTGCAAAGATATGTTAGCAAAACAAAAAGCATGACCTGGGGCCAAGTCTAGGTCCTTCGATTCCGTGCGCAATGGCTTTATTTATGCTAGATCTGCAACAAGTGTTAGGGGAAAAACAAATGCAGACCTGGGGTCGAACCCAGATCTTTTAGTCTTGAATGACAAATCGAATGAAACTACAAGTATTGATGTATCATGCAAATGTAGAGTTTGATCTTTTTACCAATTCTTACAAATGGTTGGTGGATAAATATGTGGCTTCAGGCGTGGGTACCTTTGTTTAAGGGTTGCTTCGATTTGGCACTTCTGGACGTACGCTTGCTTAGGAGCTGATGATGATTGGAACAGCTTCAGGAGAACTCCAAGAATGCATTTGCAATTTCGTGTGACTCTCTCTTTGGTTGTCCAATTCCCCTGTTGGAGTTTGCTAGTGTTTTCTTTATATAGAGGGAATGGAGGGGACAAGAGAACAAAGGTTTAAACTGAAGATGTGAAAAACACAAGAAGGGGGAGGGGTTGAATTGAAAACTTGGATCTAAAACAACTTAATGACACAGTATTTTTATCCTGGTTCGTTTGATCTCAAACTACTCCAGTCCACCCGTCAAAGTGATTTCGCCTCTCTCCAACGAGGTCTTAATCCACTAATCTCAACAAGATTACAAAAGCTACTTTAACAACTATTAAAGTCTTCTTGAGTACAACCACAATCTGGTTACTCTCAAGGATCTCTTTTACAATATGATTAAACAAAATGTGTTGTTGTTTTTCTAACAAAAATGGTTTATCACAACTGTGATAAATTACACAGGTTTATAGGTTAGAATAAAGAATGAATTTGCTTGCAACTTGAATATGCGTGGTTTGTGATCTTTTTCAAAATCGTTGTGTGTACGTACGTGCTTCATTTTGAAAGCAGACTTGTTTATATAGGCAGTATAATAACGTTGATCATAAAGCAAGTTTAATGTCATTAACAAACTTTCCTTTTGGAGAAGATCCTGTCTGAAGGAAGTCGTTGGAGTTGATTTTGTCTTGAATGTTCAGTAACACTTCAGAGTCTTTTCTCCTTACTGCTGATGATGCTTCAGAATATTGATGACTTGGTTTGATATGTTCTTGATCAGAATCAGAGTTTACTTGATTAAGTGCAGGTTCTGGTCATCAATCTTCAGCGTATGTTCTGATTGCTTCAGCGCGTAGCACTTATGGCTTATCTTCTGATGCTGATTTGATCAGAACTTCTGCATACATAAAACATAATTTTAAGGAGCATATTTGTTCTTTGTATTTATTTATTCTTTGTATTTGTTATCATCAAAACTCTAACCAAGGGTTGTAGAATCAAACTATGTTCTAACAATCTCCCCCTTTTTGATGATGACAAAAACCAGATTTTTCAATTAAAAAATAAAGAATAAAAAGTTTAGAATAAAGAAGAAAAAACTCCCCCTGAGTTGATTACTTCTCTTAAGTTCCTTGAGTCTTTGAGCATCAGAGTTTAACTGCGTCTTTCATCAGAGTTTGTACTTGTTCAAGCTTTTCAGAAGATAGAGGTTAAGTAGTTCAGAATGTTTGAGACTTCTGTCTCAGTAAACCGTTATTGAAAATATCTTACTTTCTCCCCCTTTTTGTCAGTTATCAAAAAGGCAATATAATCAGAGCTAAAAATTTGATTTATATTTTAAAAAAACAAGAAGCAATGATAAGTAGTCCAGAACAGAAGCAATGTAAAACAAACGTTACAGATAAACAGATTTAAAACAGAAAAGAATCTAAGAGGTAGGAGGAAGGCGTGTGAACAAAGCTTCCAGCAAGCCTTTAATCTGGGTGTTAGTTTCCTCTTGTTTGCTCAAAATGCTCTTGATTTCTTTGTTCGTGTCCTCCTGCTTATCCAACCTTTCCTGGATAACAACATTTTCTCTCTTCAATTCTTCCAGAGTTTTCCTGTCATAGGAAGGAGCTGGAGATTCTTTAGTATCTGGACACTTCTCAGAGCATTTTGCAACTTGATCACTTTGGACCAATTCCTTTGTTGAGATCATCTCATCTGGAGCAGCAGTCAGGGAGAGGCCTTCTGATTCTGGTTGAACATCATCTGAGGGACGATGTTCTGACCAGGGAGAATTATCCATAGGGAGAATCTCCTCCTTGAGTAGATGGCTCAGAACTTGGTCTTTAAAAACCTTTAGCATATCACTGAAATTTCGTTGAACCTGTTCATAGCTCTGTTCTTTTAACTTTAATGTTTCAGAACTTAGCCAGTTTCTGAAACTTGTCCATAGATAATCAGAAGCAGCATGATTATTCATCTCTAGACTAGCATGCTTGAGGGAGGTTATCCATTCCTGCATTCCTGTTTCAAACATCAACAAACTTGTACCAACATCTGGTGTCATTTCAGTTGGTTTTGGTTTGGGAAGTCGCAGTTTTGTGAGATATAGCAGCTAATCATTCCAGTACAGTTAGATCAATGACAAGTCTTACGTTGTCATCTGGATTTCTCTTGGGTGAAGGAGAGGGAGAGTCGGGTATGATGATTGGACTGGTTGGGGAATTTGGTGGTGTGGATTCCAGAGAAGAAGGAATTTGTGGAATGTCCAGGATGGTGAGAGGCATGCGAATGGTAAGTGGTTCAGTGATTCTTGGGATTGGGATTGTATCTGAATCTGAAGTAGGTTCTTCAGATTGGTTGGTTGAAATATTGTGAGGTTCTGGCTCATAGGTCTCAGATGGTTGATTCTCAGAAGTTTGAGGTTCTGGTTGTGATTGTTCAGGTTGAGTTGATGGTGGATAAGGAATATCTTGTTGTGGAGAGAGAGGTAGTGGAATATCTAGTTGTGGAACATCTGTTGTAGTTTCGGAGTTTGGATTATCAGGGATTTGAGGATTTGGATTTTGTGGTGTAGGAGCTGAAATGTCTTGGTCAAAAGAGTCAATATCAGTTAGAACTTTGGCAAGTTCTGGTTGAGTTTGTTCAGGATTTGGATTGATAGGCAGGGAGTGGGTTTCTCTTAGACTTAGAGTTTCTGATGGATCAAACCCTATGTCAAAGTCATCAAAAGTTTGTGGGGTTGGATGTTATGATTGGGTAGTTATGGTTTCAGATGTTGATATAGTTATTGATTCTAAAACAGTAACAGAGGAAGGATTACCTTTCTTTTTAGAAGCTTTTGGAGTCCTCTGGGATGCTCCTTCTGCTGCTGCCTTCCTTTTCTTGGTCTTCTTCAAAACAACTTCTGGAGCCTCCTGATGCAAGTCCTGGATATTTATTTATGGTGCAGTGCCATCTGCCTTACACGCATCCATATATCTGATAATTATCTCAGGCTTGGAGTCAATCTCAGAGAAAAGAGGAAAATCATCCACAAGAATTCTTCTGGAAGTGATGGTTGCAAAAGAAGTAACGTTGGGTTCCTTCTTGATGTTATCAATGATTTTCATCTTTTTCAGATTCTTTGCGTTTAGAGGCTTCCCAGCAGTAGCTTCTAGTGAGCTAATTTCATGTGCTTCAGTCAGATGCTCTATCAGCCTATTCTCTGTCAGAATATCTGATATGAGTCTTCATAGGGGTATCCAGTCCCTTTTGGTACGCTCATCTTCTCTTGTTTCCTTTACACTGATCCTCAGATGATTAAATAGCAAGTGAGGGAGATTTACCTTGGTATTCTTGGAGATAAAGTAGATCAGAAACTGTTGATCAATGTTTATGTAATCAGGAGAGCTAGTTGGCTTCCTGTGGTTGATGCATCCCAGAATTAATTTAGCCCAGATTTTGTGATGGTCCTTCAGATCCCTAATCTTGCTGGAGGGTAGACCCGGAGTGAATATTTCCCTTGCAATAGAAGCAACATCAGAACATCTTTCAGCCATGTCTATACATCTGACACCTCCACCATTGTAACCGATAAGACTTGAAATTAGGTCTTTTGTAATGACAATCTTCTTCCCCATGACATACGAGGTAACTTTATGGTTTGAGGAGGAAGCATGTATCCAGAATTCTTTGACAAGAATTGGAAACGTTGGACCTAGAAGACGGTCAAAATATATGTTCCATCCTTGAGCATTGACGTCTTCAGAGAGATTGAAGCCATTTTCTTGAAGGCTTTCAAAATCAACAATCAGTTCTGAAAGAACTTCCAGATTGTCAATGGGAGTGAGTAGCATTCTGTATGGTTCTTCGTACTGTTGCATAGAAGCAGTTTCCTGAGTACTGCTGTGTTGGACGCTTGAAGAAGCCATGTTCACACAAGAAATTTGAGAAAGATGAAAGGTTTTTTGAAAGTACGAACTGAAAACAATTAGAAGGTATTGAGAGAGTAAAAGTGAAAGAATGTAAAGAGTGAAACTTGAGTTTAAATAGATTTTCTTGAAAGCATAAACAGTAAGAGAGAGAGAGAGAGAGAGAGAGAGAGAGAGAGAGAGAGAGAACCAATTAGTCATGATTATAAGCATTAATGACAGCTGATTTTAGGGGATTCAGAAAGATATTGGAATGGTTACCCATGACGTGTGTCTCAATGCACCCAATCAGCGCTTTTGACCTTTCAGAAAAGTGAATGCGTGTTCAGCCTCAGAAGGTAGATCATGAATGGATGACAACTGTTTGCTTACGTTAACAGCACACTTCTATCCTTGAAATGAAACGCTTAGATCTTCATGGATAGATTCTGATACAATCTGTACTTCTAAAATTTTGAAGGCAGGTTGATCAGTAGTTCACAGAAAGTAACTAAAATTCTGAAGGTTAAGACATGTAAATAAAACAATTTATTCTGGGAAAAGCTTCATGCTGAGATGTTTCAGAATGAAGTTAAACCTATCTTCAGAAAGAGGTTTTGTAAAGACATCAGCCCATTGATGGTCTGTGTCAATGAATTTTAAGTTAAGAATCCCTTTCTGAATATAGTCCCTAATAAAATGATGATTTATTTCTATATGCTTAGCCCTAGAATGCAAAATAGGATTTTTAATGAGACAAATAGCAGAAGTATTGTCACAGAGGATAGGGATGTTACTCTCAAATATATTGAAGTCCTCAAGTTGACTTTTCATCCATAGGATTTGCGTACTACATCCAGCAGTTGCTATGTATTCAACTTCTGCTGTTGATAGAGCTATTATAGATTGTCTTTTGCTGAACCATGAGATCAGATTTTCTCCCAGAAACTGGCAGCTTCCAGAAGTGCTTTTACGCTCTACTCTGTCTCCAGCAAAGTCAGCATCACAGTATCCTACTAAGTTGTAATCTCTTGATTTTCTATAAAACAAACCCAGATTAGCAGTACCTTTCAGATACTTGAAAATTCGCTTAACTACTGTTAAGTGAGATTCTCTAGGATCTGATTGCAATCTAGAACAAATGCAAACACTGAATAGAATGTCAAGCCTTGAAGTCGTCAGATAGAGAAGAGAACCAATCATACCTCTGTAGACCTTCTGTTCTACCTTTTTACTTACCTCTTCCTTTTCCAGAATGCGCGTGGGATGCATTAGAATCCTTGAGGGCTTACATTCTGAGAGATCAAATATCTTCAGAAGTTCTCTGACATATTTGCTCTGATGAATGTAAGTTCCTTCTGGAGTTTGATTTATCTGAATGCCCAGAAAGAATTTTAGTTCCCCCATTAGGCTCATCTCAAACTCTGCCTGCATACATTTAGAAAACTCTCTTCCCAGAGAGGGTTTAGTGGATCCAAATATGATGTCATCAACATAAATCTGACATACTAACATGTAATTCTTAACTTTCTTACAGAACAAGGTTGTGTCCACTTTCCCTCTGGTGAATTCCTTTTCTATCAGGAAGTTACTTAGTCTTTCATACCAAGCTCCGGGAGCTTGTTTTAGACCATAGAGTGACTTCTTTAGTTTGAAAACATATTCTGGATTTTTGGAACTCTCAAAACCAGGAGGTTGATGCACATATACCTCTTCATCTATATATCCATTTAAGAATGCACTATTGACATCCATCTGATACAGAGTGATGCCTTTATTAATAGCAAATGATATTAAAAGTCTGATAGATTCTAACCTGGCGACTGGAGCAAAGGTTTCTATATAGTTTATCCCCTCTTGCTGACTATAACCTTGTTCTACCAGTCGTGCTTTGTTTCTGATGACTTAACCTTGCTCGTTCAGTTTGTTTCTGAACACCCGTTTTGTACCAATGACGTTGAACCCTTTTGGTTTGGGAACCAGATCCCATACATCATTTCTGGTGAATTGATTTAGTTCCTCTTGCATTGCCAGAATCCATTCATTGTCCAGAAGTGCTTCATCAATTGTTGTTGGTTCAATCAGAGAGACCAGTCCCATGAGAGATTCTTCAGAGTTTCTGAATGTTGATCTTGTTCTGATTGGATCTTCCTTCTTTCCCAATATTGTATCTTATGGGTGATCAATGCTGCTTCTGGATAGTCTTTTCTGGAGTTGATCAACAAAAGGTGTTGGATTTCTTGTAGTGACTCTTTCTGCTGTTGAGGGAGTGTCTCTGTTGAGAGCCTCTGATGAGTTGTCTTCAGTACCTGTGAGTTCAACTTCCATACCTGCAAGGAATTCATTCTGCTTTGACTTTTGAGAGTCAAGCTTATCATCAAACCTAACACTGATTGACTCTTCAACAATCTGTGTTTCTGTATTGTATACTCTGTACCCTCTCGACCGTTCAGAGTATCCTAACATAATACACTTTTGTGCTTTAGAGTCAAACTTGTTCAAATAATTTTTTGTATTCAGAATAAAACATGTGCATCCAAATGGGTGAAAATAAGAAATGTTGGGCTTTCTGTTCTTCCATATTTCATATGGAGTCTTTTCCAGAATAGGTCTTATGGAGATTCTATTCTGAATGTAACACGCTGTGTTTATTGCCTCTGCCTAGAAGATCTTAGCAACGTTAGTCTCGTTGATCATGGTTCTGGCCATTTCTTGCAATGTTCTATTCTTTCGTTCTACAACTCCATTTTGTTGGGGAGTTCTAGGACAAGAGAAATCATGCAGGAAGCCTTTTTCATTAAAGAATAATTCAAAATCTTTATTTTCAAATTCTCCACCATGATCACTTCTGACTTTGACAATTCTAAGATCCTTTTCATTCTAAACTTGGTTGCAGAAGGTAACAAACACATAGTGTGACTCGTCATTGTGTCTTAAGAACTTTACCCATGTCCATCTGCTATAGTCATCTACGTTTACTAACCCATACTTATTACCACTGACTGAAGCAGTTTTTACTGGTCCAAATAAGTCAATATGCAGAAGTTCTAATGGCTTAGAGGTGGAAACAACATTTTTGGATTTGAAAGCAGGTTTTGCAAACTTGCCTTTCTGACATGCTTCACACAGAGCATCTGAATTGAAATTCAAGTTAGGAAGTCCTCTGACCAGATTGAGTTTGTTAATCTGAGATATTCTTCTCATACTAACATGTCCCAATCTTCTGTGCCAGATCCATTGCTCGTTGTTAACAGACAGTAGACATTTTACATTCTGACTTTTTAGTTCATAAAGTTTTATTTTATAAATGTTGTTTTTCCTCTTTCCATTAAATAGGATAGTCCCATCTTTCTGACTAACAGCTTCGCATGAATTTTAATTGAAGATTATATCATAACCGTTATCACTTAATTGACTTATGGATAACTGGTTATGCATTAATCCATCAACTAATAAAACATTACTTATAGAGGGAAGATTTCTATTACCTACTGTTTCAGAGCCAATGATCTTTCCTCTTTGATTGCCTCCAAAGCCCACGTGGCCTCCAGGCTTAAGTTCCAGGCTTTGGAACATATGCCTTCTTCCTGTCATGTGTCGTGAGCAGCCAGAGTCCAGGTACATGATTGGTGTTTTAGCCTTGCTGCTAAAGATATCTGCCACATGTATGATTTTATCCTTAGGTACCCACATTTTATTGGGTCCTTATTTGTTAGTTTTACCAAAATTCTGGTTAAATTTTGGTTTGATAGAATAATCATTGCTTGTGTATTTTATGTCATGTGTGTGCCCATATATAAAATGTGAATTGAGTGGTGTGCGTTTTATAACTAAGTCCATGGCATTTTTTGGTGTAGGTACCTTACCTTGATATCCTATTCCTTTTCTGCCATTTCTGCTAACTCCATAGATCATTGAAGCCATCTTGCTTCTGTCTATGTTTTTAGCTAGAAACTTCTGAAAGCTGTGATCATACTCTTTTATGATCTCATCAGCATTGCTGGGAGTTTCAGAGATTATTTCCTTCTGAGAGTTTTGCAACTGGTTTTATAATTTTGAAATTTTCTCTCTTGACTCAGAATTTTCCAATCTGAGACTCTCAGTCTTATCAGAGTCAGAAGCAAGATTCCTTTTCAGGTTTCTGAATTTGACTCTAATCTGCTGATACCTTTCCAGAATTTCATTTAGGCTTTCAGCAAGTTCATCCTTAGTAAAGTTTATGGTAAAGTCAGGGAATACCTCTTCAGTGTCTGATTCTGAGTCTGAACCAGAGGCTTCACTGTCTTCTAATATGTTTGCCATGAGAGCTATGTTTTCTCTTTCATCATCTGATTCTGAGTCAGCTTCAGATGTGTCAGAATCACCCCATGTAGCCATGAGGCTTTTCTTCTTTTCCTTGAGAAACTTCTTTTTGGGATTTTCTTTCTGAAGCTTTGGGAAGTCACTTTTGAAGTGCCCTTGCTCGTTGCATTCATATTAGATAATGTCTTTGTTGTTTGGCTTTCTGTATCCTGAAGAGCCTTCAGATATTCTGTGTCCAGAGGAGGATTCTGACCTTCTGTATCTGGAGGAGGATTCTTTCTAATTTTCTGATCTTTTGGGATTTCTGAACTTCCTTTGTCTCTGCTTCCACAGTTGGTTCACCCTTCTGGAGATAAGAGACAGTTCATCTTCTTCTGATTAGGATCCATCAGATGTTTCTTCCATAGCCTGCAAAACTTTGGAGTCAGAGTTTCTGTTAGATTTTAAAGCTAATGGCTTACCTTGCTTTTGAGGTTCGTCTTCTTCTAGCTCTATCTCGTGACTTCTGAGGGAGCTAACAAGTTCCTCCAGAGAGATTTTGTTGAGATCTTTGGATAGCTTAAGTGTTGTGACCATTGGCCTCCATTGTTTGGGCAAGCTTCTGATGATCTTCTTAATGTGATCAGTAGTAGAATACCCTTTGTCAAGAACTTTTAGTCCAACAATAAGAATTTGAAATCTTGAAAACATAGTTTCTATAGATTCACTATCTTCCATCTTGAATGCCTCATACTTCTGAATGAGCGCAAGGGCCTTGCTTTCTTTGACTTGAATGTTGCCTTCATGCATCATTCTCAGAGATTTAAACATATTCTTGGCAGTTTCTCTGTTTGATATTTTCTCATATTCTGAATATGAGATGGCGCTGAGGAGAATTGTTCTGGCCTTGTGGTGGTTTCTGAATTCATGCTTTTGCTGATCAGACATCATTTTCCTGTCTATCTTCTGACCACATCCATCCACAGGATACGTGTATCCATCAGTCACCATGTCCCACAGATCAGCATCATGGGCCAAAAAGAAACTCTCAATTCTGTCTTTCCAGTAGTCAAAGTTTTCTGCATCAAATACTGGAGGTTTACCACTGAATTTGTCCCTTTCTTCATTGTTGTCATTGCTGATGTTTTGGCTTGGTCACACCATAATGTTTTTCTGATGCTTGGATCTTGTACTGACACGGTTAAGTGTTTAAGCTCAGAACCAGGCGCTCTGATGCCAATTGAAGATGTGAAAAACACAAGAAGGGGGGGGGGGTTGAATTGAAAACTAGGATCTAAAACAGCTAAATGACACAGTATTTTTATCCTGGTTCGTTTGATGTCAAACTACTCCAGTCCACCCGTCAAGGTGATTTCGCCTCTCTCCAACGAGGTCTTAATCCACTAATCTCAACAAGATTACAAAAGCTACTTTAACAACTGTTAAAGTCTTCTTGAGTACAACCACAATCCGGTTACTCTCAAGGATCTCTTTTACAATATGATTAAACAAAATGTGTTGTTGTTTTTCTAACAAAAATGGTTTATCACAACTGTGATAAATTACACAGGTTTATAGCTTAGAATAAATAATGAATTTGCTTGCAGCTTGAATATGCGTGGTTGGTGATCTTTTTCAAAATCGTTGTGTGTACGTACGTGCTTCATTTTGAAAGAAAACTTGTTTATATAGGCAGTGTAATGACGTTGATCATAAAGCAAGTTTAATGTCATTAACACACTTTCCTTTTGGAGAAGATCCTGTCTGAAGGAAGTCGTTGGAGTTGATTCTGTCTTGAATGTTCAGTAACGCTTCAGAGTCTTTTCTCCTTACTGTTGACGACGCTTCAGAATATTGATGACTTGGTTTGATATGTTCTTGATCAGAATCAGAGTTTACTTGATTAAGCGCAGGTTCTGGTCATCAATCTTCAGAGTATGTTCTGATTGCTTCAGCGCGTAGCACTTATGGCTTATCTTCTGATGCTGATTTGATCAGAACTTCTGCATACATAAAACATAATTTAAGGAGAATATTTATTCTTTGTATTTGTTATCATCAAAACTCTAACCAAGGGTTGTATAATCAAACTATGTTCTAACATAAACATCCATAAACGAGTGTTTTCAAAGCCATGAATGATATTTTGTAACATTGCAAAAGTCATGGAAACTTGTCTCTTTTTGAATTTGAATGAACCTGGACATTTTCCCTCTTTCGGATTCCTTCAATCCCTGCCCTTCGTTTGGCCTCAAGTTGCTTCCTTTGACTGGCTCTTTTGAATGGACTTTCTGTGTACGCTTTGTGCCCTCTTCGAATGGGATTCTTGAGTGTCTTTCGAATGGTTCCTTCGTTGGACCCATTTATTTGCCTTAATTGCTTGATTCCAATAGCCCAAGTGAGGACTTCATTCTAGCCAATCGAAGCCTCCTTTTTCATGAATGTAATGGTGCACGAGGCTTGGGCTGGGCAGCATGCAGGACTTTGGCCAGACTCATCAAAAGACAAAACAACACTTGTCTTCAATCATTATGTTCCTTTCGAATGGACAAAATGCATGCCCCTTCGAAGGCACCATTTGTGTTTCCTATGAATATCCCATGTGCACTCCTTTTTGCCTTCTTCAAATGACTCTCCAATGTGTGTCCTTCGTTTGGACCCTTAGAATGCTCTTTCGAAGGGGCCATATTGTGCTATAGTGCAGAAACTTAAAGATATGAAAAACACAAGAAGGGGGGTTAAATTGAAAAACTTGGATCTAAAATAGCTTAATGACACAGTATTTTTATCCTGGTTCATTTGATCTCAAACTACTTCAGTCCACCCGTCAAGGTGATTTCGCCTCTCTCCAACGAGGTCTTAATCCACTAATCTCAAAAGATTACAACAACTACTTTAACAACTGTTAAAGTCTTCTTGAGTACAACCACAATCCGGTTAATCTCAAGTAATTCTTTTACAATATAATTGAACAAGAATGTGTTGTTATTTTCTAACAAAACAATTTATCACAACTGTGATAATTTACATAGGTTAAGCTTAGAGTATAGAATGAATTTGCTTGAGCTTGAATATGCGTGGTTTGGAATTCTTAGCAAATTGTTGTGTGCGTACGTACGTGCTTCTTTTTGCAAGAAGACTTGTTTATATAGGCAAGGCAAAGACGTTGTCCATAAAGCAAGTTTAATGTTAATAACACACTTTCCTTTTGAAGAAGATCTTGTCTGAAGAAAGCCGTTGGCATTAATTCTGTCTTGAATGTTCAGTAACGCTTCAGAGTCATCTTTCCTAAACTGCTGATGACGCTTCAGAATATTGATGACTTGGTTGATATGTCTTTGATCAGAATCAGAGTTTATTGTAATTGAGCACATATTCTTGTCACCAATCTTTAGCGTATAATCTGATTGCTTCAGCGTGTAATACTTTATAGCTTATCTTCTGATGCTAATCCCATCAGAACTTCTGCATACATAAAACATATTTTTAAGGTGCATATTTGTTCTTTGTATATATTCTTTGTATTTATTTATTCTTTGTATTTGTTATCATCAAAACTCTAATCAAGGGTTGTAGAATCAAACTATGTTCTAACAATCTCCCCCTTTTTGATGATGACAAAAACCAGATTTTTCAATTAAAAATAAAGAATAAAAAGTATAGAATTAAGAAGAAAAACTCTCCCTGAGTTGATTACTTCCCTTAAGTTCTTTGAGTCCTTGAGCATCAGAGTTTAACTGCGTCTTTCATCAGAGTTCTGTACCTGTTCAAGCTTTGCAGAAGAAAGAAGTTAAGTAGTTTAGAATGTTTGAGACTTCTGTCTCAGTAAACCGTTATTGAAAATATCTTATTCTTTATCCCCCTTTTTGTCAGTTATCAAAAAGGCTTTATAATCAGAGCTAAAAAGTTAATTTATATTAAAATAAGAAGAAATGATAAGAAGTTCAGATCAGAAGCAATGTAAAACAAACGTTACAGATAAACAGATTTAAAAAAAAAAAGAATCTAAGAGGAAGGCGTTTGAACAAAGATTCCAGCAAGCCCTTGATCTGGGTGTTGGTTTCCTCTTGTTTGCTCAAAATGCTCTTGATTTCTTTGTTTGTGTCATCCTGTTTATCCAACCTTTCCTGGATAACAACATTTTCTCTCTTCAGTTCTTCCAGAGTTTTCCTTTCATAGGAGGGAGCTGGAGAATCTTCAGTAACTGGATGCTTCTCAGAGCATTCTGCAACTTGATCATTTTGAACCAATTCTTCTGCTGAGATCATCTCATCTGGAGCAGCAGTCAGAGTGAGACCTTCTGATTCTTGTTGAACTTTGTCTGAGGGACGATGTTCTGACCAGGGAGCATTATCCAGAGGGAGAATCTCTTCCTTGAGCAGTTGACTCAGAACTTGGTCTTTAAAAACCTTTAGCATATTACTGAAATTCTATTGAACTTGTCCATAGCTGTATTCTTGCAGCTTATGTGTTTCAGAACTTATCCATTTTCTGAAACTTGTCCCTAGATAATCTGAAGCAGTAGGATTAGTCATCTCTATACTAGCTTGCTTCAAGGAGGTTATCCATTTCTGCATTTCTGTTTCAAACATCAACAAACTAGTACCAACATCTGGTGTGGTTTCAGATGGTGTTGGTTTTGGAATGGCAGTTTTGGTTTTGTTAGATATAGCAACTAAACATTCAAAAACAGTTGGATTAATGACAAGTCTTACATTGTCATTTAGATTGCTCTTTGGTGAGGGAGTGGGAGAGTCTGGTATAATTATTGGACTGGTTGGGGAATTTGGTGGTGTTGATTCCAGAGAAGAAGGAATTTGTGGAATGTCCAGGATGGTGAGGGGAAAAAGGATGGCCAGAGGTTCAGTGATTCCTGGAATAGGGATTGTATCTGAATCTGAGATAGGTTCTTCAGATTGGTTAGATTGAACATTGTGAGGTTCTGGTTCACAGGTCTCAGATGGTTGGTTCTCAGAAGCTTGAACTTCTGGTTGTGATTGTTCAGGTTGTGGAGATGGTGGATGAGGAATATCTGGTTGTGGAGAGAGAGGAATATCTGGTAGTGGAATATCTGGTTGTGGAGCTTTTGTTGTAGTTTCGGAATTTGGATTATCGGGGATTAGAGGATTTGGATTTTCTGGTGTGGGAGCTGAAATATCTTGGTCAAAGGAGTCAATGTCTGACAGAACTTTTGAAAGTTCTGGTTGAGTTGATTCAGTATTTGGATTGATAGGAATGGAGTGAGTTTCTCTAAGACTTAGAGTTTCTGAGGGATCAAACCCTATGTCAAAATCATCAAAAGTTTGTGGGGTTGGAATTTCTGATTGGGTAGTTAAGGGTTCAGATGTTGATATAAATATTGATTCTAAAATAGTAACAGAAGAAGGATTACCTTTCTTTTTAGCAGTTTTTGGAGTCCGCTGGGATGATCCTTCTGTTGTTGCCTTCCTTTTCTTGTTCTTCTTCAAAACAACTTCTGGAGCCGCCTGTTGCAAGTCCTGGATATTTAACCCTGGAGTAGTGCCATCTGCTTTACACGCATCCAAATATCTGACGATAATCTCAGGCTTGGAGTCAATTTCAGAGAACATAGGAAAATCATCCAGAGGAATTCTTATGGAAGTGATAGTTGCAAAAGAAGTAACGTTGGGTTCCTTCTTGATGTTCTTAATAATTTTCATCTTTTTCAGATTCTTTGCATTCAAAGGCTTCCCAGCAGTTGCTTCTAGTGAGCTGATTTCTTGTGCTTCAGTCAGATGCTCTATCAGCCTATTCTCTGTCAGAATATCTGATATGAGTCTTCCAAGGGGTATCCATTCCCTTTTGGTACACTCATCTTCTCTTGTTTCTTTTACACTGGTCCTCAGATGATTAAATAGTAAGTGAGCGGGATTTACCTTGGTCTTCTTGGAGATAAAGTAGATCAGAAACTGCTGATCAATGTTTATGTAATCAGGAGAGCTGGTTGGCTTCATGTGGTTGATGCATCCCAGAATTATCTTAGCCCAGATTCTGTGATGATCCTTCAGATCCCTTATCTTGCTGGAGGGAAGACCCAGAGTGAAAATTTCCCTTGCAATTGAAGCAACATCAGAACATCCTTCAGCCATGTCTATACACCTTACACCACCACCATTGTAACCTATCAGTCTTGCAATTAGGTCTTCAGTAATGACTATCTTCTTCCCCATGACATACGAAGTGACTTGATGGTTTGAGGATGAAGCATGAATCCAGAATTCTTTCACAAGAATTGGAAACGTTGGACCTAGAAGACGATCAAAATAGTTGTTTCATCCTTGAGCATTGACCTCTTCAGAGAGATTGAATCCATTTTCTAAAGACTTTCAAAATCCACAATCAGTTCTGAAAGAACTTCCAGGTTGTCAATGGGCGTGAGTAGAGTTCTGAACGGTTCTTCGTACTGTTCCATAGAATTTGTTCTCTGAGTACTGGTGTTTGGGACCCTTGAAGAAGCCATGTTCACACACGAAATTTGAGAAAGATAAAAGGGTTTTGAAAGTACGAACAGAAAACAATTAGAATGTATTGAGAGAGTAAAAGTGAAAGAGTGTAAAGAGTGAAACTTGAGTTTAAATAGATTTTTGAAAACATAAACTGTAAGAGAGAGAAATAATTACTAATGATTATAAGCATCAATGACAGCTGATTTTAGGGGATTCAGAAAGATATTGGAACGGTTACCCATGACATGTGTCTCAATGCACCCAATCAGCGCTTTTAACCTTTCAGAAAAGTGAACGCGTGTTCAGCCTCAGAAGGTAGCTGATGAATGGATGACAACTGTTTGCTTACGTGAACAGCACACTTCTATCCTTGAAATGAAACGGTCAGATCTTCATGGATAGATTCTGATACAATCTGTACTTCTAAAATTCTGAAGGCAGGTTGATTAGCAGTTCACAGAAAATAACCAAAATTCTGAAGGTTAAGATATGTAAATAAAACAGTTGATTCTGGGAAAAGCTTCATGCTGAGATGTTTCAGAATGAAGTTAAACCTATCTTCAGAAAGAGGTTTTGTAAAGACATCATCCCATTGATGGTCTGTGTCAATGAATTTTAAATTAAGAATCCCTTTCTGAATATAGTCCCTAATAAAATGATGTTTTATTTCTATATGCTTAGCCCTAGAATGCAAAATAGGATTTTTACTGAGACAAATAGCAGAAGTATTGTCACAGAGGATAGGGATGTTACTCTCAAATATATTGAATTCCTCAAGTTGACTTTTCATCCAGAGCATTTGCGTACTACATACAACTGCTGCTATGTATTCAGCTTCTGCTGTTGATAGAGCTATTGTGGATTGTATTTTGCTGGACCACGAGATCAGATTTTCTCCCAGAAACTGGCAGCTTCCAGAAGTGCTTTTACGTTCTACTCTATCTCCAGCAAAGTCAGCATCACAGTATCCTACTAAGCTGTAATCACTTGATTTTCTATAAAACAAACCCAGATTAGCAGTACCTTTCAGATACTTGAAAATTCGTTTAACTGCTGTTAAGTGAGATTCTCTAGGATCTGATTGGAATCTAGCACAAATGCAAACACTGAATAGAATTTCAGGCCTTGAAGCCGTCAGATATGGAAGAGAACCAATCATACCTCTGTAGACCTTCTGTTCTACCTTTTTACTTACCTCTTCTTTTTCCATAATGCACGTGGGATGCATTGGAATCCTTGAGGGCTTACATTCTGAGAGATCAAATTTCTTCAAAAGTTCTCTGACATATTTGCTCTGATGAATGTAAGTTCCTTATGGAGTTTTATTTATTTGAATGCCCAAAAAGAATTTTAGTTCCCCCATTAGGCTCATATCAAACTCTGCCTACCTACATTTAGCAAACTCTCTTCCCATATATGGTTTAGTGGATCCAAATATGATGTCATCAACATAAATCTGACATACTAAAATATCATTCTTAACTGTCTTATAGAACAAGGTTGTGTCCACTTTCCCTCTGGTGAATTCCTTTTCTAACAGGAAGTCACTTAGTCTTTCATACCAAGCTCTGGGAGCTTGTTTCAGACCATAGAGTGACTTCTTTAGTTTGAAAACATATTATGGATTTTTGGAACTTTCAAAACCATGGGGTTGGTGCACATATACCTCTTCATCTATATAGCCATTTAAGAATGCACTTTTGACATCCATCTGATACAGAGTGATGCCTTTATTAACAGCAAATGATATTAAAAGTATGATAGATTCTAACCTGGCAACTGGAGCAAAGGTTTCTGTATAGTCTACCCCTTCTTGCTGACTATAACCTTGTGCTACCAGTCGTGCTTTGTTTCTGATGACTTCACCTTGTTCGTTCAATTTGTTTCTGAACACCCATTTTATACCAATGACGTTGAATCCTTTTGGTTTGGGAACCAGATCCCATACGTCATTTCTGGTGAATTGATTTAGCCCCTCTTGCATTGCCAGAATCCAGTCATTGTCTAGAAGTGCTTCATCAATTGTTTTTGGTTCAATCCGAGAAACCAGTCCCATGAGGGACTATTCATAGTTTTGAAAGTAGATCTTGTTCTGATTGGATCATCCTTCGTTCCCAATATTGTATCTTCTAGGTGATCAATGCTGCTTCTGGATAGTCTTTTCTGGAGTTGATCAACAGAAGGTGATGGGTTGCTTGTAGTGACTCTTTCTGCTGTTGTGGGAGTGACTATGTTGAGAGCCTCTGATGAGTTGTCTTCAGTACCTGTGAGTTCAACTTCCATACCTGCAAGGAATTCATTCTGCTTTGACTATTGTTCCAGAGCCAATGATCTTTCCTCTCTGATTGCCTCCAAAGCCCATGTGGCCTCCAGGCTTAAGTTCCAGGCTTTGGAACATATGCATTCTTCCCGTCATGTGTCGTGAGCAGCCAGAGTCTAGGTATCATGATTGGTGTCTTTACTTTGCTGCTAAAGATATCTGCCACATGTATGATTTTATCCTTAGGTACCCATATTTTCTTGGGTCCTGATTTGTTAGTTTTAGCAAAATTCTGATTGAATTTTGGTTTGACAGAATAATCACTACTCGTGTATTTTATGTCATATGTGTGCCCATATATAAAATGTGAATCAAGTGGAGTGTGTTTTATAACTAAATCCATGGCATTTTTTGGTGTAGGTACCTTACCTTGATATCCTATCCCTTTTCTGCAATTACTGCTAACTCCATAAATCATTGAAGCCATTTTTCTTTTGTCTATGTTTTTAGTTAGAAACTTCTGAAAGCTGTGATCATACTCTTTGATGATCTCATCAGCATTGCTGGGAGTTTCAGGGATTATTTCCTTCTGAGAGTTTTGCAACTGGTTTTCTAAATTTGAAATTTTTTCTTTTAACTCAGAATTCTCCAATCTGAGACTCTCAGTCTTAACAGAGTCAGAAGCAAGATTCCTTTTCAGGTTTCTGAATTTGACTCTGATCTGCTGATATCTTTCCAGAATTTCATTAAGGCTTTCAGCAAGTTCATCCTTAGTAAAGTTTATAGTAAAGTCAGGGAATACCTCTTCAGTGTCTGATTCTGAGTTTGAACCAGAAGCTTCACTATTTTCTGATACATTTGCCATGAGAGCTATGTTTGCTCTTTCATCATCTGATTCCGAGTCAGCTTCAGATGTGTCAAAATCATCCCATGTAGCCATGAGGCTTTTCTTCTTTTCCTTGATAAACTTATTTTTGGGCTTCTCCTTCTGAAGCTTTGGGCAGTCACTTTTGTAGTTCCCTTGCTCATTACATTCATAGCAGATGATGTCTTTGTTGTTTAGCTTTCTGTATCCTGAAGAGCCTTTAGTTCTTCTGTGTCCAGAGGAGGATTCTGACCTTCTGTATCTGGATGAGGATTCATTCTAATTTTCTGATCTTCTGGGATTCCTGAACTTTCTTTGCCTCTGCTTCTACAGTTGGTTCACCCTTCTGGAGAGGAGAGACAGTTCATCTTCTTCTGATGAGGATCCATCAGAGGTTTCTTCTACAGCCTGCAAAACTTTTGAGTCAAATTTTCTGTTAGATTTTAAAGCTAATGGCTTACCTTGCTTTTGAGGTTCGTCTTCTTCTAGCTCTATCTAGTGACTTCTGAGGGAGCTGACAAGTTCCTCCAGAGAGATTTTGTTGATATCTTTGGCTAGCTTAAGAGCTGTGACCATTGGCCTCCATTGTTTTGGCAAGCTTCTGATGATCATCTTAACGTGATCAATAGTGGAATACCCTTTGTCAAGAACTTTTAGACCAGCAACAAGAATTTGAAATCTTGAATACATAGTTTCTATTGATTCACTATCTTCCATCTTGAATGCCTCATATTTCTGAATGAGCGCAAGGGGTTTGGTTTCTTTGACTTGAATGTTTCCTTCATGCGTCATTCTCAGAGAATCAAACATGTTCTTGGCAGTTTCTCTGTTTGATATTTTTTCATATTTTGAGTATGAGATGGCGCTGAGAAGAATTGTTTTGGCCTTGTGGTGGTTTCTGAATTCACGCTTTTGCTGATCATACATCATTTTCCTGTCTATCTTCTGACCACGTCCATCCACTGGATGCGTGTATCCATCAGTCACCATGTCCCACAGATCAACATCATAGGCCAGAAAAGAGACTCTCAATTTTGTCTTTCCAGTAGTCAAAGTTCTCTCCATCAAAGACTGGAGGTTTGCCACTGAATCTATCCATGTCTTCATTGTTGTCATTGCTGATGTTCTGGCTTGGTCCCGCCATAGTGTTTTTCTGACGCTGGATCTTGTACTGACACAGTTAAGTGCTTAAGCTCAGAACCAGGCGCTCTGATGCCAATTGAAGATGTGAAAAACACAAGAAGGGGGGGGGGGGGTTGAATTGAAAAACTTGGATCTAAAACAGCTTAATGACACAGTATTTTTATCCTGGTTCGTTTGATCTCAAACTACTCCAGTCCACCCGTCAAGGTGATTTCTCCTCTCTCCAACGAGGTCTTAATCCACTAATCTCAAAAGATTACAACAACCACTTTAACAACTGTTAAAGTCTTCTTGAGTACAACCACAATCCGGTTAATCTCAAGGAATTCTTTTACAATATAATTGAACAAGAATGTGTTGTTGTTTTCTAACAAAACAGTTTATCACAACTGTGATAATTTACACAGGTTAAGCTTAGAGTATAGAATGGATTTGCTTGAGCTTGAATATGCGTGGTTTGGAATTCTTAGCAAATTGTTGTGGGCGTACGTACGTGCTTCTTTTTGCAAGCAGACTTGTTTATATAGGCAAGGAAAATACGTTGTCCATAAAGCAAGTTTAATGTAATAACACACTTTCCTTTTGAAGAAGATCTTGTCTGAAGAAAGCCGTTGGCATTAATTCTGTCTTGAATGTTCAGTAATGCTTCAGAGTCTTCTTTCCTTAACTGCTGATGACGCTTCAGAATATTGATGACTTGGTTGATATGTCTTTGATTAGAATCAGAGTTTTTTGTAATTGAGCAGAGATTCTTGTCACCAATCTTTAGCATATAATCTGATTGCTTCAGCGTGTAATACTTTATAGCTTATCTTCTGATGCTGATCCCATCAGAACTTCTGCATACATAAAACATATTTTTAAGGTGCATATTTGTTCTTTGTATATATTCTTTGTATTTGTTATCATCAAAACTCTAATCAAGGGTTGTAGAATCAAACTATGTTCTAACAAAACTGTGCTAAGGAGTCTTGGCTTTGTGCATTGAAGGCAAGCAGAAAGGAAATCTTTGTCTTAGTGAGTCCAAGGCAGGCATGAAGGGGCTTTTGGCCTGATGAATCGAAACACACTTATAGGGGGTTCTTGCCTTGTGCATCAAAGGCAAATCGAAAGAAGCCTTTTTCCTTGTACGCTAAAGGCAAGCTGAAGAGGGAATATTTTCCTAGTCGAAGTAGGAATTAAGCATGCTCCAAAGAGACCAAATGCCCAAACGAAGCAGGAATCCTGCTTGTATGCAGGTAGCCATTGCATTTGTGAATCAAGCCAGCATGCAAAGCTAATGGTGCAATCGAAGGAGCACTAACAGGAGGCCCTTCACTTTTGGATCGAAGGAGGCTGTTTAAAAGGAAACACATGCCAAGTTGAAACTTGTATACAACAAACAAGCAAAAGACCAAGGCTTCAATCGAAGCTTGGAAGTTTGAGGCAAGCTTGGAGGAGGTTAGGCGCTCAATCGAAGCCTGTCAAAATGTCAATTGAAAGAGACCTTGTTCATGCCAATCGAATGACCTTGTTTATCTTCAAAAAAAATTATTTTCATTTAATCAAGTGTTTGTAATCACATATGTAAGAGAAAAATCTTGGGAAAATATGAGAGGGAAAATTTTGGGGTACAACAGTTTTGTTTGAGAGAAAGCAACTACGAGCGTTCTACCTACTCAAAAAGTCTTTATTCTTTTCCTCCTCCTTTAGATATTGCTATCTTACCATTGATTGGTAAGAAGCCCTATCATTGGATGTGAAGGGATAGGCGTGAGTCATCGTACAGTCATAGAAAGAAACATTGTAGGATACCTTAGAAATTTATTGTAAGGGTCTAAGATCGTTTACCGAATGCAACATTGAAGGGTCATTGAGGTACTATGATCTTGTATTCGAGAGTTTTTTGCTAAAGTATCCCACGTTCGAGGGAAATGACTATTTTTATCTAAGGCAACAAGTGTGGGTTAACCCTAGAGGTGCAAGTGTGCAAAAGTGTTTTGTTTTCATGCATTTATCTTGAATTAGGATTATCTACTTGTTGATTTTAAGTCTTACCATACTAACCCTAATTACTAGCAATAATATTGAAAGCGATAAATTGCGAAAATTTAAAGTCCTACGATATTACAATACTTTAGGGGATGGGGTGTACAAGTTTGTGAAATGAGGGGAGGAAAGAAAATAAAGCCCTAATTACTATTACAAACCATTGAATATGAATAATAGTGCGAAATAATAAAATGCGTAAATAATATAAAGTAGAGGAAAGAAAGAGAAAATTGTTTTTGTGGTTTTTGATGGAAAAGGTTTTATGGTTAAGCTAATTAATCTAATTAAAGAGAAGTTAATTAATTTTAAAAAAAAAACCTAAAGTCTAAGTTAATTTTAAAAAGAAAATTAAATAAACCTAATTCTAATTTAATTTTAATTATAAAAGAAATTAATTAGTTAAGAAAATATTTTTGGGGTTTTTGTTTATAAAAATAAATAAAGTAAAATAAAATAAAATTAGAAAATTTTCTAGTCTAATTATTTAATAAAAATATATCTTGTATTTTTTATTAAATAAAATAAATAAATAAATGGAAAGAAATGAAAATAAAAATAAGAATAAAAATCCTGGGCTTAGGTGTTAAAAGTATAAAGGAGTGTGAAAAACAATTTTTGTTAGGCCCAAGAAGGGTTTTTTGTTTAGTCAGGAAATAAAATTTAAAAAAGAAGGATGGGTGCACTGAAAAGTAAAATGAGGGGTGTTATGAAGCAAAAATCATTCAGGCCCAAAACAAAGGTCCAACGTCTGTTTGGATCCAGTGTGGCTGACTTTTGATGATGTATCATGGTCTGGCACATGTGGAGCACTAGTTTTGATCATGTAATAATCAAGTGGTGATGAGGAGAGGTCTACCATGCGTGCTTTGGACCTGTATGCACTGAATCTGAAATAAATAAATGTGAAACAAATAAAAGGGTACCACTGGGGCTCGAACCCAGGTCCCTATACACAAATGCCTTATACGTGTACGCTCTGCCATCGGGGTGACTATACATCCCATATTTAAAATATAAATCAATAAATATATTATAAACCTTGTCCTGAACATGTCACCTTCTTCTTCCTCGCACCAGGATATTCTTCACCATTTTGGAAATCTGTAACTTCCTCATTTCTCAACCAAAATGGAAAATGTAAATATAAACGTTACTTAAAATTTAACCACGGTTTCAAATATATAAATAACTTAAACTATGGATCAAAGATAAGCACGAATTTTTCTTGGTACCAAATTCTTACCTAATTTTTCAGAATGTTCAAACTCAAAATTCGCATCACTCAGGCAATATAAATGAAATCCAAGGGCATGGTTAGCTTCAGGGTTATGATGTCTACATCTTTTATTCACAAAGTAACCATTAACGATACTTATAGAGAGAGTTCAAAGTTTGAAAAACTTACCTCAAAACTGGAAATCGTGTTTAATGATTAAGAACTCCTTGAGATGTTGTGATGATCTTGATAACTTCACTGAACCTCCAGGAAGCTAATGCAATGCTTACTTTGGATTGAGAGTGACTTTATTATTCTGGAGAAGTCAATATTCAGAGCTCTGTTTTTGGTTATGGAAGATGAGAAAGATGATGTTATAGTTGGGAAATAGGGGGATGAGTTTTTTATGATGTATAGATGCTTTGTGATTGATTTAGAGAGGAAACACACGAGTGGATTGTGAGATGGAGGTTCAAGGTCATAAATGCCACAAAAAAGGAGTTTTGGTGCAAGTTCTAATTTGAGGGAGTTTGGGAGAGTTTCAGGACTTGTAAATTTGTGTCTTAGGTTGCAAATACATGCCTCTATTTATAGAGAAAGGTTTGAGGACTTGAAGTGATCAGAAAACAAAGATCACATGTTATGGTTTTTTGACTTGTTTTTGAAGCAATCTTGACAAACATTGTCCCAATGTGAAGTACAAGGCTTGTAGGGTGGTTGAAAAGTTCTAGACAAGTTGCTTCTGGATTTGAGATTGTGTATGTGCAGAAGGAACAAGTGCAAAGCTCAAGGAGAGTGGACTTTATATTAAATCCACTTTTCCAAAATGACAATGTTACCTTTGTGCCAAAAGTGGATTAATCACTTGGATAATGGCTCAAATGCTTGGAAAATGGCTTAATCAGTTGTGTAAGGATTTAATTATTGAGTGATTTTCAAGTTTGAAGCCTGCAAAGTGAGATTTATACATCATGGCTTGGGATTTGGTTATGTGTTCTTCATAAAGATGACTTGAAAATCAAGAATGGATGCCTAACTTCTTGCCTTCGATTCTCTTAGCTCAAGTATGATATCTTCAAGTTCTTGGACATTTTATAAATCTTGAAACATCCTATACAACCTTCATGTTTTCCACTTTTTAAAAATCCAATTGGAACTATGTGAAAAATGGCTAAAAAGTTGGGACAAAAATCTGCCTAAACTAGGTCAAAATTTCCCTAAGTATTTAAGAAAAAGTGCATGACTTCATGGACCTATAACTCAAAATATAATCATTTTTTGGATATGAGTCATATAATATAAATTTGTAGATCTCATAAAGATCTATAACTCTCATGTTGAAAGTTTCCTTTGAATCATCTTGCATCTTGGTGAAAAATTGGCATGAAGTAATGAAATTATCATGTATAAAACACTTAGAAAAAATTCTAAGTCTTGAAAAGTTTGACTTTTCAAATTGACTTTTGACTTTCTTGATTTGTTGATGATCAATCTTCATATTTTTGAATGTCTTGATGTTGTGATCTTTGAAACTCAAATTTGACCAAAAAGTCTAAGTTTGACTTTTGGTGTATTAGTTGACTTTTCATCAATTGACCCAAAATTCAACTATCAATCCATTGATTTTGCAAGATTATTTGAGCCATGAGATTAGGTTAACATGTTATGCTTGAATCCTTGAGATTGTTCTTTAAGCCATTGGATCATGTATTAGGTTAAAAGCCAGTGATCAGTCAATTACTGTCAAAACCCTAATTTTGACCATTTTGTCCTTTTGGTAAATTAAGTATTTTTCTTGAGGGATTGTGATCAATACTTGAACAAATGATAAATAGGACTTTAAAATGTTGATATTGGTAAAAAATATTTAAGTTTGACTGTAGGTTGACCACAGTTGACTTTTTACCAAATACAACTGATTTTCAGTCATCTGGTCAATTGACTGAGCAAAATTGTGATTCAAGACTTGAAACTTAACATGAGTATTCTTGAAGGTATATAATGATACAAGAAATTAATTTAAGGTATTATCAGTCCAGTTGTCCTTGTGAAAATCAACACCCTAATTTGAGGCATCATTGTTTAGGAGGTGGTTTAACCTAGTCAATACTTGTGCAAGCTTGAGCAAATGAAGATCTTGTGAGAAATGTCTTGAGGAAAGAGAGGGAAAATTTTGGGGTACAACATCCTCAAACAAAGCCAAACAACTCAAAGAACCAAAAGTAATCAACCAAAATATCATGAATAACATGTTTTCAAAATGGAAAACAAATGCAATGGTTCAAATGAAAAACGGGACACACGATGAAACATACTTACCACTAAACTACGATGATAACATAAACACGAAACAAATGATAAATAAAAAGAACATGCCAAACATTCTAAAACAACACTAGTTCACAAATGAATCACACCTAGCAAAAACAATCATCGGTAGATGAAAAACACAAAAATAAGGTATTTTCACTCATCTACAATCTTGCAAACAAAAGACTAAATTATGCGTTCATCCAAAAACTCCTATTGAAAATACAAAGGCAAGAATCTCAAGGGCTTTTCAAGGTTTTAATGTGGTTTGGTTAACAAACAAGGGATAAATCCTAAAGCTAATCGAAACAAAAACTTGCCTTAACCTAAGGGAGTGATCAACTCACAAAGTCTCAAGAAAAATAATTTCAATCAAACTTCTTCTTCATTCCAAATTTTAAACCAACACACATCACTTATTAGCATAATTATTCTATACTCTTTTTGTTTTTCTTTTTTTTATCAAAGCTTTTTCAGTTTTTTTTCTTTCTTTTTATTTTCTCTTTTTTTCTTTTCACATTTTTTTTCTTTTCTTTTTCTTTTTTTCTTTTTTCCTCATAGTAATACACACAAGCACATAAACATTTATGTACCCAACTTGAATTCAACCATCATCATAATGTGAATACTCCCTACTTTTTAAGGCATGGTAAAAATTCAAAATGTAACTCATAGTTAAAGGTTCAAGAAAAAAAAGAATCAATATCCATACAAAAATATGAACCAAACACTCATAGATAAGCATTTAGAAAAAATAACATGGATATCGACAAAAAAGGTCAAAAGGGGTTACTAATGATCACACACTCACAAGGTGAAATGATTATTTGGCCAAGGTAGTTGTGCTCAAAATGGAACAAAAAATGCCTTGATCATGTTCAAGCTTTCATACAATCAACACAAACAAAAGATTAAACATAATAAAATCCAGTTAAAACAAGAATTATGGTCTCCAACATATGTGAACAATAGAAAGCTACCTCAAAAAAAGGGTAGGAACTAAAGTGACTCACAAATGAATAAGTAAACAAAAGAATGGATGGCATAAAAATTGTAAAAAGTCTAAGTATCATGAATATGCTAAAGTATAGAAAGCGATAAACACATACCTCAAACGTGTACAAAACTTTAACAAAATCATTACCACGCATTCGCAAGTTAAAACACTCAAATTTGGAAAATCACCAAAAGAGACTTCAAGCTATTCACAACAAGCTCAAAGACAAACAAAAAAGAATTAGAAAACTAATACTAATTTTATTTACTACTACAAGGCCTTGGTGAAAGTGGGAAAAAGGACGGCCAAGTGAACACTAAAAAAAACTTCACTGGCGCAACATAGTAGAGTGTGCTAAGCCGCTTAAACCGCGCTTAGCGCGCTACACCAGTTGCAGAAAAACCAGAACAACAACAACAATAGTGCAGCCTCCATATTCGCCTATACAATCTCAGCTACACATGTACAATATTTACAACATACAAACACACTTCCACATGACAAGCTTAAAATTGTTGATTTTTTTTCAAATTTTCACTCTGCAAATCGATTGCACTATATTGCAAATCGATTTGCACAATGTATTTTTTCAAAAATTGCACAAAATGCACTATGTGAAATCGATTGCACTCTAAGAGAAATCGACTGCATCAGTGAAAAAATGATTTATTTTTATTTTTTTCCTTTGCAAATAGAGACAAAGACAAATATTTTTTGTATTTTGATTAGATGTTAGTCAACAACACATATACAAAATACACAACTAGGTTGCTTGGAGATTCCTCAAGAGCAAACTTAAAGATAGGAGATAGAAAAAGAGGAATAACCAACCCTAATATGATCTTGTTGCATTGTGAGGGTATGATATGATAGGGGACTCTTAGGGGTAAAAATTGGGGTACAACAGCTCCACTTATTTAAGTGTCTTTTATCCGGAGATACGAAGGTTAAAAATCTTCATGTCGACGCGATTGAAGATACTTAAATATAAAACAAGCCCTATTTTTGTCTCTAAGATGCCATGCAATGCTTATGATTATGAATGCAGATGGACAAATCTAAAGAGATGTGAGACACCACTGGGGATGTAGCAAAGGAAACAAAAATCGAAAAGAAACCCAACCAGGAAAATAAATCACTGGTGAATCAAAAGACCCGACTCTATTGATGTAAAACACAAATAAGAGATAAGGTAGCATCAACTCAGCTAAAGAGGAAATAGTACAAGATAAAAGTGATCGGCAGATAACCGTAAACTACCAACTCAATAGTCAAAGGTAGAAAATAAAAAAGATACTGAATCACAGATGACGGTAAAAGGTCAAAGGATGCACCAACTGTCACTGAATGTGAAACTACCAATGTTCACTGAAGGTGGAATGAGAAAAGAACAACACCGACGTTCACTGGAGGTGAGCTACCAACATTCACTGAAGGTAGAAAGATAAGAAGTATGATCACCAACGTTTACTGATGGTGAACTACCGATGTTCACTGAAGGTAGAAAAAAAGAAGTATAACAACACCGACGTTCAGTGACGGTGAACTACCAACGTTCACTGAAGGTAGTAAAAAGATAACACCCACGTTCACTGAAGGTGAACTACCAACATTCACTAAAGGTAGTAAAAGAATAACATTGATGTTCACTGATGATAAACTACCAACTGTCACTGAAGGTAGAGAGAAAATAACATAGCACCGACATTCACTGACAGTGAACTACCAACGTTCACTGAAGGTAGCAAAAAGATAACACCCACGTTCATTGAAGGTGAACTACCAACATTCACTGAAGGTAGTAAGAGAATAACATCGACGTTCACTGATGATGAACTACCAACTTTCACTGAAGGTAGAGAGAAAATAACATAGCACTAACGTTCACTAACGGTGAACTACCAATGTTCACTGAAGGTAGCAAAACATAACATGCACGTTCACTAAAGGTGAACTACCAACGTTCACTGAAGGTAGTAATAGAATAACATCGACGTTCACTGACGATGAACTATCAGCTTTCACTAAAGGTAAAGAGAAAAGAAATATAGCACCGACATTCACTGACGGTGAACTACCAACATTCATTGAAGGTAGCAAAAAGATAACACCCACTTTGATACGGTGGGAAAACGGACTTGAGGTTTTGCATTTGTGTTTGCACTTGTGCGGTTTAGCAAGAGTCGCCACCGACTTTTTATTTTATCCAAAGGAAAGGTCAAAAAGCACAGGAAAGACCTTTGAGATGTTTTCTTGGGTTCGGGGGGTAGATTATGAAAAGGGAAGGTGCAAGCACCATTTTCATCCATGGTTATCCATGGGCTCTTAGTTACTTGTTTAGATCACTTGCTTTTGCTTTTCAATTGTTTGAAATGGTGCTTTGTGTGTGGTTTTGAAAATGTTTTGAAAAGAGGCCATCGTTGTGGCAACCTTTATAATGATTCTTGTTTGAATGTATACAAAGGTGTATTGTCTTTTGAAAAGATGTTTCAATGCTTGAAAGTTTAAAATTTTGTTTTGGGAAATGTTTTGAAATTGTGTGGTGAGGTGTGTTTGAAAATAACAAGGATGTTTTTTGCAAGTTTTGATCAAGTAACTAAGAGTTGTCTACCTTATCTACTCAAGAGTCTTTCTTACACATTTTTAACCCTTTTGACAGTATTGTTTTACCATTGCATTTGGTAAACAACCTTGTATTAGGATGTTAAATGGGACAGGTGCGGGTCATCGTATTGACCATGATAGCAATAATGCTAAGTATCTTTAGCAATTTTTTGAGGGACTATATCATTTTTGTATAGGCAACCAGATAGCGTCATCGAGGGACTATGATCTTTTATTTTGTTTTTGTTTTGCCAAGATACTCAACATGCATACCATGGCCATTTTAAAGGCAACAAGTGGATGAAACCCTAGGGGTGCACGTGTGTATTGTGTTTTCATTTTCATACTTTTTTGTCTTATTTTAGGTCATCTAGCGATTGATTTCGAATCTTGCCATACATGCCTAGTTATTGCACAGTATATCGAAAGCAATAAATTGCGGGAATTAAAAGTCTAAGTTATTACAAAAGTATTCGAGAATGGGGGTACAATTATTACAAATGGGGATGAATCTCATAAGAATAGCAAAGTCCAAATATTACAACTAAATCGAATTGTCGCGATTCAATATAAAGCTATAACAAATTACGAAATAAAGAAAATCAATAAATTATGAAATGCATGTATTTATTAAAAAGAGATAAATAAAATCTATTCTAAAAGATTAAACATTATTATTATTCTTTCTTGTATTTTATTAATTTTAAAAGGGAAATTTTAAAGAAAGAAAACTTAATTAAACAAAATCTTTATTTTTTTTAGTGTTTTCTTATTAAATGTAAGAAAAATAATAAAAATAAAATGATTAAAACAAATTAAGAAAATCAAATTTATTTTACAAAAATGAAATTTTAACATCTTACTAGTATATTTTTAACAAAAGAAATAAAAAGATAAATTAAAAGAAGAAAAAAAGAAAAATAACTTCAATATTAATTTAATTTGATAAAAAAAAGGGTATTGAGTTTTATGAATTTATAAAAGAAAAGAAGTAAATTAAAACAAGTTAAAAAATTGGCTTAGGAAGATCAAAGATGCTAGGCCCAAAAATAGAAGAGGAATAAGGCAAGGATGGAGGGGGGTGCGAGCCAGCAAATTAAATGGGCTTAGGGTTTGTGGCCAGAATTGACCCAACGCTTAAGTTTGCAAGAAAAGCTTGATTAGGGTTTGTAGAAAATTAGGGTTTGTGTGTGTTCCTCACAGCGGCGCCGTACCCTTCGTTTCTTTTCTTCATCTCTTTCTCACTCGATCGTCCCTCCCCTTCTGATTCTTGAAGAACATGCTCTTTTTGGGCTCTTGATTTCAAACTGATTGGTACTTTTTTCAGGGAGAAATTTTGAAATTGATTTAACAAAAAAGGGGTTTTATAACGCATTTTCTGATTTTCCACAACCTCACGTTGTCGGAGCACCCTCATTCTCACATCCTCTCAATGATCAGTAATGTTGTTTTAAAACGGTATGGTTCGTTTTTTTTTATTTAATAGTTCGTTGTTTATGTTTTGCTCATGTTTCTTTGTTATTAACCTACTGTGATATGCTTGAGACGTAGGAATTGTTATGAGGGAGATAAAGTTATACCTGTGGGATTTTCTCTGTGATGAAAGGGAATGGTGAGGCTTGAGGGAGGTGCCGGTGCTCCTTGGTGGCCGGAGGAGTGAAGTGGAAGAAATGATGAAGAACGCGTGGGCTTTGGTAACTTCTCTTTGTCTATCATGTTTTCTGAATGAGGATGATGTTGTTAATGACTTTGATGATGATTTGGTATGATTTTGTTTGTTGGTAGTTGATGATGATTAAACTGATTTGAACTTGTTTGTTGTTGGTTAATGATGATGTTCTTCTGATTTTAACTTGTTTGTTGTTTTGGAAATTTTTGTTGACAGTTTGCCAGTTTTTGTGGCTTGTTTGGCAGTTTGAGTTGTGTTGATGCAGGCTGTAGGGTGTTTTTATGGTTTGTTTTATTTACAATATGGATGGCTCTTTGCTAACAGGTTTGGAGTTTTTTGTTGTTTAAGGTTTTGCAGCTTGAAATGTTGTTACAGTTGTGGCTATTTTGTTTGACAGTCAGTTACAGGTTTTGGAAACTGCAGTTGGTGTTGAAATATTATGCAGATTTTGGTTCTGCAATGTTTATGCAGGTTGTTGGACTGTTTGTTTGATAACAGGTTTTGTGGTTTTTACTGTGAAACTGTTATATGTTTTTTGAAAATGTTTTGTGGCTCCATTTTTGACCACAATGCTCTCTTATTTTCTTTCAGCTTGATAGTGTTATATCTAGTTGCTTTTTGTTTTGTAACTTGTGACAGATTAGCCAAACTGTACAATCCCAACAAAAAGGTGATATCTTTTCTCTCTCTCCTCTCTCCATGATAAAAAGCAACAATGCTTTTCTCTGCTTTTTCTGAAAAGTTTTCCCATTTTCTTGGAAAATGATGATAGGCTATGAAACAAGCCCTTTGCTTGTGATTTGGTTCACCATGCTTTGTACCTTTAGCCTGCTGTTTGTACTTTGTTTTGCTGCATTGTTTAGTTTGCTTGACAGTTTGGCCTTGTTGCATTCAGTTTGGCCTGTACTTTTTTTTGTTGCATTGTTAAGTTTTCTTGACAATTTGGCCTTGTTGCAATGTTACTGTCTTGCTGTAATGTTTAGTTTGCCATGCTGTTTGGGCAGCATGCTGCAGTTTGGCTGTTATGTTTTCATTTGGACCATTTGCCTTACATTCTTTAGCTTGCATTTTTCTTTTTTCTCTTTGTGAACCAAGAAGAGCAATCTTCTTGTGATTTGCAAAGAGAAAAAATAAAAACATGATGAAATGAAAATAGCTCCTCTGATTCCAAACGGCAAACTTTAATGATGAATATTTTCTTTCTTTTTTGTTTGAAAATTCTATTTAATTAACTGTATTAATACCTTTTTTCTTTGTCTTTCTTTCATGTGAGCGCAAGTTGGACAGTGACAAAGCAGAGGAAGCAGAAGATTCTTTGTGGCGAGCATGGGAGCAATGGAAGCTTAGGCTTAGATTTGTAACTTAGAGAGATTTTCCATTAGTTGTAATAATTTATTTTTTCAAGAACTATAAGTTGTAAAAACCTAAAGCATATGAATAATAAATTATTTTTTGTAACAACATTTGAAATGAATGAAGAAAGTTTTTATGAGATAATCTGATATCCAATAAAAATCCATTACTGTCAATAACTTGCAATTCTTTCTTTGCATCCTCACTAATCCTTTAAGATTCTTGATAAAAAATAACTGAAACTGCGTTCCAATAATTCCAATACAGATAACTTAAACCTTAAGTAATCCAAAAACTTTGTAATCTCGTAACCTTGCAACTGTATTCCAATCAAAATACACACTGTGCATTCCAATAAACAAGCAAACGTTTCATTCCATTAACAAAGCAAATGTCTTAACAGACGCACATTATCTGGTTAACCTGGATCAGACAAAACCTGAATATTCCAAATAACAGTCTCAGCTCCCACTTCTTGTCCCAGATAAACAGGCCTTGAGAACAACCAGTAACCTTTCAGTAAACTTGAATAAGTGTGAAAACATGTGACAGTTAATTGAATTTCTGAGAATTCAGTTTCTTCTGAGAAATGCGAGAAAAACCCTAATTCTTGATCTACTGCCAAAGAAAAATCTGTCTGATCAATTCCTGAGCCAATCTTGAAAATATGAGAAAACCCTAGGGTTGTGATTTCTTGTAAAAAATGGGAGGGCAAATTTTGCGGTACAACACCCACGTCACTGAAGGTGAACTACCAACGTTCACTAAAGGTAGTAAGAGAATAACATCGACGTTCACTGACAATGAACTACCAACTTTCACTGAAGGTACAGAGAAAAGAAATATAGCACCGACGTTCATTGACGGTGAACTACCAACGTTCACTGAAGGTAGCAAAAAGATAACACCCCTGTTCACTGAAGGTGAACTACCAACGTTCACTGAAGGTAGTAAGAGAATAACATCGATGTTCACTGACGATGAACTACCAACTTTCACTGAAGGTAGAGAGAAAAGATATATAGCACCTACGTTCACTGACGGTGAACTACCAACGTTCACTAAAGGTAGCAAAAAGATAACACCCACGTTCACTGAAGGTGAACTACCAACGTTCATTGAAGGTAGTAAGAGAATAACATCGACGTTCACTGACGATGAACTACCAACTTTCACTGAAGGTAGAGAGAAAAGAAATATAATCACCAACGTTCACTGATGGTGAACTACCAACGTTCACTGAAGGTAGCAAAAAGATAACAAGTTTCCCCAAAATTCCGGCATTTCACCTAGAACGGGTCTCAACTTCTTCTTTAACCAAGGAACTTCGCCCGGAAAGGATAATATATAAGCTGTCTCAAATAAAGAGACTACCACTTACAAAGATTTCACAATGAATTATCTATGTCATATTGAAAATACTTGCTATCCACTGGAGTAATTTGACAACGAACTACAAACTATCCACTCATAAAGAAGATAGCAAAGAAGTAACGTTGACTTTTACGGGGAAGTATAAGTTGCTCAAATAAAGAGACCTGCTATTTGCTGTTATGGGAAGGATTGTAAAAATGATTTCCTGGGGAAAATATCATGACTTCCTGGTGAATGAATCATGACTTCATGGGGAAAGAAATATGACTTCCTGGGGAATGAAGTACAACTTCCTGGGGAATGAAATACAACTTCCTGGGGAAATGCCAACATATTCCTACTGAGGAAGTAAAAGTCTTCTCGTGCAAAAATAAATGCACATTCTTAAACTAAGGCTCGAAGCTTGTAGAAATCCAAAGTAATAATATTGTTGGGAACCAAAGATTCAAACCAGAAATGAACTGGAATGAAACAGTCAACCAAAATACATCTTTTGAGAAATAAACTCAAGAAGGAAACCCAAATCATCCAGACAAAGAGCTGAACAGGAAAGCTAAAGCAAAAAACTTCCACGAGGGATAACTCAGTGGAGAAATTGAAAGAATATACACTTTCTGCTTAAGGTTGACACTCTATTGGAGAGAGGACAACACAACTCTGCAAAATAGGGTAATATGTCAACAACAAAAATTAATGAATGCAAATGAGAAATGATTTGCTAAATTCAACTATGTATGATGTATGTATGAACGTATGAGTGTTATTATGTATATGCTGACAAAACAGACATATAACAATGGGGATAAAAAGACAAAACCAACTCGGGTACATTCAATACTCGGCTAAATCACATCCAAGATGAAACTTCCATAAGAACATAAGCACCAACAGAGGAAACAGAATCCTATTTCACGGCTTAAATTCACTGGGAAGGAACATAGTTCAGAAGTAACCAAATCATAGGGACAAAACAATACAGATACAAGTATATAACATCCTTCTCCAGGCTTCACCGAGGAATAGCACACAGACTTCAATGGGGAAAACAAATGTTTCACAGTCTGTACTCCTATTGGGGATTACAATATTGACTTCAAATAAGGCAGATGGAAACCATATCCCCAAAACATCAACTGAGGATCTCGTGCTGACTTCATTGGGGAAATATCATACAGACTTCACTAGGGGAGATAGTGCCTCATTATCGAGATAACAACGGGAGACCTCGTGTTAACTTCAATGGGGAGGACAACACCACATCGTCGAGGGGAAATCGAGATGCGTTCTTCAATATTGAGCATGAGTTTTGCACCAACTTCTCTGGGGAGAAAGTATGAAACCTCATGGGGATAACAACTTAGAGAGTTAAGAAGTCAAACATTACAGCAAGAAATCAATCTTATGGGGATTTTAAATCAAACCCAACACTTGGCGGGTGAAAACCCAACAAGTTAATAAATGCCTCAACACTTCTTAAATAAAACATTGCTCTTACCTGACTATCAGGGAATCAAACAAAATGCAAGTATTGCCGAAAGGGAAATGCTTCGCAAATGAGTCCAACTCAGCATGCACGGGGAGAAAAGACTTTTATCAAATAAGTGAAGCCTTCATTGGGGAATCTTGGATTGAGTCTTCAAATCATGCAAACCTATTCCAACAAAAATGCCCTGGGATAGCCTTCCTAGGGAATCAAGAAGTCAACATTATAGAAAGAGGTCAAACTCATGGGGATTTTAAATCAAACTGAGCAATTGGCGGGTGAAAACCCAAAGGGTTGATAATTGTCTCAACACTTCTTAGAAAATATACTACCCTGGTCTAGTTGCCTGGGAAGTAAATACCAACAATAATGCCAATATTGCATAAAGAGTGGCATCTTGCAAATAATTCCATCTCAGCACACCAAGGGAACAAGACCTTTCGTCATATGAGGGAAGACTTCGCTGGGGAATCTTGGATAGAGGCTTCAGACCATGCAAACCCAAAATCAAAAAAATGAACCAAGACTTGACTGGGGATAATGGGATCACAAACCCATTACTGCACCTTACACCAATTGGTATCATCTCTAACTATCTGAGAAACACAAGAAGATCATACATATACCAGCAAAAGTGACCTAGGAGAGCCTTCCTGAAAAGTTGACAACTGTCTCAACACTTTTTAGAAAAGATATCACCCTTGTCTAGCTACTTAGGGAGCACATAACAACAATAATGTTGTAACTAGAGGGAGCAATGATCTATAAAAGATTCCATGTTAATTCTAAATACACAAATGGAGAAAGAACTAAATCAAATGAGCAAAGGCTTCATAGCTCTTTTTTAACCTCCGTTTGATCACCACCGGGCTAGGGAAAGAATCACACTCAACTAGAGAAGTCTGCAATAAGATTGGAAAAATGGGATCATAAACCCAACACCATAACACATCCTGTAGGCAACCCTTTAATTTATCAACAACTGTTAGAGGAATCCAGACACACATCTACAAAACAAATTACAAGAAATAATCCTGCTTGAGGAAGATTCTCGGCTTGGGGTAGACATAGCAACTATCTTGACGAAATCGAGATATGCCATTGGAAACCAATCTGGTGTCCCAAGCTTACCGTGCTGATCAAGGTAACTTTCATAACTTTCCCTTGGCTGCATGCTTTTAAGATAACCTTTCTGATCAAATGGCTTCTAGAGATTTGTCAAATCTCGATGTAAGTGTCCTAGATTGGCTGAATGTTGGTTGTATCCTCTTTGCTCCGCAACTCTTCTCGGCAACATGCCTTTTGCTGATATCAAATGTAAAATTTCATGATATCAAGAAGTTGTTTTACAAGCAGAAAAATGTTTATTCTAAGAATGAAAATTCTAATGCAACAATTATGTAAGTCTTGAAGATTTTATTTGAAAAGATGTCGTAAAACCTTGTGAACGAATCACTAGCCAGGATGCGACATGGATTTTTTTTATGAAAGATAACAAAATCAATATGATAGCAATCACAATAATTTAGCAAAATTAATGGGAGTCAGGAAACACTATCTCATTGGAGTATGCTTTCGAGATAAAACCTGTTTCAATTAGGACTTTTGAGGGTTGTAACGTGGCTTGGTTCACGGTTTTAAAAAAAAATATTTAAGGATAAAAAATATTTGGTGCCCACCCCCTTCGTGATGTTCTTCAGTCCTAAGTTCAGTTAACTTGACACGGACATTCATCTCTCAAAATAAATTTCGAGATGGTTGAGGAATCAAACAAGGTTTTCTTTGGTCATGCAAGTCACTCATTCCTGCTTCTTTTGGGTTTCTTGTCACACGACTCTGTTCTTTGCTGAGGATTTCACACAGTAATCCTTTATTGCATTTCAGGCTTTCCATTTCTTCCTTGCTTTCTGTACAAATTCCTTTTGACTTTGTCTCTGAAGTGCAGCGGGATGCCCTGACTTTTGCCTAAGCGGCTTGTTTTTTCAAGTTCCAACTTAGCGAGGCTTTTTGTCTCTTTCTTTTTCGTCATCATTTTTTTATTCATATCATCTTTTTTCTTTTTTCTTATTGAACACGTCGCGTGACTTCGATTCATTTGTGGCTTGTTGGAAGAATTGTGACTTCCCCATTTCTGGGTAGATGAAAGATAACCATTGTTGTATCGTCATCTGTTAATCTCCTTGTGTGCGAGAGATAGCCATTAAGATATCGTCAATTGATGCACCCTCCTAATAAGTGATGATTGACCATTATGGTTTCGACCTTCCTCAACCTTTCGAGGGATAACCATTATTGTATCCTTAGATGCGCACTCTTGATGAGATTTGAATTCTCAATCAGATTAACTGAATACTACCCTGCCCCGGGTTAAAAATGAGGGTTTTTTCTGAATAGAAAAAGAAACTCCTACTTCAAGGCTCAAAGAGGTTTAAAAAGGTTTAACTCCCTTATGTCTCCGGTGTTTGAGGATTTGAAACAATGCATGTACATCGTCAACAGGGTTTTATACAAAAGCATACAACCATAAAATTTGCATTTTAATATCATCATCCTCCTCCCAATATCTGCCTAGGCAAGAGAATGGGTAGTGTTGTACCCCAAAATTTTCCCTCCTATTTTTCCACAAGAAATCACAGCTTCGGGTTTTCCCTGACTTTTTCAGATTGGCATAAGAATCAGTCAAACAGACTTTTTTTATCAGTCTATCCAATTTAGGGTTTTTCATGTACTTTTGAAGCAGTTCAAGCAAATTATTAGGGTTTGGTTGAGTTTGGCTCAAAGTTTGATCAGACAGGCGTTTCTTTGGTGTTAAGACAAAAATTAGGGTTTTGTGCGCGCATCCTCAGAAATAATTAATTCTACAGTGCTTTTCAAATTACTCTGGGATATGAGCTGAGGCATTTGGATTGAGAACTTGCAGGGTTTGATTTAATCAGTAAAGAGATAGGCATATGGATTTTGTTGTGATTGACTGTGCATGGCTATGGTTAATTGGAGCGCCGGGTTTATTATTGATTCATGCTAAATTGCAAGACTGCACAGTGTTTGTTAATTATTTTCGTTATCTAAGTTAGAATGATTGGATCCACTTCCAGTTGTTTTAATTCGAGAAAGCTTAAATAATTAAATAGACAGTGGAATTAAAAGAGATTAATGGACAAAAGACTTTTATTTATTTTTTAATTATTTGTACAAGTATTATTTAAATACAGTAATCATTTACAAGTATTTATAATAATATTCATTACAGTGATTAAAAGTAAAATAAAAATGCGTCCTAATTTTTCTAAATCTTCATCCTCCAGTTGCTGCTCCCCATTGCTCAATTGATTTTCATCTGCAAGAAAAAGAAAAGAAAAGAAGTCAAAAGCAGATAAAATAAAAGAGCAGACACTGTTAAAACTCATCATTAAAAGTAACTGGCCGGAATCAGTTTGTTTGCCCTCTCTGCAAATCACAAGATTTCTCTTGGTTCACAAAGAGGGATAGAAGGTGCTTGCAAAAACATGAAATGCACAAAGTTACAATATTGCACAAATTCAAATTGTCAAACAAGCTGCATAGTTCATAAATTGTCAACCAAGGTTTTCAAACTGAATAGTAAACTGAACTACACATGCCTAACCAAAGTCCAAACTGGACAGCAAACTAACCAACTGTCCAAAGATATCAAAAGATATCAAACTGCCAAAAGGTTATCAAAAAGGCTGTCAAAGAAGTACACAAAGAAGCAGAAAATCTGGAAAAAGGAGATAAGAGATATGCAGAGGAAAACAACTAATGCAAGCAATATTCAAAATTACATCATTTCCCAAAAGCCAGTTACTTTTTCAGCATAGTACAGTTTTAAAGCAATATTTTATGCTTTTTATCTCTGTAGAGAGAGAGAGAATAGAAGAAGAGGGGCTTACAGCAGGCTTAGGCTTGAATACAAAGATATAAAACAAACATACCACAACACAGTACAGGAGGAGGCAAATATCACAAATAATCACAAGCTCTCAAACTGTAACAACAAAAACTGCCTCCAACACAAAACAAAAGCCAAAACCTGTTTCAACTCAAAAACTTCCAGCCAGACCTGCTTCAACCAACACAAACTGAAGCCAAAACTTGTTACAAAACAAACAGCAAACCACAAACTGAAGCCATAACCTGTTTCAAAAGTCTTGCAAACCTGCTTCAAACACCAGCTTACAAACAAGCTTACATACACACCTGTAAACACAGAGTGCCACAAGCTCTAAACCTGTAACCAAAAGCCTCAAACAGAAGCCAAGCCTCAAAGCCCTCAAGCCTAACCTGCCTGCAAACCTGTTCAAACCCTCAGGGTCATACATATTGAACTCATAAATCAAAACCAGCCTTTACAAACAAAGCCATACAAGCCTACAGCTTCAACCTGCATAAGCCTTTGTCCAAACAGCATTCAAACCAACCAAAGCCCTCAGAGCTAGGCTCATCATAGGGTCATAAACATCATCAAGGCAATACTCATAAACATCATCAAGGCAATACTCAAAATCAGCATATCAAGCATATCAGGGGGCCATCAAGCAAGCATACAGAAGCAAGCAAAAGAGAAGAGGAAAAGAAAGTTGCGCTAGGGTTTTCAGAGCTATCATCATAAAACAACACAAAAGCAAATACGAGTACCAGGGAAGGCCACATAGCAAAAGCCAGCGCATCATCTCCCCTCGCCTCCGGCCGCCCTAGGACGCCACCATCCTACACCGTCTCCAACAAAGGTAGTATTTCTTCTCCCTCCTTTCACACCTCATGTGAACAACAATACATAAAAATTAGAACAAATAATGACATGCAAGGATAGAAATCTAAAAACCCTAAAGCGTCTAAAATTTGTTACCTTTCTTTCCGTCATTAACTGAACGACTGTGAGGAGAGGAAGACAGAAGCGGCGCCTGGTAGCCTAAGGATGGAGGGGTATCAACGGCCTTGGTTTGAGAAAGTGAAGAGTGACGAAGCAAAAACGAAGTGAACGGCGCCTCTGTATTGCCTAACCCTAACCCAGAATGACACAAAATCAAGGAAACCCTAAACAAACTTGTGAAACGAGCACATGGGCCTTGCCCCATCCAGATAGCCTTAAGCCCATTTCAGATTTGGCATACCCTCTTGTTCTTAACTCTGTCTACATTTTTTATTGGGCCCAGCTAACCCCCCTTCAAGCCCATTTACCTTTTTTATACTAATGCTCTTTTATTTTCCTTTTATAACATAATTTGTTTTTTTGTAAATAAAATAATATGTTAAACTCTTTTTATATAATTTCTTCTTAAAATACTTTTTTATTAGTATAATTAAAAATACATAGTAATGTTTTATTTTAAGTTAAATAAAATCCTTTGTATATAAACATCAATACATATAAAATAGAATTTCTTAAAACATCTTTTTTTTTTCTTTTCTTCAATTAAAAACTTTTGTATATAAACAAAAATACAAAAAATAGCATTAACTTTCTTTAACTTAAAAAACATTTCTTTAATTAAAACCTTGTACATAAAAATACTAACTAAAATACATTTACATTAATACATAAAAAATAGAATTTCTTAAAACATTTTCTTTTCTTTTATTAAATCTTTTGTTTATACATAATTAACAAAAACACAAAAAGAAATAAATAAAATACTTAATTTTGCATCTTGCATCACTTGTAAATAAATCACATACACTTTTACAATACACATTTGCTTATCTTTTATTCTTATACATTGATACATTTTACATCGCGATTGATTCGATTTGGTTGTAAATATTATTTGAACACTACTCTCCTAATAAGTCTCATCCCCATTTGTAAACATTTGTACCCCCATCCCCGGATACTTATTTGTAATAGCTTAGACTTTAAATTCCCGTAATTTATCGCTTTCTATATACTGTATAGTAATTAGGGTTTGTATGCGAAGATTCAAAATCAATTGCTAGATAACCTAAATACAAGATAAATGCATGACAATCAATACACCTTTCACACTTGCACCCCTAGGGTAATCCCGCTTGTTGCCTTCCAAAATGGGCCATGCTTGCATGTTGAGTTTCTTTGGCAAAACAATTCAAAATGATCATAGTCCCTCGATGACGCTTTCGAAGTTGCCTAAACAAAATGATCATAGTCCCTTCAAGCAAAATTGCCAAAGACTCTTGGCACCATTGCATTCATGGTCCATACGATGACCCACGCCTGTCCCGTTAACATCCTAACACAAGATCGTCCACCAAATACGATGGTGGAACGATACTGTTAAAAGGGTTAAAACATGAGAAAAATCTTTGAGTAAATTTAGGGGTAGACGACTCTTAGTTACTTGATCAAACTTGCAAAACACACTTGCCTACTTTTCAAAACCCACTCCATAACACACTTTCAAAACAACTTTCAAAACATTTGAAACATCTTTTCGAAAAGATACACACCTTTGTAAAACATTCGAGTAAAGAATTGTTACAACGGTTGCCTAGACAAGGCGTCTTTTTCAAAACATTTTCAAAACTACACACACACACACCACCATTTCAAGCAATCGAAAATCAAAGGCAAGTGATCTAAAACAAGTAACTAAGAGCCCATGGATAACCATGGATGAAAAGGGTGCTAATACCTTCCCTTTTCATAATCTACCCCCCGAACCCACGAAACGTCTCAAAAGGTTTTTCCTGTGCTTTTTAACCTTTCCTTAGGATAAAATAAAAAGTCGGTGGCGACTCTTGCTAAACCGAACAAGTGCGAATACAAACGCAAAACCTCAAGTCAGTTCTCCCACCGTATCACAGAACTGGCGACTCTGCTGGGGATTGATTTAAAAGTGGGGTTACCTTAGGGTTTAGATCATCGTTACATTCTTGCTTTGATTGCCTTGATTGCTTTACTTTTTGAGTCCTTGTTTGGGTTTGTTGTAAATCCTACACCCGTATTTGGGGCACCTTTTTAGGTAAATAGCAATAAAACTGTGAGGGAACTGTGCGGGGTATACCGACATGGTTGAAGCAGTAAGTTATGTTAGTGCGACATATTTGTGAGTACTGGTAACCCTTGAGTTCAATCAAGGAGAGTACGGGGCCGCTGAGTGATGTCATGAAGCACTAACGAACTCTTAGAACCTTAATTGACCATCTTAGCCTTTTTAGGGGTAGTGAGATGACCGACTTTGGTGCAGTACGAAGTTGGTAGATACTCGATACTACACTCATTGAGGGTTATTTTCTTGGAATATTTTGGTCGCCAGTTAAGTGGCTAAACCAAAACAATGAACATAGAAAACAATCCAGTGATATTGAGCTCCTTAGAACCCGGTTTCTATTCTAGGACAGGTTGAGCCAACTAACTTCAAGAGGGTACTTACCTACAAACCCCATGCAAGCCTAAACCTAAGGACTTGTTTGCTTTGTGTGAATATGATTACCTGTATATACATTCACTTGCTTTTGCATACATGTACATAACATCATGACATCATACCATAGCATTTTTTACTAACCATTTCAAGGATCTCAAGGGTTCTTTTGATGCAGAGTCACGTTGAACCAGACATCTACCAAGGGGCAAGAGGTTTTCTCCTCTAAACAAATGCCATCAAAGATCAAGTGCAACAACTTGAATCGGGGGCTATGACCCACTTGACATGGTGAGCTTGATTCTCGTGGAAAGACATCCACTGGTGCAAAGTTCTCCAGTCAAAGATCGAAGTTCAACCTCTAACACTCTCTTGTGTTTACCCCAAGAGATCCTTGAAAACATGCATTCACATATCATGCATTGCATCATGACAGTTTTTCCTTTTCAGGTCTCCTTACTCTCCTACTGTTTATTTCAGTAAGAGATGGCTCTAGAGAGGACTGTCAAGGATATCCAGGATCAAAATGCTCAGCTTCAGGAGATGTTCTTGAACCTATCCCTGGGACAAGAAGAAGTGAAAGCTCTCCTCACAAGGGGCTTGGTCCAGGAGAATTCAAACAATGCCAGGAGTGATCAGTTGGAGGCACTGCAGTCTGAGCTGACTACAATGAAGATCCAGATGATGGGGCAACTGGTGGGCCAGATGGCTCTCATCCAGGACTTATCTCAAAGACAAGAGGAACTCAGAGTTCTCGTCAACCAACTGCTTCGGGAAAACCAAGTGGGGCAAACATCCGAGGTTGAAGAGCAAGTCACCATTCAACCCCCCTCCAGACAAGAAGACAAAGGGAAGGCTCCCCTACTTGCTTCAGGGTCACCAGCCCATCACCAACCTCGCCAGCGTCAACGGGGTAATCGGCGTAAGCAAAATACGTCGGGAAGACAGTTCACTGAGACCGACATACCGTCATCTCTAATACTGGAGCGCTTGTTGGAGGTCAATCTGACTTCTTTGAGGGATCCTATTCGGAAGCCCAATACCTCCGCTCCTAACTATCATCCCGACGCATTTTTTGTATACCACTCCTATAGCCCGGGACATGACACCGACGACTGTTGGGCCTTGAAGAACAAGATTCAAGATCTGATCGACATTGGAGTGCTGAGGTTCATGCCAGACGGCGAGATGAAAATCTTCCGTTAAGGAGTTCTCCACCTGGAGTGACAAAGCTCAAACTGAGAGGCTTTTGTTTCATTTGAATTTCCAAGTTGTAATCTCTTTGTTATTCAAACAATTTATCTATTAATGTCAAACTCTGTTTCATTAATGCATTGCATATGTTTGTCTTGAATTCATCCATTCGTTTTCACTACTCTTATGCTTTCTTTATGATATTTAACTCTTGATAAAAAGCTGCAAGCCTTTAGAGGGAGGATGACGAAACAATACCATAATCTCATACAGTATGCTTTTGAATAGACCTTGTTGATGATGTACAAGCATTTCTTTCAATTCCCAAACACTGGAGTTATAAGGAAGATAATCCCTAGTCAACCCCTTCGAGCCAAAGAAGTAGGAGTCTTCTGTTCTAAACAAATTGAAACCTTTGATATAAACCTGGGGCAGGGTAGTATCTCAGTTAATTCAAAAAAAAAAGATGCGCATTGAAGTCGCAAACTATTAGTTCGTAATACAACGAACGACATCAACAAAAAAGAATTCCTCTGGAATCAAAAGACAGTGATGGTTCCTTATCTCATAGGCAGTCATTACCTCTCAAAAGAGAAAAACCCACTAAGCTAAAACCTACAAAGGAAGCATAAGAAAGCTGGGGCATCCCGCTGACTATAATCTCGAAAACAGAAACAGTCAGGAAAAAGTTAGGGATAACAAATCAAAAGAGCGAGGTCATTACAAATCCTCAACAACATGAAAAGTGTTGCAAAAGAAAAGGAAAGGATGACTTCCCTCCAAATTCAACTGGTGAACCATCACCCAAAAGTCGTTCCAAACTCGAATAGAGTGCGACGCACAATTAACTGAGCTTAGGATTGAAGAACATCACGAAGAGCGGGTGAGTACAAATATACTTTGAGCCTTTATCCTTTGTTTCATAAACCGTGAACCAAGCCACGTTACAACCCTTCAAAAGTCCTAATTGAAGCATAGTTTAGTTCGAAAGCATACTTTTACAAAGGGTATCCTGACTCCTGTAAGGCCTTTGCTCTAAGTCTTGTGTTGATTTTGTCTTATAAAAAAAAGTTTTCTGCTAAAAAATGCATTTTTCAAAACTTCGAGACAAACATAAACTTTACATTACTTAAATATCATTGTTTGCATTTGGCTATTTGATTGACAGCGAAGAAATTCGTACAGCGAATGTTCGGAGGAACGAAAACTCTCTCAGTGAGTAAAACCACTTCAAGAAGGATGACAAATCTCCTATCAACAAAGGGGTATGACATGTCACCATCCAATTAACCTGGGGCAGTCCAGTCAAGGTTTCAACAGATCTTTTAAAGTTCAGTAAACCTGGGGCAGTCCAGTCAAGATTTCAAGAAATCTCTCAAAAGTTCAGTGAACTTGGGGCAAGTCTCCCTCACCATCACTTGGGGCATTCGAATGTCAAAAGTGTTCAATAATTCCTTCATCACCTATTGGAAGATACAGTTTCAGATACGCTCCATACATGGTAGCCATTATGTCACTCATTCACAATATCAGACCACCGCGAAGCCTGGATTATGACCAGATAGTGGTATCTCCTAAGCACAAGCTGTGAAGCCCGGATTCGACCAGATAACAGTTTAATCATCAACAAGTTATTGTGAAACCTGGATTACGACCAGATAGCAATACAAGTTTCTGTGAAGCCTGGATTACGACCAGATAACAGTTAACTCAAGAGTGAAGACTCTCATCCTTAAAACCTCAGAAGATTGGTATACTCCCAGTTTCTGACCGTTAACAGCATGAAGATTCTCATCATCTCAGAAGATTGGTATACTCCCAATTTCTGACACTCAAGAGTGAAGACTCTCATCCTTAAAACCTCAGAAGATTGGTATACTCCCAGTTTCTGACCGTTAACAGCATGAAGATTCTCATCACCTCAGAAGATTGGTATACTCCCAATTTCTGACTCCCAACAGAATGAAGATTCTCATTCTCAAAGTGGAGTATTTCTTAAGTTCCAGATCAACACCTGTAGCAAGCCAGGAAAATATCTATGGACGACTGATTGTGGATCAATACCTGTAACAAGCCAGGAAACCATCTACATGAAGAGATTGAAGATTAACACCTGTAACAAGCTAGGAAAACTATCTTTCTTCTCAGGTTAGAGATCAATACCTGAAACCAGCTAGGACAGTATCTCCTTGACCAACCTTTTCAAGATCCCAGATCAACACCTGCAGCAATCAAAAGATTCTTGCAATCCCCAACGGAGCTAAAACTTCCAACTATCAATCCCCAAGCAGAATGGAGACTCTCATTCTCAGTTCCTCACAGAATATTCGAATATTCTCCAGTGAAGATCCCCTCAAGACAGGAATCCCCAATAGATTGGCATACAACCCAAGCTCCTGATTCCCCAACAGTGGTCCCTGGATTTCTCATCTTCAACGATCAAGAGATTCTTTCCCTCCCCTGCAGCAGTCAAGGATTTACTTTCCCCAGCAGCAGTCAAGATTCTTTTGTCTCCAGCCATCCAGGATTCATCTATCCCCAGCAAGACAGCTCGTCAGCTTGCATGCGCATTCATTACATTCATATCATAAACATTGATATAACATACATTGCATCATGCATCATGACATTGCATACAACTAACTCTTTACCGTTTCAGGAAAGATCAGTTAATAGACAAAGATCATCATCTTCCGAGATTCTTTCTAGAAATAGTTCAGATATGACCCAGACATGGCGACATTCTGATACTTATTCCAGATCCACCCAAAGATAGTTCAGATGTGACCCAGGCGACATTCTGATATTTATTCCAAATTCATCCAGATGCAGTTTTACACGGACTCATCATCAGGAAACCCTACACCGGTTCCTTCTCAACTTCAAGACTTCTGAAAACAGTTCACGGGTTCTCCAGTAACGGATGTTAACCTATCGCTTGTTCAGATTCTTCTCAACTTTTGAAAACATTTTACGGACGCTTCCCAACAACGGATGCTGCTCTATTGCTTATTCAACTTCAAGACTTCTGAAAACAGTTCACGGGTTCTCCAGTAACGGATGTTAACCTATCGCTTGTTCAGATTCTTCTCAACTTTTGAAAACAGTTTACAGACGCTTCCCAACAACGGATGCTGCTTTATTGCTTATTCAACTTCAAGACTTCTGAAAACAGTTCACGGGTTCTCCAGTAATGGATGTTAACCTATCGCTTGTTCAGATTCTTCTCAACTTTTGAAAACAGTTTACAGACGCTTCCCAACAACGGATGCTGCTTTATTGCTTATTCAACTTCAAGACGTCTGAAAACAGTTCACGGGTTCTCCAGTAACGAATGTTAACCTATCGCTTGTTCAGATTCTTCAAACTCTGAAAACAGTTTACGGATTCTTCCCAACAACGGATGTTAATCTATCGCTTGTTCAGACTCAACTTTTGAAAACAGTTTACGGACGCTTCCCAACAACGGATGCTGCTCTATTGCTTATTCAACTCCAACTCCTGAAAACAGTTTACGGATTCTCCAAACATGGATGTCAATCTATCGCTTGTTCAGAACCCCAGTTCAGAGATGTTCCAAAACATGGATACCTTTCTGATACTCGTCCACTCACCAATGACATACAGTTCAACAATCACCTTCAGATGGCATCTATAAGCCCATCCTCCTCCAAACATTTCCAGATGGCATCTCTAAGCCCATCCTCCTACCAGCAATTTCCAGATGGCATCTTTAAGCCCATCCCCCGATAAGATTCTGTCACATTTCCAGATGGCATCTTTAAGCCCATCCCCCGACAAGATTCTGTCACATTTCCAGATGGCATCTTTAAGCCCATCCCCCAACAAGATTCTGTCACATCTCCAGATGGCATCTTTAAGCCCATCACCAAATGGCATCTGTAAGCCCATTCCCTCTACCATCACATCACCGAGTGCAAATTTTTTGGGCACTCTAGTGTCCAATCTCCTTTTACCCTCGAGTCGCGAAAGGCAAGCTTGCCAATCTAACTCTTCAGGTTCAAGAAGATTGAACAGGGGCAACTGTTGTACCCCAAAATTTGCCCTCCTATTTTTCCACAAGAAATCACAGCTTCGGGTTTTCCCTGACTTTTTCAGATTGGCGTAAGAATCAGTCAAACAGACTTTTTTTATCAGTCTATCCAATTTAGGGTTTTTCATGGACTTTTGAAGCAGTTCAAGCAAATTATTAGGGTTTGGTTGAGTTTGGCTCAAAGTTTGATCAGACAGGCGTTTCTTTGGTGTTATGACAAAAATTAGGGTTTTGTGCGCGCATCCTCAGAAATAATTAATTTTACAGTGCTTTTCAAATTACTTTGGGATATGAGCTGAGGCATTTGGATTGAGAACTTGCAGGGTTTGATTTAATCAGTAAAGAGATAGGCATATGGATTTTGTTGTGATTGACTGTGCATGGCTATGGTTAATTGGAGCGCCGGGTTTATTATTGATTCATGCTAAATTGCAAGACTGCACAGTGTTTGTTAATTATTTTCATTATCTAAGTTAGAATGATTGGATCCACTTCCAGTTGTTTTAATTCGAGAAAGCTTAAATAATTAAATAGATAGTGGAATTAAAAGAGATTAATGGACAAAAGACTTTTATTTATTTTTTAATTATTTGTACAAGTATTATTTAAATACAGTAATCATTTACAAGTATTTATAATAATATTCATTACAGTGATTAAAAGTAAAATAAAAATGCGTCCTAATTTTTCTAAATCTTCATCCTCCAGTTGCTGCTCCCCATTGCTCAATTGATTTTCATCTGCAAGAAAAAGAAAAGAAAAGAAGTCAAAAGCAGATAAAATAAAAGAGCAGACACTGTTAAAACTCATCATTAAAAGTAACTGGCCGGAATCAGTTTGTTTGCCCTCTCTGCAAATCACAAGATTTCTCTTGGTTCACAAAGAGGGATAGAAGGTGCTTGCAAAAATATGAAATGCACAAAGTTACAATATTGCACAAATTCAAATTGTCAAACAAGCTGCATAGTTCATAAATTGTCAACCAAGGTTTTCAAACTGAATAGTAAACTGAACTACACATGCCTAACCAAAGTCCAAACTGGACAGCAAACTAACCAACTGTCCAAAGATATCAAAAGATATCAAACTGCCAAAAGGTTATCAAAAAGGTTGTCAAAGAAGTACACAAAGAAGCAGAAAATCTGGAAAAAGGAGATAAGAGATATGCAGAGGAAAACAACTAATGCAAGCAATATTCAAAATTACATCATTTTCCAAAAGCCAGTTACTTTTTCAGCATAGTACAGTTTTAAAGCAATATTTTATGCTTTTTATCTCTGTAGAGAGAGAGAGAGAGAATAGAAGAAGAGGGGCTTACAGCAGGCTTAGGCTTGAAGACAAAGATATAAAACAAACATACCACAACACAGTACAGGAGGAGGCAAATATCACAAATAATCACAAGCTCTCAAATTGTAACAACAAAAACTTCCTCCAACACAAAACAAAAGCCAAAACCTGTTTCAACTCAAAAACTTCCAGCCAGACCTGCTTCAACCAACACAAACCGAAGCCAAAACCTGTTACAAAACAAACAGCAAACCACAAACTGAAGCCATAACCTGTTTCAAAAGTCTTGCAAACCTGCTTCAAACACCAACTTACAAACAAGCTTACATACAAACCTGTAAACACGGAGTGCCACAAGCTCTAAACCTGTAACCAAAAGCCTCAAACAGAAGCCAAGCCTCAAAGCCCTCAAGCCTAACCTGCCTGCAAACCTGTTAAAACCCTCAGGGCCATACATACTGAACTCATAAATCAAAACCAGCCTTTACAAACAAAGCCATACAAGCCTACAGCTTCAACCTGCATAAGCCTTTGTCCAAACAGCATTCAAACCAACCAAAGCCCTCAGAGCTAGGCTCATCATAGGGTCATAAACATCATCAAGGCAATACTCATAAACATCATCAAGGCAATACTCAAAATCAGCATATCAAGCATATCAGAGGGCCATCAAGCAAGCATACAGAAGCAAGCAAAAGAGAAGAGGAAAAGAAAGTTGCGCTAGGGTTTTCAGAGCTATCATCATAAAACAACACAAAAGCAAATACGAGTACCAGGGAAGGCCACATAGCAAAAGCCAGCGCATCATCTCCCCTCACCTCCGGTCGCCCTAGGACGCCACCGTCCTCCTCCGTCTCCAACAAAGGTAGTATTTCTTCTCCCTCCTTTCACACCTCATGTGAACAACAATACATAAAAATCAGAACAAATAATGACATGCAAGGATAGAAATCTAAAAACCCTAAAGCATCCAAAATTCGTTACCTTTCTTTCTGTCATTAACTGAACGACTGTGAGGAGAGGAAGACGGAAGCGGCGCCTGGTAGCATAAGGTTGGAGGGGGATCAACGGCCTTGGTTTGAGAAAGTGAAGAGTGACGAAGCAAAAATGAAGTGAACGGCGCCTCTGTATTGCCTAACCCTAACCCAGAATGACACAAAATCAAGGAAACCCTAAACAAACTTGTGAAACGAGCACATGGGCCTTGCCCCATCCAGATAGCCTTAAGCCCATTTCAGATTTGGCATACCCCCTTGTTCTTAACTCTGTCTACATTTTTTATTGGGCCCAGCTAACCCCCCTTCAAGCCCATTTACCTTTTTTATACTAATGCTCTTTTATTTTCTTTTTATAACATAATTTGTTTTTTTGTAAATAAAATAATATGTTAAACTCTTTTTATATAATTTCTTCTTAAAATACTTTTTTATTAGTATAATTAAAAATACATAGTAATGTTTTATTTTAAGTTAAATAAAATCCTTTGTATATAAACATCAATACATATAAAATAGAATTTCTTAAAACATCTTTTTTTTCTTTTCTTCAATTAAAAACTTTTGTATATAAACAAAAATACAAAAAATAGCATTAACTTTATTTAACTTAAAAAACATTTCTTTAATTAAAACCTTGTACATAAAAATATTAACTAAAATACATTTACATTAATACATAAAAAATAGAATTTCTTAAAACATTTTCTTTTCTTTTATTAAATCTTTTGTTTATACATAATTAACAAAAACACAAAAAGAAATAAATAAAATACTTAATTTTGCATCTTGCATCACTTGTAAATAAATCACACACTTTTACAATACACATTTGCTTATCTTTCAAAATAAATCGCTAGATAACCTAAATACAAGATAAATGCATGACAATCAATACACCTTTCACACTTGCACCCCTAGGGTAATCCCGCTTGTTGCCTTCCAAAATGGGCCATGCTTGCATGTTGAGTTTCTTTGGCAAAACAATTCAAAATGATCATAGTCCCTCGATGACGCTTTTGAAGTTGCCTAAACAAAATGATCATAGTCCCTTCAAGCAAAATTGCCAAAGACTCTTGGCACCATTGCATTCATGGTCCATACGATGACTCGCGCCTGTCCCGTTAACATCCTAACACAAGATCGTCCACCAAATACGATGGTGGAACGATACTGTTAAAAGGGTTAAAACATGAGAAAAATCTTTGAGTAAATTTAGGGGTAGACGACTCTTAGTTACTTGATCAAACTTGCAAAACACACTTGCCTACTTTTCAAAACCCACTCCACAACACACTTTCAAAACAACTTTCAAAACATTTGAAACATCTTTTCGAAAAGATACACACCTTTGTAAAACATTCGAGTAAAGAATTGTTACAACGGTTGCCTAGACAAGGCGTCTTTTTCAAAACATTTTCAAAACTACACACACACACCACCATTTCAAGCAATCGAAAATCAAAGGCAAGTGATCTAAAACAAGTAACTAAGACCCATGGATAACCATGGATGAAAAGGGTGATAATACCTTCCCTTTTCATAATCTACCCCCCGAACCCACGAAACGTCTCAAAAGGTTTTTCCTGTGCTTTTTAACCTTTCCTTAGGATAAAATAAAAAGTCGGTGGCGACTCTTGCTAAACCGAACAAGTGCGAATACAAACGCAAAACCTCAAGTCAGTTCTCCCACCGTATCACAGGTAGCAAGTTGGTATCATAAAGCAATTTAAATTTGAAAACAAATACAAGTGAAACGAATTAATTTCTTCAAGACAAACATACTCATTGTATTAAGATTAAAAATTCAAATGCAAACAAGTTCTTACATGAAACCAGTGCAATGATAAACAAGAAAAAATTCAAATGAGAAAGCAGTAAAAATGCTAATAAACTGAGAAGGCTAATCATCCTTAAACGAAGCCATAGAATTCTCATTTCGTCTTATATTATCAATGGATAAAGCTTGGAACTGGGTTCCAATAGTAGCTTCATTCGCCTCCACAATGCTGAAAGAGGACAAATGAGATATCAATAATGCTTGTTCTCCATTTATAATTACCATTTTTCCTTCACGCGCAAACTTCAACTTCTGGTGTAAAGTCAAAGTGAAAGCCCCTTCCTCATGTATCCACATTCGTCCCAACAAACAGTTGTAAGCGGGTATAATATCCATGACCTGGAAAGTAATCTGAAACAAATGTGGGCCTATATGAATAGGCAGGTCCACTTCAACAATAACAGATTTCCTTGATCCATCAAACATTTTCACAATAATGCCACTTGGGCGCATGGGCGTTCCTTGATATTTCAACTTCATAAGTGTGCTCCTTGGTATAACGTTCAATGCGGATCCATTATCAATGAGCACATTGGATAATGAATCATTCTTGCAGTTCATAGAGACGTGGAGGGCTAGATTGTGATTCCTTCCTTCATCGGGCAGTTCATCGTCGCAGAAACTCAGGTTATTACATGATTTAATATTCCCTATAACACTGCTGAATTGGTCTACTGGCATATCACTTTCCATGAAAGCTTGGTCCAATACCCTCATCATGGATTCTCTATGAGCAGTAGAGTTCATCAATAAAGCCAAGATAGATATTTTTGAAGGAGTCTGTAGTAGCTGATCTTCAATTCTATATTCGCTCATCTTGACTATCTTCAAAATATTATCCACCTCTTTCTCCAAAGTAGCACCACTGGATTCACCCGCAGCCTTCTTGGGTTCAACATCTTCAACAGTTTTCTTTCCATCATTATCATTTCCACGAAAAGTTGGTTCAAATACACGACCGTTGCGGGTCACTCTGCTAGTCTCAACAATATTTCCAACATTAGGCATTGGTTGGATGGGAACTTTCACACCATCCTCTAAAATTGTAGCATTATATTTGTAGGGTACAACCTTGTCTGACTTGTAGGGGACAGGACCCAGTAAGCTAATCACCAATGGAGTACTAGCTGGTTTGCCATGATATTCAACTTAAAAAGGGGTGGGTGCACAAAAACAAGGCACAATAACATTTACTCCATCTTTAACATATTCAGTCCTTACAGAGTCATCTCTGGAAAACATATCTTCATCTGAGGAGAAGAACTCATCCGCAGAGGTATACTCATCATCTGACTCTTCTTCAGCCAAACAATCCTCAATCTCATTAACCTCATGGTAATCATCCCTTTAGCCTGTAACCTTCATAGTTCCATTATCCAATAACAACTTAATACCTTTCCTTACAATTGAAAATCCTCGGGAGTCCTAGCAGCAAATTCGGCAAGATCCATATTGATGTTCTACCTGACCAACCATGTGGCAGAAAGTAGCATGCAATTGTACAAGATCCTCATTCATATGTTCCACTTCAAAGATTCTAAACTCTCCAGGACATCCATAAATCATGTTTACTTCCTATTCATACTCTGCCCTAGGCCTGATTATGTGGATGAGGCCCCCATCCATTATCTCCTGCAAATCAGCCTTTATCTTGTCACAACCTTGTATATCCGTACTGCAAATAGTATAACCAGCATGGTCATGTGTATAGTAGCTAAATTCACAGAGGTATACATGCATTTTTACCAAATCTCCTCTAACCAATTTAATATCGAAAATTCAGAAGTCGCCTGGACAACCAGCCACCATGTTCACAGCATTTGCTCCTCCATGCTTTGGAAAAGGATTATCTTTCACATTAGGGCCAACATCTTTGAAGGATAAGATACCAGACCTCACGAACTTTTGTACTTCAGTTTTCAAAGGATAGAAGTTCTCAACATTGTGCCCTGGTGCTCCCTGATGAAAAGCGCATGTTTGGTCTGCCTTGTAATACCAAGGCAACGGTGATGGTATAGCGGGAGGTGGTATGGTCTGAACCAACTTCTTTTGAATTAACGCCAGGAGTAATTCTGTATAGCTCATAGGGATAGGGTCATAACTCTCCCTTCTCTGATTATACCCTTGATTCCCCTGATGGGATGGTCTCTGATAAGCAACGGTGGTTGGAGCCACACCAACAACTAGAGTTACTGAGGTGACATGTTAATGACGTTGATAATTTCTTCTAGGGGGATTAACTCTTCTCTCTTGCATTACAGCATTTGTATCTCCTTCCTTATTTTTGGGAAACCTAGAGGATGGCTTCTTCGTACCTCTGGAACTTTCGCTTTTCGTTAGACGACCCTCTTTTATAGCCTCTTCCAAACAGATACCCATGCCCACCATTTCAGTAAAGTCACTTGGCACACTCGCTACCATCCTTTCATAGTAGAAAGCACCCAGAGTCTTCAGAAAAATCTTAGTCATCTCCTTCTCTTCCATGGGAGGAATCACTTGGGTGGCTACCTCACGCCATCTCTATGCATATTCTTTGAATGATTCCTTGTTCTTCTGGACTATGGCCCTGAGCTGATCACGTTTAGGCGCCATGTCTATGTTGTATTTGTATTGTCGGATAAATGCTTATCCCAAGTCGTTGAAAGTATGGATATTGACGCTGTCCAAACTCATGTACCACTTCAACGCAGCACCAGTCAAACTATCCTGAAAAAAGTGAATCAACAGACGTTGATCATCAGTGTGGGTAGCCATTCTTTTTATATACATCACAAGATGATCACGAGGACAAGTGTTGCCCCTGTACTTCTTGAATTCCGGGACTTTAAACTTCACAGGTATCTTGACATTCAGGGCCAAGCATAAATCATTCACATTCTTCCCGAACAATTCCTTTCCCTTGAGGGCCTTCATCTCCCTCTGCATCTTGTCAAACTGATCTTGAAAATCATCCATTCTATCATAGAGACCCAAGCCTTCACTTGGCGGAGGAAAGGGACGATACATATCATCATTAGCAAATAGGACCATATTCGCCGAAGGAGGTGCAACAGGATTAACATGCACCACAGGAGGTGCAGGGGTAACAGTAGTCTGAACAACTGGAGTAACTTGAGGACCAAGATTGAAACCTTCAGGCATAAAGTTCTCTGGAATTCCCCATGGATAACCTTGAGGAATGCGATTCTGAACAACAGCTGGAGTAACAGACACAGGAATAGTTGGAGCTTCAGTAGTAACCTTTGTCTGTTGAGATTAAGCAATCAGTGGCTGATTTTGAGCAGCCACCAGAGATTCCATCAGAGCAGTGAGATTGGCCATGTCGGCCTTCAGAGCAGAAACTTCCTTGCGCAGCTCGCAATTCTCTTATTCTAAGTTGTCCATCTTCCTTCAGAAATTAGCTCGAGTATTATACTGGTGAGACATCTTGCTGAACGAAGTAAAGATGCTTGGTAAGACACCTGGATATGCATAAAAAATGAAAGAAATATGTGCAATATGATGCATGATATGCAATGCACATGATTTATTTTATTATTAATATTTCAAGGGACTTAAAGATTTATAGACACATTGCAAATATCAAAGTAATAACACATTTGAAATACTGAATTTTTTTATTATAATAACTTCAAAATGGATTACAAGTTTCAATAATCCCAAGTACAAGATGAAAATAAAGTCTAAAACCCTAATAAGTAAAGCTTATAGAGATCACTCTATACGCTGACGCTTCCCTGTAAGCCTTGAAATCCGAGCCTTCAACCTCTGGTTTTCTTCCGCATATCTGGTGGCAACCTCCTTCCAATCACCTAAATCAGGAAGTGAGAAACTAGCATCTAACTGAGGCTTAGAGGAAAATATATCCCCTTGCCTCTCCATTGTCTCTATAGCCTGAATCTCAAGAATCTCAATCAAGTCGTCTTTCTCCTCAAGTCGTCTTTCTCCTCAAGTCGTCTTTCTCCTCAAGTCTGCTCTATAGGAAGTCTCTAAAGTTTGGCACTTATTCTTCCAAGCTTCAGTTTCCTGTTGCATCCTGACTAAAGCAAGTTGTAGCTCTCCCACATCATCCAATAGGGGAGGAGTGGTCTTCATAAACAAATCAGACATAGGTGCTTCTCGAGAATACGACATCTTCAACTGAATAGCTCTCGCTTGTACCCATTGAAGATGAGGCTCCAAAGAAACAGCCCCTCTAGGTCCCAAGTATTTCCTACTCTTCCTATGAATGTGACGCCAGGCCTTCGCAATCTGCTCCCTAGCTTCCTTATGGTCTTCTCCCTCCTTCAAGAAGAAACTACTCAAATGAATACTATTTGGTTTATCCCTCATCGGATAACCAAGTTGTCGTCGTGCAAGAACAGGGTTGTAGTTAATTCCTCCCTTTGTACCAAGAAGAGGTACATTGGGGAAATTACCACAACTGTCGAAAATATCTACATAATGGTAAGTCCGATGATACCAAACAATATCTGAGTGAGTAAGTGCCATGATCTTAGGAGCCCAACAGGCTTCCTTCCTGACATCCCAGAAAGCATCAGACTGAGGCACATGAGAAGTAAACAACTGGTACAATAGAGGCGTGCAACAGATAATCGTCCCCCCATGATAAGAATTCTGAAGATGAATAAAGTAATAAGCATCACCCAATAATGTAGGAACTGGGTTTCCAATCATGAAGATCCTGATAGCATTAATGTCAACAAACTTGTCCGCATTAGGAAATAAAAACAACCCGTAAGCAAGTAGAGCAAAGATGGCCTCAAAAGCGATTGTACTCTTCATCCTGGCAAAGTAACGAGCTTTATTCAATAAGAACTGAGCTGGTAATCCTCTAATCCCTCCTTTAGTAGTCATATGGGCTTCAACCTCAGACTTCCCTAGATGGATCAAAGCAGCGATCTCGTGTGGTTTTGGATCACCCTCCAAACCAGTAAAAGGAACACGGTTGGTAATAGGTAAATCTAACAGATAAGAATACTCCTCTAGTGTAGGCATCAACTGATAATCATGGAAAGTAAAGCATCGATAAATCAGATCATAGAACTGGGCCAAGGTCGAGAGAATACCCTCCTTCATCCTAAGCTTCATGAGAGAAATGATGGATCCATACTTCCTCCAAAAATCTGCAGAACACTCAATCTCGGGAATTAGACTGATCAACTCATCTATCTTGGGATCTTTGAAACTGTATTTTCCGGTCTTTCTTTTTCAAGAATCCATAGTAAAAAAAGTACCTAAGATATTCACAAATGGTTAACTTTCAAGTCCCTTGAAATAAAATTTCTTTAAAAGATGCTTATGAGTGCACGGATGTATGATGCAACAATCACACACAAGATCACAAACATAGGATTCATAGGTTCAACGTCACGAGCATGAGGTCGAAGATATTACCGATAAGGTATGGTCTAAAAGTTATCACCTATCGGACAAGGTTCTAGAGGTTCCCAGAGTCTACATCCTTCCTTCGAATATTACCAACTCCCTGATTAACTCGGTAATTAGTAATATTCTCAAGAAAAACTCGTCCGAGCGTAGTATCGCGTGACAACAATTTCCAAATTACTCCATTATAGCTTTCGCACTACACCTAAAAGGCCGAGATGGGTTAGGTAATCTATCTTCCTCAGCTTCAACAGGCTCCCAGGTCGAAAGTAGCACGTCTTCCTGATTACTCGGTAAACGACACTACAGTCAAAGGGGCCTCCACTGAGTGGGGGATTTCATGCCTCATTTTTTGGGATTACTCCCTCAAAGTTAACATGACTATATCCCCCGTCCTATCTTAAAGTTTTCTCAAGTCCGGGTATAGGACTTATAAGTAATCACCAAGCACACTGAAAACCAGGAAAGTCCAGGAAAACATATATACATCAAATAATTTAACAAATAAACAACAATAGCACATATACAGATATAGACAAAGATAGGTTTAACCCACTTAGGGATGGACCAGCAAGAGGTCAATTTTTCCCCAGTGAAGTCGCCATTTTTTTCTGTAGCGGTAGAAATGTTTAAGACTAAGCCATTGGATTGACTAGACTTACACAGATCAAAATAAAAATCTCCACCGTGCTTTATTATTTCCAAAGGAATGGGAAAAGAGTGAATAACCCAAAAGAGGGGGAAAGATTCTAGGTAAGGGGGTTGGTTATGCAAAGGGAAGGTATTAGCACCCTAAACATCTACGGTACTCCGCAGGAACCTCTTTGAAAAATCTGTATATTTTGGCTATAAAATGTTGTGTAAAAATAGATGGTGGAGGTGAGAAAAGAAATATTTTTTTTATGATTTTTGCACCCGCCGCGGTTGAGAACCTTTAGCGCCTACATACCACTTTTTGTGCAATAGGGATCAGGGTACACGTAGTTCACCTTTTAAAAATTAAAAAAAAAAAACAAGTGTGTTGGTTAATTTTATGAGATAAGACATCATCGTCACTGTCCGTATGGAAAACATACTTACTACCCACAATCATTAGAAAAGAGAATTTGCATCATCTCAAAGTGGAGGATATGGCTTGGATTTTAAAATCAACAATGCCTCACTCAACACCCAAGTGGAAAATGTCTCTCTTTATTACATATTATAGAAGTATAGTTGTTTGCATCACTACAAGGATTGACAAAAGTCTAATCTTTTGAGAAAGGTTTTAAAATAAAAATCCAAAGTGGAAAAATGGTTTGAAATGAGATTGATTTACTTTTAGTCTTCTCAAAAAAAAGAGGATGTCAAGGTATTATTAAGTTGATTGAAGTTTATTTATGAAAATATTTTGAAAATGCATGGACATAAGTCCAAGTTTATTATGAAAGTGGTTCAAGTTTAGAAACAAGAAGAGTTTTCAAAAGGAGGGAGGAGATTTTTGAAATTAAAGAAGATGAAAGGAGAAGAATAGACTATCCTAAAGCATAAGGTAAAATATAAGGAGAAGAACCATCTAACCAACAAGAATCCAACACTTGACATTATGAGTCAAAATAGAATTCCCATTCTTTGGATTGAAACCAAGAAAGCAAAGATACTAGACCTCTTGAGAAGACCAAACTTCAAGTGTATTAAGTCTTCACAAAAATTGGGCAGAGTAACGGTTGTATACGGGTGAATTCCAAATTACAAACAAATTATGTAATCACAATAACTTGCACACAAAACAAACAAACAACCCAATGTCTTGAGGTAAACCTCAATAACTCCAGACAAAATATCAATTAAGGTCACAAGGTCTCCAACATAGGCCAAGGTTTCTATTCCTAAGTCCAAGAAGTCCAATACTCCATAATGCCAAGGATAGTAACCAAATAGTCCAAGTATCATTAAAGTTTTTTATGGTTTATGTTGATTATTAAGTATCTTAAAAAGAAAAGAAGAAGCTCAAGTGAGTAAAATAAAAAAATGACATAAAAGTAAATGTTCAAGTGAGCAAAATAAAAATGGCATAAGAATAAATGCTCAAGTGAGAAAAATAAAAATGTCACAAAAGTAAATGCTCAAGTGAGCAAAAATAAAAATGGCATTAAATGTAACTGCTAAAGTAAATGGTACATAAAGTAAAGAGCATAAAATAAAAGCATAAAATAAAGTCAAATGTTAGAAATTAGTGGTTAGTTGGATGACCATCTTGAAACTTGCATCTGGAACTCATTACAAGATTGGTAGAACCAAAGCCTCCACACAACAAGTTGCATTTGCTTTTTGTCAAGTATATCATCCATTTTGGAATCCTCAAAAGTAACATTTAATGATCAATGATGTTTAAGTGATCCGCGTTGACCAAAAGTGATGTAGATCCATTAGAGGATTGGTAGAACCAAAGCCTCCACACAATGAATCTCAAGGTTACTGGATCGAAGAGAACAAATTGACATACTTGGGCTTGTAAACATAGGTTTGGAACACAAATAATCATTTATTCGAACCGGGACAAAATTTAGCACTATGTTAAGCAATCGTAAGTGGACTTATGTAGAAATCACGCCTATTTTGAGGCCGGTCAGTAGAAATTTATGTACTTCATGTTTGGATAAATTATGTAGAGATCATCATCTCTTAACATGTAGCACAATTAAAAAATAAAGGGATAAGATGAAGAGGGAGGGGCATGATAAGCTAATTTGGATCACCACCTCAAAATTCTTTCATCTTTAAATTCAACCACTCATCTTGGTGGATTAAAATACTAAACATATCATTAATCCAAGGCACCAAAAATGAATTAAATAATTCACTCTTAGATAGATTTGAATTAATGAACATTTATCCAACTTTATCTACGTCCAAAGTCCATTGAATTTAAAGAGAAATTGGACATTTGAAATTGCAATCCAAACCAACAATCAAAAGGAGTGAGTAGAAAAATATTTATGGATCAAAACAGTCCCAAAAAAGGCAAAAAATGCATTCTGTTTGTGTAAATCGATTGCACTATAGTGCAAATCGATTTGCACAGTACAGTTTTCAAAAATCTGCATGAAATTCACTTAGTGCAATCGATTGCACTGGTACAACAATCGATTGCACGCTGTTACAGACAGCAAAACAATATTTTAAAAGGGCAAATTCTTGTTCAAAATTTCCATCAAACACCTTATGATCATGGATTTAATTGAGCACGAAAATTTCATCAAATTATGAGAAAATAGCACCATTGGAATCACAAAATAATGCTCAATGAATCAAAACCAAAGATCAACAAGAGATCACATTGTGAAAGATGAATTATCCAACTTACAAAAGGTAGATCTAGAGAATTATCAAAACAACTTCAAGAATTTGCTTCATTTCAACCACAAGAATCAGTTGCCTAAGCTTGGATGTAGAGAGTTGATGAAGAAAAAGTGTTTGGATGAAGGTTTAGCTCAAAGATTAGTAAGCTTCAATGCAAATCTTACTAACTTTTCTTGAAAATGGAGCTTTGAGTTGATTTGGTAGATGGAGAAAATTGAGAGATTTTTTAGCAAAGTGATTTTGGCTATCAAAAGCTTGAAATTTGAATGAAATGAGGGCTCTATTTATAGAGTTTAGGATTGGGATTAGTGGTAATTTGGTAATTGATTCTTGGAGCCAAATTTTGAATTAATGATAATTCTTTAAAAAATTAGAGCCAAAATTTGAATTAATGAATATTTTTAAAAATGCAAGATTGGCACCAAAATTTGAATTAATGATATATCTTTCAAAAAAATGAAGAAAAATTGGAGCCAAAATTTGACAAGATTAAAATTGCTGATTTTTTCAAATTTTCACTCTATGCAAATCGATTGCACTATATTGCATATCAATTTGCACAATGTATTTTTTCAAAAATTGCGCAAAATGCACTATGCGCAATCGGTTGCACTCTAAGAGAAATCGATTGCATCAGTGAGAAAATGAATTTTTTTTATTTTTTTTCCTTTGAAAATAAAGATTTTAGGAAAATAATACCGGAAAGCCTTATTTTTTATATGCTTTGACTTGGTACCTACAAAACACAAATATACGAAGACAAAGACATATGTTTTTTGTATTTTGATTAGAAGTTAGTCAATAACACATATACAAAATACACAACTAAGGTGCTTGGAGATTCCACAAGAGCAAACTTAAAGATAGGAGATAGAAAAAAAGGAATAACCAACCCTAATATGATCTTGTTGCATTGTGGTGGTATGATATGATAGGGGACTCTTAGGGGAAAAAATTAGGGTACAACAACAAGGACAAATGTTTCTTCTATGATTGCCTTCAATGCATAAGGCAAAGACTTCCTATGCGCTTGCTCTCAAGGCCAAGACCCCTCAACACAGCTTCTGCACTATGACACACAATATGACCCCTTTGAAAGAGCACTCTAAAAGCCCATTCAAATAACACATATTGCTTGCCATTCGAAAGAGACACATAATCACTTCATGCAAGTTTATCTTATGATGAGTCTTGGTCCTACATGTGGCTAGGCCCAGGCTTCTTGTGCAATGGCATTCGAAGGAAGTGACGAAGGAGGTTTCAATTGACAAAATGAAGTTCTCACTTGGGGGTATTTGAATCAAACAGCTAAGGCAAATATATGGGTCCAATCTAAAGCCATTTGAAGGACACGAAAATGATCCATTCAAAGAAGAAATTTAAAGGCCCATTTGAAAGACACTTAATGTTGTCTGAAATAAAGGGGTTTGGTCAAAGATTAGATCTAGTTGGCCAAAATGAAAGAGAAATATGCAAATATGCTGGATGGACCAAAATCCCACATATTGCCATACTCAAGCTCCTTGCACAAGCATTCATACTAAAGGAAGCTTCGATTAGCCTGGAAAGAATTTTCGTTGGCGCTAACTGAGTAGGGTCTCAATCGAGGAAGCCCCAATGATGAGACTTGAGTCATTCAAAGGAGACAATTCTGGCCCAATCGAAGAGCAAGGATAAGGGGTACTTCTAAGGCATGATTAACAAGTGTCCTTCAATTGGCATATCGGAACAAGATCAAGTAATCAATGCAGAAGTTGACTGATCGAAGAATCTCTAATATAGAGGTTTCTGAACACTTCGAATCAAGACTCTAGGCCATTCGAAGGAGGAAATCAGAGACATTTGAAGGAGGGCATTCGAAAGAGCCAAATGTGTCCAGGTTCATAGCAAATTCAAAAAGGGACAAGAAACCATGTCTTTGGCAAAGTTTCAAAGTGACATTCATGGCCTTTAAAACACCGACTTACTGGTTGTTTATTCCTTTATCCTCTTGTCCCCTTCATCCCCTCTATATAAGGAGCACACTAGCAAGTTTAGGAAAGAGGACGAAAAAAGGAGGTGACCACATACACACGCACACGCTGCCTCATAAGCCATATTAAAACTATCAAAATCCTCATAAGTATTCCCAATCGAAGGAGTCTTCAACAACACTCTATTCACTCCCAAAAGTCTGCAGGAAGTATTCCCAATCACCAGCCCCTAAGCAAGCATCTCTACATCCAGAAGTGCCAAATCGATGCTTCCAACCGTTGGTAAGAGCTGATCCAGCCTGAACAGACCAACGCACACAGGATCAAAGGACCTGGGTTCGATACCCAGGTCCTGCATCTTTGTTTTGCTAACACATCTTTGCAGGTTCAATGCCCTAACAAGTGATCCGTCAGGCCCCTTTCAACAATGCCCTCTAGATCAAAAGTAACGTTCTTTCACTAGATCGAAGAATAGCCATCTTCCTTTGAATCGAAAGATAGCTTCCTCTAAATCAAAAGCCCATCAGTCTTCTCTAAATCGAAATGCCACATTTTCCCTTTGAATCAAAGGAGGGTTTTTTTTTTTTAATTTTTCTTTATTTCATTTATTTATTGATTTTTAAATTGACAAATAATCGGGAAAATTACAAAAAAAATATTAAGTTAGTATTTTATTAATTAAACTAATTTTGTAAATAAATTAAATAAATATTATAACTATTTTCTTTAATTTAAAATAAATTAGAATTTAACATCTATTTTAGCTTTAATTATTTTCTTTTCATAATAAAAACAACAGAAAACTTAGATTTTATTTTTTTTAGTTAATTTTGTTTTCTAATTAAATTTTAGGTATTAATTTCACTTAGTTATTTTATTAAAAATAATTTAAAATAAGAAAAAAAAGATTTTCTTATTTCATTTAGATTTGTTTTAGGCTTCAGACGTCTTTACCTTTCGCGCGTTATTTATTCTCGCATTTTTACATTATTGTACCTGTATACTAGATGTAATAGACTAATTAGGATTTCTACCGTTTTCTTTATTTTTCTCCCCCCAAGTTCTGTATATTGTAAATATCCCCCTCCCCGAAGACATGTAATAGCGTAGAGTTATATTTTTGTATTTTACATTTTTTTGTACATATTAACTGTTAGTAATCAGGCTTGTATGGAAAGACTAATAACAAAAGGTTAGTAAACCTAACACAAAAGATAAAAAATAACTGAACATAACACACATTACACATATACACCTCTAGGCTACCCCACTTTGGTTGCCTTCGGAAAAACGGTCACAATTTTCGAAATGTGAGAAGTTTTAGTGGTTGTTCTCTGGTTTGAAAAGATCACAAGTCCCTCGATGACCCTCTCGGCGTTGCCTCGATTAAAAGTGATCTTAGAACTTTAGGACAATTACTAAATTTTTTTGCCAAGTTGCCTTTGTGATTGTATTGTCCTTTCGATTATCCCTCAAACATCCAACGATAGGGCTACCTACTCACTAATAGTAGGATATCATTGTCTAAAAGATAAGGAGGAAAAGAACTAACTTTTTCGAGTACAAGTAGATAGCTGTTAGATGCTTGCTCATATAAAACAAACTTTTTACACTTACACATTTCAAAAACACTTTCAAAAACATTCTCTTTATCAATACTCATGAGGACTGATACAAGAGTTATCATAAAGCGAATCGCCACACTAAGGCATTTTCAGAACAAATTTTCAAAGCACACAAAGCACAAGGTACTTTTTTAAAATGAGCTAAGCATCTAAGAACCCGTAGATAACTACAGATGGAAAGGGTGCTAACACCTTCCCTTTCTATAATCTACCCCCTTACTCAGAAAACTCTCGAAAAGGTCTTTTTATGTTATTTTCACCCTTTCCTTAATTTGGATAAAAAAAAAGTCGATGGCGACTCTTGCTTACTGCAACATTTGCAAACACAAACCTAAAAATAATATTAACAGTCGGTTTTGCCACCGTATCATGGAATTGGCGACTCTGTTAGGAATGTACTTAAAAAAGTGGGGTTACCTTAGAGTTTAGTTCATCATTTTTAAATTGCTTTCTTTGTATGCTTTACTTACTTTATCTTTGAGGGTTTCGCCTGGGTTTACTTGTAAAGATCCTACACCTAGATCTGGGGCACCTTTTAGGTAAGTAGCAATAAATCGTGGGGACTGTGTGAGGTATACTAACACGGTTGAAGTGATGGCTACATTGATGTGACACTTTGGTTGGTACCGATAGCCCTTGAGTAGTCAAGGAGAATACGGGGCCGCTGCATGGTGTCATGAAGCATCAAATGACCTTAAAACCTTTAATTGAACAACTTGGCCATTAGGAAGTAGTGAGATAGCCGTATTTGGTGTAGTCCTAAGTCGATTGATACTCGATACTATACTCATTGAGATTTGATTCCCGATTTTTGTTTGGTGGCAAGTCAGTTGTCGATCGGAATGAAACTTGTGGGAAAAATTAGTGACATTGAAATCCCTTAGAACCCGGTTACTATTACTAGGACAGGTTGAGCCAACTAAACTTCAATAGGGTACTTACCTACAAATCCCATGCAAGCTTAAACCTAAGGCTTCTTATGTGACTTGTTTGCTTTTAACTTGAACTACTTGCAAGGTTTTATCATCTAATAACATGATTTCCTTGCAGGATTTGTTTACAGTTATTATCCAATAACCTGGATTTCTTGCATGGTTTACTTGCTTACGCCACCTTACACTTTTGCTTAATGTATAGCATACACATCATAGCATCATACCATAGCATTTCCTTAACCATTTCAAGGATCTCAAGGGCCTGTGATGCATGTTGTGATAAAGCAGATGTCTAGCAAGGGGAAAGGGGATTTATTTTCCTCTAACCAAATGCATTCAAAAGACCAAAATATGACAATTTGAGTCAGGGGTGATGACCCACTCGACATGGTGAGCTTGACTCTCTTAGAAGGACTTTAACCGATATGAAGTTCTTCAATCAAAGCTGCAAATTTCAACTTCGGACATTTTCTTGTTTAACCCGCGAGATCCTTGAAAACATTTACATATCATACATGTCATTGCATAACAGGTATTCTCCGGACATGATTCTTATCCCTTCGCTTTTTATTTCAGCAAAAGAAATGGCTCTCAAACAAACAGTGAAGGATCTCCAAGCTCAAAATGCTCAGTTTCAGCAAATGTTCCTAGCTCTGGCTAAGGCACAGGAGGATCTGAAAACCATGATCATCAAAGAGAAGACTAAGAAGCCAAAGAAACAGGCTGGCATCTTGAATATGGGAAGAAGACTTAGAGGACCAATCAAGCGAGCTCTAGATCTTTCAACTCCATCAAATGAGGGGGATAATCATGAAGGTGATAACAACGCGGGGACTGATGAAGATGAAGCTGACTACTCTGAGGAACAGTATCCTCCTGCTGATGATAAATACAAACAGTTGGAGAATCGTCTCAATGCTATGGAGATTCAGCAGATACCTGGCTTGGACTTTGAAGAGTTAGGGTTGGTTTCTTGAGTGGTCATCCCACTAAAATTCAAGGCTCCCACATTTGCCAAATATGACAGGCTCTTTTTTCCTAAACTTCACTTGAGATCATATGTCAGAAAGATCCATCCTCACACTGCTGACCGAAAGTTATGGGTCCATATCTTCCAAGAAAGTTTGGCTGGAACTCAACTAGAGTGGTTCTATCAGTTGGAAGGAACCGACATTCATACCTGGGAAGACTTGGCTGCTGCTTTCTACAGGCAGTACCAATACAATGTTGACCTCGCTCCAACACGTACTCAACTTCAAAGCATGTCTATGGGTTCTAGTGAGGGCTTCAAGGATACACCCAGAAATGGAGAGATCTTGCAGGGAGAGTCCAGCCTCCTCTGTCTGATAGAGAGCTGGTTGACATGTTCTTGGGCACTTTGTCTGGTCCATTCTTCAACCACTTAATTAGAAGTTCTTTGGCTGGGTTCACAGAGCTGATACTGACAGGTGAAAGAGTAGAAGCTGATATCAAGAGTGGGAAGATTTTGATGGCTGCATCTTTTAATGCTGAGAAGAAACCATTCTTGGAAAGAGGGAAGCTAATGTTTTATATGTCTAGGAGGGACGTGCTAGAGGTAACCACAACCCATCTATGGGGGTAGTATTGGTCTTTATTCCTACGCCTATGCAATGACATCAACAAGGGAATCAACGTAAGGAGGTCGCGTCTAAGAGACAATTCACCAAAATCAACATCTCACTAGCTCAAGTGTTACAACACATGTTGAAAGTAGGATTGATTACGTTAAAGGCTCCTCTATGGAATCCTAATACCTCTGATCCTAGCTACCACCCCGACGAAAGGTGTGCATACTATTCTGATAGTCCTAGACATGATACGAATGGCTGCTGGGCTCTGAAGAACAAAATTTAGGATATGATTGATGCCAAGGAGATCGAATTCGACCCTCCAGAGACTCACCACGTGATCACTGCTCATAGGTCAAACCATTGAGAGTGTCCAGTTCATTTGTGATTTTTCAATTAAAATTTCCTTTGCTTGTTCGAACAATTACTGTAATGCCAAATTTTGGTTTTCCCATTAATGCATTGCATATGTTGGTCTTGAATTATTTCATGTTCATTATATTTAAACTTCTTTCTTACTGTGATATTCAACTCTCAATTAAAATCTCTAAGCCTTTAGAGGGAGGATGACGAAAACGATACCACAGTCTCTACAGTATGCTTTTGAACAGACCATGCTGATGATGTACAGGCGTTGTTTCAAATCCTAAAGAGTGGAGTTATAAGGAAGGTAATCCCTAATCAACCCCTTTGAGCCTAAGAAGTAGGAGTTTTTCTTTTCATACAAATTAAAACCCTTAATCATAACCTGGGGCAGGGTAGTTTTCTCAGTTAATTCAGATGTGCATTCAGTCGCAAGCTCTACCTTCATACACGACAAATAGTGTAGAAGATGCACTCCAAAAAATGGTTATGGTTCCACATAATTGTCAAGACAGATAGTCATTATCTCTCAAAATAAAAGCCCGTTAAGTTAAAAACCTATGAAGGAGACTTAAGAAAAACGGGGGCATCCCGCTGTCTGAAAATCACAAAAGAACCAGTGCAGAAAAAAGTATGGATAATGAAAACAAAAAAAAAAGAGGTCCTACAAATCCTCAACAAAAAAGAAAAGGTTATAAACATGACTTCCTTCTCAAACAAGTGTTCAATTTCTGGACCATCACAAAGTATCAGAGCAAAGATTCCAGACTCAATTGGGATCTAAATGCATAATTAGCTGAGCATAGGATTGAAGAACATCATGAAGAACGGGTTGGGTACAAATAAAATTTGAGTCTTTATCCTTTGTTTCTTGAACCGTGAACCAGGCCACGTTATAACCCTTAAAAGTCCTTGCTGAAGCATGGGTTAGTTCAAAAGCATAATGTTACAAAAGGTATTTTTACTCCTGTAGGATTCACTATAAATCTTGAGCTAATATCACACTCTTACAAAATTTGTTTGTTTTACTAAAAAATGAATTTTCAAACTTCAAGGCAGACATAAGATTTGCATTCTTAAAATACCATTGTTTGTATATGACTATTTGTTCAATAGCAGAGAAATTTGCATGACGGATATTAGATGAATTGAAATCCTCTCAATAGACAGAATCACCTCAGATGGAAAGACATTCCAGTGACAGGGCTTTCATAATCAAGGGGCATAGCATGGTGTCCAGCTGCTCTGTGGCAGTCAAGTCAAGATTTGGGGAACCTCTAAAAAATGCCGAATAGCCAGGGACAAATCTCCATCTGAACCACTTGGGGCATTGGACATGAATTCCAGCAACGAATCCTGTACGATTAAACAAACATCTTCTGGAAGTATGGCAACACTTAATACTATGGACAATGACAATTCTCCGTACCCGGTGAACATGGACATAGTCAGAAAATACTACGCATGAACAAAGACCCGCTAGGTTGACTAGCCTAGGAAAAAATAAGGGCATCCTGGCAAACCAAAAGGGTTCAGGCAAAAATCAGGGATATACATATGAAAAAACTGTACACCCGGCAAGTCGAAAACCTGAAAAGGCGACTTGGGCAAAAAGGGTATCCTGATGGACTGAAAATCTGAAAGGACAGTCCAGGAAAAAGTTAGGGATTAAAGCGTACGACTACGTCCTGTCATCTCGTCACTTGTCTATCAGTAGAAGGTTTACTAACCTGATCTGCATTCACCAAGGACTCCAAGAGTTGGTATAACAGTCAAACCATCTACAAAATCCCAGCAGATACCTTCTCTAGCAGGTACAGAGGCAAGGGCATTCTACTATGAGGTCACTGCCATGCGGCCTATTGATGTCAGGTGTTCTCATACCCTCGACAGAGCAAGAATACCCAATTAATGCTCCAATATCTAAGAATTCCCCAGTGAAGTCGCCAAGCTTCTCAGGATTCCCCAACATATTTCTTCTCAAAACAACAAAACAGAAATTCCAGCGGAAACATTCTTATTCCAAACTTTCTTCTAGAAACAAGGCACGACCCAGCGACAGATATCATCCTGACACTTACTCCAGATTCTCATCTAGAAATAGTGCAGGTACAATCCAGAGATGGATGTCATCCTGATACTTACTCTAGATTCTCATCTAGAAACGGTTAAGGTACGATCCAAAGACGGATGTTATCTTGACACTTACTCCAGATTCTCATCTAGAAACGGTTTAGGTACAATCCCAAGACGGATGTCATCCTGACACTTACTCCAGATTCTCATCTAGAAATGGTTCAGGTACAATCCAAATACGGATGTCATCCTGACACTTACTACAGATTCTCATCTAGAAACGGTTCAGGTGAGATCCCAAGATGGATGTCATCCTGACACTTACTCCAGATTCTCATCTAGAAACGGTTCAGGTACGATCTAGAGACGGATGTTATCCTGATAGTTACTCCAGATTCTCATCTAGAAACGGTTCAGGTACGATCCCAAGACGGATTTCATCCTGACACTTACTCCAGATTTTCATCTAGAAACGGTTCAGGTACGATCTAGAGACGGATGTCATCCTGACACTTACTCCAGATTATCATCTAGAAATGGTTCAGGTACGATCCAAATACGAATGTCATCCTGACACTTACTCCAGATTCTCATCTAGAAAAGGTTCAGGTACGATCCAAAGACGGATGTCATCCTGAAACTTACCCCAGATTCTCATATAGAAACTGTTCAGGTACGATCCAGAGACGGATGTCATCCTGATACTTATTCCAGACTATCTTCTAGCAACAGTTCAGTTCATAAAGTTTACCTTCCCCAACAGAGTTTATTTCTCTAACAACGAAAGTTTATCTCCCAGCGTTTTAACTTCAACATATTGGAAGACCTACGTTCTTCACCTCAAGCAACAATCAGGGATTTATTTTCCCTGGTTCAACAATACAACAATGGAACAACTGACACGTTCATACATTGCATTCATGCATCATTTTACAAACATCATAGCATATGCAACACAAATGCATATATCACAATCTCATTTATTTTGAGAACGTCATGCAATTCATACATCATGACATCGCATGAAACTGACTTTACCTTTTCAGGTTGAGTTTGCAGAAAGATAAGCACTGTCAACCCATACAGTAGGTCAAAGATTAATGCCCGAAACCAGACAGGGAAACTATCTACATGACCAAGTGGTATAAACTCCCGGAGCAAGACGGTTTTACCAATAAATACAGTAGGCCATGGATTAATACCCGAAACCAGCCAGGACAACTATCTCGGCGACCGACAATTTTCAAGTTCTAGATTAATACCTGAAACAAGCTAGGAAAACTATCTGCGAACGACCAACTGTGGATTAACACCTGTAACCAACCATGAGAACTATCTACATAAAGAGATTGAAGGTTAATACCTGTAACAAGCCAGGAAAGCTATCTTTCTTTCTCATTTCAGAGATTAATACTTGTAACAAGCCAGGACAACTATCTCAGCAACAGACAATTTTTCAAGTTCCAGATTAATACCTGAAACCAGCCAGGAGAACTATTTGCGGACGACCAATTATGGGTTAACACTTGTAACCGGCCAGGAGAACTATCTACATAAAGAGATTGAAGATTAATACTTGTAACAAGCCAGGAAAACTATCTTTCTTTCTCAGCTCAGAGATTAATACCTGTAACGAGCCAGGACAATTATCTTAGCGACCGACAATTTTCAAGTTCCAAATTAATACATGTAACCAGATATGACAACTACCCGCGAACAGCTGATTTGTAGATTAATACCTGAAACCGGACAGGAAAACTATCTACACGACCAGACAAAACAATCTTACACGGGTTCCTTCTCATATATCTCCGGGTGCAGACTAACACGGACTCATCCTTGAACAGTCTTACACAGGCTCTTTCTAATACATTTTTAGGTAACGGTTAATTCCATTATCCCTAGCAAGCTACTGTGAAGCCTGGATTTCAACCAGAAAACATCAAACTTTCATCTCTCCAGTACAGAGATAACTCTTTAGTAAAGCCTTAGACAATAGAAGTTCCTGGACTCTATTCCCCATAGAGTTTTCCTCAGGCAGAAGAACAACAGAAACCCACATTCCCAAGAGGACTCCTCCTCAAACAGCAGGAACAGGAACCCCCAAAGGGGACCAAATGGAATTTGTAAGCCCATTCCCACCATCATCAACAATCAGTGTTACTTCATTTGAGTGAAAATTTCTGGGCACTCTAGTGTTCAATCATCTTCCACCTTTAGAACACGAAAGGAAAACAAGTCAATCTACATCTTCAGGTTTAAGAAGATTGAACAGGGGAAGCTGTTGTACCCCAGAATTTCCCCTCTCATGTTTTCCAAGATCTTTTCTTATATGGGTGGTCACAAACACTTGATTAAAGAAAAATAAATTTTTTGAAGATGAACAAGGTGTGTTTAGATTGGCATCTTGACAAGATTCGATTGGGAATCTAGATCCTTTGAAAAAGCTTGGTTTCAAAGTATTCGATTAGGCATTTGGCACTCTTTGCTGCAGGTCTAATTCACAAGCTTCGAATTGGAGTTGGGTCCCCCTTCGATCACATTTAAATCACAAGGCTTCGACTGTGCATTGGCTACTTCAGGCTTGCCTTTGATTCACAAGGCTAACAGCCTCTACAAGTTCCTTTCGACTCACAAGGCTAAAAGCCTCTTCAAGTTCCCTTCGATTCACTAGGCCAAAAGCCCCTTCATGTTTGCTTTGGATTCACAAGGACAAAGATTTCTTCTATGATTTCCTTCAATGCATAAGGCAAAGACATCCTTTTCTCTTGCTCTCAAGGCCAAGACCCCTCAACACCGGCTTCTACCCTATGACACACAATATAACCCCTTCGAAAGAGCACTCCAAAAGCCCATTCGAAGGACACATATTACTGGCCATTTGAAAGAGACACATAATTACTGAATGCAAGTTTATCTTATGATGAGTCTTGGTCCTACATGTGGCCAGGCCCAGGCTTCCTGTGCAATGGAATTCGAAGGAAGTGACGAAGGAGGCTTCGATTGACAGAATAGAGTTCTCACTTGGGGGTATTTGAATCAAACAGCTAAGGTAAATAGACGGGTCCAATCTAAAGCCATTCGAAGGACACGAAAATGATCCATTCAAAGAAGCAATTTAAAGGCCCATTTGAAGGACACTTAGTGTTGTCTGAAAGAAAGGGGTTTGGTCAAAGATTAGATCTAGTTGGCCAAAACGAAAGAGAAATATGCAAAGATGCTGGCTGGACCAACATCCCGCATATTGCCATACTCAAGCTCCCTGCATAAGCATTTATACTGAAGGAAGCTTCGATTAGCCTGGAAAGAGTTTTCGTTGGGGCTAACTGAGTAGGGGCTCAATCGAAGAAGCCCCAATGATGAGACTTGAGCCATTCGAAGGAGACAATTCTGACCCAATCGAAGAGCAAGGATAAGGGGTACTTTGAAGGCGTGATTAACAAGTGTCCTTCGATTGGCATATCAGAACAAGATCAAGTCATCAATGCAGAAGCTGACTGGTCAAAGAAGCTCTAATAGAGAGGTTTCTGAACACTTCGAATCAAGACTCTAAGCCATTAGAAGGAGGCAATCAGAGTCACTCAAAGGAGGGAATTCGAAAGAGCCAAATGTGTCCAAGTTCATAGCAAATTCAAAAAGGGACAAGAAACCATATCTTTGGCAAAGTTTCAAAGTGACATTCATGGCCTTTAAAACACCAACTTAATGGTTGTTTATTCCTTTGTCCTCTTGTCCCCTTCATCCCCTCTATATAAGGAGCACACTAGCATGCTTAGGAAAGATGACGAAAAAAGGAGGATACCATATACACATGCACACGCTGCCTCATAAGCCATATTAAAACTATCAAAATCCTCGTAAGTAGTCCCAATCGAAGGAGTCTTCAACAACACTCTATTCACTCCCTAAAGTCTATAGGAAGTATTCCCAATCACCATCCCCTAAGCAAGCATCTCTACATTTAGAAGTGCCAAATCGAAGCTTCCAACCGTTGGTAAGAACTGATCCAGTCTGAACAGACCAACGCGCACAGGATTGAAGGACCTGGGTTCGATACCCATGTCCTGCATATTTGTTTTACTAACACATCTTTACAGGTTCAATGCCCTCACAAGTGATCCATCAGGACCCTTTCAACAATGCCCTATGGATCGAAGGATAGCCATCTTCCTTTGAATCGAAAGATACCTTCCTCTGAATCGAAAGCCCATCAGTCTTCCCTGAATCGAAAGGCCACATTTACCCTTTAAATCAAAGGAGGGTTCTTTTTTTTTTTAATTTTGCTTTATTTCATTTATTTATTGATTTTTAAATTGACAAATAATTAGGAAAGTCACAAAAAAATATTAAGTTAATCTTTTTTTAATTAAACTAATTTTATAAATAAATTAAATAAATATTCTAACTATTTTCTTTAATTTAAAATAAATTAGAATTTAGGATCTATTTTAGCTTTAATTATTTTCTTTTCATAATAAAAACAACAGAAATCATAGATTTTTTTTAGTTAATTTTGTTTTCTAATCAAATTTTAGGAATTAATTTCACTTAGTTATTTTCTTAAAAATAATTTAAAATAAACAAAAAAAAAGATTTTCTTATTTCATTTAGATTTGTTTTAGGCTTTAAACGTCTTTACCTTTCGCGCATTATTTATTCTCGCATTTTTACATTATTGTACCTGTATACTGGATGTAATACACTAATTAGGATTTCTACTGTTTTCTTTATTTTTCTTCCCCCAAGTTTTGTACATTGTAAAGATCCCCCTCCCCAAAGCCATGTAATATCGTAGGGTTATATTTTTGCATTTTACATTTTTCTGTACATATTAACTGTTAGTAATTAGGCTTGTATAGAAAGACAAATAACAAAAGGTTAGCAAACTTAACACAAAAGATAAAAAATAACTAAACATAACACACATTGCACATATACACCTCTAGAGTATCCCACTTTGGTTGCCTTAGGAAAAACAATCACAGTTATCGAAACGTGAGAAGTTTTAGTGGCTGTCCTCTGGTTTGAAAAGATCAAAAGTCCCTCGATGACCCTCTCGATGTTGCCTCGGTTAAAAGTGATCTTAGAACTTTAGGACAGTTACTAAAACTTCTTGCCAAGTTGCCTTTGTGATCGTATCGTCCCTTCGATTGTCCCTCAAACATCCAACGATAGGGCTACCTACTCGCTAATAGTAGGATAGCACTGTCTAAAGGATAAGGAGGAAAAGAATGAAGTTTTTCAAGTACAAGTAGATAGTTGTTAGATGCTTGCTCAAATAAAACAATTTTTTTACACTTACACATTTCAAAAACACTTTAAAAAACATTTGCTTTGTCAACACTCTTGAGGACTGATACAAGAGTTATCATAAAGCGAATTGCCGCACTAAGGCATTTTCAAAACAAATTTTCAAAGCACACAAAGCACAAGGTACTTTTTTAAAATGAGCTAAGCATCTAAGATCCCATAGATAAATACGGATGGAAGGGGTGCTATCCCCTTCCCTTTCCATAATCTACCCCCTTACTCAGAAAACTCTCGAAAAGATCTTTTTCTGTTATTTTCACCCTTTCCTTAATTTGGATAAAAGAAAAGTCGGTGGCGACTCTTGCTTACCGCAACATTTGTGAACACAAACGTAAAACCAGTATTAACAGTCAGTTCTGCCACCGTATCACAAACATCATTTTCTTCGTGATCATGTAATTCAAGGAGATATCGAAGTCACATTTGTAGATACTCATAATCAACTTGCCGATATCTTCATAAAACCTTTGGCAAGAGAACCATTTTACAAAATTTGACAAGAACTTGGTGTTTTGGATGAACATGGCGTCTAAGGTGCATTCTATCCTTTCTTAATGCTTTCAAAATGATATTCATGTTTATATGTGAAAAATTCATGTTTAAGAATTGTTTAAATTCAAGAAAAATGTGTTTTTGGTCATTTTTTGGTTGATGCAATTGATTGCACCATTGTGTAAATCGATTGCTCACTGTATGTTTTTATTTTCTGACCCTTCTATTTAGGTGCAAATTGATTGCACGATGTTCGTTCATTTTTCTGTTGTTTCTATTTAGTGAGCAAATCGATTGCATCTGTGTGCAAATCGACTGCACCTACTGTAATTTAACTTTATGACATGTTTTAATGTTGGTTAGAATTCCTACCCTCTCATATTCCCAATATCACCTCCATTATTGACCAATTAAACAACTTTGAATAAATTAAACCCCACTCATAACTCTCTACTCACAAATCTTATCCTATAACACAACCTTCTTTTCAAATTCATCTCATCACATATCCTCTTCTCAAAACCTCCAAAGTATTGTGACATATTCAAACCTACCAAACCCTAATTTTAAAAATCACCTTCCTCATGGCATCCAGACAAAAGAGAAAATTGTCAACTCAAGAGAAAGGGAAGAAAGCTGGATCCTCATCTATGGAAAATCCATCCATTCAAACTCTCACACAACAACAAGAAGAGAAGTTCACAAAGTATTTTCAATGGAAAATTGTATCAACACCAAAATATGGTATGTTATTATCCTTTCCTCAAGAATTCTTTACATTTCAAAATGATTTAGAATCCTATGATTTGGAACCAATCATTTCGTCATATGGATACTATTATCCGGATTTGGTGCGGACATTCTTCAGCAACTTGGAAACTTATAAAGGAAAGTTTGCCACATATGTTTTGGGTACAAGAATTTCCCTAACCCCTGAAATTTTGGAGGTATCTTAAACATTCCTTATACCGGGAGCACTCTTTATGACCCGTAAGATGAATATCGGAACGACTACAACAAGAAGAATTTTTACTACAGTATTAGAAGGTTAAATGAAGCAGAATTTCTTGCAAAAGGATTCAAGGTCTAGGCAGTGTTGTTCCCTCAAGAGACTCTTGGAGTGCAGGTAGTTTTTATATCGATGATAGGCTTTTCACTATTTTATGGTATACATCATGTTTTCGCGGGCTGGAAATCACTGCTCTGTGATAGATCTTGAGATGCAACTGTTGTACGCTAGAAAAAGAGGAATAAGTGTCAATTGGGCTTGTCTTATCATGACTCATATGCTGAGGTTTGATGCAAAATCAAAATTCCTGTGATATGCTTATTTTATTACTCTTATTATTGAGCATTATGGAATGGATGTTGATGTTTTGAAAAAGTTGAAATGGATGAAAATCTACATAAGATTTCAATAAAAAATGTTGATTCGAGAATGGGTGTTCATTGCAATCCAGAATCGAAAACTATAACGTACATTGGTGAAGATGTGGTTGGTGATGAAGGAAACGATCAAGAAGATGAAGGCGGTGAAGTTGTACCTCCTCCACCTGCTTCTGTTGGTCCAAGTAATCAAGATGTAATTAACTTCATGACTCAATAATTTTCTACATTCAACACCAACATCAACAACCAATGGAATACTATCAACGACTCCACAACAACCCGGATCAATGATTTTCGCACATATGTGAATCAACAGTTTTCTTACATTTACTCTCATCTCCACCTACCTCAAATATGATCCCAACAGCCCAGTTGTCCCTCCTCCATAATATATCGGTCCTCCACTTCAACAATAATTTCCCAATTAAGGACCATTTTTCTATAACAACCCTGACATGAACCAACCATGAATTATGTCTATTTACTGTTATTCTTTATTGTGTTTATCATTATGTCTTTTTTTCTCTTGTGACTATGTTTTTTTTATTGAACATTATTGTTTAAATTTGCAATATCATTACATATATATTGTCCATCTTTTATGCATTTATCCTTTCTTTTTGATAATGTCAAAGGGGAGAAGGATGTTATACTTTATGCTTGTGTATTTCCTTGTCTTCAACTTTTAAGGTACAAAGAGTCCTTCAAGATGAGCAAATCCAAATGATTACAAAGATTCTCATACAAAGGGGGAGTTATACATCTTAGGGGGAAAAGTCTCTTTCCGGAAATAACAAAGTTTCAAGAAAGATTACTTGTCATCATCAAAAAGGGAGAGAATGTAATATCAAGCCTCTCAATGAACTTTGTTTTGGTGAAGATAAACCATAATGGAAAGAAGGGAAAGATGTTGATCAAGCTAAAGCATCAATGGATAAAATTCTTTGGTTCAAGCTCTTGGAAAATTTCATAAGGTATAATAACAATTCTTGCTATGAACTTAAGTCTTAGATGCTCAATGATCAAAAGAAGTTTTTAAACTTGTCCAAACTTTTTCTCAAGTTTTCTAAGAAAAAAAATCCATTTTTACATCTGTGCAATCGATTTACATATTGATGCAATCGATTGCATGACTTACATTTTCAATTTTTTTGCTTCTATTTCTTAGTGTAATCTATTTACACAAAAGTGAAATCAATTTCTCTCTAGTTAAAAATGCTATTGTTTTAAAGTGAAATCGATTTGCATGTTTGTGCAATCGGTTGCTCACTGAAAATATTTGAAATTTATGGCTGTTAGAACCCGTGCAATCGATTTGCATAAAGGGTGCAATCGATTGCTCACTGAATGTTTTTGAAAATCAGCAGCTTTGAACATACCTTTTCTTAACACCATTTCATGGAATCTTTTCACTTAATCTTGAAAAATTTTCATGATTAATTTACATAAACTTATGTTATTTCAAAGAGGTGTTATGAGCATATAATACTGATATTTCAAAATAAAAAACAACCTCTTCCAATCAATATTTTTCTAAATTTCCAAATATTCAACTCAAGTCTTTTTCACTTTCATTCAAAAAGTTTTATGCATATTTTCATATCTTGTATAACAGAAAACTTTGAGCAATCTAAGTCTTGAGTCATTGTATATCATTACTATTGGAAGAGAATATCAAGTTATTGATAAAATCACTCAAAGTGATTATTTCTCTACAAACTCACTCAATCAAAATATTGTTGTACACTTTCTTATTTTTCAGGATTGTTGGAAATAAGATTAGTGGTTTTTTATTTTCCAGGATTGTTGGAAACAAGTAAGGTCACCTTCAGAGGATTGTTCTCATTGTTGACATAGTGAAAATCCAAGAGGATTATTCTTGGTTTTGGTAGTTCTTGTTTAAGTTTGCCAACTATAAGGAAATCTCTTTTATATTGAAAGGGGACTAGAGTACTCTCGGACTATGAGGGGAACAAGGATATATCACTTGTGTCTCTTTATTTTTCTGCACTTTGCTCTTTCATAAACTCACCATAAACCAGAAAAAATAATATTCATCCTCACTAAAACCATAAAAATTTTAAAGTGCCTAATTCACCCCCCCCCCCCCCCCCCCCCTCTTAGGCGCACTTCATACTTGCAAAATATTGGTGTATTGAAATGCCGTTCAAAAATTCTCTCGTTAATGAGTTTGGTTTGAATTGGTAAAACATAAAAACATAAAAGTAAATATGAACAGGAAAGAATTCATTCTCTAGAGAGAAGAAACTTATCAAGCATGCATATAATCTACTTCTCACAAACTTAAACTTATCGACCAGTTACACTTAACCTACAATACTCCTCAGAGTCATCTAGCATCGCTCACTCTCTAAGTTATTTCTAACCCAAAGTAGAGAGAATTATTATATCATCTCGACGATGATCTCTCATCCAACCTCAACAACACAACAGACATCCATATTACTCGTATCGACGATCTCTCAACTGACACAACCAACACGGAAGCATTAAGCTTCGATACCCATAAAGATTGTTAGCTCTAAATCTATCTCTAGAATCTAGAAACTAACAGATAATCATCCTAGATAAGGATTTGAGCAGTATATATCTATAACAACCCAAACCCCGAGCACAGAGCAAAAATCTAAGATAACAATCGACACAGATTTGTAAAGCAAATTAAATATAACGCCATGGGCGACAAATATACACGAGTTCAAAGTAAAATCATATACAAAACCCAACCAAAGAGAAATACACAAAAATGAAGAGAAATGAACCAAAAATCTCCCGGTTTGTCAGCGCTGATTGATGATCAATCCACCCGGATCATCCGTATGCAAGCTCTGAAGTTGTTTTCTAAGCTCTCTCTACCAAAAAATGAAGTTTTGATGGATTGGACCAAAAATACCCAAAACATAACCTAAAAAATGTGTTTTTCCCCTTTTAACGTAATTCTATCCAGGGGAACGCACTAAGCGGCAAAATCCCCTAAGCGCGCTCTACTGTCATGAGAAAAAATTATTATTTTGTTTTCGCCATAACTTGAGAACCGTAACTTCGATTTACGTCAGGTTAGAAGCGTTGGAAATATTATTCAATTATCTATCTAACAATGCATAAATATCAACCAAATTGATGATTTATTATTATTTGATTTTGAGCCTTATTCGTTGACGAGTTCCTCAAAATTGCGTGTTTGAAGTCGTGTCTTCGACACTTTATTGCTCATGCTCCAAATACGTATCAATACCTATAAAATGAATAGAAAAACATCAAACGGAAAACTATGTACACAAAAACACAAATAAACACAAACTAAACGTATTTACATAAAAGTCAGGCTTATTCAATGATATTAACAACAAAAAGTCGATAAGTGCAACAAAACGTATATACAAAATAGGTATAATTTGCACTTATAACTTTGTTTGGGGGATCGAGACGAGGATAAGTTGTAGAGGTGTCTTCTATGTCGAGGAGGACTCCTGGGCCGAGTTTTCTTCTCTTTTTCCCCTTGTCTCTTTTAGGAGCTAGGGAACGTCGTTCTTTGTGCGGAGGGGTGTGGTCGTGCTTTTTGATGATTTCATGTTCGGTCCACTCCAGTCAGGGGCGTCGCCTGATACGAAGGGGATAAGGACTGCGAGAATCTCTTCGCTGGTGTCTCCATGGAGGAGAGAAAGAATGGGGCTCCTGTCGTCGAGGAGATGGAATGCACGAGTCAGGCCTCCTGTGTCTTCTCAGGGACCTGCAGGTTTTCAGCATTCCAAGGCGTTGGCCTTGCCCGAAGATCGTGTAATTAGTCATGTTGATCACCGCGAACAGGGCCTTGGTCGTAGGGTCGGAATTCTCAAGCACGGGGATTTCCTCGTACACCGCATGTTCATAGTTTTTCCGGAGAGGTTGGTCGAGCGGATAGGTTGGAGCGGAGGAGGAAGTGGTTCTTCCATCCCTGACGTCGAGTGCATGGCCGACAAGATCGTCGTCGTTGTTTTTGTTGTTGCAAAACTCGACAAAGTGAACATTAGGATCTTTATTGTTGACTGGAGCGACCATGACGATCAGAAAGTTGAAAGTTTGCTTTGATCTTCAGTTAGTGAAAGATGGGGAAGCAGATTCTCACATACGGTGCCACTGATCGTATGTGATCAGAAGGGATCGTTGATGGCCCACAAGCTAGAATTGGATGGTTGTTGAAATGAAGTTGGGGGTATCTGCAAGACACTCTGATGCCAAAGTAAGGTTCAGAGTAAGTGAAAGTAATGAAAGTGTAGAAAGAGAGTGAATACATGACCCTCTCATGTGAGAGGGTATTTATAGCACCCAGCGTTGGGCCGAGATCCACGCATTGGGATAAACAATTAGGCCCAATAACAGAGACTGTCAGAGTTACGTGTGTAGTGGAGTCCAACACGTGGCCTCCTCCCCGGTCAACTCCCCGAGATAATAGGGAAGTTGGACCCTTTATTCTCGGTGGGCAGGATGGTGGTGGTTAAAGTTAGTTGTTGGCCACGTTCACCTAAGAGGCACTTGAGAAAATTCTCAACGGTTGTTAACGTGGCCTGGATGCCATTGGGCTTCAGAGGCGCTGGATTGAGCCTGCTCAACAGTGGGCCAAGTGTCATTCCAACCCAGAACAATAGTCATTAAAATAAATTCAACATTACATATATTAGTTTTCATCGGGACGTTGCAACATAATGATTATATCTTCGACGGATCTTTGAATCTTTCCATCCACTTTAATCAGACATTTTTATTTATAACGGAGAAACACTCCACATAATCTTTAAATCTTCATCCATCTTCAGTTCAAAGTTGGTGAGTTTGAAGAGTGAGGAAGATGATCATGCAAAGTGGTCATATATTCAAGTTCTTGGACTTTTTAGGATATACGTCTCCGATAATATTACCGAGTGGTTAAAAAAATCTTCTAAATGGAAAGGTGACTTCGAAGATGTATTCGCGAATTCATTCAAACATAAATTCACAGATACATCTCCAAACTAAATTTTAACAAAAATAATATTTAACATATTTAAAAATATATCTTCGAATTCGTCTTAAAATATTTCAGATATTCAGAGATACGTCCCATAATAAAAGTGTAAATTGTTGAAATAAATGCTGAAGTG